>CM060393.1:42607412-43837845 GCA_030545235.1 Helianthus tuberosus | reverse complement strand
GGTTTTTTCCTTTTCCATAACTCATATGGAGTTTCGTCTCTCTTTTTGAGTGGTATCTTATTCAAAAGATAGTTCGCCGAGAGAATGGCTTCCCCCCACATGTCATGGCTCACCCCAGAACTTATCAACATGGCGTTCATCATTTCTTTCAATGTGCGGTTCTTCCGTTCCGCCACGCCATTTGATTGTGGAGAATAAGGAGGTGTACACTCATGTACTATGCCACTTTTTGCGCATAACTCGGCAAAAGGTGCAACATATTCGCCTCCTCGATCGCTTCGCAAAGCTTTTATCTTCTTTTGAAGTTGATTCTCAACTTCATTCTTATATAAGATAAATTTACTTATTGCTTCATCTTTACTTTTTAGTAAATATACATAGCAATATTTAGTACTATCGTCAATAAACGTGATGAAGTACTTATTTCCACCTCTTGTGGGTACCGCTTTTAAATCACAAATATCAGTGTGAATTAAATCAAGGGGTTCGGTTATTCGTTCAACCGATTTGGATGATGTTCTTGTAAGTTTGGATTCAACGCATGTTTCACATTTATAGTGTGAATCAATATGGAATGTTGGTATACAATTTAAATTGATTAAACGTCGTATTGAATTAAAATTAACGTGACCTAATCTACCATGCCATTTATTTGAATCAGAAAACTCAAGCATATAAGTAGAAGTAGTAGCAATTTTATTCATCTTTTTGACAGCCATTACATTCAATTTAAACATGCCGTTTTGGGCGTAGCCCTTACCAACATACATTCCTCGTTTAGTAAGTACAAATTGATCGCTCTCAAATACTAAACGAAATCCAAACTTGTTAAGCAACCATCCCGAGACTAGATTCTTCCGCAAGTCCGGGACATACAACACGTTGCTTAGAGTGAGCTCCTTTCCTGAGGTCCACTTCAAGATCACCGTTCCTTCACCCATGATGTCGGCGGTGGCTGCATTGCCCATATACAGCTTCTCATCTCCTTCAAGCGCGTTGAAGGTGGTAAAGAGGGTTTTGTCTGCACAAACATGACGGGTCGCTCCCGTATCAACCCACCAACCTTTTGGAGTATTGGTCACCGTATTGACCTCATCCATCATTGCACTTTTGTCGGAAATCATTGCCACCAAAGGCATTCCGTCTTCATCCACCATGTGCGCACGCTCACGCTTTGGTTTCTTGCATTGGTTAGCCCGATGCCCCGGCTCGTCACAGTTGTAACAAGTCCCTTGGAACGTTGGAGGTTTCTTTTTCACAACCCCTTTCTTCGGTCCAAGTTTGCTAGCCTTTGCTTTCCCTTTGTCCTTTTCCCCTTACCCTTTGCGCCTTTAGAGGATTGCCCAAGCTCAACCACGTTTGCACTAGCACTAGGCTGCACAAGGCTGTTTTTAAGGGCGATCCTATTCTCCTCTTCTATACGAAGACGAAGAACAAGGTCCTCCACCGACATTTCCTTCCGCTTGTGTTTAAGATAATTCTTAAAATCCAACCAAGCAGGAGGTAATTTCTCAATCATGGCTGCCACTTGAAATGTCTCGCTAAGTACCATTCCCTCGGCATGGATGTCATTTAGTATAATTTGCAACTCTTGGACTTGGTTCATAACCGACTTGTTATCAACCATTTTGAAGTCCAAGAAACGGGCGACAACAAATTTCTTTGTTCCCGCATCCTCCGTTTTGTACTTTTTCTCCAAGGACTCCCATAACTCTTTGGAAGTCTTGATATTATAGTACACATTATACAGGGCATCCGAGAGGCCGTTGAGTACATAGCCTCGACATATGAAATCCGAATGCTTCCACGCATCTACCGTGCTCAGAGCCTGAGCGTCGGTCTCCCCTTCCGCAGGTTGGGGAGCGGTTTCCGTCAAGAACCTCGCAAGGTTCATGGTGGTCAAGTAGAAGAACATCTTCTGTTGCCACCGCTTGAAGTGGAGACCCGAGAACTTCTCAGGTCTTTCAGCATGATTTGCCACTGTGGACGCTCCCACAGTGTTGGCAGGGGTTCCAACGACAACATTCGTATTGTTGTTGTTTGAGGTCGACATTCTGAAAAAATTAAAATTAAAATTTTTAGTCAAAAAATTCTGATTTACGCACAAACCAGAAGGAAACTACTAAATTTTAATTTTACCACAATTTACTGTTTCGGCTTCTAAGTCCAACTTTGAAGACCAAAAACAGAAAATTTATAATTTTTTAGAACTTACTAATTGGCTTCTAAGTCCAACTTTGAAGACCAAATCAGAAAGTTTAGCAATTTTTAGGACAAAAAACTGAAAGTAACCAGAATGGTTTTCAACCAAAGTCGCTCCTTTGAAGGTGAAAACAAAAAAAAATCTGTTTTTAAAACACAAACTGAGTGAATCAAAACTGGTTTGAATCACCAACCAGAATGGTTTTGATTACACGAACGGTTTTAAAAATTTGATTTAAGATTGTAGGAACCGTTCGTATAAATAAATAAAATAAACAAATTTTATTAACTGATTACAATACAGAAATAAAGAAAGCTGAAAAACAAAAGTACTATTACAACTGAAATAAATCAAATACAAGAATTGGTGTAGAAGAAGAGTTTGACTGAGGCACGTGTTCAACACGCTTCCCTTAAAACAAATTCCGAGTCTCCCAGGAGTACTCGTTTTGTTTCCCAGGGTACAACAGCCGGAGCAGTGGTACTGCCGGAGTAGACCTACAACCCGAAGGTTACCTTGAAGCGAGCAGGAAGAAGAACAGAAAGTTGTAGAGGATTGTATGCATATGCTGTTGTAGCTGGTGTCATCTTCTGCTGGGTATGGAGCTGTATTTATACAGCTCCTAAGTCGAAACAGTCAAAACGAATTAAAGAGAGGTTTAAATTGCATTAAACGTCTTCAATGCAATTTAATACGTCATTTAATTCTCAGTCAAAGCCAGTTAACTCGTCAGTTACGAAGCTGGACTGAAACTGTTCTATTATTCAATGCTGGAAGCTTTCTGCGCGCGCGCGCCCATGCGCGGTGCGGCCTCTTGGCTCACAGCCGTGCGCGGTGCGGCCTCTTGGCTCACAGCCGTGCACGCATGCGCCACGTCACCTGTGCGGCTATACGAGCGCGCCACACAGTCGCGCCGTATTGGCTCACTCTGGTGCGCCGCACACGACACAGCAGGACCCATGCACCATGCGTGCACCCGCGCGCCCATGACTGCCACGTCATGCGCCGCATCACCTGCCACTTGGTCCTTGCAACCCTTGTGCTCCACCACGCGCACGTGGTCAAAAATACAAAGGCGGCTCTCAAGCGGCTCGCGGCGATGCGAGCGTGCGAAGTGCAAAGTGCGCCATCAAAGCGCCACATTGCGCCTCATCGCCCAAGCCACGCGCGCGCGCGCGTGTGCGAGTGCGAGTGCGAGTTAGGGTGCTCCGCACCCTTCGCGAGGACACTAGTGTGTGCTTCCATGAAACAATAAGGATGGAGAGTTCCACCTTAAATACTCATTTAAGTTCCATCTCTCCTCCTATGTGGGACAAGGTGCTACTTTCCCTTTTGTTTCAGCATTGAATGTTCCAAACACCCAACTTTGAGCATCGATATCTCATTCATATTAGCTCGGTTTTGGACGTGGTTTAGTTCGTTGCGAAGGTCTTCCAACATAGAACACAAACCCACAAATAAATATATAAAACCCGCTCATTTTATTATATTTATTTCTAGCCCAACACACATTTCGACGTATTCAGTTGAACTCAATGTAACCTATATAAGCATTGTGATTGGATCAAACGTAAAGTAAATCAAATTCATATCGAACAATCATAACGTATTATATGTGACCCAACTCATACATAGAAAACGTAACGGGTATTGTCACACCCCAACCGATGGCGGAAACATCGGGGCGTGGCACTGAGCGAAACAGATTGTCCAGAAGTTTCCATAACAACTATATTTACCAGATATTTAAAGCAACACGTCCCATACCATGTCATAAATGATAATACAATTATTACAGAAAAGATCTAGTCAAATTGTTCTGTTCCGACAACTCAGATTTTCATTACAGACAATTGTTTATTGTTGACCTAGGTCTTTCCTAGCCTTGATTTCACAGCAAAGTAAGCAAATAAGCATCCTAAGCACCTGTCACATACGTTAAAGTAAAAGTCAATACACATAGTGTAAATGTGAGCATACAAGTTTGATAATAGCATATAGAGTTCGAAATAGTTACGCATAACCAGCACGTACACAGAGTGAAATGAGGCATGTTAGTTATCGACATGAACCTATCGAGACCAATGACTGCAGGTTGACTGCCCAAGGCAGTTCGCGATACATACTCACCACTGTGAGCCATGCAAGTAATTGTCCTTAACAACCCCTGAGTGAACAGGTGTTGAGTCCAAACTAATAGTACTATCGTTGCTAAGACAGGTAGACAACATTCCATGTGTAAACATAACAAACAAGCATTCATAAAGTCACGTATACATGCGATAACGGTTAGCGTTTAAAGTATTGCGTAGTGTGTTCGATGTGATTTTGTATAAGTACGTATGTAACACCCAAAAGTGCGTAAGGCAAAAAGGGTTCGAGTATACTCACAGCGATTGATGGATTGAAGTGAGCGCTAGAGAGTAGGGTTAGCCTGAACAGATTGATAGCATAACGATAAGCGACGCGTAAAACGATACAGAGTGCAAGTGGGTAGGACAGCAGTTCGATCTGATGGTAGTCCGATCGTACAGCTGATCGTTCGGGTGACAGTCCGCTCGGATGGTCATCCGGCCGGGTGACCTTTCGAGTGGATTGTTTCTTCCTTTGAGAAGGATGTGTTTGTGTATGATGGTTTGACTTTTGAAGTTTTCGTTATAGCATTTTGAAAACATAGAGGCACCTCTACCTTTCAGGTCGATCGATTGAACGACCGTTCGATCGGGCGACAGTCCGATAGGTTGGGTACTTCAGCGAGAACAAATTCACAGCAGGTAGTCACTCGATCGGACGATTGTTCGATCGGGTGGCATCCCTTGTGCATTGAACATGTTGAAAATTGTTTAAGTGTTGAAGTCTGATCATTACATGGTCAACTGGTAGCCCGTTCGGACGGTAATCCGATCGGCCAACACTTAGTTCAATGTTCATCCTTCGAGGTTTTGAAAATGAAGGTTAAGTGTGGGACCAAGGTGTAAATCGTCCGGGTGACAACCCGTTCGGATGCCAGTTCGATCAGACGGTAGTCCGATCGGACGTCATTCCATCCTGGTCTTTCCGTTCGTCTTACACTTGGCTGTGTTGATAGTTTTATCGAGATGTGTTGATATCGTGCTAACCAACAGAACCCTATCCTAAGCTCTAGTGACCCGATTGAACAGGAACCACCCAAGTTCAGTCAGTCCACCGGTTCAAGACGATTGTTCTTGGTTAACCCGGAATCGATAATCTCGTGGATAGAATACAGATCTTGAACCAACACAACCACAAGAATGAGTAGTAAGTCGGCACAAGCTCCGATCCTATCGGTTTTGTATGCATTGAGTGTAAAAGAGTTGAAAGAAAGTTGGAAAACCATCTTTCAATTCTTTTCATTGTGAATATGTTTAGATCTATGAAAGATCTTTGTTTGTTTATGTGGAAATCGGTTAGATCTAAGTTGTTCTTGGTGGATTGAGGCCAAACATGAAGTTCTCAAGAACACATGATGACGGCATCCTAGAACACCTTGAATCTTGATGATTTCACGGTTAAAAGTTAAGATTCAAAAGATAGAAAGGTGTAGGAGTGCGCGTAGATTAAGGAAGTACAAGATTTAGGATGAGATCTTACCGGAATCGTGAGAAATCTGAAGAAAAGTGGGGAAGATGAGCTGGTCGGATGAGAGTTGCCAAAAGTAGTAAGTTTGATGGTGACATGGGGTATTTATAGGGTTACCCAAAGTGGAAAAGAACTGGTCCATCGGGTGGCAGCCCGGTCGAACAGCTGTCCGATCGAGCGGCAGCTCGATCGAACGGCTGGTCGATCGGCTGGTCACCTGATCGATCAGTCGTTTGGTTCGAGTGTTCGGCGCGACGAGTTTTGCCGTTTCGATTGTGATTGCGAGCGTTTTGATGTGAGAGAATTTCCTAATCAAATTACTTTTAATCCCAACTACTATATCAACATACAAGCATCCTTATTTCGTATTTGTTTAGCGTTTGCGATTCGTTTGCGATTGAGTTCGATTGCGTTTCGATTGATTTCCACACATAACATAAATAAACATGCACAAGTAACACATAAGGCACACACCCACGTATAACAATAACCAAAATGCGTAATTCGAGTTGCGAGTGCGATTGCGATAGCGATAAAGCGATTAATCAAGCGATAAACAACGACTACTATGCGATTTATTAATAGATACTTCACATAATTCAACTAAGGCGAAAACAAAATAGACCAACTACAAGTCAAAGAAGTCAAAACAGGATTTGAGCAAGGAGAGACAGATCGCAATTAGCAATCTTTTCTTCCTTTGACTTCAATCTTGACTTTGACTTCCGAAACACGGGGTGTTACATGTATGAAGGAAAATCTGTACATGTAATCGAAAGGGATTAATTGGAGCTTTCGAAAAAAAGGGGGAGAAAAAGAAACCATAATTTGACTCCACTCGGTTCGAAACAAACTTTACGAAACATACATAAAATAAACACGAAAAATATTATATTTGACCTGAATCTTTTCCCAAAAAAGTTTACGTCGAAACGTAGAACAACTTGAATTTATACCAAAACGTACATAAAAATATGCACGTAAAAATGGTTTCTTTAAACGAAAACGTATTATATTTGACCTGACTCGTCTATAAAAAAAGTTTACGTTGGAATGTAGAACAAATCATATTTATACCTACCCGTACATAAAATAGTGCCAAATAGCACCAATGCCACAACGACATCGACTCTCAACATCGTAAAAATAAAATAGATAAAATGAGAAAAATTACACTGAACGAAAAGCAGATTTAAATTCGTTGAACCACGCACACCCGTTATAGTGTGTTAATGCGAAGAAATTAACCAGAAACGTAAAATGTAGAAAATAATAACTTAGTTGATCTAGGACCCGCCCGTTGTGGCGAACTTGTCAAAAGGGAAAAAATGGACACGTTGCGACGAGTCTGTCAAATATGAAAAAATAGAGCAAAAAACGTTGAACCTCACATGCACGCTACGACGTGTTAACTCGCAAAATTTAGAACGAAACGTAAAATTTGCGAAAGATAAAAAGTATGGGTGACCAAATTTGTAAATAATAAAGTGTTGTGTTAAATTATAAAAGATGGAAAACTTTGGGTTAAAAGTAAAAAAAAAAACTAAAAGGGTTTAAATACAAAATATGAAAATGTTTAGGTTAAAAGTGAAAAATCAAAGTTTTTTTGAGAAACTCCCCAAGCTTAGGGTACAACACATAATGCAACAAAAAGTTTCTAATTTATACTTTGTTAATGTACCGATATGTTCAATGTTTGCTTCAACTAATGGAGTATGCTATTGATTTTGAGTAACTGTGTAAAGGTCAAACACAAATGGGTCATAAAGTGGTAGGGGTGGTCATCACTTGTAAAAATTCCATCACTCACAACATTCAATCAAGTTCCGCTATGTCATCAATCATTATTCTATCACCCACAGCCTTTTTAGTGGAAATGGTCATCACTTGTGATGGAATTCCATCACTCACAACCTTTTTTTATTTTTATTTTTTTAAATTATTTTTAATAAAAAAAGTTATAAAAGTAATAAATAAAAGTTATAAAAAAATTTACAAAGTTTATAAGTTTTAACAAGGGACTAAAACTGCCTTTTTACTAAACATAAACACAAAGGAATACAATGTTTTAAAACTATTTAAAACATAATCAAAGTGGAGGGGCTGTTTGTGTACAAAAAACAAAAACTTTTAAGACAATAACCAACACCCTTCACCTTCCTCAAAACCTCCATGTTTTCCGGCATATCTCTGGCGAACTCGGTGCACCTTATCTACACGATTTCCGGCATATCTCCATGCAATAAACAACGCTCAATAAGCAAACGGTCAAAATCATCAACAGTCAACAACCAAACGCTCAGATTTTTGAATGTTTCACGCGTTGAAAATATCACGCGTCACAATGTTCACTCGTGAAGAATAGGGGGTGGCGGTGGTTTGCTTTTGTTTTTCAGCGTTATAAACATCCATCACGGGTGAAAATCCTTCCATCCCGGGTGCCCTAATATACAAAATGACCTTAAATTGAGAAGTGAAGGAAACTTTTTTTTTTTGAATTTTTTTTCCTATCTACTTAAGAATGATGTTTAATTGCAAAATGTAAAAAAAAATCGTGATTTTACGGTAGTAGAGTAATTATAATTACTATACAAAATTATATAATTACTTTACTAGTGTAAAACCATGATTTTTTATTTGTATTCTGGGACTAAAATACGTGCTTAATAAGATGGGAAAAAAATTCCAGAAAAAAAAATCCTTCTTCACTTCTCACTAGGGCTGTAAACGAACCGAACGAACACGAACAAGACCATGTTCGTGTTCGTTCGTTAAGGAAATTAACATGTTCGCAAATTGTTAACGAACACATACTGAACAAAAGTTTATATCCTTATTTGTTCGTTTGGGAAATGAAATTGTTCACGAACAGTTCGTGAACACTGGTCTCAAACACAAACAAACGCAAGCAAATAAAAATGAAGGTAAACGAACATTTAACTTGAAAATAAAAAATAAAAACACTGTTATACTTAAACATTGGACATAAGTACTTAAATACAACCATCAAATGATAAATCAAAACACATGAAGTCTACTACAGCTACCAAACGATAAATCAAGTTTAACTAACATAGATATAATTATTCAAAGTTTAACTAACTTAGACATAATTATCCCAAAATATGTCTTAGAATGTCCAAATTTTAGCCTACTTAGAAAAAAATAGGGTTTCAGGTTTTCAATATGTTTAGATAAAAAGTTTAATATTTATTATTTTTTTAATATAATCAACGAATGTAACTGAACATATTATCGAACGTTCACGAACGCAGTCGAACGAACGAGACATGTATTTGTGTTTGTTCGCTAAGCTAACTGAACAATTTTTTTTGTTCGTGTTCGTTTGTTAAGCTAATCGAACGAACATAAACGAACTTCCCGCCGAATGGTTCATGAACGATTCGCTGAACGTTCGGTTCGTTTACAACCCTACTTCTCACGTTAGTGTTTTTTGTATGTTAAGATAATTGTTCAATAACTTAATCCTTAAGTAATTGGGCTTTAATTAACTACTTTTTTTTTCGAACGGCCAACAGAATCAATACCGAGCACTTTCGGGGCACCCACTGGACAAACGAAGTACTCCGAGAGTAACCCGAGTCCACCACCAATTCCGGGGAAAATCCGGTAACCCATCCGCCCATAGGCACGACTAGGGCTGGCAATCACAACCTCTATATTCATATACAGGTCAGTTTGGGCATATATTCTCCATCTTTGGGTTCATCTGGGTTTGTCAAAAGTGAAGGACAGGTCGAAGTGGGATCCTAACAATGTTTTGAAACAGAAGGGCGTGTCAGAATGGGTTGAGGTAGGTAAGCAACGGGTCAGAACGGGTTGAGGCAAGTGAGCAACGGGTCAGAACGGGTTGAGGCAAGTGAGCAACGGGTTTATCTGCCGTCGTTTGTTTACCACCGCCTTCGTTAGCAACGACCATCCACCGCCTTATTCTACTACATTTGATTTCATTTCGAAGAGAGACAAGTAAAGCACCTTGTTTGTTTGTTTTGGTTCTTCACCATTTTTGTAGATGTTGAGCTTTTTTTTCTTCTTCACCATATTTGAAGAGTTTGAGTGGAGAGAGAGAAATAAATAGATTAGATATAGAGAGCAGGTAGTTTAATACATTCTCGAAACTATATCATTTTTTAATTTTTAGAGAGAAATGCCCGGATAGTCCCTGTGGTTTCACCTTTTTTCAGCTATAGTCCCTATCTTTCTAAAACTACTTGAATAGTCCCTGTGGTTTACCGTTTTGTTCTCGGATAGTCCCTGGCGCTAACTTCAGTTACTTTTCTCTGTTAAGTGGGTGTTAAGAGGGTGTGAAATGACCAATTTACCCTTTTTTTTAAAGGCCAAACAACAGGGACTATCCGGGCATTTTTCTCTTTTTCTCCTCTCCCCCTCTTCTTCTGATCCAGCGACATCTCTGTCCAATCCATTTTGACTAGATCTAAATTAACCTAATCTCTCAAATCACAATCAAACCTCAATATCCACAACAATTCGTTACAGGTCCTGCGACTTGCTCTAAGTCTGACCCGAGTCGCCTTTAGACCTGGAACCCGAAATCTAAAAAGAACCCGAACATGAACTTCACCTTCAACATAACATCACTATCATCATCATCTTCAGTTTTCCAAGAAATAAAGATAAATGGAGGGTGTTTACCGGAAAACTCGTCGGATAATGGCAAGGACTGCCGGACCGAGACGGACCGCCGCTGCCGCCGCCGTCGCTCACCACCGTGAACCATTATCATCATCATCTTCAAAAATCAGCAACGTCATCATCATTACCGGCACATTCATCACCACCGCCGTAGCGGCAGTGCCGGTAAAACGAGGAGAGAGAGCCAGAGAGCGAACGTGGGTGGTGTCGGAGGTGTAATCGAGAGGGAGGCAACGAGCTGTGGGTGAAGGAGGAGGAGATTTAGGGGATGTTTTCCGGCGTTACGGTCGGAACGACGGCCGAAGCTCCTCCGGTTGCCAGATTTTATTGGATAGATGAAGGGAGTGTGCGCATCAGCCGGAAAAGATGGCGCCGGAGCTCGGCCAGCACCTCCGGCTCCGGTCGCCGGACCTGTAACGAGAGAGAGAGATCCAGGGGTTGTCGGCTGGATGTTAAAAGTGAAATGAGGGGGAGAGGACCTGTAACGAATTGTTGTTGATATTGAGGTTTGATTGTGATTTGAGAGATTAGGTTAATTTAGATCTAGTCAAAATGGATTGGACAGAGATGTCGCTGGATCAGAAGAAGAGGGGGAGAGGAGAAAAAGAGAAAAATGCCCGGATAGTCCCTGTTGTTTGGCCTTTAAAAAAAGGGTAAATTGGTCATTTCACACCCTCTTAACACCCACTTAACAGAGAAAAGTAACTGAAGTTAGCGTCAGGGACTATCCGAGAACAAAACGGTAAACCACAGGGACTATTCAAGTAGTTTTAGAAAGATAGGGACTATAGCTGAAAAAAGGTGAAACCACAGGGACTATCCGGGCATTTTTCTCTAATTTTTATTTATAATTTATCAAAATATTAAATGTGTTTTTCAGCTTTTTTTTTTTTTTTTTGATGGATCACTACACACTTCCACATGTATGCTGTAAGACTGCGGGGTATGGGGGGCTTGGGTTGGGGCGTGGGTTGGGGCATATGTTGACACGTGGAATGGTAAAAAACCCACCACCAAAACCCACGCCCATGGGGTATGGTGGGGCTTGGGTTGGGGGGCATGAATTTGGTTTGACCATTTAGAGCATGCCATGTCACTTACTAGCCCGCCCCACGCCCGGGCTGAATCCCACGCCAAAGGGGCCACGCCCAAACCCATGCCCACCCGGGGTGGTGGCTTGGGCGTTTTCAGCCAACCCACGCCCAAACCTCCGCCCCATACCCCGCAGTCTAAACCCTTTGATTATTTGAGTTATTATTTTATATCAAAATTTTCTTATTAAAAATTAGCCACACAGACATTATGTACGTATATGTTTCTTCGTCTATACATGTATATGGAGAAGTGAAGATGGATCTATTGCTGCTACAAGCCTTTTCTTTTAAAAAATGTTGTTTAAAACAACCTGACCCGACCCGAAACCTGTTCTGACCCGGATCAAAACAACCCTTTTTTATAATTGACCCGTTTTGACCCGAACCCGTTTCGACCTATGACCCGACCCAACCCGTTTGCCAGGTCTAGGCACGACAGTGAAATTACCAGTAAAACCCGTTTAGCTCAAGGATCCAACCTAGGTTTTCCAGGGTCTCCTATTATTGTCCACCAGTAGCTCACTTTGCACCAAGTGAAAGTTGAACCTACCCTCCATAATTGAAGTGAACCTAAATTAATAGAAACTTTTTTTATAATTAATATATCATACAAATACGTGACCCGAGTATTTCATTTATTTTCATGAGATTCGAGTTTTTCTTCCATTCATATCCGTAGTATCAGCACATAGACTCCCCTCTATTTCTTGTTTAATCTATATATATTGAATATTGAATATATATTGTATACTATCTAAAAAACCAAAGTCGGTGGAATTTTCCACCGGCTTTGGTTGCCCTTCAACTTTTGGATTTGGCAATTTTAGTCATTTTCTCATTTTGAATATCCTCTACTTTAGCAATTGACATTTTTAGCCCCTAGCATTTTACTAAATTAATTTTCGCTAAATAATTTTCGTTTGTTAATCTCTTTTGTTAATTACTTTTTTACATTCATATTTTTATGTACGTATCCTTATAAATTTGAGTGTGTCTATGTTTCGACAACCAAAGTCGGTCGAATTTCCCACCGACTTTGGTTGCCCCTTCAACTTTTGGACTTGCCAATTTTAGTCCTTTCTCATTTTTAATATCATCTACTTTAGCAATTGGCTTTGGTTGGCCCTTCAACTTTTGGACTTGGCAATTTTAGTCCTTTCCTCATTTTTGATATCCTTTACTTTAGTAATTGGCATTTTTAGCCCCTAGCTTTTTAATAAATTAATTTTCTCTAAATAACTTTCGTTCGTTAATCTCTTTTGTTAATTACTTTTTTACATTCATATTTTTATGTACATATTGGTATAAATTTGAGTGTGTCTATGTTTCAACGTAAATTGTTTTTGGAAACGAGTCATGTCAAATATAATACGTGTTCGTTTAGAAAAATCATTTTATGTGCATATTTTTATATATGTTTTTTATTAATTCGAGTTGTTCTACGTTTCGACGTAAATTTTTTTGGGAAACGAGCCAGGTCAAGTATAATTCATTTTCGTGCTTATTTTATGTACCTTTCGTAAATTTTGTTCCGAAATGAGCGGAGTCAAATTGTGGTTTTTCTCCTTTTTTTAAAAAACCCTAATTAATACCATATAATACGTTACGATTGTACAGTATAAATTCGATTTACTTTACGTTACGTTTTGATTCAATCTGAATGCGTATATAGGTTAGATTGAGTTCAATCGGATAAGTTCAAATGCACGGTCGTATGGTTAACGCATCACATAACGCTTGGAATAATTCATTCGATTTTTGCGTTGTACCCGCGCCGCAACGCGCGCGGACTTTATTATTAGTTACCCTATAGTCTTAAAGTACAAAGTCGGTGGCTACGACCACCGACAAAGCACTTGAATTTACCATTTTGTCCTATATTGGTCCACCCAAACAACTTCCGTAAATACGTCACAATGCTTTCCCGCCACCGCACCATTGAACTCTCGGCAATTAGCTCATTCTACATCGCACATAAAAAGTCACCGTTCACGCAACAACCGTGGGATTCCGGCAGCCTCCGGTTCAAATACGTGGTCGGCGAATGAGAAAGAGATCACCGCTTACTTCACCGACATATGCGGCTTTTCTGATCTCTGCTGATGCCTCACCAAACGGAAGCCGGCTCACCGGAAGGCGCACTGGCTGAGTTTAATCTTAACTATTGCCGATCTACACGAGTCTATAACATGCATATGAAGGATTGCTTGGTTGTGCATCGCCGGAAATTTGATCGGAGCTCCAAAACTTCACCCATTAACAGATCGGTTGTAGGTCTGGACATCCCAAGTCCGATGACACAACACCGTCACTTCCGGAGATAAACGGGTGTGGTGGTGATGCTTCAATCGGCGATAAAGGAGGAGATGGTGAGCAGTGACAACACTAGATATGTTAATGGGGGTTTCAAATAAAGAGAGTTAGATCTAGGGTTGAGTGATTCGAGCTTGGGGTTTCATGGGGTGTAGAGAAACAGATGGGATGGGCTTGCACTTTGCAGGTTTTGTGTCTGGAAAAGTGATATCCAACTCACTTCATCATTAAATTCCTTTTGTTTCTAGGGTTGTGTGTATGGTTTACCGATAAGAATAATACTTATTTAGTTTAAAAAAAAATAAATTGTTGGTGTATATCTATATACTATATATAAGCATTTCCCATGGATATAATAGTAATTTCAAGCCCTTTTTTTAAGATGGCATGTGAAAAGTCAGTTAAAATCCCACATTTTTTTTGTCATTTTCTCCCATTATTGCCCCTCCCACATCGGCCTCCCTCTTTTCCCGTAAAAACCCTATCACACGTCTTTAACTCTTCAATTGCAGATGAAGCGTCTGGACTTCAGGCAGTTTCCATCCTCTATAATAACTATACAGACTAGAGAAAATTAGAGAGTTGGAGAGTCAGAGAGATGGAGCTACAGATGGAGAACATGAGAATATGAGGGATCCAGTCAGTGGTTCCGACGGCCGTTCTACGGCGGCATAGCCACCACCACGACAACATCAGCAGCCGATGGCTGTCAAGGTCTCTGCTCGTGCTAACTGGTATACACCCTTTTCCTTTTAATCTCTTTTAGAGATGGTGCTAACTGGTCTGTAAATGTTATTTAAATTCATAACCATTGATACTTTGTTAATATTTCATCTTTTGGCACATGGTAGAGATGGTGATGGAGGGTTCCGGTGACGGCGGCACTTGGAGTTCTGTTGAGTATGAGTTTTATTTGTTAATATTTCCGGTCTGTTATTCGTTTGTTCGATTTACTTGCTTTTTGGTAACGAAAATCGTTTAGAAAGGGATTAGGGTTTTGTTCATAGGTGTTATTCTTGACCTGGGTATATTTGTGCTTAAATAATTGTTGCTTGAAGCAATAGATATGTGAGATGGGATGAGGCAAAACTCTTATAAATTGAAGCTAACAAACCTGTTTGGCAGAAAATTACAGAACCAAAAACATCTATCATGGTAATACCAAATGCAGGCCTTTTAACTGCTCTGCTGGATATGCTTGTTGATGGGAAATTTGATCTTAAGAAGAGTCCTGTTATCAGGGTATGTTTGCCAAACCTTGTTTTGGAAATGAAATATTTTGAAATCGGTCTTATATGTTGCTTCATTTACTTTTGTGTGTGTTTGGCCTACGACATCTGTTTTTAATGTTTGTTTTTTCTTTGGCCTCAGAATGAAGATGTAATCTTGCTTTATATCAGTGCATTGCAGAAGGTTGGTTAATCATCTTATACTTAATATTATTGCTTAAATTTGTTGGTTACACAAATTTATCTGACTGATTACTTTGGAAATTTAAAACTGGGCAGAGCAGTGAGTCAATGCGGAATGAAGGGCTGAACATATTTCTTCATCTGCTAAGAGATTCCATATCAAAAAGGGCTTCATGTGTTCGAGTGGGATTGCTTAGCTTTCTTCTCGACTGGTTTCATTATGAAGACAATGATAGTGTTGTCTTGAAAATTGGGCAGTTAATTCAGGTAACTGGTGGACATAGTGTTTCTGGGAATGAAATCCGCAAAATATTTGCTCTACTGATGGGCTTGAACCACATCTGATGTTTGTTGAGGCTTGGGATGCATTAAGGAAGACAATGGTGTACTTTCGTGGTCAACCAGTGGGGACTATTGCAGTACTCGACAATTCTGATGAAAAGGTAAATTATGATCAGGTACGCCGCGTTATACTAACACCTTATTTTGGAAGTACAATGTTTATGGTCAGTTTTACTCATGTTTGTTGGTAGTTTCTGTGTGCATATAGGTGTTTGTGAGAGATTTCGTTCCAAGTGCTTTAGCATTCCTAATGAACGGTGAACCTGAAATTGTGAAGAACTTTATTTTAAAGACTCTCAGGCTGCAGTCATGGGAGAAGAAAATCGATAGATTCCAACTTGGGTTCGAGTCACAAGTAAAAGGTAGAGGTGTTTTGATACTCGGGTGGGCTTCACAAGTTTTGATCCTATCGCACCCAGCTGTGGGTGCGTTCTTGACACATTGTGGATGGAACTCGACTATTGAAGGGGTTTGCGCTGGTGTCCCGATGATCACATGGCCACAGTTTGCTGAACAGTTTTTTAATGAAAGATTGGTTGTACAAGTGTTGGGAACTGGTGTGGGAGTTGAGGCTCAAAGAGTGATGCATCTAGACGATGATAATAGAGACGCAATTCAAGTGAAAAGGGGGATGTTTGCAAAGCTGTAAAGATGGCAATGGATGAAGGAAGAGAAGGAGAAGAAAGAAGAGAAAAGGCTAAATATTTGAAACAAATGGCTGCACAAACACTAGAAGAATAGGGTTCATCTAAGTTAAATTTGAAGTTGTTTATTAAAGAAATCAGGCTACACACTCATAAGGGTCAGCTTGTAGGCTAAGTTATAGCAATCTCTTGAGAGTTATGAAGATTTCTGTGATGATACTAGATTGATTGCAAATGGTTTAAAAAAAAGAAAAGAAAAGTAACTTGTCATTTGTGTGTATTTGCACCGAATCAAACTGGTGTTACTTATCTTTATGCTAAACTTGCGCATTGATCCATAGGATCATGACACACCGAGACTCGAATACTTGAGTTTGGGTTCGAGACTTGGCGGTACCGGTACCGAAAAACGGAGAGTGGGTACCGGTACCGAATATACCCTATGTATGATATGGGACAACGCGGGTCAAAAATGGGACGGTGCGAGTGAGGTCAAAACGGGACAGTGATGATAACTCAAAGAAGATAGGTGCTTTGTTTGTTATTCCTTTGTTGTAGTGGGTTTATTTAGTTTTATAAAAGTTTTCGCTAATACTGGTTTTTTTTTTGCAGATTATTCTTCCTGGAAGTTTGAACCAGCCCCAGTCTGTCTAAACATCTTCATATTTTTGTCATAATATTGACCCTTAGTACTTATGAATTGTAGATTCGGGTAGCATAGCGGGTAACTACGAAAAAATAACTAAAATGGAAAGTGTTTTTGGCTAGAATGTAAATAGATAGGTTGAGCGAATGGAATGTTTACCCATTTGACCCGCTATAGCATAAAACAATTGTAGATTGGTGTTTGCAAACATAACTATATACCCTTAGGCGCTTGACCACCAGTTCACGCTGTTGAAACAAAGTATGTAAACAACATTTTGTATATTACAATCCAGATTTACACCTTCAAATTCGGTCTCTTGTGAATTTACACCATCGGAAGCTTCAGCCTCTTGTGAATCATAAATGTCAAAAAACAATTTGAGTGTATTATCTTTATAAAAGGAAATACCAATTCATAAAATTTAACATCTCTAGAAAAAAGTATTATTTTCGATCTAAACTCTACAGGTTATAACCTTTTTTGGTTAGAATATCCCAAGATAACATATTATTCAGCACGGTAACCTATTTGATCCGAGGTTTTTTTGAATTGTGTCAATCTATGCCAACGGGATTCCACCGATTACCCAACTTAACCATTGTGCAACCTCTAATTCATCTTCTTAACCGCATTCTTTGTAAAATACCATCGCCTAAACCAGGATGTCTTGCGTTCAATACAAGCATTATAGGAGATGATTACATGACCGTCTCTGGCCAACTCGGTAACACAGGTGAGTTTTGCAAAACTTTCGTCAAACTCCCACAACCCTTTTAATCTTCACCCTCGCAGCTTGGTGGTATTATTGATTCCGCCGCAACGCGCGGGTCTCCCACTAGTTATACAAAAGCTCTATGTATAACTTTGCCTAATACCAACTTTCTTATACAAAAGCTCAATGTATAACTTTGCAAATACGATCTCTAGATCAGTGTAGATAAATTGGTGGAAGATTTGAATTTCTTTAAAGAGATGCAAGTTCTAAAGAGTGAGGTATTGGTGGGCAATGATGAACGACCCAGGGAAAACTGGGTTCTAATTGTGGTTTTTTCCTTTTTTAAAAGCTCTAATTAATATCTTTTTTTACACGTATATGTTTTTCCTCTATACCCGCTATGTTTTCTATGTATGAGTCGAGTCACCTATAATACGTTAAAATTGTACGATATACATTCGATTTATTTTACTTGACTTTACATTTTGATCCAATCGCAATGCCTATGTAGGTTACATTAAGTTTAATCGGATACGTCGAAACACACGTTTTTGTGTGGTTCACGCAACACATAACATTTGAACTAATTCATTCGATGTTTACGATATTCTAAATGTGCGATGTACCCGCGCCGCAACGCGCGCGGGCAATATTACTAGTTCATATTAAAATCCAATACTAACTTTACAAACCAAACAATCATTATAAATCATACATTTGTTTTTTTTTTAAATTGTAATTTATATTGTCCTCTCGATTTTTTAAATATAAAATATACGTTTGGAGCTACATTTAAATCGTTTCGGCCCGTCTTTTGGTTATTTGCAAGACAAATAATAATGGATTTAAAAAAAATAGAAATTGAAATGCCTTAAAACATTTTTGTCCCACTATTTGGCTTTACATGTGTTGTATATAAATGAAAAGAGGAAGTGGTTAAGAAAGTGAATCATTAAAACAGATCATAAAGATAGAAAGCAAATATGGGAGTTATGAAACTGCTGCTGCTTCTCTTGGTTCTCTTTAGCTTCACTTTTCATGTATCATTTTCTCAGCTTGCCAATAACTCAGGTTCTCTCTCTCTCTATATCTCTCTCTCTCTATATATATAGTGTGTGTGCGCGCGCGATGGCGTGCTATGTATTTTATAGATTTGTCAAAACATATTTAAGGGAAGTGGTTTTTGTCATGATAACCACTCTTTCCTATCAAAATTATACTAACTTTTACGAAATAAAGGGCTTTCGTCGATAAATGAATCCGTCGAAATCCTTAATAAAAGTGATAACAGTCGGTAATCCGTCGGAAAACATTGTGTAGGTGATGAAAAGGACAACATCCATCAACAGTATAATACTTAGGTGATATTTTAGTGGTGTTTATTTTCACTGGCTCCACTTATTACACTTTTTTATGTAGCACTATCTAGTAGTCCAAAAACTGGTGAGCGTTCATATTGATGTTGAAAATTTGAAGTCAAATTTGGACAGCTTTAATGGAAAGTTTTTTTGTTAAAAAAAGTTTGAGTTTGACCACTTTAGATACAAAAGACGTGAGTGAGATGGATATAAAACTCTGACTTTTTCTACTGATTTGAGTAGATTTGCCATTGATGTTGCCAACCACCATTCATCTTGGTTCATGTTACATGTACACACCTACTTTGAGCCGGATATTCGTGATCCATTTATCTATTTGAAATAACTTGTTAAAAGTTTAAATAGGGTCAAGCTTAAATAAGAGGGTCAAGCTTAAATAAGGCCGAGCCTATATTCGAGCTTATCTGATAAACAAGATAGAGTCAGCATGGGTGAAATCAAAAGAGGGTCAAAAGGGTCCGCTGAACTTCTAGTGTAGATTTCTTCCACTCGGTCACACTTAAAAATAGAGTTCTCCTCTCACACATACGCTGTAAAACCAAAACACATTGATGATATCTAAGGTGTGTTATCCTTATGGCACAATATCTCTCGTGAGGACAAAACAAAATGATTTGGGGATTCATCCAAGGTGTCACAAACACCCCCCATGGGACTCTTAGTTGATGAGGTTTGCCCTACCGTCATTGGTTGAACAAAACATGACTGACTCCAATACAATTTGTAACTTTCGGCCAATTATACCAATCAATATTGCCCGCATTACCCACAAGGGGATCATAGACTTCCTTTTGGTTTATGTGTGAGAACTCCCAAAGGAGGTCACCCATCATGGATTGATTCCAATCAAGCACGCTTAAGTGTCCAGGTTTCCTTTCATCCACAACCAATTCTCTCAAAACACGTTGGTGTTATTTGAGGCAAAACATTCTTTATAACATAATAGCTCTCATATGGAAATAACAAAACACAATGATGTGGATTTTGCCAAACCTGTGACAAAGCTAAGTTCACATCCTAATATATAAGGTTGACTCATCAACTTTAACAACCTTTGAAACTAACAAGATCTCGACTGATTCCTACTCCAAATAAGTTTACCACCACATCACCCTTACTAATCGTAGTGGAAACAAAGTTCAAGTTCTTTTAATACTCTTTTGCTGTTCAAGATGTAGCTTATTCTCCTGAGTATTAATCGATCTAGCTTGATATTGTAAGAAGTTGGTAAGTGTTACTTTTTTGGTGTTTGAACTTTGAATTTCCTGAGGATCCTATTTTTCCGGATGTTAATTCACTCCTTAATTTATGATATCAAGTGAGTTTGATGCTCTTAATTGTAGTATAGTGGTAAATATTCTTAACTGTCACGCAGGTGACTCGGGTTTCATCTTGGTTTTTTTTTTTTTTTTTTTGTAAGATCTAAGGCTTCCTATCATCCATGAATTTAGATCCATAGAAAATAGTACACCATTCCAGTAGGCAGTAGTATTCTCTCCTCCATCTTCGAAGACCAATTCAAAGTGTACCCACTGTGAAGTGCAAAAGAGACGCTTGCTTTCAATGGCGAAGCTTGAGATTTCCGACCGGGGGTCGAAAAATTATATACTCAAAAACTTCTATATGAAAACTACATACTCTCCATTACTGTTCACGTTTTCTGCTTAAATCCGGAAAAGAATTGATGATTTAGTCGGGTTTAATTTTTGAGAAGTCCGTATTATTGTTTATACTTGAAATCTACACATAAAATTTAGTCTAAGGTTTCGGTTCCAGATGAAAACTCATAAAATTCTTCGTTGGTGTTCTTCGTGTTCATAAAAAATATTCGAAGAAATTCTAACATTATGGATGAGCCGAATCAAAATTTTTTGTTTTTCCTAAGTTTGATTATGTTTTATCCATAAGATTTCGATATAAATGATATGGTATATCAGTAAAAGATTACGAAATCAAAGGATAATGATGGTTTAAGCATAAATTTAGGAAACTAAATAATCTATAACTTTTCGAAATCATCCAAACCTTATCACAATTAACTACCAAAATCAACAGATTTCGAATCTTGGAGAACAATTTCGAATAAATCCGAAATCTTATTTGAGATCACAATTTCGGATAAATCCGAAATCTCATTCGAAATCATAAATTTTTCGAAAACTAAATTTCATCCAAAATCTAATATGTTCTCGAAATGTCAAGATTTTTCCAAATCTCATTACTTTATTGGGCTGTTATTGTGAACTAAATAATTGGTTTTGTAAAACACTTAATTAATTAGAATCAGATAACTTTTTACAAAACCAAATAGCTTAACTTGAATGAGCTTCTCATGTGTCATTTCTGCCCAAAGGTGATTTGATACATCTATTTATTGTTCAAGTATTATAAAAGCTAAGTTAATTATGCATTACAGACGTGAATGTCTTATTTATGGCCAAAACTGATTTAATTCATTCATGTCTAACATAATTAACAAGTGCATAACTAAGGTATTGTCTCATTTCTGGCCAAAGCTGATTTATCACAATTACTTTGCACACATGCTTACATGATTACACTTATGCCCAAAGGTGATTTGTCTTCGTTTAAGTAGAATTTTCAAATTAGTCTATTATTTTGATGTTAGTAATAGACATATCACGACTTCTTCAAATAATGATCCTCACATTAATATCCTACATCAATCTTATGATCATATTTTGTCTGCCTTATTTTTAGTCCCCATAACATTACTCACTGTAATTTTCTTCTATAAATCAGTATCTCATCCACTTTAATTCCTAAACCTAATATGTTTTGCTTTACTTAAAGTTTCTATAAGATTAGGCGATTAGATCTTAAAATTAAATCCTTGATTATCCCTTAAGACACGATAATCCTCTTGCTCTCTTCTGATAAAAGTGCTACATAAGAAAAATAGAGCATGATGAATAGGATAAATCGAACATTATGTCTCTTATGATAATCAAGATCTTATCTAACATAAATGTTATCACTAAAGTTATTCCAAATTCAGTTTTTCCTAAGACTAATATATTATCTGTGGAATAATCACAAGAACTCCTAAGATGCATGCCTTCATTTAAAATTCTAAACTATAAGGTTAAGCGGTATATGTGAATACATTATAATGTACAATACCATGATCCATAAAATTAAGGGCTTACACATGGAAATAAGTACAATTTTCCAGTACATTGCATACTAAAATTTTCACTTGTACAATTTGTTGCCTTAAAAATCAACTATAACACTCAAAAGTACCAACGGAATTGGAGCGTGTTGATAAGCAACATATGTACATAGAAAGAAATGTTAAAAACTGGAAAATAGACGTCATTCACCTTACAACCACTAAAACCTTAAAAGAGGATACTTCTAAGGTCCATAGTCAAAATCAAGTACAAAATTCCAATTCTAAGGTTATTCAAGGGAGAATCTCACTGCATAATTATGCCATTAGACTAGGCATAAACAACGAGACTATCCATGATTCAAAAGAACCGTTGGATGAATAAATTAGGTAGTCGTCTACTAATGATATTTAATTCTGCTAATCTTAATATTCCAATTAACACATGATAAGTTGACTCTAGTTCAATACGTTTCCTTACTAGAATTCAACAAATAACTAATATGAGAGTTAGTGACAAAACTAAATGTTAAGGCTATAAGAACCATGAAAAATTGTCTTCTAATTACGCTTTATGATACCTTATATATTCTGTAAATTAATCAGAATTTAGTATCGATACTAAAGCTATATTATGACAGTTGAGAGGTTTACATAGCCAACATAAAGTCACACTTACCTTAAACTCTCATATTATTTGTTCTGAAAATCTGGATAGAAATATTACTAAGATGAAACTAGATGATACCTTACACTTTCACTAATTTTATTATCATGCAAAAGTGAATTTGACAAAAGGAAAATGAAACCTACAAATTTCATCAATTGTAACCGAAATTCATGAGAAATCATGACATGGTTAATGAGGATGATTTTTTTTCATCTATTCTCATTCTAAGTGATTTTAAATCATGATGTTAAAAAGCCCTAAACTATTACTTTGCTTAAGTATGGGTCCACCAGAAGTTATTCATTAACATTCATGGAACTTATTCAAAATTTATTATTTAAAGACTATCCAATTGTATCTAAAATTGTCTCATATGGCCCACAATTTTATAGAAATCTATTCATATATATACTTCATATGATTTCTATTAAATATGTCCCTAAGCTTCTTAAGACATATGGACATTAAGGAAATCAAAAAAGTCTAACATATGTATGATAGGTTCCCACGTCAGATACCTCATTGAAACTTATCTTGTAGCATTTCTAGAGGCATCAAAGATCAGTGGGAGTATTAAGTGTCTTAATAATAACTTGCAATAGTTGCAAGAGGCAGGGGAGTGAAAACTTCATATTACTTCAATTTACACCTCTTGTACAAGACATTGTTCCATCTCGACACTGTTCCATCAAAACTTGTCTCCTTAAAATCTAATGCTACTCTTACAAAAGTTTCATTGTTGCTTAATTGTGGGCACGCTTAGATTTCTTACCTAAACTAACATAATCCTCAACAAGAGAAAGTACAACGACTAACGTCATTAATATGTTTTCTCGATTAGAATCTGTTGGTCGATAAATGTTGACCCTAAGCATGCCGAGTTCCTTAAGACTTCTAAAGTCACTGGGAGTAGTAAAAGTCTTTCTCATGACTTGCAAGAAATACAAGAGGCGGGGGAATGGAGTCATTAAATTTTACTCTGATTACACCTCTTGTAAACCATACTGCACCAACTCTTACAAACTTAGAATCCTGAAAATGATAGCAACTTAACCAAGAGCTAATCCATAAAACTGAAACTTCTAACAAACCCAATAATCAACTCAGGAGGTCATTTAGGTTTAAAAACCTACTAACTTTGATGATTACATAACCTCCCTAACTAAAGTTGAAATGGTTTTGGAAAAGTTTACTGATCTTATCTCTTCTAATTAAGCCATTAGTGTCAATCAATCTTCTAAATGGAATAAAACTGTTTTCTATTAAAACTGATTTTATGTGTTCGAATAACATTTGGGATTTGATTGAATTACATAAGAGTGTTCATAACTAAACTAAATCCTGATATAAACGTTAAGACACGAAGACGCATGATTGATTGTCAAAGGTTACAATCAGAAAGAGATAAATTATCAAGGTATCTTTCTTACCCATCTTACAAAAGATTTATTTGAGGATCATCACTGTTCTAGTAGCTTATAATAGTTTTGAGCTACATTAGAAGAACATTAAAACAACTTTCCCTAACAACTGACTTACATATTTACATGTTCATTAGAAAACAACCTGAAAGTTCTAAACTGAAGGTTAAGAACACTTTGTTTGTAAGCCAATAAAATCTATGTACGGGTTAATGCAAACATAAAAGTGTGATGAAATCTTAATCTAGTTATTTTCATCAAGAACCAAGTGGATTAATGTACCTACCTTAAAATGAGTGGGAGCAACTAAAACAAACTTGTCTTTATATAGATGAGATTCTTTTGACAAGAATATGTTGCATAAGTCAAAGCATTGTTAACACAAACTTTGATATAATAGATCTCAGAGATATCTCTTACATGATAGATATCATAACATACCGAGATAGACCCAATGGAACATTAGTTTCGTTCCATAAGTTTAACCTTAAATGGGTCCTTACATATGTAACAAACAATTCCACTCTCCTTTAGTGGATAATAGGATAAATGAGATTATTTCCTTACGCTTCATTAATTAGAAGCATTGTGTAAATTCAAGTCTATACTCGTTTAGATATTACTCACATTGCAACACACTAGATATGTCTCGATTAAAGTGAAACATCTAATAGAGGATTACAATATCTTAAAAAGAAACGAGAGACTATAATTTAAAGAAGAAGTGCGAAATCAAACCGGTTGATTACTCTAACTTTGTAATATTCAAAGATGACAAAATTTAATTTTGGGTATATCCTTATGTTAACAGACAAAACCTATCTCGTGGAGGAGTCATAATAAACTGATAATAACAACCTAAGTTATAATGACATAATATGTTGTTGATCACAAAGAATGTTGTTGAAAATTTATCTGTGGACTGATAAGTTTATTAACTCCATATAAATTATATATTTAAGTCTTGTTGTGATAAAGTCAGCTACCATGTCTCATTGAATAGTAACAGTTCGAGAGGTGCTGCATTAAATTTCGATACGAAATTAATTATACGTTTATGAACGAATTGAGAAAACTAAATCTTTGTATCGAATGCATTCATGATATGCTTAAGGATCCTATAACTAAAAGTCTATCACCCATAACTATTATGTAAGCACTTATAATAATGACAGGTTTATTGATGACTATGTACAACTGCATATCGTACTATGAATGATTAACTATTAATTTTCCTTATCAGTTTGATTTTGTATGTCTCTAACATATGTTCTGCCGATATAATGACATATAGATAAATATAAATACAAATCAATAAACCTGTCATTATTATAAGTGCTTACATAATAGTTATGGGTGATAGACTTTTAGTTATAGGATCCAAATCAAACGTTAAAGGGCTTACTTGAATATTTTGATCATAACTATTATGTTTTAAATTAAGGCTGTAGTATGATTAATGGGGGTCCTGAGTCGAATGATGATTCAACGGCTATATTTCTCTGCTACGGTTCTTGGTTTAAAGCTAAAATGAGTATTAACTTCTGATCATACTTATCTAATGCTCATGATAAATGATTATTCGGCTAAGTGGGAGAATGTAAGATTAAATATTTATTTATATCTATTTAATCTAGTAGCCATCATTATCATTTATATAATATGGATCAAAATATATTAAAACTTATAATATAATTAGTTGGTAACTGTTGATATACCATATTACCCTTATTAACTAACTGGGTTTTCCCTAGGGTGTATATAAGGAGATTACTAGAGAGGGATTAAGGTTAGACTCTCATAACATCAACACCAAAAATTGTCCCCTCCCCTCTCTCCATTACTACGAGTTCTTCAACCCTAAAGAACTCGGTACTACCATAAAAAAACATACATCCTAAAGGGGAATCAGATCAAGCTGACTATCATGTTGAACACAATGGTTGCGTCTCTGACTGGATTCTCCATTGGTCTGTTTGCTGTATCAGGTATTATTTACATGTTTTCCATTATGTTTAAAACAGAGCTGATCAACAGTTGCAACTCGTGACAACTTGATCAGTACCAGCGGAAGTTTGACCAGTTGCAACTCACCACTAGCAACTGATTAGTAGCACTGGCAACTCATAAGCTCCAATTATGTAGTGGTAACTTGTCTGAGCAATGGCAAATTCCCATTTGTGGTAATTACATCATAACCTTTCTCTGTAGTAACTAATTAAATCCTTCAAGTGTAACTCCTGACTTCAACAAAACTAAACTTTGCCGGCAACATTTGGTCTGTATCAACTATGTTTGTCAATGTTTTGTAGAGGCCAAGAAGTTTAGTTATCTCGAAGTCAACACTAATTAAATCCTTCAAGTGTAACTCCTGACTTCAACACAATTAAACTTTGCCGACAACATTTGGTCTGTATCAACTATGTTTGTCAATGTTTTGTAGAGGCCAACAAGTTTAGTTATCTCGAAGTCAACAATGAAATTTTGTTGGCAACGTCCATATCAACTACAAGTTTGATGAAGTTTAGAAGTTCTACCCTTTACTACCTATAATTAGTTCATTGTCTATAGCTGATACTTCAACCGTATCCCTCACCATGTCACTTAACTTTACACTATGTCTATTTAACTTTTCTGACTTATAACTTGGATTTTAGTTTTGCTCATCGATTCTATAGATGGAGATATTATACATGTCTCCCAACAAGAGTTTGAGAACCTCTAGGATATGTTAACTTTACTTTAATGCTCACTTTTAAAAAAAGTCATTGCTTGTTTAGAAAATATTACTTGGTGAGATTTTGTTGGTTGTAAGATAATAATTGAAAATGTTTTCTGTAGCATATATTTCAATACGCGAACACATATATTTATATTGGTTCAAATGAATACTATATAATCCATCTTTTAAGTACTTTCGTCTTCACTAAAAGAATATCTTTGTAATCCGGTAGAGATCACCATGCAACTTCTTACTAATAAGGTAATTATAATGTCTTCTCGTCTCACAAATAATTTCTCCCTTAATACTCGTTCGTAGGGAACACCGACTTCTTTTGTCTAGTGAAGGTAGATATAACTTATACAAATTCTCTATAATATTGGCACAGATCATCACTCGAAATACAACATAAATGTTTGAACACTTGTTGACCACTATAGTTGAACACAATCACTCTCTTAGATTACCACATTACTTTTTTAGTTGGTTCTAGTATATAACAACCATCTATCATCCCCCATATTGGTTTTGCGGAAACTTTTGTCCACCTGCGAACTCATGTCACAACCACAGTCGAACACAATTTATCCCTTGGTTCACCACCACAAGCGAATACAATGTATCCCTTAGGTTAATTGTTTCCCGTCCCTGGCAACTGCATCCGCATATTACATGGCTCCATATGTGGCATCTATTGCCGAGACACTCTCAGAACGATCTCTACCTAATATCGACTATGCTGCTAGTCATGGGTCACAAAAAAATGTTTCAATAATGCTATTGTGCCATGTTACATCGACTTGCCTACCAAGAAAGATGGTGTGATGTGACATGCTATATTAACTACCAACATGTCACGAGGTGATTAACTGAAAATAATTATTTTTTGTTTTTTAAGAAAGACATTTTAATGAATTTTTGTATTATATTTTAAATCTTTATTTTTGTGTATATTTTTTGTTTGTTTGACATTAGTATATAAAGTTTTTCATTTTTATACAAAACTCATTATTTTAATATATAAGTTCTCTAACATTCAACACCACAAGGATGTGATTGACTGGGAACCCATTGGAACACAAACTTACCACTCAAAGATTCAAAAACAAAAATCCAAATTTGTTTCAAAATTCAAACACAAACACAAACACCGATTCATTCACGATTAAACCACATACGTGACTAGGGAGAAGATAATGTAAGAGAAGAGAGGACGGTTAACTGAAAAGTTCTTTGCAAACTCTCTTTCTACACAAAATAGCTAATTGATTTTAATATTATAATATATATCATGGTCCATTTTGTATTATTATTCATTAATAGGACCATTTCGTAAACTGACAAATGGGGTGGGGGACCCAAGTAAGTTCGTCGGGTCCAGGACCCATGAAATTATTTTTTTTGTTATATATGTAACCGAAACTCGAGGGACACCCAATATTTTTAGGGTGTACCTATTGGCACACCAATGTGCCTATATGCACATCAAAAAAGGTTTTTTTGTCCTATATGAACACCCTGCAGTGTCGAGCTGTGGCCAAAGCGTGACGTTTTGGTCCGTTCAACCAAACAAAGACTGACGGGTATGTTGAAAGGACCAAAACGCCGAGCTTTGGCCGCGTTTTGGTCCTGTCAACCAGACAAAAGACTGACCGGGTCTGGTTGACAGGACCAAAACGTGGCCAAAGCTCGGCGTTTTGGTTCGGTCAACAAACCCGTCAGACACTCGTCAGTCTTTGTCTGGTTGACCGAACCAAAATGCCGCACTTTGGTCACAGCTCGACACTGCAGGATGTGCATATATGATAAAAAAACACTTTTTGGGTTGACTATCTACACACCAAGTGTGTAGATAGTTTGAGCTTATTTTTAAACTCCAACACCCATGCTATCTTTTTATGACTAACCGAAAAATAGTAATTTAATTTTTTTAGTTTATAGTATTTTACTTATTACAAAACAAATAAGGAAAATATTAACAAATATAAATCAATAAACTATAAAAAATATAATCACATTATCTCAACAATCAAATAAAAAAATTAGACCGACCATATTACCCACTATAGGCCCATTAAACCCACTTCATTTTTTATCTTAAGCCCGTTACCCACTAATCAAATAACAAGTGTAGATTCAAGGATTTGATTATTTTTTTAGGGATTATTACATATACCCCCTATTTAAAACCTTAATTACATATTTTTTTTAAATAAAATTAGCATTTTTATTTCATTCCAATCATCAGGGCAAATTACATAAGAATAGCAGGTAGACGAGCAACAAACTGCGCCACCATCCCTTTCTGAATAGAAAACCCTAATCTATTAAAAACAAAGCCCCGCCCCTGAGGGGTCGAAAAGTTGCTATGGACCACACGCTGAACTCTAGACAAGAACCGAACTGCCTCCGGTTCCAAGGAGCCGAACGTGTCAAACGCCAGGGGGACAAAGGCATGCTGATTATCCTCACAAGCTTTCGCGTGCTTTTCCACATTCTTTGACTCTGCTTTCAGTACCGCTTGCCCCGCCACAAACCCATTTTCCCGGAACCCGGCTAGTGGGGATACACCTGTGAGATCGACACAAGCATGTTTCCCGCCCTCCCAACCAAAAACTAGCACGTCAGCTGGGCGTAGGATGGATCTCCCCTCCGACAGGTCTGTAAGAAAATTACATATTTACCCAACCTAAAAATTAAATTACATATTTCCCCATAGTGTAGGAAAATGACACAAATACCCTTTCAAACATAAAAAAACCCTAATACGTTTGGTTCACTCTCTCCCACAATGCATACGGCTCCTCCCAGATGACGACAATGATTGCCAAATCCTCCACCAACGAACCACCAATCGTAATCGGCGATAAGAATCGGCAACGAGAAGATAACCAGCGAAGATAACCGGCAACACGCCATCGTATTCAGAACCGTAACCGAGAAGAGAAGTGTGTTTATTTAAAGATAACTAGATTTGTTGACGTCGCGCGTTGCGGCGAAACGGAGCAAATGATAAGGTAAAACAAACATTATTTGAAAAAGAAGCATCTTGTTTAGAAAGCCAAACCATCAGAAAATCGGTTCATTTATCATCGTACCGTTTTAGGATACAAAATAAATACTCTATTTTAAATACATGTTTGTTTTTAACAAAACTTATACGGGAATGTCAAGGGAAAAAAATAACGAATCTAAGTTATTAATAACATATCTAATTAACTAAAAAAGAAAATATGATTTAGAAAAAGGAAACATAATTATTAAAAATAAGTAATAGAGGAAATATGGTTTAAGAAAAGAAAATAAAATAAAAATATGTTAAAAGTGAAAAGCAAATATAACAATTAAGTTTACACTATTAAAATAATAAATAATTAAAAAAACTATATATTATTATAAAATTAAAATTACTATTCATGGATCGTCGTCAACAATATATATATAATTGCAAAGGCTGCTAATGATTTAATATTGAAAGAAATATTTCTTTTTCGTTTGAATTACGTCAACTGAGGAAGATGGACCATTGAAATTTTATCTATATTTAAGTTGAAGTTAATGAAAAACAAATCTGATAGATAAACAAAAAACCTAAAAATTAATTAAAGTTGTATACACTAGGTTTATTGTGTTTGATTCATGGTATTTGTTGTGTTTGATTCATTAACAGTAGGTTTGTGATTTTTATAGTTTAGTAAATAAAGGGTAAAATAGTCATTCTTTTATCTATTTTTAATAGGATGGGTATATATGATATTCTTAGTTTTTTAGTAAGGGGAAATATGTAATATAATTTTTAGGTTGGGTAAATATGTAATTTATGAAGTTTGTAGGGGGATATATGTAATTGCCCCTTTTTTTTTTTTTAAGTATGTGAACTCTTTTCTTGTGAAAAACTTAGCGAATAAAGATTACATTAACTGAAGAAGACTTTGGATTTTGCAGAAAAACCACCAATATATGAATCAGATGATTCTGTAAGTATTGGCAGCAATGGAGCCATAAACCAAAGCAAATATAGCTCAAGAGGTGGAGGTGGTGGTGGTGGTGGGAGCTCGACTAGAGGGAGCAACGGAAATGGTGGTCAATCTAACTCCTCGCCACGAGGGGGTGGCTCGATGATACCTGTATATGCTGCTGGTTCAGGAGCCGCGGCTAAGCGCAACAACCATCACAGCGCTGCCGCCATTTGTAGCAAGTGCCATAAAGATAGGCATTTGATTGCCGTAACCACCATTTTAACATCAATTTTACTATATATGTCTATGTAAAAATCCATTTGAGTGTGCAGTGCATTTGTGTATACGATTGTTTCTAATTTTGTACTTGTTTGTAGTGGATATTGGTTGGAATAATGTCTCAGTTCATTTTCATTTTATGATTTATATTAGCTAGTTTGATGATTAACGTAATAAATAATGTAATAATATTTTGAATTTGATTTGGGTTCGTAACCCTTGATGTTGTTGTATGATCGGCTATATACCGATTACCATGAACAGACGGATCGTTTACCAAACGACACACACATACGTATATATACAGTTTCACATTTCATTTTTGACACTTGCAACGCTTTAACTATGTACAATTACACTTTAAACTCTAACACATAACTATTACATGTTTACATATTTGACCCGTAATCCCATTCAAACTTTGATCAATCAATTACTCCTAACATAATCCATATTTATAATCTTATAAAGTATTATTACAAGTATTAAGGTTCATAAACCAACGCTAGCATCGAATGCTACCTATCGATAGTAGTCTCAAACACATATGGTTAATGAGACAAAGCACTATCAGCTTATAGCAATCAACAACAATGGCCTGCAAACATCCAATAAAACAACAGACAACCAATGTTTCTGCAAAACAAGGTCATTGTAGTTATCAATCAGTCCCTAAGGTAAATGCATACACCCCTATAAATTAATACAATGTAACTAATTGTACAATCAACAAAGGAGTTTCTTTGTTCATTTCCATCTTTTAGAGTCATCATGAAGACCATGTTTCTTATAGTAGTCCTAATACTATCAGCTCTCAGTAAATCAATGGCTGGTGATCCTGATATTCTCTCTGACTTTATTGTCCCCCAAGACAATACAACGGTAGATGGGAACTTTTTCACATATACAGGCATGCGGGTGTTACTAGATGCCCCAGAGGCTAAAACTTTCAGTGTTTTAAAGGCAAGCATGGCCGAATTCCCGGCTCTAAATGGTCAAAGTGTGTCCTATGCGGTTCTTGATTTCCCACCTGGTTCGGTGAACCCGCCCCATACACACCCACGAGCGTCTGAACTTTTGTTCCTTGTTGATGGTACTTTAGAAGTTGGGTTCGTTGATACAACTAATAAACTTTTCACACAGACCCTTAAAACGGGTGATATGTTTGTGTTCCCAAAGGGACTTATTCATTTTCAGTACAACGGTGATAAAAAGAATGAAGCACTGGCTGTGTCCGCGTTTGGCAGTGCTAATGCAGGAACGGTTTCCGTTCCAAATTCGGTTTTTAATACTACTATTGATGATGGGGTATTGGCTTTGTCTTTTAAAACAGATGTTTACACTATTCAGAAATTAAAAGCTGGGCTTGCTGGCAAGATTTGAGTTGCAGATGGGATTTCTTTGTTGAAAGATGATGATGGTTTTTTTGTATAATTCTTGAATAAATGGGAAGAAGAACTTTCTGCCTTTTGTTAGCTATTGGTTGAACACAAATTTAAATCATGTTTCTGCTGATACAATATTCTTGTTTTTTTCTCTATATATTATAATACGGAAGCCAGTAAATGAATCAAAAAACTTGCTTTCAAAAGATGAAATTAAAGTAATCACAAGTACAATCCTCAACAACTCAAGAAGAAACAAGTTTTATCTTGGACAAGATGAAAAATGTAAAATTTTCATAAAGGAAGTGTTACTTATGAAACCTGACATTATGATGTTGATACTAGATCGTACTACTGGAAAATTGGATTCTTTCCGACCGTATTTCCGGTCGGAAAAAAACCGTTGCAGTTGCCCTATTGCGACCTGTCGAAAAACGGTACTAACAGAATTTTGTTAAGAATTTATTTCAACAAATCTTTGTATATCACTCGAAGAACTCTCAATACAACTACCGGTAATTTCACCGTCGTGCCTACGGGCGGGTGGGTTACCGGGTTTTCCCCGGAATTGGTGGTGGACTCGGGTTACTCTCGGAGTACTCCGTTTGTCCAGTGGGTGCCCCGAGAGTACTCGGGATTGAGTTTGTTGGCCGTTCAAAAAAAAAAAAAAAAAAAAAAATATGGGGTACGTTTTTTGATGTATTTTTTTTTTGTTAGTTTAGAAAACAGTTCACAAATGTGGTTGCTGGTGTGATGGAATTCAAATAACCTGGGTTTGAGTTGGACAAATTTGGTTAAGTATCCTTTTTTTTTACCGGCAAACACATACATGTCACCTAAAATCATCAAAACCTGCCCTCCACTTGGGGACATTCGTTTAAGTATCTATATATAAAATCACACATATATCAATAATCACATATATCAAGCACCTAAATCCGTAAAGTATCTACATATACCACAGAATTTGTAGCATAGCAATATCAATGTGTACAGTAAAGATGTAAAGATGTTCCTCGCTAAATAGTTGAGACTTCTAATAAAATAGCGGACACTAATGTATATTTGAGAGTAGGTTTAAAGATTGTATGAGCTAGCCTTTCTAAAAAAAAATACATGTAAAATCAAATCTAAAAAACCAGTTTTCCTATAATCAAACTTGAAATCAAATTAATCATCAATATGAAAATCCGGATAGTGGTTGATGAAGAAGCCCAGAATTTTAGAGTGCCTTTAGTCTTTTAAAAAGGTTCAGTTGATTTGGAACTGTATTGTTTTCCAGCAAAATAAAATATTATATTTTATTTTTTATATAAAAATAGTATATAAAATATAAATTACAGTAAAGAGAGGTAGAGGGAAATAGAGAGAGAAAGAGACTAGTTTCTTGACATGGATTCCACTTTCCGACTTCCGAGACATACTAAACAACAAGAAAAGCATAATCCCACCATCCACCAACTCTCTACTTATTTAGCCCCTCAATCCAGGACACCAGGCACCACAACTAGTACTACACACACTTTCACCAGCAAAAGCATATGTAAAATACAACAATACACACATCACACACATTCTCTCGACCTCCATCTGCATATTATTTCAGAAACTGATTAAACATGAGGGCAGAAGGATACACAATACAACACTCACTAAGTTCAGAAGCAGCTGCAATTGTAAAACAAGCTTTTGGCCTCGCTAAACGGAGAGGTCATGCTCAAGTCACACCTCTCCATGTAGCGAGTGCCTTGAGCACATCCTCCACTAGCCTTTTTCGGAAAGCTTGCCTCCAAATCAACACTCACCCTCTCCAATGCCAGGCTCTCGAGCTTTGCTTCAACGTAGCCCTTAATCGCCTCCCTATTTCCCAATCCATTCCTATCATGTTGAGTCCAAATCAATCTAACAACCCGTCTCTCTCGAATGCTTTGGTTGCTGCGTTCAAGCGCGCTCTAGCTCATCAACGTCGTGGTTCTGTTGAAAACCAGCAGCAACCTGTTTTAGCTGTTAGAGTGGAGATAGAACAGTTGATTATGTCCATACTAGATGACCCTAGTGTGTGTCGGGTAATGAGAGGAGCTGGATTCTCTAGTACCCAGATCAAAAATAGGATTGAACAAATGGTCTCGTTGGAGATATCTTCCCAGACAAAAGAAAATATCAAGCCCATATTACAAGATCTCCAACTTAGTTTTGGTAATAAACAAAAATTCTCACCAAGAGTACGAGGTGAAGATGTGATGAGTGTTATCGATACAATGATGGAAAGGAGAAAGAAAAGTATTGTTGTTATTAGGGAGTGTCTGGTTAGTGCTGATGACATAGTTAGAGGAGTTGTAGACATTTTTGAAAGAGGAAACATCATGGTTTTTTCTGGAAATTTGAAGTTTGTGCAGTTTGTAAGTCTTCCATTACATGTGTTAAGCGATCATTCGAGGGAAGAGATTGAAGACAAGGTTAAGGAGCTTTGTTGTCTACTAAAAAGCAATGTGGAGAGAGGAGTGATCCTATATCTTGGTGATCTAAAGTGGGTCTCTGATTATTGGTCGAAGTACAGTGAGCAAAGGTTGAGAACCTACTACTACTCTCCAATGGAGCACATGATCATGGAACTTAGCAGGCTGATGTTTGGTTATGGGGATAGTGGGAAGTTCTGGCTAATGGGGATAGCCAATTCCGAAACATACTTGAGTTGTAAATCTGGTCGACCTTCGCTTGAGACATTATGGGATCTTTTTCCTCATACAACTCCTGTTGGTGGCCTGGATCTCACCCTCAATCTTGATAGGTAATAGAACTTTAATAAAGTTTGTCCTTAATTAGTTTACAATATTTGCATTAGTTTTACACTGAAATTTTTTTTGGTGCAAGGACTCAAAAGTTAGCTTATGCAAGATAGAAACTAACTTCTGAAGTTTGTTTTGTTATTTTAGCAAAGATTCCCCAAATGAGACGAAACAACTCACTTGCTGTGGTGAATGTTCAATCAACTTCACAAGAGAAGCACAAAGCATATCCAAGTATTCCCAAAACGAGTCTATCACTACTAATAAAACCTCCACTTTACCATTATGGCTCCAACAATGCAAGGAAAAGAACTCCAGGCAAATCACTATCAATGATCAGGTTTGTTCTTTTTAACATTAAATATATTTTTGAACCTTTTCAATGTCAGCGCGTCCTGAAAATCCGTAGAAACTGAACACAAAATTCCTTTTGGAACTTTTTTTGACTGAAAATTCTAAGATAATGTCTCCTTTTACAGGAATGTGATAGAGTTGGAAGACTTCACAAGAAATGGAGCTCAATTTGCTGTTCACTTCACAAGCAGCCACATTTTCTTGATAATACATTCCATCTTTGTTCTCCTTCCACCAAATTGTCAGCAAGCTTGCATAAACACCATCACAAGTCTCCAATATTAGCTGACCCCAAAAATATCCCAAAAGAGCACCAGTTTTTCACATTTCAAATAGATAGCGACAATGGTTTTGACGACCATAATTTAAGACAAACCAGCGCTGTAAAACCCAACCTCCTGTCCCACCTAAATTCTAGTCCAAATTCGGCTTCTTGTAGTGAGGTTAAAGATGCTGATGAATGCTTCATGCACAAGTTCAAAGAGGTCAACTCTAAGAACATAAGGATTCTAACCAATGCATTGGAGAAAAAGGTTCCTAGGCAACGAACGATTATTCCAGAAATTGTGAGTACCGTTCTTCAATGCAGGTCTGGCTTAACCAAAAGGAAAGGCAAAGAAGATACATGGTTATTTTTCTTAGGTTCTGACATCCAAGGAAAAGAGATGATATCAAGAGAGCTAGCAACAGTTGTGTTTGGCTCAACAAACAACTTCATCCCTATTGGTCTTAGCTGCTTCTCGTCAACAAAATACCACTCCGTGGTTGATGGTCAAGAGTTAATTAATTGTAAAAGGGAAAGAGATGAACATGGTCAGAGTTATATAGAAAATTTCGCTGCAGCGGTAGAAGAAAACTCTAGTCGTGTTTTCTTCTTGGAAGAAGTGGACCAAGTTGATTATCAATCTCAAATGGGTATCAAAAAAGCAATTGAAAGTGGGAGAATTACAAAGGCTTGTGGCAAATCAATTCATCTAAAGGACGCCATTGTCATTCTTAATTGTGAAAGCTTCACATCATTTTCAATAGCAATGTCTCCTATAAGGCAATCACACAGCGAAAGACAATTTGGCATGTTCGATTTAAACAGGCGTGCTCAAGATACTGGTATTTTGAATTTGGTGGATAAGCAAGTTAAGTTCAATATCTAATGCATCTGAAGAGAACAGCAAAGTTGGATCATGCAAGGGGGATAGTTCATTAGTCTTTTTTTTTTTCTCAGTTTTTGGTCTTTTTTTTTGTGTGTCATGGGTATGGGTAAAAATGTAACATAAGGTATACTTTGAGATAATCTTAGTTTCAGATGTCTTGCATGAATATATTTTTCTAGATATGAGTTCCACTACTAGAAAACATGGTTTTTGTGACCGCACTTTTGGTGGTAAAATGGTCACAGTTGCCCTCTTGCCACCGTTTTGCAACTGAAAATGCGGTGACAAAAACACCCGTGTCAATTTCCTTATTGACACCAATTAGCGACCATTTTTGAGCTATATTTTACATGCATGATGATTTAATCTAGAAAATTAGACAAGGGAAGTATTTCTATGGGAAAATTACCTAATATTGTTAACCAAGGGTTTACCAAAACAGGTTTATTCTTTTTAGGAATTTCAGATTTATTTCAACCAATTAGAAAGCGACAGGTAAGTCACGGTCGTAGATCGGTCGGCGTTTAGCCGGCGTATAGGAGTTTCCTTAAAGTTAGCTGACGGCTAGAAGACTTAGCCGGCGGCTAACTTGACTCTTTTGGAAAAGACAAAAATATGTATTTGAAAAAGTCAAAGTAAAAAATGTCAATTTTGGTAAAATTTCCCTATTGCTATTCTAATTGTTCTTCTTCGTATTCCCTCTTTAGTAGTTAGGGTAGTGGGGCATTTAAGGTACCCCAAATTGAGTACGGGTTCCGAGTTGGGAACACCTCTGCCACCTATTTCGGGTTGGCCAATTCCTTGAGGAGTTATCGATTTGAGTTATTGAATATGAACGTTACTTGTCAAAGATGACCGTTTTAGGTGATATAGGAGGAAAACATGAATGGTTTCAAAAGGGTCTAGATGTGTGGATGAAAAAGAGTTCTGCGACGATACAAAATATTACATCGGCCGTTAAATAACTCGCAAGCGGTAATCCTCCTGACGAAGCCAATGGGTATTTATGTTTTTTCTATTTGGATTTTTTTAATTATGTAATTTTTACTTTTAGTTAAAGTTTTGTTTTATATGTGTGTTTAAATTTACAATTTATTTTCAATTAGTAAATAAAGGTTACAAGGTACTTTTAAGAAGTACTACCAATAATTAAGGTGTTATAGGGTAATTGAGTGCAAAAGTAAGATGACAGTATATGATTGGTGGAATCTAGTACTCTCATCGAACAACTCTCCCATCCTTACACTATTATTTTTAATTTAGTATTTTGGGAAAATAAAAATTTGTGTCAAGCTGATCAACTTTCAAGTGATAAAATTTGGGAAAATAAAAATTTATGTCAAGCTGATAAACTTTCAAGTGATAAAATCAAGATTAGAAAACGATTTTTTTATCGATCAACAAAACACTTTATTATTTAGCAAGTCGCTACACCAAAGATACAAAATACCCAACAAGGCACATCAAAGAAAAAACATAAACAAAACAACCAAAAACTGTGGCTCACCAAACAAAAAACAAACAAACTGGAACAATACTGAAGCAAAATTCCTCAGCCAAAACCCTCAAATCTCCTCCAATTCTCCCAGATTATAGCGGGATCCTTAGAGCGATTTTTAACCTATTGGAAGCTCATAGCCTTTATCTCCTCCATGATCCTCGACACCTCCAGAAATGACCCGTTGAAGACCAACTTATTTCATGCAACCCAAATGCTCCAGGTTGTAACTTGGGCAATAGCTTGGAATATCTTTTGTTTTTTTTGCAGAAATTGGCAAGTACTTATGGGTGTCAAGGATGTCCTCCTTATGCAAAAAGCATAAAACATGGGAATTTTATACCACCGGACAATAGGGGACCAAATTGTTTGGGTAAAATGACATGAAACAAATAGCTGCTCGCTCGTTTCCGCATAATCTCCACAAAAACACACCTGTCCAAGTTTACTCCGATATTACTTGTCGTTAGAGCTCTTCTAGTTGGGAGATGTTCCTTTACAGCACGCCAAGCGACAAACCCAACTTTTTTTGGAATCCAGTTACTCCATACAAAAACGTAATCCGGTACCGTTCTATTAAAAACTCTAAGGATAGACTTGAGACTTCCAACCGAAAATACCTCAAACGGGTCAAAGCACCACTTTACTTCGTCTGCGACATCAAATAACGCAGCTGAAGCTAAAATGGCTGCCATGGATCCTAGTTCTGGGCCCTCCACACCATGCGATATTGGTTTGGCTCGATCCCACCCAAAATGGATCGAACCACCAACCCAGCTAATACGGTCTGCAACAATGCATATTTTCTGCCTTTTGAGCCTGAAAAGAGCATGAAATCGAGAATGTAGAGGGTTATTTCCGACCCACAAGTCGAGCCAAAACAAAGTGTTTCTCCCATTACCCACCGAATTCCGAATTCCATATTTTTAAATCAATCCCCATTTGTTGTAGAGAAAAGTGTATATTGTGGATTTGTTTCCATTGCCTCGACATTGAAACCCTAGCCGGAATAGCCGACCATGATCTCGAATTGTGATGTATTACCCAAATAACCTTTCGCCAAAGTCCTTTATCTTCCACTTTAAACCACCACCACCATTTCGCCACCCAATTCATTTCGCCAAAGCTTTAACTTATTCGTTCACGGTTGTAATCCATTCAAATTTTAGACATGCTCATTTATAGTCCTTAGGTTCACATTCAAATTCTTCTTCAATCATAGATAGCTAGGTAGGCATACTTAGCATTCAATTTTCTCGTTGTTCTTGTTGATCTCCTTAGATTTGATCCCCCAGACGTGTTCATGGATTCTGAGGTTCGTTAAAACACCCTTGTTTACCACGATTATTGTCTTTCGATAATGTCTTCGTCTTTCGCCACTATTTAAACTTCATCCAGATTTATAATAACTTGTGAAGACTCCAAACTTTCCTTTTTATTTTCAGAAGCAAGAAGAACCTCATGACTAGTTGACCACGAAGAGGAGTTCTCATCAAATACAACATGTGTTAATTTATTCCTTTTCCCATGGTTAGATCGTACTAACGTGTCACAACCCCCGACCCTACCCTGGGCGGGAGCTGTGAGGAGATACAGTAGTGGTATCTGTGTTTATTAAATTTGCAGCGGAAAATTTCATCAAGACCGTAGTAAGGAAAATTTCAGAGTTTGTAAACACCAAAGTTTTAATATTAAATAACTGGGATAGAACTCATATTACAAACAACACTTTTCGTAGGGATAAACCCTATTTTGACAAAACACATTTTCTTTTCTTTATTATAATAACATAGCCACTTTATTTAAGCCTTCAGTGCTTCATAGCATGTTCCTTTACTTTCACAGTAAGTCACTTGAAACGCGTTTAAAAACATTTTATCAACGAAAAATACTGGTGAGTTCATTCATTAGACACAGTGTTATAAATACTGTAGGTCCACCCGGAGGATCGAGTAACCTCTATTCCCTGTTTTCCGACAAACCTGAAAGTGCGGAATCCAAACGGGTAAGTTAAACCAAGTTCGAACACGTAAATGATAAACACGAGACTCAACGATTAACACTCCATTGTATTAATACTTGAAACGGTTACAATACAATGTCTACAAAATAATCTCTGTAAACTCTCTCTAGTTCTCTCGTGTGTGTGTTCTGTGTTCTAACTAGTCTGTAAATTCTATCTGAATATATATAGTCACAGACACGACGAAACTGTTGTCGTCGACGAAACACATTAAAGTCGACGAAACAACAAAGTCGACGAAACACAAAGTCTTCAAAGTCGACGAAACTCTCATTGTTTCGTCGACAGCATATTGAAATCAAGTTTCGGCCCAAATGCAATGTTTCGGCCCAAGGACTTTAGGCCCAAGTGATACAGACAAGATGATTGGACCAAACAAAAAAATCGGAACCGAATGCACAAACAGTTTCAATATTTGCATGCATTTTCTTCTACATGACATCATCATGATGATGTCATGGTGATGTGGCGCCTCGGGAAGGCTCGCGGCTCTCCGTGCTTCGCGTGTCGAACTCTGGGGCGCACGACGGAGGAATGTCGTGACGTCGGGCTTGAGCCGAACCTAACCGAGTCGAACCGAACCGAGTTGAACCGAACCGAGTCGCGTCCACAAAATATGTATCAACAAACTCCCCCTTGGACGCTACTCGTGATGGTTCGTCTTCCATGTCTTCCATGTCGGAGGATCTTCAAAGTCTTCACGCGTCGTAAGAAGAAAGTGTATCAACAAACTCCCCTTGTTCATTTAGGAAGTGTGTTAACAAACTCCCCCTTGACATAACCTCGCCCTTGAGTTATGCTCGTGAATAAACTTGATCTTCAATTCTTTTAGATCCGTGTGGTGTTGATGATAGGTCAGCGGCAACTCGATCATCTTTGTCTTTTGAGTGCCTTCACGTCGTGTCTTCATTCCGAAGCTTATCATCGAACATGTTCTCCTCGCCTTTAGCATCTGCACATGCAAGAAATCTAAACACGTAATGAGAACAAACGCTTGGAATATAGTTAACATTTAAACAAATGACACACATGTGACCATTTTTCAATCTTCCGTCTGACAGTTTGTTTGAAAAGTTAACAGATTTTTCAATTTTGATTATTAACTTTCAAAACTTGCAAACTCTGACTGTTTATGAAGATTCAGTCGTTTTGGTTTTCATCAGATTTCAGGCAACGAAGACTTGAGTTCCAACATCGGTTAATCAAAACTAAAGCAGAAATAAAATCTTTTTGACTTTTATAAAGTTTATATTAAAACACACCTAAAATCTTTTTGGTATTTTGAATATTTCAAACTTAAAGACTGAAAGCAGTAAATAAATATATACAGAGTTGCATAAACTAAGAAAAGTAAATATATACAAACATTCTTTTTGTGAGTTTCGAGGGTAAGAGAATCATATCAGTGTAGGGTCATGCCAAAACACTCTTGTTGTTCTTTTTGTTTACAATTTGATAAACATCCTATAACGATTATCGGTATTGTTATCCACATAAGCTCAACTTATCATATGTAATCATGGCGAGGGGATACGTTAAGGTATGATTTATACTTACCGACCGGTGTTCATCCACATCACGACACATTCCCGTATCAAGGTATGCACGAGGATTCATCTTACTGGTGAGTATACCATTTATCATCTGTTTTGACGTATATGAAAATGTGAGAAACTCACTTATTTTGATTGAAAACAAGCCCTATGTGATAGAATCACTTATTGATGAGGAACTTGATTTTCAGATGCATGAAGGGCACATGAGCAAGTCCGTGAACAGGCCAGTACTTTCGTACAGCAAAGAGACGAACTTGACTCCCGGATAAATGTGATATATTATCACTTGTTTTGTGGACATGTGATTGTTGATCACTTATTGAGGTCGTATGCACTATGTACACGTATGTATGATATCATGGAAGATCTAGACTTCGTCTCCGTTATTGTTTCGGTAAAAGAAACAACCATGATACCCAGATGATAAACAGCATAAAGACCACATATCTCAGAACCTCGGCAATCTCTCAAACGAAATTTCGGTATTAAGACCATATGCCAATGAGTGGTTCCCACCTGGTCTTCAGTCGATCTAGGTTTATATCACCCTGCACACTTTAAGATGATTGTGAGCCTACCGATACATCTTATATAGAGCTGCTTAACATTTTTCATTTTGCATTTCAGTTTAAAAAGGTTTGGACAGACCACTGATGTACTATCATTTTCTCTTTTTCTCGCCAGGAAACTCATTTTTGTTTTTCTATTGTTTTTGGGTTTTTGACATGTTTCGATGTTTTTGAATTTTTCAAATTTGGAATTACTCCCCCTAATATCAACAAACTTACAATAATTTTAAAAACACAAAGATATTTACAAAATCGATTTAAATATGTAGATTACTCTTGCTTGACCTTAATGCCGTTTACCAAAATTGATTTTAATCAGAAATGATTTATCGAATTTTGGAAAAATCAGTTGGCATGTCGGTAATCGGTGCGGACCATGACAACATTGACAAGTTTCATATTGAAACAATCACGTGTGAAGTGATATTCGAGATCAATGTGTCTGGTCAAGGAGTGCTTATACGAGATGTTATTAAATCATAAAGCAGCTTAAATATCGACAAGAATAGGAGATATTAGAAATTTAAAACCATAATCCTACAACTTCTTCGTGCATTGGCAGGAATCTGAGTGCTCTCCCAATCTAAATATCCACTAGGTGTGGATTTCAAGGTCGATTTTGCAGCTACTTCAATGAACCGAGAATTCTCTTTACAGCAACAAGATGATAAACCTTCGGGTCCTGCTGGTAAGTGGCAAATGGAGCATGTGAGAAAGCTTGTACACATCATCATTGGTTGATTCATGCATGATGTATCCCATATGTTTTCTTTTGCACCAGCAAAGGTCTTCGTCTTTCTCCTTTAGAAGTAGTGTGCGGTTGTTCACTCCACTCCAAGGCATCCGCACACCCGGTTGGTTTGATCAACCAACATATTTTCTTCAATCACACCGTAGATAAAAGTACACTACACGTTCATCTTGTGGACTTTGAACTTCTTGTGGAAGAAAAATCCATAAATCTTCGAAAAGCTTCAGACGTGCTGCAGGCGCGTACATTTCATTGGAATCTTTCCTGTCGACCCGATCAAAAACCATACCAACCAAATTTTGGCACATATTTCATCTTGTCGAATTTTTCAACTTCATTCAACCACATTCTTTCATCAGAGATTTGTGTCTTCTTTTCTTTTTTTCTTTCTCTTCATCAATGGCAACAATATTATCCTAGATGTAACAATATTTTGGATCCTTATGTCGCCGATCTTGTGCATGGACGCTCCACTATCAACAATCCTAAGATTATTAATAGTTCCTCCTGGAACATCCTGCACACTCATTCAGAGATTAGTTGGAGAGGGGGACCCAAGCCTTCACAGACTTGGGTCTTCCGTCATCATCGAGAATTGTAACATCCATTTCCCGATGATTCGGAATTGATGTAGCTCCCCCTGAAACAATTTCCGATTTTGGTTTCCAAATCTGTTTTTGTTTTTCATGTTTAACATTTGATTCAACAGATTTTGTTTGGACAACTTCCGGTTTTAAAACCTTTTCAACATTTTTCCGTTGTTTCTTTATCTGTTTCACTTCTTGTTGTTTAACAAGACGAGGGTCCTGTTTTGGTGAAACAGATCTTTTATGGTAACAGTTACCACGGGGGCATCAACTTTTGCCTTTCCTTTCGTGAGATATGGACAATTTCTGACAATGTGCCCATACTCACAGCATTCAAAGCATGATCTCCGCTCAACAAACCTCGGAGTATCATAACTGTAAGAGCTTGATGATGAACTTCGTGATCTTGAGGTACTTGGTCCTACATCACAACCGTTTGTGTGTTGTGTGTAATTGTTTTGACTGTTTCTTTTCAAAATTTTAACTTGTTTAACAAAATCCGTGTTGGATTTGTTTTTGAAAGTTTCAATTTTATCAGTCCCTCTGGATTTCACGAAGTTCACCTTCTGAATCGTCTTCTTGTTTTGGCTTTGTTTGCCTTTTCCCTTTCCTTGGTGAACGTGACCTTGCTTTCATTGATTGTGTTGTGATTGTAATTTTTGATTCCCATATTTCTTTCTAACTTCGGATTTTGGGATAGGAACACACTGAGTTACTACAATTCCTGGGCTTGACTTTCCCAAAAACTTACTGGTAGAATCTTCGAAAACTTTATCAATCAAAGATTGATTGACATTTTTGATAGGGAAATCCTTGTCTGAATATATTTTATCAGATCCAATCAACGTGTAAAGCATGTTCACGCTTTCACAACTTCCAGATGAGGATTCAACAGACTTGGCTGTAGCAGTCACAAACGGTTTTGGAGGTGGATCACAAAGAATGTGATTTTTGAGAGGTATGTTTTCCTCTTTTGTTACCGTTTCTGACTGTTTAGAGTTAGTATCCTCGGATTCATCATCTGACGAATCAACATCCTCAACAATGACTGGAGGATCCTGATTTTGTTCAGCAGTTGACACATCTGTATCTGCTGACACATCCGAATCTGAAGATACTTCCTTTTTGTAACCTAGCCCAATTGTGAATTCCTCAAGGCTCAATGAAACTGAGGGCTCAAAATGAGGTTTATTTTCCTCATCAGGCATCGAAGAATAATCGTGTTTAACAGGTGGTGGACACTCCTTATAACCTATGCATGTGACATCAGTTTTCTTTTTCTGAACATCAATGATGTGATCCAGCACATAGCTAATAGCTGTCTAACTTGAGTCGGATCGCCTCACTTTCAGTTTTAACACAAGCCATTTCTTTTTGCATTAACTCGAGCCTATTGATGTAAAGGTTTATTTCAGTTTGTTTTCTTGAAACCATTTTCGTTAGCTCGGTCTTATCTTCTTTTAATGTTTCAATTATCTTTTTAAATTCCCTTTCATAATTTTCACGAAACATGTTGGCCTCTGTGCATTTCGAAAGATCCACGATCAAATGTTGGTTGTGGATAAATGTCACATCATATTTGCTTTGCAAATCGTCATATTTTCTTTGCAAATCACACCACTTAGCATCTAAAGAAACATGTTTGTTTTGCAAGTCAGACAATTCAGCATTTAAAGCATCATGTTTGCTTTGCAACTCAGACATATTAGCATCCAAATCAGCACATTTATCACTTAAGCTAGCACAATTATCACAGTTAACGACAGTTGGTTCATCGACACATACCTGACTGGAATCACTCTCAGATGTTGACTCATTTGCCTCAGAATCAACAACATCCCTTGTTGATTCATATTCTGATCCATCCTCGCTTGAACTTGAACTTGAAGTTGTAACATCTTCAACTGAAGTTGAAACGTCTTCAACTGAACTACTGTCATGTTCAGAACTGTCATCGTTTCTCGAGGATTCACCATTGCTGGCATCTTTGACAATTTTAGCATAAAACGCCGTTTTTGTTTGACTACAATTCCTTGGATCAAGAGATGATGGTGCTACAGTAGATCGATAGCGTTGTGAAGCAACTGGTGGTAATGGATTTCCATACAAATCGGTGGTTGGGACACATATTGCTGGTAACTGAGCAACTGGTACTAGATCACCATACAAATTTCTTGCCATTTTTGGTTGACTTTGATGTTGGTTGGTAACCGAAGCCCACATTTCTGCCGTAATTGAACACGCTCGTGATGAGGACGAGGGAGTGGGAGATTCGGCGCATGATGGCGATAAACCCGTGCTCCTATATTTATTATCCGTATTAGACGGAATACCCCCACCAATCTCGATTCATTTTGAATGAATAATAATGAGTACTTGAAAAAAGAAAAAAAAATCTCAAAACGAACAGTTAAGATTGATTTTTAATGCTTCTTTTAAAAATTTAACAAGTGATGTCGACGGAACAAGGTCTTTGGCGAAACTCTTAACTGACGAAACAATGATTTTTAATGTTTAGGAGGATTTTTTTTTACGAAAAAGGTTTTATGATAAGAGACAAAATGACGAAATTCTATGATGTTTCGTCAAACACAATTTTGAGGAATGAATGAGTGTTATGTTGACAAAAGTGCACAAAAAAATATTTTCAAAAGTATTAAACCTTATCCTCTCACTGACACATCTTACTTTTGTCAAACCTATACCATACTTAGACATAACAATTCACCAACTCATCATCATGCCTTGTGCAATTTTGTCAAACAAACATATAATAATGCTTAACACCTTTCAATAACTCAACCAAAGATCAAAACACTGAAATATTATGAAGATCACAAGAACAACTTGAAGATGTGATGAACTTGATGAGTTTTCCGGTGACCGATAAATTTCCGAACACAAGTTTTTGCACAAAAGTTTAGTAACAACCAAATCTCAACATGTGTACATGTATTTTAACAATGGTTTTATAAAAACTAATAGCAAAATACAAAGATTTTCAAGGTTTTGATGGAAAGTTTTTCCAGAAATATGTTTTTTTTTAAGAAAGCAAACTGAAAAACCCTTTTAAAATCTATCAAAACACAAGAAATCAAGTTAGTTTTAACAAGGAATCGAGCCAATGCTCTGATACCAATTGTCGGTCCACCCGGAGGATCGAGTAACCTCTATTCCCTGTTTTCCGACAAACCTGAAAGTGCGGAATCCAAACGGGTAAGTTAAACCAAGTTCGAACACGTAAATGATAAACACGAGACTCAACGATTAACACTCCATTGTATTAATACTTGAAACGGTTACAATACAATGTTTACAAAATAATCTCTGTAAACTCTCTCTAGTTCTCTCGTGTGTGTGTTCTGTGTTCTAACTAGTCTGTAAATTCTATCTGAATATATATAGTCACAGACACGACGAAACTGAACAGGTCTCGACGAAACTGTTGTTGTCGACGAAACACATTAAAGTCGACGAAACAACAAAGTCGACGAAACACAAAGTCTTCAAAGTTGACGAAACTCTCATTGTTTCGTCGACAGCATATTGAAATCAAGTTTCGGCCCAAATGCAATGTTTCGGCCCAAGGACTTTAGGCCCAAGTGATGCAGACAAGATGATTGGACCAAACAATAAAATCGGAACCGAATGCACAAACAGTTTCAATATTTGCATGCATTTTCTTCTACATGACATCATCATGATGATGTCATGGTGATGTGGCGCCTCGGGAAGGCTCGCGGCTCTCCGTGCTTCGCGTGTCGAACTCTGGGGCGCACGACGGAGGAATGTCGTGACGTCGGGCTTGAGCCAAACCTAACCGAGTCGAACCGAACCGAGTTGAACCGAACCGAGTCGCGTCCACAAAATATGTATCAACAAATACAACATTAAGAGTTTTACATTTGTTTATATCTTTCAATTACCAAATCAGTATTTGTGACACATCCTTTTTCGGTGACCATGGTCATATCACTATTGGCTAACTCTTTGTCCAATAGTAATGAGTGTCAAGTAATGTATACAAAACCCCACATACCAGCAGTAATTTCAGAATATAAAAACGTAATCACTGTAAATACAACTTGGAAAACATTTAGGGTTTTGCAAATCATTTGAGTAATAGAGAATGACTCACTTTGTAGATTTAGGGTTTAGATTTTTACAGCCTCCTGGTATTAAGCTTGGATTCCTAATAAACACACAATGCAACACGTATATGTGTATTAACCCAATTCAAATTTTAACGATAATCACGAGATCAAAATCCCAACGTAGTTAACAAAGTATAGCCTTATCCAGGCAAATCACTATCACATCCATTGATGGGTTTTAGATCAATCGTACAGGGTATCGTACCAGTGATATGGGTTAACATGCTAATTAAGGGGCAAAGTTTTAGGGCTTCGGGTTTTGGTATTGGGATAGTAACAGAACGAGAGAGCGAAAAGAAAGAAAGTTTTGAATGAGTCTGAATGTCCAAAATCACGACCCTTTTATAGCTGAGTTTTGACCTTGTCGCGCTGCGCGACCGAGATCCGGGTTTACCGTCGTGTAACGCGAAGGGGTTAGGATAGGGCATAGGTGGCATGAGTCACCACGTAGGCATGCTACGTGTCTTTTGGCGAACAATGAGGTGTCACGTCATGCGACCGGATCTCTCTAACACCGCCGCGTAGCGCGACGAGGCCTAAACTTGGATTCCTTTGTTTTTCGTGCTGGTTCCCGTTGTATGCGTTTGGAGTCTCGGTTATGATTCGTTATGGCCTTTTCGAGGGTTGTTACATCCTCCCCACCTTGTTTTAAATCTCGTCCTCGAGATTTATTGGAATAAGTAAGGATACTATCGCCTCATTTCCGATTCTAGTTCCCAAGTATATTCAGGTCCTCTTTTCGAATTCCATTTCACTTTGACCAGAACTAATCTCTTGTGTTTGAGATTCTTAATCTTCCTATCTTCTATTTGTAGAGGATTCTCAACAAATTTTAGTTTTTCACTTAACTCTATATCCTGGAAAGGTATTATCAAAGATTCACCTGCTAAACATTTCTTTAGGTTACATACAAGAAATACATCATGTACACCTGCCATTTCTTTGGGTAACGGTAGCTGATAAGCTACTGGACCAATTCTTTTAATAAGTTTAAATGGTCCAACATATCTTGGGTTCAAATTTTCTTTTTTACCAAATCTGACGATTCCTTTCCAAGGAGATACTTTTAATAATACGTTGTCTCCAACTTGAAATTCTATTGGCTTTCGTCGATTATCTTCTTAACTCTTTTGACGATATCATGCTATTTTCAGTGTTTCCTTGACTTGAATTATTTTGTTGGTGGTCTCTTACACAATTTTAGGTCCCGATGATTGCTTCACTCCTATTTCTACCTAACATACAAGCGTTCGGCATTTTCGTCCGTAGAGTGCTTCGAATGGGGCAGCATTAATGCCTGTATGATAACTATTGTTATAAAAGAATTCTATTGATAGCAAATGTTCATCCCAACTTCCTCCAAAGTCTATCACACAGGCCCTGAGAATGTCTTCCAAAGTCTGAATTAGGGATGGCAGTAAACCCAAAACCCGACACATCTGGGATGGGTTTGGGGTCGGTTAATCGGGTTTGGGACTAGTTTTTATTTTTTTCGCGGGTTTGGGATGGGTTTGGGATTTGGTGATATACCCGTTTACCAAACCGAATTACCCGATAAAGTAAACACGTTTACCCGATTGTATACCCGATATAATTCTTTTATACTTTTAAATATCTAAATATATAATACATCCATTTTTCTATACACATAGGTATTTTTTCCCGTATACATTATTGTTATTTGATATATTTCTTTAGTGATAATACTAAATGTAACTGATTAGTAGTTACCCGATGGGTTTTGGGTCGGGTATACCCAACGGGTAAACTTTTAAAATTAATGGGTTACTCGAAACCCGTGGTCATACCCGATACCCGATGGGTATTTACCAGGTAGAAACCCGAAGGGTTTTGGGATGGGTTTGGGACAAGCTTATCAAATCGGGTTTGGGGTTGGGATTACATAAACCCGTCCCAAACCCAACCCATTGCCATCCCTAGTCTGAATTGTCCTTTCACTTTGTCCATTAGTTTGAGGATGATAAGCTGTACCTAAATTTAGTCGGATTCCTATGGCTTTTTGGAAACTTTCTCAAAAATGAGAAGTAAAACGACTATCTTTGTCGGACACAATAGATAAAGGAGCTCCATGTAACGAGACTATTTCATCCACATACAGTTTAGCTAAACATTCCATACTAAATGTTTCCTTCATTGGTAAGAAATGTGCAGATTTAGTCAATCGATCCACAATCACCCAGATTGTGTTGTTACCTTTTCGTGTTTTGGGTAGTTTGGTAACAAAATCCATTGTTATCAATTCCCATTTCCAAACTGGTATCTCTAATTGCTGAATTAATCCCGAGGGTTTCTAATACTCAGCTTTAACTTGTGAACAAGTTAAAAACTTAGAAACGTAACTTACTATGTCCTTTTTCATTCCTATCCACCAGAAATTCTTCTTTAGATCTTGATGCATCTTGTCACTTTCAGGATGCATCGTATACTTAGATTTATGAGCTTCTTCCAGAATTTGGTTTCGTAAATTTCTTTGGATAGGTACCAAAATTCTTTTCTTTTAGAATTTCCAAATTACATCTGTTCCTTTTTCTAATTCTTTCATCATTCATTTTAATCATTCAGCATTGTCCTTGATTGCTGCTTCTTGAGTATCTTTCAATTGTTCCATTAAGTCTATCTGTAGATTTAATCTGAGAGCGCGTACTCATCTTGGCTTCTCATTATACTTACGACTTAACGCATCAACTACTACGTTAGCTTTACTTTCGTGATATTGGATATCACCATCGTAGTCACTAAGAATCTCCATCCGACGTCTTTGCCTCATGTTCAATTATTTTTGCTCAAAAATATATCTTAAAATTTTATGATCTGTAAAGATAGTGAACTTACTACCATATAGATAATGTTTCCAAATTTTGAGGGCACAAATTATCGCTCCTAACTCCAGATCCTATGTTGTGTAGTTTTCCTCAGGCTTCTATAATTGTCTAGAGGCGTAAGCAATTACTTTCTTGAATTGCATCAGCACACATCCAAAACCTGATTTGGATGCATCACAATATACTATAAAATTTTCAGTTCCCTCTAGTAAAGCAAGTATCAGTGCATTAGTTAATCTTTGCTTCAGGATCTTGAAAGCTTCCTCCTGCTTTGGTCCCCATTCAAACTTAACTGATTTACATGTTAACTTGGTTAATGGAATGGCTATTCTGGAAAAATCTTGAATAAAACGTTTATAGTATCCTGAAAATCCAAGAAAAATTCTGACTAATGTTGATGAATTGGGGACTTTCCATTTGGTAATTGACTCGATCTTTTTGGGATCCACATGAATTCCTTCATGATTAATCAAATGTCCAAGAAATTGTACTTCTTGTAACTAGAATTCACATTTTGAAAATTTAGCGTAAAGCTTTTCTTTTCTCAATAATATTAGAAGTACATGTAGATGCTTAGCGTGATATTCCTTGCTCTTGGAGTACATAAGTATATCGTCTATGAAGACAATTACAAATTTATCCAGGTATGGTTTTCATATCCTATTTATCATGTTCGTAAATGCAGTTGGAGCATTTGTTAAACCAAATGGCATAACTATAAACTCATAATGTCCATATCTTGTTCTGAAAGCAGTTTTAAGAATGTCTTCTTCCTGTACTCTCAATTGATGATAACCAGATCGTAAATCTATTTTTGAAAAATATCGAGCTCCTAGAAGTTGATCGAATAGATCATCAATCCTTGGTAATGGTGTAACATCCCGAAAGTATGAATCCTTAAATTTGCAAATTAGATTGCAAATAAATTAGTAAAATAAACTAACTAGGAATGACACTAACCTAGTTAGATGATGACTTGTGTGTAGTTAAGGACCTAAAAATAAACTAAGAGAAACTAGAGGGACCAAAAGTGTTTAACTTGAAACTAATTTTAATAACAACACTTTATTAAAACACAAACACCCTCTTGTGAGAGTGCTGGAGATCGACCAAAGCAGGGGAGGGGCGACCAAGCTTTTCAAAACCCCAAATTCCACAAAACACCTAAATTGAAGGTTCAAATCGGATCCAAAGTGAAATCCGAGCTGAGATTAGTGATCCTCATTGCAAGAGGGTTATAAGGTATGTGAAATTTGATGAGAATTCTCTACTTGAAATTCTCATGAATTTAGGAAATCTGAAATTTGATGATGCATGTTTGTTATTTGGTTAAGATATTGTTGGTGCATTCATCTGTCGTCTTCGTCTTATGTCGAGTCTCGGTTGCGTTGCGGACCTGAACAAGTGTGACATCATATATGTGACATCACAAGTGATATCACATATATGACATTCATTCTACATCAGCACATGAAATGAAAATGAGTGTTCATATAAGACAAAACAGTGTGTTAGTTTGAAAGTCATGGTCGCTTGAAATGTTAATTGTGTGACCGCTTGAACTTGTTTGTTCGCTTGAGCTTATCCGCTTGAACATGTAATGTATCATTCATGCGATCTAGCATATAGTATAAATAGGTGTCATGTGTATTCATTTGAAGCGATCAGAACAGACCAGAGACTAGGGATTGATACCGAGGTGCTGCCGGTATTCCTTGTGATAGTAATTGTTGTTATTTCAATACACAAGACGTTTAAAGTGATTTGCAAGCTGTTTCACAGTCAGTTTCTTATTTTCCGCATCTGAAACTGATAAAATCTCTTCTGAACGACTCGTTTGGGTCACAAATCGATCCTACAAGTGGTATCAGAGCTCAGGAGGAAGAGATCTTGCCAAAACAGCTTGTTTTTGTCACTTTTTCTGATTTCTACACCATTCTTTTACAAATTCAAAATTTTTTCACGGTTAAAAATGACTCAAATTCACATATCTTGTGCGTAATCATGTATTAACAAATCCTGGAAAGTTTCAGCATTAAAATCGACTTAAAACTGGTTAAAATCATGTTCTCGCTTGAAATTTGTTCGAGTTTGCTGATGTCATTGACTGTTCAAGCGAACATAACACCTTGAGTCCGCTTGAAACTGGTTTCTCGCTTGAAAATACACCGTGTCCGCTTGAAATTGACTGGTCGCTTAAAAAAATCGTTGTTCGCTTGAAAACGTCGATCGCTTGAAATCATTGACCGCTTGAAAACATTGATCGCTTGAAATCATTGACCGCTTGAAAATATGTATCGTGTATTGTGAAACATTCTAATCGAAGTGATCAGTAGGTTGGGAATAGATATCACATGTGTTTGTGTCAGTTTGCATTAAAGCAATCACGTGTTGTCGGATAAGTGTTGCATGTGATAATATTCTTAGTTTGGTCATTTCAAGGTTTACGGCCCAATCATACATAAAAGTGAATCAGATTGCATGTGTTTCTCAGATAATTTTTTTTGATAAAGTTGCATGTGAACTTGTGTTGTCAATTAAATTGTCGGTTAAGTGGGTTTTAGTTTGTCAGCCCAACATTACATGTGATATACTTGATTTGATCCTATCAATGATTCAATATACATCGGCCCAATTAGTTTGAAGTCTGCTAGATTGTTATCTGGCCCATGTGACTTGGATTTGTGTTAAATACACGAAGTTCTTGGCCCAATATTAAAACAACATTTGTCATTATTTGCGGCCCCATTAACAGTCAAGGTACTCGGCCCAGTTTGTTTTCAAAATTGTTTCATCCAAAGTTTTGAAGGTCCAAACAGGTCGCGTGAAAAAATCCAATTCATTTGAAAGTCATCAATTCGCTTGAAAGTTAGTTTCAGTTCGTACGGTTTGGAGTTCAAAGGTTTCAAAGGGTGTGGTCGTTTTGAATTTGATCTGGGTCATAGCAGTCCGTACAGTGTGTCAACCGTCAGTCTGCACAGAATATTCACAAATTCGAGTACCAGTTGTATTCTGTTAATTGATAAGTCTTTAAACTGATCATTTGTTTATTTTGTTTTAGGTATTTTTACAAGGTGATATAACTCATTTGAAAATCCGAATCATGGACAACGATTTTTACAACGTGTTTGCTACTCCGACTACTCCTGTTTCTATTGCTCAGAATATGAACTTGGAAAATGAAACCGGGACATCACAGAAACCGCCGAAGCTTTTGGATATTGATGATTATAATGGTTGGTCCAAACGCTTTGGAAATTGGGTTGAAGCTTATCATTTGGATGCTTGGGAACACACTGAAGTACCATATGAAAAGCCCACAAGGAATGGTATTCAGTTAACGATCAGAGAAATGAGTGCTGAGGAGAAAAAGAAGTATAGAGATGAGAAATTGATGGTGAGTCTGCTTCAACAAGCAATCAAAGAGGACATTTTGATTTTGCTTCAACATGATGGAAGTGCATATTCAATCTGGACTGAATTGGAAGCAAAGTCTATAGGAAGTGATGATATGCTTAAAAACAAGATGTCTCTCATGAAGAAAGAATTTGATCTATTTCGTGGGTTGAAATCTGAAAATACCAAACAAATTATTGAAAGATATTGTAACTTGGTGAGAAATATGACGAAATTAGGGATCAAAAAGGATACTGATGAGCTGATTGAGAAACTTGCTGATGCGTTACCACATGATACTTGGGGAACATTTCTGATGATGTTGAGAAACAATCGGAAAGAGTATAAAAAGTTAACACTGGGTGAGTTCATCAAACATCTGGAAGCTCAAGAGATGGAGCAGAGGAAGATTGCCAGGATGAAGAACTACGATGGAGAACAAGACATCGGCTTATATTTCAAGAGTGGTGTTAGTGAAAAGACAAATTTTTCTCCAAAGGTTGAAACTGCTTATAACGCAAAAGGTTCTTCTGAAAGTGCATCTCAGGGATCAAGCAGCACAACAGGATTCTCTTCATTTCCAACCTATGATCCACAGTTTTCTACGACAAAGAGTGCCAAAGTTCTTCAATGCAACATTGCCTTAAAGCTTGAGAATGATCAGAATTATACTGAAGAAATTGCAAAAAGTCACATGTCTTTGTTGGTGACCGTGCTTGAATCCTATGGAGGCTTAGTTGCAGGGAGGATCGGAAATCCAATGCTCATGAAAGAGGATTACGATCAAATTGATGCCGAGGAAATGGAATTGATGGATATTAAATGGTGCATGGCTAGTGTGTTGAGACGGGCTGAAAAGTTTAAACAAATCACAGGCAGAGATGATTTTCACGAGGCACATGTTTCACCTTTAGGTTTTGATAAGACTAAAGTTACTTGTTTTCGTTGCAGGGAAAAGGGACATTTCAAGAGAGAGTGCACAAATCGAGAAGCGAGTGGAGCTCAAAACCCTTTCGGAAACAACGATTACTACAAAAAGGCGATTTATCATCAAGTCACACAACAGCCATATCAACAACAACAGGCACCGCATCAAGCACAAACTGCACATGGAAGGAATGTGATTGAAGATTCTAAGAGAGCGTGTCTGGTTAATCAGGGCAAGGATGGTGAATTTAACTGGGATAAATACATTCTAACAAAAAGTAAAGTGTGTTTGGCAGATCATGATGATGAAAGATTGCCTGAAGGTTTCAATTGGGATAATTTTTTCCCAGACCAAGAATACATGGCCAAAGAGATGTCCAAAGAGATGCCAAATGTTAAAGCTTTTATTGCTAATGCTTATGATGAAAAATGGGCTGCAAAATGCAGAAAAGTCAGAGAAGCTGAAGAAGAAAAATGGAGAAAAATTGAAGAAGAGGAAGAAGAAGAAGAAAGGTTAAAAGCTGAAGCTGAAGCCGAGAAAAAGAAAAGAGCTGAGTTTTACCAAACGAGAAGAATAGTCAAAGATGTTCCTGAATTTGAAATCAAAGTTGATACTGAAGCAGTCAAAGTTCCTGAAAAGTGTTTGAATTGTGATTCTTTGATCATGCAAAACAACGAGTTGCTACACAATATAAAGAGATTGAAAGAATCTTATGATACTTTAAACAGAGAGATTAACAAGTACACTGATTCGAATAGTGAACAAGCAGTTGCATTGAATACACTCAAAGGAGCTTACATGAGACAGCTTGATGACGTCAACTATTACACAGAGAAGTGTGCTGAGCTGGAATTGAAACTGGCAACACAAAAGATTGAAAATGAAAGAGTCAACAATTTACTGAAAAGTTACTCATGTTCTACTTTTGTTGTTGACAGGATTTACCCGATCGTTGAAAGAATGAAGACATTCGAAGAAGAGAAGACTTCGGAAGAAAAGAAGTCTAAGACAAAAGAAGATGATGAAGTGAAAATTTCTGGTGAGAAATCAAGTGTTGTCTATAACAAATGTCCACCCCCGGTCGAAAATGGATATTTGTCTCGAAATCCAAATTCTGAAAGAGTCAAACAGGCAACTAACTTACAGTGGGAGTCTGTGTCGTCAGATAACTTACCAGAAAATATTGATATCACATTCACATCGTCCGATACTGATCATGAGTCCAAGTTGATAAAAAGTGTGGTCGATCAGGTGTTAGACAAAGATGACATAGAGGAGTCAAAACTGGAGTCCAAATCCGAGTCAAAGTCTGGGTTCGATACGTCAAAGTCAACAATCAAAAAGGACAAACGAGTTTATGACAAAGAGTTTTTGTTATCAAAATCTAATTTGGATGACGAACCGGTCAAAGTAGCATATACTTTGAAAGATTCTGACAAATTATATTCTGATGAGATTTTTCCAATAAGAGGTGTTAAAACTGAAATGATTAAAAAGGTTTTCAAACTAACAGAAATCAACATTTCTGAAATAAAAGATATTAATCTTTCTGAAAATCCAAGACCTTACACCTCAAGAGTGCAACAAAGATTAAACAAGAAAAAAGGTTACAGTTCTGGTTCTGGTTCTGGTATTCTTAAAAAACCAAATCATAACTGTAATTTCAAAAAGAAAGGATTAGGATTTAATCAACCGAAAAATTATAAAAATGAAAAAGTTTATAAACCAAAAACTGTGTTTGTTTCAAGGAAATCTTTAAATGATGAGAAAGAGCAAGCATTCAGAAAGCAGACAAATCAAGAATTCCTTGCAAAGAAGCAAGAAGACATGAAGAAGAGTATTGCTCAGAAGACTACAGAGACGAGAACCTGTTTTCAGTGCAAAACTGCTGGTCATGTTGCTAGAAATTGTCCGAAAACATCCAAACCAAAACAGGAAGTCTCTGGTAAAATGAAAGAAAAAGTTGTTGAGAAAACTGAACTTATAACCAGAAAATTTACAGGCTTTGAAAACTCCACTTTTGAGGTTGGAGAATGTTCAAAGAATGTGGTAAAACGAAAAGAAAATTTGAAAAACCAAATATGGGTTGTTAAGGGTTCAGGAAACAGTTCTGGTGATGAATCTGATTCCACAAAATTGGAGGAGCCATGTGTTAAAGAAAAGGTTGAGAAATCAGTTCCGAATGTGGATGATGTGAGTTTTCCACCTTTGCGGGCTGAAAATTTTAAGAAGAAAGTTGGAAATGTTGAAATTTCAAATCAATTTTATTTTGACAAGAAGAAATTTGATGTTGATAAGGCTTTCAACAGAAATGTGAAATACATTTTTGGAAAAATGATCCATGGTAAGGTCAAAGGAGTTAAAGAATTCTATGCTTCCAAAATGAACGTTTACAAGTCTGTTGAAAGTAAAGATGAAGAAGAGGTTGTTACACCCAAGGAAGGTCAGGCTTGGGTGGGTATATTTTTCAAAAAGTAAAAACCTGACTTGCCGAAGCTCCCAAGTTGGTAATCGCGGAGCATGAATCGGCATCTTTCATTGTGTATGAAAATTGTTTTTGTATAAGTGTGAATTGCCGGAACTCCCAGGTTGGTAAGCGAGGAGTAGGAATCGGCATCTTGAGAATTCAACCTACAATATGGTAACTTACAAGTGGTATTGTTTGGTAAGCCATGTGGTTGAAAAAGGTTTTTACCTACAAGTGGTAAAATCAAGGTCATTAGTTTGAACTTGATTGGATTATTCTTACAAGTGGTAAATCAGGGACATTAAGTTGTATCTGATTTCCTACAAGTGGTTGAGAAACAAAATGATGAGTTTATCCCCTAACCTACAAATGGTTAAAATCAATCAACAAAACTTATTTTCCGGAAAAACCATTTGATTAAAACAAACTTAAGTGTTTTGAAATCATAATGGGAAAATAGTTTGTTGTGAGGGGAAGTTCTGATTGTTTATGCCAAGTGGATGGCGAATTGAAGTGATTCGATATCAGTTGTCACGTTGTTGTACAGTTTATTTTCAAATTTCCTAAAATGTGTGGTCATTTTAGGGGGAGTAAGAATTTTTAGAAAATCCAAAAACATTAGAAAATTTGAAAAAGCCAAAAACATGATAAAATGAAAATGAGTTTTGGTGTATAAAAGAGGAAATGATAGTACATCAGTGGACTGTCACAACATACTAAAGAAATGGAGAGATAAAATGTGATAAACGATCTCACTGTGGATGTGTGAGTAGGTTTTTGCACATTTAGTAGATTGTGACGAGATATAAACCTAAATTCAAACTTGCTTATATCGTGGGGAAACATCTCTCGGATATATGGGCAACCCCCGAAATCTTGTTTGAAAGGTCTCTTTTTCTGAGATACTAGGTCTTTATGCTCAGTGATATCTGGGGTATTATTCCGGGACTTCTGCTGAATGGAAGTTCTGACCTAGTCCTCGAATAATACTTTCCATATGCTTGAAATATAGCGCAGCCCTCAGCATAAATGATAAAGACAATAAAATTGCTAATCAATGCTGTTGTAAAAAAGACCCTCTAAAGGGGACATACCAAAAGTTGAGTCATGATCTCTCTGCTGAACGGTAGTTCTGACCTGAGCTCTCATGATTCTTCATAATTTATAACCCCTTATAGATATCATCTGTGGTATACTAACCTGTAAGACTGAATATTGGGATCTGGATACGAGAGTATATTCTGAGGTGGGACACGCGATTGAGTTTAAGTGCTTAAGACATTAACATCCGTATCTCGAAACAGTTGAACTTTGTGTGAAAATTTAAGTGGATTAATATACTGACAATCTAAGTGAATCGTTTAGAACTTAAAATGAAATGAAGCTTAACGGTGTTAGTGATTTGTCTCATTAACTGATATGATCCTCTTACACAAACTCACAAAAATATTGTTTGTAAATATTTCTTCTCTGCATTTCATTACATTGAAAAATCCAAAAAGATTTTAGTGTGTTTTAGCATAAATTTTGAAAAATTCAAAAAGATTTTCGACAACTGATGTTGGAGAGCTAATTTTCAAAATTCCGAGTGCTAGACATGATGAACAGATGGTTTAGGAGAGTGTGTTGTTTTGAACATAAAAATGATATATCTTCAAGTGGTTCATCAAATGATTAACATTGAAAAATCATTCTTTGATTGTATATTTCCTGCAAGTAGTTCATTAGATGGTGAGATTGTTTCACAAGTTATCATCAGAAAATTTATTTTTGGGTAGAGAATGTGCAGGTTATTTGAATGATAGAAAGCCAGGTTCCGATACCTGAGGACTTTGTGATTTCAACATGCCAGACTGCGATCCCAGCATATCGAAAGGGGGAGTCTGAAGACATCCGAGTAGAGATTGTTCGTGGGGAGTCTATTGATGCTGAATAGGAGAAGGAGATAAAGTTTGAGGATGCTTACAATGTGAGATATTTCAGAGAGCGTTCAGACTGATAAAGACTGAAGATTGTGAAGACTCGACACTTAAGACTCGTCAACATCTGAGGGGGAGTCTGTTGGTGCATTCATCTGTCGTCTTCGTCTTATGTCGAGTCTCGGTTGCGTTGCGGACCTGAACAAGTGTGACATCATATATGTGACATCACAAGTGATATCACATATATGACATTCATTCTACATCAGCACATGAAATGAAAATGAGTGTTCATATAAGACAAAATAGTGTGTTAGTTTGAAAGTCATGGTCGCTTGAAATGTTAATTGTGTGACCGCTTGAACTTGTTTGTTCGCTTGAGCTTATCCGCTTGAACATGTAATGTATCATTCAAGCGATCTAGCATATAGTATAAATAGGTGTCATGTGTATTCATTTGAAGCGATCAGACCAGACCAGAGACTAGGGATTGATACCGAGGTGCTGCCGGTATTCCTTGTGATTGTAATTGTTGTTATTTCAATACACAAGACGTTTAAAGTGATTTGCAAGCTGTTTCACAGTTAGATTCTTATTTTCCGCATCTGAAACTGATAAAATCTCTTCTGAACGACTCGTTTGGGTCACAAACCGATCCTACAGATATGGATGATATAGTATCTAGGAGCAAAACCTAGACAACAATATGTGAAATCATGCCTAAATTCTGAAAATTTCATGAACACATTGAAGGTGATTCATGGGTTTTGTGAGAAAATGATGAACACTAGGGTTTAGAAGGCTATTCTAGTGTAAATTGATTCATAGAAACTGATTTATGAAATTTTTATGTTTAATTCTGTATGTGATAGCTCAATTAATGTTAATCGAAGCTAAGTGACAAGCCATGAACTAGAATATAAATGATATAAAATTCTGCCCTATAAGTGTTTGCAAAAATGCCTCAAAGAAGGCTCGAAACTGAAATTTAAGTTAAAAATGCGTATTGTGATGTTTGGGCGGATAATGTGATATATAATTGAAAAGGAGTTCTAAACATGCTATGGTTGAACTCTATAGGAAAAGATATCGGAGCGTCGAGCGGACAAGCCGGTGGTGACTTGCGTTTGAAAGGCGTACATTGAAGATATGTAACTTGACCCGTTACATTAAGTGAATTGTTATTAAATTATGTATGGTTACAATGTAAAATAGAAGTTGCATTGATTGTAGCGATCATGTTCGTTACTTAAACCCATAGGTTAAGATTTGGTTAGAAGTAGTTTGGTAGTCATCATAATGGAGGATTCCATAGATGAGCCAAACGGGTCGATTAGTTGTGTAAATTGTTGTATTAGTGTTTTAGTGAGCTAACAATGGTGATAATTGTAGGACCGGTTTTGACTCCGAAACGATTGCGAAACAAACGTGTGACGTGCGGAAACCGTACACAAACGCGACCTAACACACGTGACGTAATATAAACGTGATTCTATTAGAAATCTGAAATCGTACAGCACCTTGAATCACTTTCTCTCTCTAGATTCTCTCTCTAGATCTAGAAAGCTCCAAAATGACAAATGTAGCAAAAGTCTCTAATCTAAACATAAAGCTCCTATTTATAGGCCTTGGCTTTTAATGAGATTTCTCATTAATTACAATATTGCCACCTTGCCTTTTGTCTAGCTATTACATCATAACGACTCGTTTTCTTCTGTTTCTCGCTACGGCTCGGATTGACGAAGGCGATAGACATAAATGCACTAACAGACTCCCCCTTGGATATTGCCGCAGTCAATCTCGATCATTGAGTCAAACTCGTAGCGTCTTCTTTTTCTCTCTCTCTTTGAATCTTCTTGAACAGAATCCCGGTGGATCTGTCTTCAGCTTCAGCTTCTTCTCCTTTTGTAGACTCTTTTCTTCATCAGGCACCCCCTTTCGTCAAGCTTCCGTGCTTTTGGGATCGACACCTTGCTTTCCGTATACAAGCTCTTTTGGAATAGTTACATGGCTCCTTGAATCCACGTTTCCTTTTGCGTTGAGCTCGTCTTCAGACTCCCCCTTAGACTCAGCTTCCGGGATCGTAGTCTGGTATCACATCTGCAATCACTCAAACATTTATAAGTAACAGCATTTCAAATTTCAACTATCTAGGAATTGTAATCTGCCTCTATTCAACTTTCTAAATCACTCCCCCTATCAACAATCTTTACAGATTTGGCAGTGTTAAGTATCCAAAATCCCTCACAGTTAATCATCCAAGTCCAAACTAATGACCTTGGAGATATCACAAACTGTTTTTGATTTTTAATTCAAGTTTCAAATTAATGAACTTGTTTTATTTTCAGAAACACAATCAGCTTACTTAGATTTTGAAACTTAGCATTTCAAACATCAGTTGTCGAAAATAAAACAGAATCAAAAAAACTTTTTGTATTTTTCTGAAAATATAAAGCAGTAAAGAAATATGTACAAACATATTTACAGACAATATTTTTGTTTGAGTATGCGTCAGAGGATTAGTTTTTGACAAGTCACAAGTACCGTTGAGCTTAGTTACACATTAAGAATTAAACAATTCACTTAGATTGTCGATATACTTGTCCACTTAAATTTTCACACAAAGTTCAACTGATTCAGGATACGAATTAGGTGTTTTAGGAGCTTAAACTCATTCATGTGTCCCACCTCTTGAATATACTCCCGTATCCAGATCCCAATATTCAGTCTTACAGGTGAGTATACCTAGATGATATCTGTAAGGGGAATAAATTATAGTACGAAACCGTGAGAGCTCAGGTCAGAACTTCCGTTCAGCAGAGAGATGACGGCTCGACTTTTGGTGTGTCCCCTTTAGAGGATCTTTTGTATTACAACAGCAATGACTATCAATTTTATTGTTTCATCAATTTACTGAGGGTGAAGCTATTTTTCAAGCAATGCAGAAAGTATTCTCCGGGGACTAGGCCATTGCTTCCGCAAAATCAGAAGTCCCCGGATAATACCCCAGATATCACTAAGCATAAAGACCTAGTATCTCAGAAAGAGGGGTCCTTCAAACGAGATTTCAGGGGTTACCTATATATCCAAGTAGTGTTCCCCACGAAATAAGCAAGTTTGAATTTATGTTTATATCCCGAAAAAGTTTACTAAATGTATAAAAATATACCGACACATCCACTCTGAGATCGTTTAACACATTTTAACTTTCCAATTCTTTAGCATACTGTAACTGTCTACTGATGTACTATCATTTCCTCTTTTTACGCAAAAACTCAATTTTTGAATTTTATCATGTTTTTGACTTTTTCAAATTTTCAAATGTTTTTGTATTTTCTAACAACAATACTCCCCCTAAATTGCAAAATTATTTAAAGAAAATTTGACAACCAATACTGATAGCTTTGTCTCGCCATCCATTTTCTGCTTTTCATGCACTGATTTGCAGAAAAATAATGTAAAGTACCCCCATGATTTACAACACATTGATATTTACAGTTTGAAAACCGTTTTTCAATCTTGTGAAATTAATCATGTTTGTTCAGCCGTGAGGGTTTTGGCGTATTCAATCAACACATATTTTTGTATTTTTGATTTTTGACAAAAATTAAAAACAAACATATTTTTGGTTTTTCAATTTTTTTTTTAATTTTTAGGGTTTTTGAAAATATTGTTTATTTATATACAGAATGAAAATAAACTTCCTGTTTCAACCAACACAGGATTCAGCAGCCTCCTCTCCTCGTTGTGCCAGGCTACTCCAACTTCCATTCTCACAATCTTTGAATTTGTTGAGCACCTGCACATTCAAACTTCTTGATTACTTGAACAATTTAGCCCAGGTCTCTTGAAACTTAGGCATTTCAACACAATATCCATCATTTATTTTCGGAAAATCTTTGTCATTCTTAACAAAGACTTTTTCATCTTTAACTTCAACTTTCTCATCTTTTACCAAAGTCACTTGTTTCTTAATACTCCATGTTTGTCCTTTTGGAGTACCTCTTTTGTAAAAATGTGAATCTTTTTGAACATTTTGACTTTGAACAACTTTTGGTTTCCAAAACTCATTTGGTTTTGTCATATCAACTGACTTTTTCCAACTTTGAGTTGTTCTGACTCTGGGTGTGTGAGAATTCCAGGTCTGTCTTGAATCAGACATAGTCTGTTTTGGTTTCCAAATTTGATTCGAAGCAAACTTGTTTGTGTTGTACCTCCAAGTTTGTTTTGAGTCAAATCTGGTTGACCTTTGTCTCACATTCTCAGATTTTTGTTTCTCAGCATCAATCTTCTTTTTGTCAACATCCACAGGTTTCAGATTTGGACACTTTCGTGCAAGATGTCCTATCTGATCACACTTAAAACATGTTCTCTTGGACACATCTTTGACCTGTGGTTGTTGCTTTTTCTTTTGAGCACAAAACTCTTCATTACTAAATTTGAGTTTTTCCTCCTCTTCAAAACTTTTTCCTTGAACAAAACTCATTTTTGTCTGAAAATTTTGAGTTTCATTTCTTTTCCAACTTTGTTTCTTTTTATAACCCAACCCAGCCTTCATGTTTTTCTTTTTGTAACTAGGTTTGTTATACGAACCTCTATGACTCTTACCAGCAAACTTTGAAATCTCAGACTTCTCAATCTCAACCATTTTGAAAACTTTATCAACCTTTTCTGAAATCACATTCTGAATCGGGAATACAACATCTAAGAACAATTTGTCCGATCCAATCATGGTATAAACCAATCCTTTTGAATCATCATTCAAACTTTTCTCGGATTTTGTGTTTTTCAGATAACTATCATGAAGATTTCCTTCATCTTCATCCTGTGATTCAGATTTACCTGTATCAACCGACTCTTCTTTCAACACACTTTCAACGACTTTACCTACCACTTCTGAATCATGAGAATCATCAGATTTGGAATAGGTTATGTCAATGTTGTCTGGCAATTGGTCTACCATGTTGAAAGCTTTTTCGACCTTTTCCTCATCATAAAATGCAAATTTTTCCGGTGGTGGAACTTGATGAAACTCTGAACCAATGCCTTTCGTGTTATGCTCAGAATCTTTTCCATCCGGTTTTATGTTGAAAATACGTTCAAGTACATATGACGACGCGTGATAACTTTTTAATTTGTTGTTATCCTGTTCTAAATCAGCAATCTTACGCTTAAGTTTAGCAACATCTTCAATATAAGAATTTACAACTTGTTGTTTAATTTCATACATTCGTTTTAGTTCATTTGATGTTTCAGAACAGTATTTCAATCTTGATTGAATATGTTTCATTTCACTCTTTACTTTTTCATATGATTCCTTTGTAATGTGATAAGCCAATTTTATTGAATCATATTCCTTTTTCATTTCTTGGCAAATAGTTTCTTTTTGTGAACATTCTTCTGTCATTTTAGAAACATTTTCTTTCAAAACTTCATTTTCTTTTTCTATCTTTTTACATTTTTCTGAAAGCGTTTCATTGTTTTCTTTTAAAACCTTTTCATTTTCAAACATTTCTTTGCACTTGTTTTTGAAAACTTCTTCAAGTTTTGTGAAATCAAGATCTCTTGTTCTGATCTTTTCGTCTTTTTCAGTACAAGCACTACACGTTTCCATGCATTTCTTGCACTCTTCAACAATTTCAGTCAAGATGTTAGAATCAGAATTTACCTCAGTGATTGGCACTTCGGTGTTTGTTACAGTCTCTGTCTGCTTCTGATCAACATCATTCTGCTTTTCTTCAACACTAACTTCATCACCAGCATCACCAGCTTCCAAATTCTCATTCTTGACTATTTCAACTTGCTGTTCTTCAATAACAACCTTCTCTTTCTCAACTACCTTCTGTTCTTCAGACATCTTCACATCCTTAACTTTCTGAATTTCATCTTTCACTTCTTCAATCTTGACTTCCTCAGCGATCTTCTTCAATTCATCAACCATATTCTCAATATTCTTCTTCATTCTTTCTTCATTTCTCTTTCTCAATTTGATTGTCATAGCATCCCTGATGATTTTATCCAGCCTTTTTACATATGTCTTGTCTTTTGCAACATTGGAATAATATTCACCGGATCGAGGAATAACAAGGAGAACATCATCATGAACTATGTCTCTTCTTGGAACAACCGGTTCACCTTGTTTGTTGACATAACATTCTTGTTTTTTATCCCATCTTTTGTTCGCAACAACATTCTCATATTCTTCTCGCATTTTCTCCATTCTGCACCCCACAATAAATCTTTCTCTTGGAGTTTTCTCTTTCAAAATCTCTTCTCGAGTTTTCTCTTTGATTTCAGCCATGATACTATCTTCTTGAATCACCTTGAATCAAACAAACAACAAAATCAGTTCAATCACTAACAATCAACTGAATCAAACAAGTATCCGATTGAGTGAGTCAACAAAAATCAACAAAATGAATATGTAACAATGAATCGGGTGGGGATTCGCTTGGACGAGTATCCGATGCTTTGACCTGAATCACAACAACAAATGAAATGATTAGGATCGGGTGGTAATCCGTTCGGATTGCCACTCGATTTGTTGCACTTTAAACTTGAACAAACAAAATGCCTTTGAATAGGATTGTGACCTGATCGAGTGGGTCAAACAGAATCAACTTTCAATGAATAAGCCTTTTCTTGAATCAATATGTAAACAATTGAATTATTAGCTAACAATTATTAAAATCTCTCATGCAGATCATATCATGCAACTGATATCTCAACAATTAAAAACACTTAATAGGCGACAACCAACAATTCAAACAACATCTAATTGGGCCGTTGACATTCAAACTTATCTTTTAAATGTTCATTTTATTTCTCGGGCCTTGAAAAAAAAAATAACATGCTAGCTTTTAATGAACCTCGAAAACCTTCCTTTTTAAACAAATTTTAATTGGACCTTCAAATTGAACGTGGCCGACAACCTTGATCTTACACAATTACTGATTGGGCCTATTGTTTAAAAAGAAATTTCACTATATCACAAGCAAACTAAGAGATTATGTCCGACAAAATTAGCTTTTCAAAATTCCTTGATCACATGGGCTGATGACTTATGCAATAAATGGATTCAGGAATCGACAACTTTAATGTTTACTCTATTCTCATTGGACCAACGATTAGTGGGTTGTCACCATTTTCTTGATATTAACAAATGTATTAAGTGGCCTGGCAACAACACATGCAAACTGATCACTTCATTTTACATTTCACACAACACAATGTACTTTTCAAGCGGTTCAAACAAAGTATTCAAGCGGCCAGTAGTTTTCAAGCGATGTACATTCAAGCGGTCAGATCTTTTCAAGTGGTGTGTCGTTTCAAGCGGTCAGACGGTTTCAAGCGGTCGATGTTTTCAAGCGGACTCAATGATGTAAACTCAAGCGAGATGTGATTTTTCAAGCGGACACGGTGTATTCAAGCGAACTAAGACATTTTCAAGCGAACTAACACATACAATTTCAAGCGGACTAAGGCTGTTAATCACGAAATCGCACCAAAAAACTCAGATTTCTCCTAAACGGCTAGGAATTAGGATCTGAAACTTGGTAGGGTTGTAGATCAGGTGTTTTCGCACAACATATTAAAAAATCAGCCGATCTGGACCGTAAAAACCCATTCAATTTGATGATTTTCAGTGAAAAACGTGAAAAATATGAAAAAGATGAAGAAGTGATGCAATTCGGATCTGAAATCGATGTTTTTCTGCGCGGAAATGTGTGATAGATCAGTGCAATCGAGCTCCTGCTCTGATACCACTTGTAGGACCGGTTTTGACTCCGAAACGATTGCGAAACGAACGTGTGACGTGCGGAAACCATACACGAACGCGACCTAACACACGTGACGTAATATAAACGTGATTATATTAGAAATCTGAAATCGTACAGCACCTTGAATCACTTTCTCTCTCTAGATTCTCTCTCTAGATCTAGAAAGCTCCAAAATGACAAATGTAGCAAAAGTCTCTAATCTAAACATAAAGCTCCTATTTATAGGCCTTGGTTTTTAATGAGATTTCTCATTAATTACAATATTGCCACCTTGCTTTTGTCTAGCTATTACATCATAACGACTCGTTTTCTTCTGTTTCTCGCTACGGCTCGGATTGACGAAGGCGATAGACATAAATGCACTAACAATAATAATCACAAGAGCATTAAGCCATGAGATTGGTAAAGAAATGCGGGTGATGATAAGCCCCGGATGTTGGGTATAAAGTGCCATAGGTTTACTAGTTAAATGGTAGCTAATTGAGTGAAGTTAGAATGGGTCGAATAATTGCATAAGTGACTTTCAGTTGTTTGGCCCGTAAGTTAAACTTTCGATATGATAATTGTAATAGGCATGTTGGTAATGAATTTACAGACGTATAGGAAAAAGAATCACCTAAAACGGACTTACGAGTCAAAAGATATGCACCTTTGAAGTTGAAAATCTGAGATTCCGGAGCTGGCAGTAAATGCAGGTCAAAAACCTGCATTTGCTGGAAAACCGTTTCCCCCGCGCCACGCGACAGGATCACATGATTCTGCCGCGACACGCGACATCTGCCGCGCCACGCGACAAAATGACCAGAACCTGCCGCGAAACGCGGCAGGGTAACTTTTGAAATTTTATTTGTTATTTTATGTTTTGATGCTAGAACTTGTTTGTATGATCCAATTCGTTGTCAAAACTAACATTTTGAATGGTTTTGACTTTAGGTGATAATGGGAATCTTACGGATGGCGGTCAAGCAAGTAGTTGAAGAACCGAACACAAACTTTTGAGCTTCCGCGTTATCTTAACTTTGATGAACATTGTTTTGGGTTGTAAACATTTTGCTAAACAAATTATAAATATTTAAATTAGTCGGTAGTTGACTAATGTTTGGTTACTTTAGAACTCATGTTTTAATTTAGACGTTTTTAGTTTAAATTGTATAAATTTTCATTAAATTCAAGTAGTAATTATACGGATGTTACAAATGGGTACCGATTTTTAATTGTGACCTTATTCAATTCTTTGTAGTCAATACGCATGCGCATCGATCCATCTTTCTTCTTGACGAATAACACAGGTGCTTCCCAAGGCGATGAGCTAGGTTGTATAAAACCTTTCTCCAATAATTCGTCCAGTTGCTTCTTCAGTTCCAACATCTCTGTTGGTGCTAAATGATAGGGTGTTTTGGCAATCGGTGCATGACCTGGTATTAGGTGAATTCTAAATTCAACCTCGCGATCAGGCAGCAGTCTAGGTAACTCTTCTGGGAAAACATTTGAAAAATCTGATACTACAAGAATATCCTTCAATTCTTTTCCTTTAGTGCTAATGATCGTAGAGATCATATACATTATTCCTCCTTTTCGTGCGTAGCTTGCAGATTTTATTACAAAGATGAATTTTGTTGATTTTGTCGGCTTGTTTCCCTGGATTGTGATCCTTCCTCCTATTGGCGTACGAATCTCAACATGATTTTGATCACACAAGATTCGTGTATGATTGGTCACTAACTAATCTATTCCTAATATAATATCGAATCCAGCTAGATTCATTGGTAGCAGGTTGGCTGTGAACTTATGTCCTAATAATTCTATCTTTCCTTTCTTAATTATTTCGCGTATGCTGATAGAGTTTCGTTTGCCGTTTCTACCGTACAGGCTTGGCGAAGCTTAGATAGTGGTCGATCGAGTAATTGACAGAAAGTAGTATTTATAAACTTTGGTTTGCACCAAAGTCAAATAATACTTTAGCATAAATGTCATGAACGAGAAACGTACCGGTGATCACATCGAGACTCATTTCTACTTCTTGTGATGTCAGTACAAAAGCTCATGCATTGTTCTTGGGTCCTTTGGTTGCTTTTGCCTTGTTGTCAGGTGTTGTTGCTAGTTTTGGGTAGTATGGACGGATATGGCCTATCTCTCCGTAGTTGAAGCATATGTTAGCTTTAGTTTTTCTTCTACATTTTTCTTCTTTGTGTCCAGGTATTTTGTAGAAGTTGCGGTACCTAGCACATTTTCCTGAATGCTTCCTATTACAGAATTTACAGAAAGAGGGTGAAGATGATGGACCTGCTTCTCTCTTTCGGTAGGAATTTCCAGAATGCGGCTCTTGGGTAGTCTTTTGGGCTAAATCCTTTTTCTGATTCTCTTCTCGTGTGCGTATCAGTCCATCTGTCAGAATGTTAGCTAGTTCAACCATATCTTCAATAGTCAGCGGTCTAGCTGCTTTGACCATGTCTCGGATTTCACTGACTAATCCCCAGATATAACGAAAAATTAATACCGGTTCTGGTGAAGCCAGGGCTGGTACTATTCTTGCATATTCTAAGAATATGGTAGTAAATTCGCGACAATTTGCACCAGTCATCTTATGGTTTAGGAACTTGTTAGCTATCTGTTCCTTTTCTTGAGGAGGATAGAATTTTCTTTCAGTCATTTCCTTAAATTCCTTCCATTCCATGACATTAGCCATGTCACTTCCTTTTGACTGAAGAATTGTATACCACCATTCTAGTCCTTCATCTTTGAAAAGATTAGAAGCGTACATTACCTTATCCTCTTCAGCACATTTACTAATTTTAGATAGCTTGAGTCTTTTCTAACCAGCGTAATGCTGCAATGGCGCCTTCGTTACCAGAGAATTCAATTGGCTTACAGGACAAGAAATCTTTATAAGAACAACCATAGGCTATAGCTTTCTTTCGTTTGAGAAATGGAGCTTTGATAAGAATATCACTGTATCCATTGACACTGTGGCTAGGTTTAGTGTGATGAGCATGCTTACTGCCTATAGTAGTATTATTGTTTACATGCATAGGATTTTTAATAGCTTCAATGATTAAGGGTATGGCATCAGTTATTCCTTGAGCTACTATATTTTCTATAACACTTTTATCCAAAGGATTTCCATTATTACCGTGAATTTCTTGATTATGTGATACTTCATTCAACATCTGAATTGCAAACATTTTCAGGTATTAATATCACAGAATAATAAAAACAAAACAGATACTCAAAGCACGTTTTATCAAAATCGGCGAACATTGCAACGTTTACTCTTTTGATATATATTGCGTCTCTAATATATACACCCATAATTATACATATCAGTATATTTTAGTTTTAGTTATGCGTATGTGTGTGTATATATATATATTATAAGGCTAGTTCATCTTTAGAAGTGGAATTCCCGCTCGTCATATTTCCAAACGAGGTTTTCCCCTATTGAGCGGATTTGGTTTCCTGCCGTCATCTGTTCCTCTCCATAATGCCTTAGTTCAGCTACATTTTCTGGGCTCATGGCTAGATGGCATTTGGTATATAAGGTGGAATTTGTGGGACTTGGGGATAGGGGTCCTGCATTAGGTTTTGGAATTGCCAGTCGTTCGTCCACCATTGCTCAATGGGATCTGGTATAGGGGCAGGGATCCTCGGGATTTCTTCTGGATTAAACACTGGTATAGGTTGGGGATTGATCAGTGTAGGTTCAGGATAAAAAGGTATTGGTTCTATTAGTTGGTATGGGTTAAAGGGTAACATTGGTTTAGGATTTGCAGATAGGTTTAAGTTTATTTTGTTGTCTGTAGGTTGAAATATGTCGCAAGTAGCTAACTTCTGGCCGAGTTCTTCCTACAAGGGTTTGGTTATGGGGGTTTGGGTTGATCCTTCAGTTAGGGTTATGGTAGCTACTTGGTTTTTCTTTCCTCTTTTTCCTTTATTGAACCATCCTCTTTTCTTAGGGGTTGTAGTTCAATCGGTTGTGCTTGAGAAACTACAGGCTCATCTTTATCTACCTCATATCCAGATTGAGTTCCAGATGTTCTTTCGTTCATTTCCAGATCAGAAATATTTTGGAACGCCTCAGATACTTTTTCATCACTCAAACTGTTATACTGTTGACTAAAAAATTATTAAAAAAATATTTAAAAAAATCATATATATTGAAATTTATTTTCACAGAAATAACACATAGGTTATTTTATATTAACTTCCTAACTTTATTGTTTAAGTTTAGGTGTTAAAATAACATCTAAATGACTTAAACCAGTGGCTCTGATACCACCTTCTGTCACAACCTCCGACCCTACCTTGGGCGGCAGCGTGAGCTGATACAACAGTGGTGCCGGTGTTTATTAAATTTGCAGCGGAAATTTCATCAAGATCGTAGTTAGGAAAATTTTAGAGTTTGTACACACCTAAGTTTTAATATTAAATAACTGGGATAAAACTTATATTACAAACAAAGGTTTTCATAGGGATAAACCCTATTTTGACAAACACATTTTCTTTTCTTTATTATGATAACATAGCCACTTTATTTAAGCCTTCAGTGATTCATAGCATGTTCATTTACTTTCACAGTAAGTCACCTAAAACGCGTTTAAAAACATTTTATCAGCGAAAAATACTAGTGAATTCATTTATTTGTATAAAAAGACACAATGTTATAATTACAACATTAAGGGTTTTTACATTTGTTTATATCTTTCAATTACTCAAATCAGTATTTGTCACACATCTTTTTTCGGTGACCGTGGTCATATCACTATCGGCTAAGTTTTTGTCCAATAGTAATGAGTGTCAAGTAATGTATACAAAACCCCACATACCAACAATAATTTCAGAATATAAAAACTTAATCACTGTAAATACAACTTGGAAAACATTTAGGGTTTTGCAAATCATTTGAGTAAAAGAGAATGACTCACTTTGTAGATTTAGGGTTTAGATTTTTACAGCCTCCTGGTATTAAGCTTGGATTCCTAATAAACACACAATGCAACATGTATTAGTGTATTAACCCAATTCAAATTTTAATGACAATCACGAGATCAAATCCCCAACGTAGTTAACAAAGTTTAGCCTTATCCAGGTAGCACTTTGACATCCGTTGAGGGGTTTTAGATCAATCAGACAGGGTATCGTACCAGTGATCCGTTAACATGTTGATTATGGAGCAGATTTTTAGGGCTTTGGGTATGTGGTATTGGGATAGTAACAGAAAGAGAGAGCGAAAAGAAAGAAAGTTTTGAACGAGACTGAATGGCCAATATCACGTCCCTTTTATAGCTGACTTTTGACCTCGTCAATCGCGTTGCGCGATCGAGACCCTGGTTTACCTTCGCGTAACGCGATGGGGTTAGCCTAGGGCATAAGTGGAATGAGTCACCACGTAGGCATGCCACGTGTCTTTTGGCGAACAATGGGGTGTTGCGTCACGCGACCGGATCTCTCTAACAGCGTCGTGTAGTGCGACGAGGCCTAAACTTGGATTCCTTCGTTTTTTGTGCCGGTTCCCATTGTATGCATTTGGAGTCTCAGTTATGATTCGTTATGGCCTTTTCGAGGGTTCTTACATAATACCAATCTTTCCTTTCCTCATCATAACCGATAACTGTGCACCTTACTACTTTCTTTTCCATTATAACTCAGAGATGATTTGGTATAAGAACATAACACACACACCCGAATACTCATAAATAACTTACGTTTGATTTTACTTAACAATTTCTCACTTGGTGATTTATTGTCTTGTCCTATTGTGGTAAACCATTGATTACATATCGAGCGGTTTTCATTGCCTCTGCCGAAAAATGTCTTGGGGCATTTCATGAACCATGCTTCTACAAGCTTCTGCCAATTGTCTGTTTTTCCAGTTGGAGACTGCGGTGTATTAGGACAAGTGAGTTGCCTCTGATTTTTTTTAATCTTTGAGATACATAGAGAAATTTGTAGGGAGATATTCTCCACCATTAGCTGATCAATGACATTGAATTACTTTACATGTTGCTCTTTCTGCTTCAATTTTAAAAGGTTTGAATTGCTCGAATATTTGGGATTTTTCTTTCATGAAGTCGACCCATACATATCTCGAGTGATCATCTATAAAGGTTATCATATACCACATGCCTTTTCCCGATGGTTGCTTCACCGGACCAAATATGTCTGAATGTACTAACTCTTGAGGGAATTTAGCTTGATAACTTGAACTCTCCAATGGTTGTTGAGGTGCTTTCCCGTATTGACCACCAACACATACCATCTCTTTGTTCACTCTTAAGTGAGGTAGACCAAGGTCCAGCCTTTTCTTCATCATTAATTCTAGCTTGTCGTATGCAACTTGGCTTAAATGATAATGCCACAAATCTGCATTTTGTTTTGCTTCTTCTTCTCAACATAGGTTATTTCTACCGACAGAACATAGGCGGTCTCATTCTTGTTCCCTTATAGGATCAACGTGGATAAGGTTTTAAACTTATCATAGATCTTCGCATCGACTGGCCCAAAAACTACATACTTTCCCAATGATGTTACTTGCAGCACAAAGAAGAGGCTCTTCTCTATGCCGATAACTTGGTAAACATCATTTAACATTAACTCCCTCTTGTCCTTGTATGTCGAAAACTTTACTTCTCCTGTGTGTGCAATCAGATGTCATGAATTGTCGGCGATCACAACGACATGGTTACCTTTGTACCTCTTCGGGATATGGGGTTTCTCTTTTAGACTAGTCACATGGTTTGAACTAGGGCTGTAAACGAGCCGAACCGAACCAGGGTGGGCTTTGGCTCTGCTCGTTTAAAAATCGAATCGAGCCGGCTCATTTTTCTTAACGAGCTAGAAAGTTGGGCTCGGGCTTGCCTCGTCAAAAGCTCGAGTCAACTCGTGGCTTGTCAAGCAGGCTCATTTGTTAAAAAAGTTTTATATTTTTGTAAGTTTACACATAGTTATTGATATACTTTGTGGATGCGACTCGCTCGGTTCGACAACATTACGAAGTGAACATCGAAACACGATATCCTCCGTCGTGTCTCGGAACGTAATCAACATGTCTGCAAGTTCTGCTGATCTGCATGTTGCAGATATGTCTGTTTGCTACTCAGTTGTTGTTTATACAAGTCTGCGATGAAAAACTGCCCAGCCCTTCATGCTGTTGACGAAAGACCTGTTAGACCAGCATATCTTCCTACTGTTGACGAAAGACCTGCTTGTCTGCATGCTTATGACGAAAAACCTATTGTTTTTCATCATCTACAAGTCTTTTGCCATGAGTCTTTCGTCGTCTGCATGATGTTTCGTCGTGATGTTTCGTCGCTGCAGGTCTTTCTTTGACCTGCAGCATGTTTTGTCGACCTGTCCCTATATATATGCAGAACTGAAGGCATAGGTACACACTGAAGAACACATAGACAGACACGAGAGAACTGAGAAAGTTTGTGAGAGCTTTATCTTTTGTAATCTTGTAAACAAACTTTCGAGTATTAATACGTTTGATATTCAAACGTTGAAAAAAAACCAAAATTTGAAAATTAAAAAACATCGAAAAATTTCAAAAAACACAAAAACAATAGAAAACAAAAATGAGTTTCCTGGCAAGCAAAAGAGAAAATGATAGTACATCAGTGGTCTGTTGAAACCTCTTTGAACCTAAAATGAAAAATGATAAGCAACTCTATATAAGATGTATCGGTAGGCTCACAATCATTTTAAAGTGTGCAGGGCGATATAAACTTAAATCGACTGAAGACTGTGTGGGAACCACTTATTGGCATATGGTCTTGGTACCAAAATTTCGTTTGAGAGATTGCCGAGGTTCTGAGATATGTGGTCTTTATGCTGTTTATCATCTGGGTATCATGGTTATTCCTTTTACCGAAAACAACGGAGACGAAGTCTAGATCTTCCATGATACCATACATACGTGTACATATTGCATACGACCTCAATAAGTGATCAACAATCACATGTCCAAACAAAATAAGTGATAAAATATCACATTTTTTCGGGAGTCAAGTTCGTCTCTTTGCTGTACGTTAGTACTGACCTGTTCACATACTTGCTCCTGTGCCCTCATGCATCTGAAAATCTAGTTCCTCATCAATAAGTGATTTTATCACATAGGGCTTGTTTTCAATCCAAAATAAATGAGTATCTCACATTTTTCACATACGTCAAAACAGATGATAAATAGTATACTCACCAGTAAGATGAACTCTCGTGCATACCTTGATACGGGAATGTGTCATGTGTGGATGAACACCGGTCGGTAAGTATAAATCATACACTAATCGTATCCCCTCGCCATGATTACATCTGATAAGTTGAGCTTAAGTGGACAACAATACCGATAATCGTTATAGGATGCTTATCTAAATGTTAACTAATTGAACAACAATAGCGTTTTGGCGTGACCGTACACTGATATGATTCTCTTACCCTCGAAACTCGCAAAAAGAATGACTGTAAATATTTATTTACTACTTTTCAATTTCTGCATCTTTGTATATATTTATTTACTGCTTTCTGTCTTTAAATTTGAAATATTCAAAAATACCAAAAAGATTTTAGGTGCGTTTTAATATAAACTTTATAAAAACCAAAAAGATTTTATTTCTATTTTATTTTTGATTGCCCGATGTTGGAACTCGAGTCTTCGTTACCTGAAATCTGATTGAAAACCAAAACAACTAAATCTTCATAAACGGTCGAAATTTGCAAGTTTTGAAAGTTAAAGTCTAAAATTAATCAATTTGTTAAACTTTCAAACTGTCGGACGGTAGTTGATTGAAAAATGGTCACATGTGTGTCGTTTGTTTATGTTAATTATATTCCAAGCAGTTGTTCTCATTACGCGTTTAGCTTTCTGGTATGTGCAGATGCTACAATCAAACCAGCTAAAGGCGAAGAGAACGTGATAGAAGACAAGCTTCGGAATGAAGACACGACGTGGAGGCACTCAAAAGATAAAGATTATCGAGTTGCCGCTAACCTCTCATCAATACCTCAAGGATCTAAGGGCTGAAAATGGAGTTTATTTTAAGTGGGAGTTTGTTAACACACTTCCTAAATGAAAGGGGGAGTTTGTTGATACACTTTCTACTTACGACGCGTGAAGACTTTGAAGATCCTCCGACATGATAGACATGGAAGATGAACCCTCTCGAGCAGCATCCAAGGGGGAGTTTGTTGATACACTTTGTGGATGCGACTCGCTCGGTTCGACAACATTATGAAGTGAACACCAAAACACTATGTCATCCGTCGTGTCTCGGAACGTAATCAACATGTCTGCAAGTTCTGCTGATCTGCATGTTGCAGATATGTCTGTTTGCTGCTCAGCTATTGTTTATACAAGTCTGCGATGAAAAACTGCCCAACCCTTCATGCTGTTGACGAAAGACCTGTTAGACCTGCATATCTTCCTACTGTTGACGAAAGACCTGCTTGTCTGCATGCTTATGATGAAAAACCTATTGTTTTTCGTCATCTACAAGTCTTTCGCCATGAGTCTTTCGTCGTCTGCATGATGTTTCTTCGTGATGTTTCGTCGCTGCAGGTCTTTCATCGACCTGCATCATGTTTCGTCGACCTGTCCCTATATATATATGCAGAACTGAAGACAGAAGACATAGCACAGAACGAGAGAACACACACTGAGTTAGTGTATTTAGAGAGAGTTTCAGAGATTGTTCTAGTTGAACCTTTGTAAACAAACTTTCTGGTTAAGTAATACATTGAGTTGTTTAAACGTTGAATCTTTGTGTTCATGTTCTTATCTCGGTTTGCTTTCCCGGTTGGATTCTGTAACAACCCTCATAAAAATATTCTCGACAACAAACCGCAATCAAAACCAGAAGTGCACGCAATAAAACTTGTATATTCAAGCTGGAAAATTTAGCGATTAAGGAATCTTGGCATTCGACGAACCAAATCACATAAAAAATAGTCTTATTAGATTCACAATTAAAAACGAATCATGTAAGATCAAGACCCAAACATACGCGATAAGTATCGGCACGAAAATCGAGGAAAACGCACAATTGGACGAGAAGGGCGGCAAAGGACACGCGTCACGACACTTCGACACGTGTCAGGCCTACGTGGGACACGTGGCGACCAAAGCCAGGTCGACCATCATCGCGCCACGCGCTGGGACCATATGGGTCTGGCGCGACACGCGAGGGGACCCAAAATTCAGGTATATAAGGGCAACAGTGAGACTTGAATTCCTTCACCAGTTCCATCGAATTTTGACGAACTTACTCTCTCGTATCTCCGTTTCTTTTCACAACACCCCTAAACCCTAAAACTCTGCTCGTAATCAGAGTACTAACTCGAATCACTGATACGATACCCTATCCGATCGATTGAAACTAATCCAACGGATGTTTAAGTGCTGCCTGTATACGGCTATACTTTGTCATTCGTTGTGAGTTTTGATCTCGTGATTATCGTTAAAGTTGAATTGGGTTAATACGCTAATACGAGTTCCATTGTATCTAGAAATTAGAACTCATAAAATTGTTAAGATAGAATACTTAACAGGAAAGCAAACTTAGCAATTAAGTAAGTAAACTTAATAGTTATATAAAACTTAGCAATTAAGAAAACTCAATAGCTAAGAAAACTTAACAGTTAAGCAAGCTGAGTAGGGTGATTAATCTGCTAATTAAGCTAAGTAATCGACTAAGCAAATTATAAAAGTTAAATTAATCAGTTAAGTAGTTAAGTCAGTTAATTAATTAATCCGTTAAGTAAGATTAATTAAGCTAAGCATGATTAATTAAGTTAAGTAGGATTAATTAAGCTAAGCAAGATTAATTAAGCTAAGCATGATTAATTAAGCTAAGCATGATTAATTAAGCTAAGTAAGATTAATTAATCAGCTAAGTAAGTTAATTAGTTAAATGGCTAATTAAACTTAATGGTTAAGGAAACTTAATGATTAAGTAAACTTAGTAGTTAAGACAACTTAACAGTTAAGTAAGTTAAGTAAGTTAATCAGCTAATTAAGTTAATTAAATAATCGGCTAAGTAAATTACTTAATTAGGAAAAATTAATCGGTTAAACAACTAAGTGAGATAACCCGTTAAAAAGCCAAGTAAACTTGATAGCTAAAACAATTAAGTAAACTTAATAGATAAGTAAACTTAATAGGTAAGAAAACTTAATCAGTAAGAAAAACTTAATAAATAAAGGAAACTTAATAATGAAGAAAACTTCCTAGCTAAGAAAGGAACCTGCCTTACCTATAAATATGAGCCTAGGATTTCATTCTTCCTTGCTCATTTCTTTTCTATTCTTCTCTCTATACGTTGGTGTTCTAACCAATAATCACCGATGCGATATTCTATCCGATCGATTCGGGAACCAACTAACGAATGCCAAAGTGTTGTCTAAACAAGACTATACTTTGTGAATTTCGTTAAGATTCTGAAACGAATGCCAAAGTGTTACTTTGTGAATTTCGTTAAGGTTCTAATCTCGTGACCATCGTTAGGTTTGATGTGGTTTTACACTAATACGTATTCCACTCTGTTAAACTATATGTTTAACTACCAGAGAAGTCCGCACTCTACAATTACAATCAAATTAGATAACTAATCATCAGAAGATTCAGAACTATAAAGTAAATGCTTAGTTATAAGAAGGCATAGAATCAGGAGGCTTGTTTAATCAAAGACTATATGCTAACAAGGTGAGTCCATTCTCTTTTTCTCACCGTTTGTGAGTCATTATCTTTTTATCAAATTGTTTCCAAAACCCTAGTTATTTTCAAAGTTATAATTACAGGGATTAAGTCTTTGTAATCTTCAATTACTGCCGGTATGTGAGGTTTTGTATACATTACTTGATACCCGTCACCATTGGACAACGGGTTAGCCAATGGGTGATCTGACCATAGTCACAGATACAGTCGAGTGACAAATACCGATTTGGGGTAATTGGTTGATAGAAACAATATAATCACCCTTAATACTGTATATTATAACAATGTGTCATTTTGTACAAAAATGAATGAACTCACCAGTAATTCCTGCTGACCAAACCTTTTTAAAACGCGTTTCAGGTAATGACAGTAGATTGGAATAAGAGTGATGATACGACACCGAAAGGCTTAAAGAAGTGGCTTATTTTATCAATTGAATTAAATTAAGAAAACATGGTTTCATATATTCGGGTTTATCCCTTATTAAAGCTAACTCTGTAAAACATGGGTTTTATCCCATCTATTTAATAAATAAAATCCGGTGTTTTCTAAACTCTGATATTTTTCCTAACTCACGGTCCTGATGAATATTTCCGCTGCAATGTTTTTAAAATAACCACCGGTACCACTTGACTGCTCGCGGCTCCCGTCCAGGGTGTGGTTGGGAGTCGTGACAGAGGTGGTATCAGAGCCACTAGTTTAAGCAATTGGGTGTTGTAATAATACCTAAACTTAAATGAAAGAGTTAGGAAATTGTTATTAACTGGTAGCAACAAGGATAGTATTTAGACTTGAACTTAAGAAATATGCCTTAGTATAAGCTTCGAGATAAGCTAATTACTTGCATAAATAAAGTGTGATGGGTGTTGGTATGCCATGAGGATGATAACTAGAACGTTGCAAGTATGGTAAATAAGCGATAACACATGGCCACTGTTATTTCTTATTTATTGGTACTACTTGGTTCTGGAATATGATCCGTCATGTGAATACTAATTTCCTTGTTCTTTGATGAAAGCCTAATAAAAGATTCATTTTAAATCATGAATTGAGAAAATTCTATTTATGGGAAATATAAATTACCTCTCCGGCGAGAACCGGGTAAGATGGGGTTACCTCTCCGGCGAGAACCGGGTAAGATGGGGTATAGGATATGTCAAACAAGTGACAGAATTCCCTAAATAGTATCATGACATGATGTCTAACTTGTCTTTGGAAATATGAATCTGTTAAATACATTGACCTTATGAATGGTATGTGTATTACAGTATGTGAAATATATGATTATATAGATATGTATATCTATAAGGAAATCCAAAAACCATAAGGATTAACAATTTAGAATAAAACACAAGCATGTGTGTCAATGTTAGGAATCTCTTGTATACATCTATAATTCCGATATCGAACATTATTTCGTTTGATCATTTGTCTCTTAACTCGTGCGACAAGGAGTATATGAACCCTTTATGTTGGGATACCATCGAAAATATAAGAATTCCCTTTGCGTTACCTTAGATTATTAACGCATTAGGAAACCTGTAGCTAAAGTTGTGCTAGACACTAAACGTCTCAAAACCTACGCTAATAAGAATAATTCTACTTTCTTTAAGAACTCTTGCGAAGATAAAAGTAACCACAAAAAGATACACTTACAAGGATTCTTCACATATAATCCTACTAAGATTACCAGTAATAAAGAAGCTGTTACAACAATACATGGGCTGCAAAGGACTGAAGTTGTCCAAACCATTAGCATATATGTTAAGAAAAATGTATGCTTCAAAATTTAGACATTAAGATAGTAAGACCCGATCTTCAAAGCACACGATCACGACGTACGCCATGAAATGGAAAGAACTGACAGAAAGAAAATCCTATCTGCTTCATAAAAAGGAATAAAACGGCATCAATGATTCCTGAAGTGATTGCTGACTTAGGTTTAGATTTGCAAGCCAACCGGAGACGTGACCACAAGGAGACAAGGCAAACCAGCCGAAAAAGTTCGTCTTTGTGATGAAAGTTGTGAGTTATGCATGGAACTAAGACATAGCGCATATGGTCTCGGAGTTCATTAACACTAGAGGCATGGAACTGAAAGAAATTCTGACTGACGTCTTCCCAAAGGATCTACGTGGACCATCACACCGTCGTGAGGAGAAACTCAGAATTCATCTGATACTAGGAACAACATCAATTGTTATATCACAAAGTTAAGACTAATGTAGTAATTAATGCTTTAAGTCATAAGTTTCATAAGAAGCCGAAACAAGTACGTGCTCTTAGATTTAGTTGCGGATAGATTTAATGAAATAATTAAAGAGTACCCAAGAAACAGCAATCAAGGATGATGCTGAAGGATTATAAAGAAATAATGAAGGAATCAGAAAAAGGAACTAATGTAAATTAGTGATTCCATAAAGAATTCGGGTACCAATTCAAGGAAACCTGCAAGAAAGGATTCTCGAAGAAACCCATAGAACTAAGTATTTGATACATCGTGTAAGTAATACGAGGTATCGAGGTTTGAATTACTGATAAATAGAAATGAAAAAGGATGTAGCAAGTTATGTCTCAAAGTATTTAATCGATTAACAAGTTAAAGCTGAGCATTAGAACCCTTTAGGTTTACCTCAATGACATCAGTATGGAAATGAGATTGATAACAATGAATATTGTTACCAAATTACCAAAAATAAGAAATGACACAATCTGGGTGATTGTGGATCGACTAACCAAGTCCGCTCAATCCCTACCAATGAAGGAAACCCTTTAGTATAAGACACTTAGTTAAGTTATGTGGAGACAAAATAGTCTCATTACAAAGAATCTTGTTATCTATCAAGATAGTCATTTCACTTGTCATTTCTAGGAAAATTTTAACCCGACCTATTTTGATGTAGTATGAAGGAACGCTACAAAACAAAAAAGATGTGCTAAGTACATGTGTGATAAATATTGGTGCAAGTAGAACTATCACTTATCACTCATAAGACTCTCCCATAATTAGTGTTGCCGTTTGAAGCACTTTATGGATAAAGGTACCATCCATTATGTCGAGCAAAAATATGAGAAAAGCAACTATCGGGCAATGAGATCGGCAAACCATTAGAATTTCAAATCAGAGAAATAATAATACAAAAGGTCTCTCCGTGAAAAGGGAATAGTCCGATACGCCAAGAAAGAAAAGTTAAGTCTAAAATTTATTGAACCATTCGGAATCCTTAAATAAATTGGACCAGTAGCTTATCAGCTAGAGTTATCAGAAGAAATAACATGAATACATGATATGTTTCATGTATACCCCTTAAGGAATGCCTAGCTGATAAATATTTAGTTATACCTCTTCAAGCTATAAAGGTAAATGAAAATTTTAGATCCATTGAAAGACCATATAAGTCAAAAAAATAAGAATCACAAGGCAAGAGCTTAGTTCTGGTCAAAGTAAAATGAAGAACCTGAATATACATGAGAGTTAGAATCAGAGATGAAAAGAAAATATATTTACTTGTTCCAGCAAATCTCGAGGACGAGATTTAAAACAAGGTGGGGAGGATGTAATAACCCTCATAAAAATATTATCGACAACAAACCGTAAACAAAACCAGAAGTGCACGCAATAAAACTTGTATATTCAAGCTGGAAAATTTAGCGATTAAGGAATCTTGGCATTCGACGAACCAAATCGCATAAAAAATAGTCTTATTAGATTCAAAATTAAAAACGAATCACGTAAGATCAAGACCCAAACTTACGCGATAAGTATCAGCACGAAAATCGAGGAAAACGCACGATTGGACGAGAAGGGCGGCAAAGGACACGTGTCACGACACTTCGACACATGTCAGGCCTACGTGGGACACGTGGCGACCAAAGCCAGGTCGACCATCGTCGCGCCACGTGCCGGGACCATATGGGTCTGGCGCGACACGCGAGGGGACCCAAAATTCAGCTATATAAGGGCAGCAGTGGGACTTGAATTCCTGCACCAGTTCGATCGAATTTTGACGAACTTACTTTCTCGTATCTCCGTTTCTTTTCACAACACCCCTAAACCCTAAAACTCTGCTCGTAATCAGAGTACTAACTCGAATCACTGATACGATACCCTATCTGATCGATTGAAACTGATCCAACGGATGTTTAAGTGCTGCCTGTATACGGCTATACTTTGTCATTCGTTGTGAGTTTTGATCTCGTGATTATCGTTAAAGTTGAATTGGGTTAATACGCTAATACGAGTTCCATTGTATCTAGAAATTAGAACTCATAAAATTGTTAAGATAGAATACTTAACAGGAAAGTATGCTTAGCAATTAAGTAAGTAAACTTAATAGTTATATAAAACTTAGCAATTAAGAAAACACAATAGCTAAGAAAACTTAACAGTTAATCAAGCTGAGTAGGGTGATTAATCTGCTAATTAAGCTAAGTAATCGACTAAGCAAATTATAAAAGTTAAATGAATCAGTTAAGTAGTTAAGTCAGTTAATTAATTAATCCGTTAAGTAAGATTAATTAAGCTAAGCAGGATTAATTAAGCTAAGCAGGATTAATTAAGCTAAGTAAGATTAATTAAGCTAAGCAAGATTAATTAACCACCTAAGTAAGTTAATTAGTTAAATGGCTAAGTAAACTTAATGGTTAAGGAAACTTAATGGTTAAGGAAACTTAATGATTAAGTAAACTTAGTAATTAAGACAACTTAACAGTTAAGTAAGCTAAGTAAGTTAATCAGCTAATTTAGTTAATTAAATAATCGGCTAAGTAAATTACTTAGTTAGAAAAATTAATCGGTTAAACAACTAAGTGAGATAACCCGTTAAAAAGCCAAGTAAACTTGATAGCTAAAACAATTAAGTAAACTTAATAGATAAGTAAACTTAATAGGTAAGAAAACTTAATCAGTAAGAAAAACTTAATAAATAAAGGAAACTTAATAATGAAGAAAACTTCCTAGCTAAGAAAGGAACCTGCCTTACCTATAAATAGGAGCCTAGGATTTCATTCTTCCTTGCTCATTTGTTTTCTATTCTTCTTGTTGATACATATTACGTGGATACGGCTCGGCTCGGTTCGACTCGGCTACGAAGTGAAGACCGTAGTCAAGACATCCTCCTGTCTTGACTCGGTATGTTATGTACTTCGTGACGTTCGATGTAATTTCTACTGCGTGTGTGCAGTATGCATTTAGTATAGCTTGTTTGTTTGTTTATTTGGCCCACCCATGTCAAAGTCCAAGTGATGAAGTCTCTTTGGACCAACATACATGTGAAGAAAACTAGGCCCAACCACATATGACGAAGTCTGAGCCCCAAGTCTATGTGGGACGGAATCAGAAGGCCAAACAAGTGACGAAAACACTTGTGGTGAAAAACCTTATGGCGAAATCCCCATAGTGGACGAAATCCCTGTGATTTCGTCGAAGTCTTGGATTTCGTCGACCTGTTTTCGTCCAGAACTGGTTTTCGCCGCTGTGTTACTATATAAGCCCAGACAACAGACAGAAACAAAACGAAAGTCTGAATAGATTTCAGAGCGAACACTGTAAACACACACACACTGAGAGTTTATGAGAGCATCTTGTAAACATTGATTTGTAACCGTTTCATACGCATTAATACAATGCAGTGTTAATCGTTGAATCTTTGTGTCGTACGTGTTCGTAACTTGGTTTAACTTACCCGTTTGGATTCCGCACTCTCGGGTTTGTCGGAAAACAGGGAATAGAGGTTACTCGATCCTCCGGGTGGACCTACAATTGGTATCAGAGCATTGGCTCGATTCCTTGTTAAAACCAAGTAGATTTTCATGTGTTTCCAGATTTGTTCTTGATTTTTGAAACAGAAAGTTTATATTTTCAGAAAAATCAGGTTTAAATCTTTGAAAATCTTGTGTTTTTGCTGATTGTTCTTATAAAAATCTTGTCAGTTTTCATTTATACATGTTAAGAAAGGATTTTTATTGAACATTTACGCAAAAATTGTATTCGGAAAATTTTAGGTTGCTGGAAAACTCATCGGTTTCATCAGAATATTCATCAAGTTCATAAGAGTATTCAAAGTGTTCTTGCATATTGACTGAGTTTGATCTTTATTTGTGTTTGAATTAAGTGTTATTGATATAATATTGATTGTTTGAAAAAAACTTGCTCTTTCAAATGATGAAGTGTTGAAATTGTGAACTGTAGGAGATAAGGTGTTTGACAATTGGGCTTATTGTGTCAGATGGATAAGATTTGATTTTGTTTTGATAATTATCTTGCAAGTTGGCTGTCACCTTTGTCAAACATATCATTCTGGATGAAAACACCCAACTTTGTCAAACATATCATTCTGGATGAAAACACCCAACTTTGTCAAACATATCATTCTAGACGAAATCCCTCAAACACTTACCAGCTGGACGAAATTACAAGTCCTGGACGAAAGCACCTTGTGAACTTCTGGACGAAAACACCTTGTGCACTTCTAGACGAAATCAACTTGTTCTGGACGAAATCAACTTGTTCTGGACGAAATCAACTTATTCTGGACGAAATCACTTTTCCTGACGAAATCAGAAGTGTTAGTCAAACATCAGCGACGAAATCAGAAGTGTCAGTCAAACATCCAGCGACGAAAACAGCTTGATTTCGTCATCAAAGGCACATTAGCGACGAAACAGCCTGATTTCGTCATAAAAGGCACATCAGCGATGAAATCACCCTTTCAGCGACGAAATCACCCTTTCAGCGACGAAATCACCATTCAAGCAACGAAATCAAACATATCAGCGACGAAAACCACTATTTTCGTCACATACTTGTGTTATTTTTAAACAGAAGACTTGTAACTCATTCTTAACTGTTTGATTTGTGTGATTTAAGCAGGTTTTCATCCATTATACATTCAAAATGAACCCGGCTTGGTCGGGTACTCCGTCTAATACGGAAAGCAAGTATATAAACACGCGTTTATATCCATCATGGGCCGAATCTCCCGCACCTGCATCTAATACGGAAAGTAAGTATACAAACACGCGTTTGTCGCGATCATGGGTCGAATCTCCCACACCACCTCGAATTACGGTAGAACAATGGGCATCGGTTACTAATCAAAATCAAAGTGAACCGAAAATGGCTAGAAATATGGTGATCTTGTACCAGTTGCTCAGTTACCAGCAATCCGTGTTCCAACCACCGAATTGTATGGAAATCCATTACCACCAGTTGCTTCACAGCGCCATCGTTCTACTATATGTAACACCTCGTAAAATCACGTCCAATGAAGTCTTGACACGTGTAATGAACCCTAATGAAGTCAAACATTGAAATTTAGGGACTAATTTTTCGAAACATCGAAAACTTTGATTATGAAAGGACTGGAAGTGTTAGTGTTGGTGCATTTGTGTCTGTACTTTGTCTGTATTTTGTCATTATACCAAACGATGTCTTTGTTAGTCTTGTAAGTTTGACCAAGTCAACCATCCTCCTGGTTTGACTTGGCCAAACAGTCAACACTTTGTTTGTAACATGTCTGTGTCGAAGGATGTGTCATCGAAGGATTGTTTAGATCCTTCGATGAGCTCGAAAGATAAACCTTCGATGGATGGACCTCGAAGGATATCATCCTTCGAGGTATATGTGGATCCTTCGAGCTGTTTCAGATCGATAGATGATTTTTCGATCAGTCTATCTGATCCTTCGACCAGACGATCTGTGTTTGGGTATATATACCCATGTATTGTGTTCACTTCATTAGAAAGAAGACAAAGTGTGTGAGAAGTGAGTCTTGTAGAGAGCGTATTTTCAGTCGGGTCAAGGGCTGTAACCGTGTCCACTGAAATACAAGCAGAAACTTTGATATCTCGTGTGTCTACCTTTCTCTTTGTTGCTTGTGCTCTCATATAAACTATCGGTTTGCACTCTAGCTTGGATTCCGCACTTGCTAGTGTGTTAAGCATAACAAGGAATAGGTTTAACCTCAACCTCCGAGGGACCTTCAAGTGGTATCAGAGCCGTGGCTCTTTTCCTTGTTAAAAACCGAGTTTATACAAGATTTTGGAGTGTTTTGGACAAAAACTCACATGGTTTAGCACCCGTTTTTACTGTTTTTTCTTGTATTTCTTGTCGTAAAAACGTGCTCTAAACTAACCGGGTGTGTTAAAGGACGGTTTGGGTAACTTAAAAACTTGTTTTTAAGAAATTTGGTATTTTTCCGGCCAAATTCCGGCTTACTCCGGTGACCGGTTTCTGGTTCAGAACCTTGTTTTTCTTGGTTATATTTTATTGTTTCAAAATCTCGGTTTGCAGAAAGTATGGTCTGACCATACCTTCTGCCGAAAGTTTCTACCAACCCATCAACTTTTTCACCAACCTGTCATTTTTTTGTCAACTGTGTCAGATCAGATCGAAGGATATCCTTCGAAGTCGAAAGATCATCTTTCGATCAAAGGAGGTTCGATAGATAATCATCCTTCGAACATCCTTCGAAGTCTGTGATTTATCCTTCGATCCAAGGAATCTTTTCGAAGCATACATCTTTCGGTCTACAGTTCTTTTTCGAAAGATAAGGATCCTTCGTTTGGAGAGTCTTTCGAAATCATTGTTCGAAATTCAACAGTGATCTTTCGAACACTGTTGATCCTTCGAACAAGTCTTGTCCTTCGACCTTAGTCTGTTTATGTTTAACAAGTTTGTGATTTTCAGGTATTATTATTCTTGATCAAAAATGAATCCAAGATGGGGTACTCCGGTAAATACAGATATGTATTTTGGTACTCCGTCTCCCGCACCGGTATCTTCTCAAGCTAATGCAATTTCTACCGGTCAATGGGCATTCGTATCAAATCAAACTCCAAGTGTTCAAAGCATTCTCTTAAGCGAGAGCGAAACCGGAAGTTTGAATCGGCCTCCAAAGTTGATGCACTTATATGAATATCCAGGATGGATTGACAGATTTCATACATACGTCCTTGGCCAAAATACAGAATTGTGGTTGCGGTTCATCACAGATTTCGATCAAACAATAGAAGTTGCCGCATCATCTGCTGCTACGTTTGCAGATCTTACGGAAGATCAGAAGAAGGTCTATGATTTGGAAAAGAAGGCATATGCCATTCTTACTCAGGCGTTAAGTAAAGATATTTATCATCAATTTGTCAGTTACAAGACAACGAAGAGGTTGTGGGACGCATTGAAGATAAGGGGCGTAGGAAATGAAGCGACACGCCAATTGAGACGTGACTTGCTAAAGAAAGAGTTTGATGGTTTTACTTGTATGGAGAATGAATCTTTAGGAGATTTGACAAGTCGATTTAATCATTTGCTGACTGAATTGGCAAATTTTGAGGTTGTTACAACTTCAGCAGAGATTGTGAAAAAGTTTGCAGATGCGTTGCCACCTCAATGGAATACTTTCTTGGAAATCATGAAATACAATGGCACTTTAGCTACAACAAACTTCAATGACTTTGTTCAACTCCTGGAAAACAAGAATCAGGAAGAAACTCTCAAGGCAAAAAGAGTTCACGTGCCACAGAATCCTGAAATGTATTATGGAACTTCTAGCACTTCTACAAAACCTTCTTCACACGCTCCAATTCAAACAGCATTTGTGTCTAGCACAGACATGTATGGCAATACTATCCAAGTTCCGGTCAAGCCTCCTCCAACAGACATGTATGGAAATCCGGTTGAACCAGTTCCTCAATCAGTACCACAACAGCAAAGCCAACGACCTATCAGAGCAACTGATATGTTCGGAAATCCATTAACTGTTCGATCTACCGGACCAACAGACATGTATGGGAATCCACTTCCTCCTCAATCTACCGGACCAACAGACATGTATGGGAATCCACTTCCTCCTCAACAGCAAGCGTGTTATGGAAGCACATCATCTGCTGGTCAACAATCAAAGCCAAATACAGTACGGCTCGACACCTCAAGCTTTCCTAAAGTGAGTGTGGAAGTAGCAAAGGAACACATGGAGCTACTAAACACTTTGGTGAGCGCATACTGTGGATTAGTGGAAGGTCAGATTGGTAACATTAATCTGACACAAGAAGACTATCAGCAGATCGATAAAGAGGAGATGGAGATGATGGACATCAAGTGGGCCTTTGCCAGTGCTGTTAGGCGAGCAAAGGATTTCATGGAGAGAACTGGCAGAACCAGCTTGGAAAGCAAGAAAGACACCAAGTATGGGTTTGATAAGCAGGCTGTTAAGTGTTTCAATTGTGGTGAACGTGGTCATTTCAAACGTGAATGTACGAGGCCATCTCAACATGGAAACCAAAATCCTTTCAGAGGTCAAGGCAACAGGGCAAATCAGAACCAAGTAAGGAACAATGAGCGCACATTGGTGCCTGTCAACAACCAGAGTCAAGCAGGACCATCTAATGCCAACCAGGCACTTGTGGTTCAAGTAGATGAAGGTTGTGATTGGTCAATTCAGTTGAGAAATGATGCTCCAGATGGAACAACATGTTTTGCTGAAGTGGTTAAGGATTTAAATCACGCCAGTGGTGGAGAATCTTCCGCCAATGGTGGTGAATCTTCTGAGGATGAAGACTCTTCTGGTTATAGTAGAAGTTCGGATGAAGAATCCTCGATTTCAGGCGATGATCATTTGGATGACACATCAAGTGCATCAGTTAATGCAGATATTGATGAGCTATTGGAAGAAGCTGCAGCAGGAATTCAAAGAAGATCTATTTTGGTGGATCAAGCTGCTTATTCTTCGTCTTCTCTCCATTCAGCCTTTATGGCTAATGTCGACAGTTCGTCAAGTCAGGTATGTGTCGATGAACCCACTGCTGTTAGTTGTGATAACTGTGATAGCTCAAATATTAAATGTGCTGATTTAGAGACAAACATGTCTGAGTTGCAAGGCAAACATGATGCTTTACAAGCTAGTTTGTTTGACTTGCAAGACAAACATGTTTCATTGAATGATAAGTGGTGTGAATTGCAAAGCAAACACGAGGTTTTGCAAGAGAAATATGATGTGACATTCATTCACAATCAGAAATTGACCGTTGATCTTTCGAAGTGCACTGAAGCCAACATGTTTTATGAAAACCATGAAAAGGAGTTTAAATCGGTAATTGAAAAATTAAAGAAAGATAAAACCGAGTTAACTAAAATGGTTTCCAGAAAACAAACTAACATTAATTTGTATATAACTCGTCTTGAGGTAATGCAAAAGGAAATGGCTTGTGTGAAAACTGAAAGTGAGGCGATCCAACTTAAGCTAGACAGTTATTTGAGCTCTAGCTATGTGTTGGATCACATCGTAGATGTTCAGAAAGAGAAACGGGATGTCACATGCATAGGTTACAAGAAATGTCCACCACCTGTGAGACATAATTATGATGCCATGCCGGATGAGGAAGATAGAGTTTTCTTTGAACCATTTGTTCCTTTAGATGTTGAGGAATTTGCAACAGGACTCGGATACAAGAAGGAAGTATCATCAGATTCAGATGCGTCAGCAGATACATTTGTAACTGCTGAACAAAATCAGGATCCTCCAGTTGTGATTGAGGATGCTGATTCTTCTGATGATACTGATTCAGCAAAGTCTGATGCGGTAATCAAAGAAGAGGACATACCTCTTGAGAATCATATTCTATGTGATCCTCCCGCAAAGCCCGCTAAGACTGCTGCAACCGAGTCCACGTCTGCAAAAGAGTCGGAGAGTGTGGATTTGCTGTACACTCTTGTTGGTGATAATAAAATTTATTCAGACAAAGATTTTCCTATTAAGAATGTTAATCAATCATTAATCAGTAAAGTCTTTGAAAATTCAACAAGTAAGTTTTTGGGAAAGACAGGATCACGTGTTACAGTAACACAGTGTCCTCCTATTCCAAAGGCTGAAGTTCGAAAACAATATGGAAATCAGAAATTACCAACAGTGCAAACACAGCAAAATCATAACAAACAAAAAGGAAAATTGCCGGCTCAAAGTCAAAAGAAGCCAAATCAAAAGAAGAAAAAGAATGTGAACTTTGTGAAATCTAAGGGAACGGACAAAATTGAAAAGTTTGAAAATCAATCTAACTTAGATTTTGTCAAGAAAGCAACAGTGATGAAAAGGAATGAATCAAATAGTTCAAAACCTAGTACCTCGGGATCACAAAGTTCATCATCGGCAAGACGATCACATGATACTTCGGGGTTTGTTGAACGAAGATCATGTTTTGAATGTGGTACAATTGGACACATAATTCGAAATTGTCCATATCTTCATAAATTAAAAGCCAAAGAAGATGATCCCCGTGAACGAAATTACCAAAAGCGATCTGTTTCTGCAAAACAAGATCCCCGCCTTGTAAAAGAAAGGGAAAAGAAACAGAAACGTCAACAGGTCAAGGTAATTGAGAAAGCACTTAAAACTGAAGTGGTTCAAAAACAATCTGTTTCAGTTAAGCCAGAAAACTCAAAACTTTCAAAAACTTCAAACAATCACGAAGTTAAATTGTTAAACAATCAAACTGGTAAAACTCAACAGACATGGAAACCTAAGTTGACCACAAATTCAGGGGGACCATCACAATTCTTGAATCATCAAAGAATAGAAGTTATTGTTGTTGATGAAAATGGAAGACCCAAGACCACAATGGCTTGGGTCCCCATCTCCAACTAATTATGTGAGTTCATGTGCAGGGTGTTCCAGGAGGAACTATCAGTAGTCATTGGATTGTTGATAGTGGGGCATCCAGGCACATGACAGGCGACATGAAGCTTCTCTACGACGTCAAATCTATTAGAGGAGGTTATGTTGCTTTTGCTGGAGATAAAGGCGGATATATTACGGGTGAAGGAATGATTTCCAACGGGGTTGTTAGTTTTGATAAGATCAACTTCGTACAACAACTTGATCACAATCTTCTTAGTGTTTCTCAAATTTGTGATAAGCAGTTCTCAGTACACTTTGATGCAAATGGATGTTATGTGCTGAAACCCGGCTTCAAAATTCCAAAAGAATGGATTCTCTTGTCGGCTCCAAGGATAAATGATCTGTATGTCCTTGATATGAGCCAAGCTATCACAACGTCTGCACAAGCAACTTGTTTCGTTTCCAAAGCCACAGAAAAAGACTCAATCTCTTGGCACAGACGAATGGGTCACATTCACTTACGCAAAATGAATCATTTGGTGTCAAATGAATTAGTGAATGGTGTTCCCCTTAAAAACTTCCATCTTCTAGACATCTGTGTCTCGTGCCAGAAAGGAAAACAAACGAAGAAGCGACACCCTACAAAGAAAATCAACACGGTGGCTGTTCCTCTTGAACGTTTGCACATGGATTTGTTCGGTCCTGTCAAGCACAAAAGTATTAGGAATGATCAATATTGCCTCGTGATAACTGATGATTATTCAAGATTTTCTTGGGTGGCGTTCATGGCACACAAGAGCGAAACCTTCGGTATTATCAAAAACTTGATCATTCAGATTGAGAATCTATATAAGTTGAAGGTTAGGCGGATACGTAGCGACAATGGTACTGAATTCAAAAATCATGCTATGGCGGAGTTTTGCACTTCAAAAGCATCAAGACCAGATATAATGTACCCAACGTGCCTGCTTGCCAGATATCTAGTCAACCCGAAGGCCTCACATCTTGCAGCTGTAAAAAGGATTTTTCGTTATTTGAAGGGTTACCCTGACACCGGTCTATGGTACCCTAGGGATAATAACTTTGACTTGATCGCATTCAGTGATTCTGATTTTGGCGGATGCAAAATCGACGGCAAATCCACAACGGCTGGATGTCAGTTTTTGGGAAATCGCCTAGTCACATGGCAGTGCAAGAAGCAGACGTGCGTCGCTACATCCACTTGCGAAGCTGAATACATTGCTGCCTCAAGTTGTTGCTCCCAAGTCCTATGGATCCAACAACAAATGCGCGACTACGGTTTTGAATTCCTAACTACTCCTATTTACGTTGATAATTCTGCTGCCTTACAGATCACTAGAAATCCTGTGCAGCATTCAAAGACTAAGCACATCGAAATTAAGTATCACTTCATACGTGATTGCTTTGAGAAAAGGCTAATCGATGTTGCTTACGTCCACACCGATGACCAACGTGCCACCTTTTTACCAAAGCATTTGACAAATCAAGATTTGACTTTTTATTACTGGTAAACGGCATTAAGGTCAAGCAAGAGTAAAACCAACATCGGAAAGTCATTTTTGTAAATACCTTTGTGTTTTAAATTTTTCTTAGTTTATTGATTTTAGGGGGAGTAAATCCAAAATTTTGAAAATCCAAAAACATCGAAAAATTTCAAAAACAATAGAAAAACAAAAATGAGTTTCCTGGCGAGCAAAAGAGAAAATGATAGTACATCAGTGGTCTGTCCAAACCTCTTTAAACCTAAACTGTAAAACGATAAGCAGCTCTATATAAGATGTATCGGTAGGCTCACAATCATTTTAAAGTGTGCAGGGTGATATAAACTTAAATCGACTGAAGACCAGGTGGGAACCATTCATTGGCATATGGTCTTAGTAAGTAAATTTCGTTTGAGAGATTGCCGAGGTTCTGAGATATTCGGTCTTTATGCTGCTTATCATCTGGGTATCATGGTTGTATCTGTTACCGAAAAATAACGGGGACGCAAGTCTAGATCTTCCATGATACTATCAATAAGTGATCAACAATCACATGTCCTCAAAATAAGTGATAATATATCACATTTATCCGGGAGTCAAGTTCGTCTCTCTGCTGTACGAAAGTACTGACCTGTTCACGGACTTGCTCCTGTGCCCTCATGCATCTGAAAATCAAGTTCCTCATCAATAAGTGATTCTATCACATAGGGCTTGTTTTCAATCAAAATAAGTGAGAATCTCACATCATATACGGTCAAACAGATGATAATCGGCATACTCACCGGTAAGATGAACCCTCGTGCATACCTTGATACGGGAATGTGTCGTGATGTGGATGAACACCGGTCGGTAAGTATAAATCATACCTTAACGTATCCCCTCGCCATGATTACATCTGATAAGTTGAGCTTATGTGGACAACAATACCGATAATTGTTATAGGATGCTTATCTTAATGTTAACTAATTGAACAACAAGAGCGTTTTGGCATGACCGTACACTGATATGATTCTCTTACCCTCGAAACTCACAAAAAGAATGTCTGTAAATATTTATTTAATGCTTTCAGTTTGTGCATCTTTGTATATATTTATTTACTGCTTTCAGTCTTTACTTTTGAAATATTCAAAAGTCCAAAAAGATTTTAGGTGTGTTTTAATATAAACTTTCTAAAAACCAAAAATATTTTATTTCTATTTTATTTTCGATCGTACGATGTTGAAGCTCAAGTCTTCGTTGCCTGAAACCTGAACGAAAACCAAAACGACTATATCTTCATAAACGGTCGAAATTTGCAAGTTTTGAAAGTTAAAAACTGAAATTGACAAATTTATTAAACTTTCAAACTGTCGGACGGTAGTTGATTGAAATATGGTCATACGTGTGTTATTTGTTTATGTTAACTATATTCCAAGCAGTTGTTCTCATTACGCGTTTAGATTTCTTGCATGTGCAGATACTAAAGGCAAGGAGAACATGGTCGATGACAAGCTTCGGAATGAAGACACGACGTGAAGGCACTCAAGTGATGAAGATGATCGAGTTGCCGCTGACCATCATCAACACCACAAGGATCTCAATTCATAAAGATCAAGATATTCACGAGCATAACTCAAGGGGGAGCTTATGTTAAGGGGGAGTTTGTCAACACACTTCCTACATGAAACGGGGAGTTTGTTGATACACTTTCTGCTTTCAAGACGTGAAGACTTTAAAGATCCTCCGACATTGAAGACTTGAAAGGACGTGAAAGACTTGAAGACACGAGGGACCTACAAGAATTAAGATCGAGACAAAGCTACAGCCAAGGGGGAGTTTGTTGGTGCATTTGTGTCTGTACTTTGTCTGTATTTTGTCATTATACTAAACGATGTCTTTGTTAGTCTTGTAAGTTTGACCAAGTCAACCATCCTCCTGGTTTGACTTGGCCAAACAGTCAACACTTTGTTTGTAACATGTCTGTGTCGAAGGATGTGTCATCGAAGGATTGTTTAGATCCTTCGATGAGCTCGAAAGATAAACCTTCGATGGATGGACCTCGAAGGATATCATCCTTCGAGGTATATGTGGATCCTTCGAGCTGTTTCAGATCGATAGATGATCTTTCGATCAGTCTATCTGATCCTTCGACCAGACGATCTGTGTTTGGGTATATATACCCATGTATTGTGTTCACTTCATTAGAAAGAAGACAAAGTGTGTGAGAAGTGAGTCTTGTAGAGAGCGTATTTTCAGTCGGGTCAAGGGCTGTAACCGTGTCCACTGAAATACAAGCAGAAACTTTGATATCTCGTGTGTCTACCTTTCTCTTTGTTGCTTGTGCTCTCATATAAACTATCGGTTTGCACTCTAGCTTGGATTCCGCACTTGCTAGTGTGTTAAGCATAACAAGGAATAGGTTTAACCTCAACCTCCGAGGGACCTTCAGTTAGCATACCTAAAATAAGTTTCTAAATAACCTCTTACGATGTTTATATTCACAAATGTGCCACTTGATGGTTAAGTGTAGCCCTTTGCGTAATTAATTGAAGGTTTGCGTAATAAAGGGTTAAAAGCGTCAACATGTCAATTCTAACCTCTGAGTGACCTTTTAACAAACCGAGAGCTTCATGATATTTAATTATACTCTCGGGAATGCCAAATAATGGCCGTCTAAGGTTTTTATGCCTATAAGTAAAGTTACGCACAACTTTGCAAGTTAGAGGGACTAAAAGTGTCAATATGTTTAATTATACCTCTGAATGACCTTTTAGCAGACCCGAAGCATCGTAATGTTTAATAATACTTTCAAGAATGCCTAATATGGATTAGATGAGGCTTCAATGCTATTAAGTGATGAGATGCGCAAGTTTGCGCAATAGAGGGACCTAAAGCGTCAACTTTTGAATCTACGCCTTTCGGTGACCATCTAAGCGAACGTGAGCGTAGTAATATTTAAGTATATGCTTGGGAATGATCAATATGGGCCATGGAAGGCTTGGATATCATTAAGCGACATTTCGCGCTACTTTGCGCAATTAAAGGACTATTTGCGTCAAACTGCAAAAGTATGTCGATTCGTAGGGTAACGGACCTTCCGGAAGATGACCCTAAGTTAAACATGCCCTAAATATCCGTTTTATAGCTTAGATATAGGCTTAGAGGTGTTCGGTGCGCAAAAATAAACTTTTATGTCAAGCAGGGACTAAAAGTGTCAAAAAGTGCACAAGTTTGCATTTTCGCGCATATCTCACATTCTGAATGTCTCCGGACACCCAAAAATTTATGTAAGCATTAAAATATTTTATTTTAGTGATCGCCATGATAAAATTCCATTCATCGCGTAATTTGGATCGTTTTTAGCGTCCGTTCGTGTTTCGTCGTAATTAGTCGAACAACGTGACCGTACGACCAAACTAACCGACATCCCACTTGTTCTTGAGCATGTTTCATGTCCCTCATGTTTAGGCATCATTGTAGAGGCTTAAAAATGGTTTAACGGGCCTCAAACGCATCAGAAAGGGGCTAGAAGCATGCAGGGACCAAAACTGCCATTTCAGAAACTTGATTTCCAGCTGTTACCAGCTGTTCCAGCTGTTTCCAGGTGTTGCAAGTGGGTTTTTTTATCAATCTAGGGGCTGTTTAGGGGCGCCTATTGTATACCAAAACTATGGGTAAAGGTGTACGGTCCAGATTCGATCACGTTTATCAAGAAAAGATCCTAACGGTCCTTGTTTTCCTATATAAACCCACTTGATCTTTGGCTCTCATTTGCACCTCTCCTTCTAATCTGATCTATTCTCTGAGTTGTGAGGATCTTGAACCTTTTTGAGAACCTCCTTCGGTCCATTTGACCCTTGTACGTTCCCTTTCGTTCTCAGTTTAATTATTTAACGGATTATAGCCGAAAAAGTCAAGTGTTTTGATAGACGCTTTGACTTTTAATCGGTTGAGCCATGGTTCGCAACGAATATGGCTACGTAACCGTAATTAGGTAGGTGATTAACCCTCAAAAGGGCACCTCCTAATTACCACGTTTACTTAGTTTAATTGTCGGGTCAAATAAAAGTCAAACGGGTTAGTTTTAAATAAAATACATAACTATTAATATAAAAGTCATAAAATATGTTTTCTCACTTTAATAACTTGGTAAATATTAGTTGAACATGCCTAAGCATGATTCAACCCGACAATTCTAAGTGTAGGCTCGGTTCGGAACCGAAAGTCGCAAAAGTTGACTTTTGCTTTGACTTTCAGTTCTGACCCGATTTAGCTTAGTTTAGATATGCCTTAGGATTCCATTAGGACCATATTATAAGTTAGTATAACCCTCCAAGGTTATACAACTTGGTTCCATAGAAATCCTAGTTCATGCATGTTTTCGTTAAATGCCTAAATGTTGACCGTTATGCCTTTTTGACCCTAAAACGAGAATTTTGAAAATGTGAGAGGACAATAATCTTTATTACTGATTTATAAACTTGTCCCTAAAATTTGACATCAATTTGAGGCCTATATTAGGAGTTATGCTCATTAGCGTAAATGAGAAGCTTTTTACTAATTAAACGGCGTATTTGGCATATAGCCTATATAAACCCAATTTTTGATATCAAAATTTTTACCTACTGATATAAAATAATATTTTGGGATTTTTGGAGATTTTTATTTATTTTTAGACTGAGCATAACTTAGGGTTATAGCATTAATTCGGTAATTACCGGTTTTGCCCTTCCGGTCTATAAAATGAATTTTACGAATCCTTTTGACCCCGAACCTTTTTCTACTGATATAATATGATAAATAAAATATTTTGAGCCTTCTGGAATAATAAAAATATCAGCTTTCTATACAAAACCCGGAAATGGCTCCAAATCGCCTTTTTAAGCGTTTTTAACGCATAGTATGTATCAAAACTATTTTAAACATATAAGGGCTGATGCCAACCGATATATTTAGTAAATTTTTATATTTTAACTGTAAGGAAAAGTTTTAAACTCAGGTTTTCAGTTTTGACCTTTTAAAGCCTATGTGAAATTACCAATTTTTATATTTTAACTGTAAGGAAAAGTTTTAAACTCAGGTTTTCAGTTTTGACCTTTTAAAGCCTATGTGAAATTACCAAAATGCCCCTGCGGTGCATAATATGGTTATAATTAATAAATTTCACATATATATGATACCCTACTGTTATAACTTATTAAATTAAGTATATTTACTGATTTAATCAGACATGTAACTCAGAATAATATTTAATCTCTTTTATAACCTTTAAAATGACCAAAATACCCCTAAGGGGCATAAATTGGTTTTAAATTCGTTTTGGGCATAATGGAAGGTATCCTACTGATATCACAACATATTTAAAGCATATTAACTTAGGAAACATGTTCATGACTCAATTGGTTACCCGTTACGCCTCTTGCGCGTTCGGTTCGGTTTATGTAACTAGTTTGCATAAGTTAGCCGAAACGGGTCAAACCTTATCATTTTTGTCTCAAAATCCAGAAGGTGTTTAGATTACCCATATTATACAAGTCTTCAAACTTGTCGGGTCTAAAACACATTCTATTCTGGTCTTCGCTTAATCATGCGTTTGAACCGTATATTTCCTTAAAACTAACCGGTCTAAGTTTAGGCTTAATTAAAGACCCGTTAGTATTCTAATTGGTTATTTATACCATCATTTCCAGACTAGAGCCTTCCGGTAAATTGTACCTACGATTACTTAAGTGAATACGGCTGAGTTATTATAATTCTTGCTATTTAAGACAGGAGCTAGCTCAGGTAAATACTTTTAACTTATTTTCCCTTATACGGGCTTGGGATACGGTATTATAAAAATACCGCTTGGTCGGGTGTAGAAACCTTTTAATCGGAGATGATTAAATTGCATAATCCTGTTTTAATCTGTATTGATTGATAACAAATAACATTGGGGGTTAATGACCGTGTCCTGGATATCCTTGGCTCATTTAAAAAGTGAATGACCATAACTTAAGCACAAGGTGTAGGCATAACACCTCCTGTTGTGTATGTAAAAGATATACTCACTCGTAAGGCTGTCTTCTTGTGAGTTATATTTATGGTGTGTCGATTAATCTTGACCGGCTTGTATTGTATAATCACCGGCCCTAAATGTTGGACAACCATGTAAATCGGATACAAGATTTTTATTAATAAGATTGTCCCAAGTTATAAAAAGTTTTGTGCCTTGTGCATTCAAATCAATTTTCTTAAACATTTTCAAAATGAGTCAGTTAATTGTATTTACTAGTGTAAACTGACGTATTTTCCAAAAAGGTTAAGTGGCAGGTACTGTACGTAATTGGCTGGGAGCTCAGGGCGTTAATAGGGAATCTTGCAAGTTCTAGATGCCTGAAGTCTGTTGAACAGTTTTCTTTTATTTGATCCGCCTGTGGATCTTTTACATACCGTTTGTAATACTTTGATATTTTCATTCGGTTGTAATATAATTATCTTTTGCTTCCGCTGTACATTTAAATTGTGTTGTTTGACTATGATGATATCGACTATGTCACGATACTCCCCACCGGGCCCACCGGTAATACCTGGAAATATCGGGGTGTGACAGGTTGGTATCAGAGCCAACATTGAGTGAATTAAACACTAGCCTTTTGTGTTTAATCTCAATGACACAGTAGCACATTCCTTGACCTTCTGAGTCTAGACTAAACATAAGAGTACTCTCAATCCTAATCTGGAAATTTTTTGCTTCCAAATTTTTATATATTGGATATGTCGCCAAGCGAAAAAGCTGTATTAGAAATTCTCCACATCCGGAGCCTAGAAATGCTGAGCTTCGTACCGCGACAAGAATGAAACGAGCATCCAGGGATAGAACATTCGAAAGTAAAGTGAAGAAGAAAACCCCTTTTGCTAAAGATCGTTTCTTTAATAGTCCTTATAAGGACAAATTTACCTTTCAGCCCCTTCGAGGACAACATTATTCCTTTCAAGTCCCGTTTAGGGCACATCTATACTTTTAAATTTATAGTTGAAGGATTAAATTTAAAATTTTCATTCTAAGCATGAAAAATGAAACAAATGAAAAATACATTCCTTTTAAAAGATCTACCATCATAATAAAATGGCAAAATCTAAAAAGGACAAGACCTAGCCACGTATTATTTTAAGACATGGCCAAGATGGTAAGACCTATTAAAGATATTCAAATCCTTGTTAACACCTAAGAACGTGTTAGCAATCTTGTCGAATGTGATTCGAGAAAATCACAACAGTCATCCTTATATTGGATTCTTCCAATTTTTTTTTATCCTAGTGATTTAGAAATCATGGCTTCAATCATCTAATAAAGATGATCATATTGTTAAACACCTGAGAACGTGTTAAACACTCTTGACAAAAGTGATCCGAGAAAATCACAATATTGGAAATTTTTAAATTTCCTGATTTGGCCTAATGATACAGAAATCATGGCTTATGTCATCCTATAAGATGAACATATTATAAACATCCGTTAGTGATGAAGTGCCTACGGGCTAAACTTGTTGTCCGACAAGACAACGACAATGGTGGTCTTTGACCTCCTGCCTAAAAATGTTGGACCATGTCCAAGCATAATAGTCGGTATGATCCAAACGATCTTGACTAATAGCATCTGAAAAGATGATCATATCATAAACATCCCTCAGAAGGGAAATGCCCACGGGCTATATCTATTGTCCTAAAAGACAAAAGGCAGTTGTAGTCTTCGACTCTCTGTCAAGAAAAGTAACCGACTATGCTCAAACCTTAAATGCCTAGATCCCAAACGATCATGGCTTATAAATTCAAGTCTGTCCTTGTGACTAGGCCTGTTGTGCCGCTACTAAAACTGTTATTGTTTTTATAATTAGGATAAATTATAATAAAAATCCTAAATAAATATGATTAACAAATTAACCAAATCTGGTCTCTGTTTACCATGGTTAATGAATTGCCATAAAAGACAATTCTATGATAAACTCCCAAATAAACTATTGTCATTGTCTTATGTAACAGTTAAATTAAAATGGCTGACTCGGATGAAATTAATAGTCACCCAAGGGAGAACCATGATAACGCCCGAATTAATATAACGGGTGCTGAACTAAAAGCGTTAGTAGACGACGCTGTTACAAAGGCCTTAGAGCGGCAGTACGAAGAATATAGTGGGACTCGAAGTAGGACCCTATCTACACCGCATTCAAAGCCACCTCCCAAGAAGGATGAACCCAAGAAAGAAGATGACGATCGTCACTCTTCGAATCATCATAGTGATCCGTCTCAAAAGATAATGCTGAATCAAGGACCCCATGATAAGGGTTGCTCCTACAAATACTTTGTTTCGTGTAAACCCAGGGATTTCACTAGGGAAAAAGGAGCCATCGACTACATGACATGGCTCGATGAGATGGACACTGTTGTTGATATTAGTGGATGTGCAGAGCAAGACATTGTGAAGTTTGTTTCACAATCTTTTAAAGGAGAAGCTCTAGCTTGGTGGAGGTCACTAATCCAAGCTACGGGGAAGATCCCGTTATATAATCTGACATGGGATCAGTTTGCTACTCTTATCAAAGAAAATTATTGTCCTCAACATGAAGTTGAGAAAATCGAGACTGAATTCTTGACATTGGTCATGAAGAACCTAGATTGTCAGACATATCTTACAAGTTTCAATACTATGTCTCGGTTGGTTCCTTACTTGATCACACCAGAACCAAAGCGAATAGCTCGCTTTATTGGGGGTCTAGCCCCAGAAATAAAGGCAAGTGTGAAAGCATTGAGACCTACTACTTTCAGGTCAGCGGCAGATCTGTCGCTATCTCTCACACTCGATGTGGTCAGAAACAAGGCTGCCAAAGCCTCTGAAGATGGAAAGCGTGAAAGAGAGGAGGAGAACTCTCATCGATCTGACAAGAAGAATAAGGGAAGTTCTGAGTATAAGAAAGATTCCGAGTTTAGGAAAAACTCGAGTCAGTTCAATAACAAGCCCAAATGCAGTAACTGCAGAAAACAACATTCTGGAAAATGTACGATTGACCCAAGTGCTAAATTGTGTGGAATTTGCAAGACCAAGGGTCACAAAACTTTAGATTGCAAGGAGTTGAAGAACGCGACATGTTACAATTGTAACGAGGAAGGGCACATCAAAACCAACTGCCCAAAACTTATAAGGAAGCCTGGAGGGGCTAAGGGAACAAATGCATGAGACTTCCAGAGGAACAACCAGGAGATGATGCAGAATGATGACGATATAGCAGGTACCTTCCTTTATCAAAAAGTTTATGCATAAATTTATTTGATACTGGCACATATGATTCTATAATGAATGATAAATGTTGAGAACTGTTGTCTCCGCCTGATTGGGACTCCGGTCATTTAAATGCGAGATAGAAATTGGCCGATGATACTTTAAAGAATGCTCCAACAAACCTTAGATCGATATCTTATATCTATTAGGAATCACTCTTTTCTGATATCCTTATGGCAAGCTTTCAAGCTATCCAAAATCATCAATATAATAAAGACAGATGTGACATTTCGATCCCCTGTCAAAAAGATGATGGATTAGGTCCAAACCTTAACTGCCATTGATGGTCTTTTGTGACCTAGGCTAAATATAATGGATATATAAATTAAGTGACATTCATTAAGGATGTTAGTAATATATTAGCCTGTATGGTCTATTGATACCATGGTTAGTATATGTTAAGGCCATCAGGAAGAAGAATAACAGTTATTGGATTGCAACTAAGAAATTGTTTTGTTGGTGTTAGGAGCCAATATCGAGTATAACAAACTCTCAAAGTCTTCCATGAGAACCCTATATATTAAGTGTAAGGTAAAACTTACAGGTAGAAAATTCACAGGAACTATTTCTTCTATTCCTGTCAGAAATCTTAAATCATAAAATTCTAATGTACTCTCTCTCCAGATAAATGCATTCAAATGAAATTGATATCTCTTTGATCTCCATCGATTACGAATACCAGATGGTATGACAAAAGCGCCATATGAGGATTGGTGTATCTTAATATGTTCCATAGATTGCTTCCATGCCTGATCAGTATGGAGGTTTAATGCATGGAACCACAAAGATATTCCAATGGTCATACGGTATTAAAGTCAACTAATGGTATTCAAAGATGATATCCAGAATGGAATTATCCCAGTAAATGTTCCCGATTAAAGAATTCGTGGACATATAACATAATTGTGTCACTCATTTGACACAAACAATGATGGATGAACTGGAGCCTGAGATATGGAAATCTCTATAACCTCCTTGTATCTTGATTATCTTCTCCTAAGACTACCCTGTTTACCTCCCGAGAGACAAGTAGAGTTAAGATTAACATTCCGCTTAAGGTTGGAGTATTGTAAGAACTCCGTGTTGATCATAGGATAATTGAAACCCTGATTAAGTAAACATTAAGATAAGAGATTCATATAGCCTAACTCGATATTCCGAGAGTTTGATAAGAAAGACGGTTCATTTTACTTATGCATTCATTACCGCAACCCTATTTTAACAACGATTGAGAATCACCATCAACTACCCAGGATCGTTGAGTTATTCAACCGGCTATAAGGATTAGCTACTCCTTAAGATTAGTTTTAAGCAATGGTTGGGATAACCATCCCACCTTAAGATAAGTTTTTCAATAATAATCGATATGTAAGTATTAAGGCTGCTCCTTTGGAGACCTGGTATAGAGGGAATGTTAAACATCTATTGTTAGATAGAGAATTGGTAAGTCCAATTATCAGGATCTGAAAGTTGCCTAGGAAACAACAAATAAGATCATACAAATCCATAATCGATTGTAAGTTGCCAGTATACGACAGGAAATCAAGGATTTATGAAAATAGCAACCCTCCTAAGTTCTGGTTAAAAGATAAGGTTCAACAAAAGATAATACCCTAGAAGGGTGTGCCAAGTTGTAATTTTCAGGTCAGTTAGGCTCGGAATATAAAGTCATTCGAAGGATTCGAATGTATCAAGACTAAATAGCTTACGAGCTAAGACCTAATTTAGGAGCTTGGTGGAACGCGCAATGTGACCCACACTAATGATTTAGCGTCGTGTCACCAATAAGTCGAAAAGCACTATCACATAATGATATGCAGATCTATGATAGTATGAGCAACCTATGTTGACTGAGAATCGACAGGTTAAGGAGCCCCAAAAGAAAGTATGCACCTATTGTATAGGCCAACTGGGATACCCTTGGAAGCCCAAATATACTATGGAAGTTAAGTCCATGATACGACAGAAAGTACTTCCTTTACTTTAAGCAAATCTCGAGGTCGAGATTTCTTTTAAGGGGGTGAGGATGTAACACCTCGTAAAATCACGTCCAATGAAGTCTTGACACGTGTAATGAACCCTAATGAAGTCAAACATTGAAATTTAGGGACTAATTTTTCGAAAAATCGAAAACTTTGATTATGAAAGGACTGGAAGTGTTAGCATACCTAAAATAAGTTTCTAAATAACCTCTTACGATGTTTATATTCACAAATGTGCCACTTGATGGTTAAGTGTAGCCGTTTGCGTAATTAATTGAAGGTTTGCGTAATAAAGGGTTAAAAGCGTCAACATGTCAATTCTAACCTCTGAGTGACCTTTTAACAAACCGAGAGCTTCATGATATTTAATGGCCGTCTAAGGTTTTTATGCCTATAAGTAAAGTTACGCGCAACTTTGCAAGTTAGAGGGACTAAAAGTGTCAATATGTTTAATTATACCTCTGAATGACCTTTTAGCAGACCCGAAGCATCGTAATGTTTAATAATACTTTCAAGAATGCCTAATATGGATTAGATGAGGCTTCAATGCTATTAAATGATGAGATGCGCAAGTTTGCGCAATAGAGGGACCTAAAGCATCAACTTTTGAATCTACGCCTTTCGGTGACCATCTAAGCGAACGTGAGCGTAGTAATATTTAAGTATATGCTTGGGAATGATCAATATGGGCCATGGAAGGCTTGGATATCATTAAACGGCATTTCGCGCTACTTTGCGCAATTAAAGGACTATTTGCGTCAAACTGCAAAAGTATGTCGATTCGTCGGGTAACGGACCTTCCGGAAGATGACCCTAAGTTAAACATGCCCTAAATATCCTTTGTATAGCTTAGATATAGGCTTAGAGGTGTTCGGTGCGCAAAAATAAACTTTTATGTCAAGCAGGGACTAAAAGTGTCAAAAAGTGCACAAGTTTGCATTTTCGCGCATATCTCACATTCTGAATATCTCCGGACACCCAAAAATTTATGAAAGCATTAAAATATTTTATTTTAGTGATCTCCATGATAAAATTCCATTCGTCGCGTAATTTGGATCGTTTTTAGCGTCCGTTCGTGTTTCGTCGTAATTAGTCGAACAACGTGACCGTACGACCAAACGAACCGACATCCGACATGTTCTTGAGCATGTTTCATGTCCCTCATGTTTAGGCATCATTGTAGAGGCTTAAAAATGGTTTAACGGGCCTCAAACGCATCAGAAAGGGGCTAGAAGCATGTAGGGACCAAAACTGCCATTTCAGAAACTTGATTTCCAGCTGTTACCAGCTGTTCCAGCTGTTTCCAGGTGTTGCAAGTGGGTTTTTATCAATCTAGGGGCTGTTTAGGGGTGCCCATTGTATACCAAAACTATGGGTAAAGGTGTACGGTCCAGATTCGATCACGTTTATCAAGAAACGATCCTAACGGTCCTTGTTTTCCTATATAAACCCACTTGATCTTTGGCTCTCATTTGCACCTCTCCTTCTAATCTGATCTATTCTCTGAGTTGTGACGATCTTGAACCTTTTTGAGAACCTCCTTTGGTCCATTGGACCCTTGTAAGTTCCCTTTCGTTCCCAATTTAATTATTTAACGGATTATAGCCGAAAAAGTCAAGTGTTTCGATAGACGCTTTGACTTTTAAACGGTTGAGCCCTGGTTCACAACGAACATGGCTACGTGACCGTAATTAGGTAGGTGATTAACCCTCAAAAGGGCACCTCCTAATTACCACGTTTACTTAGTTTAATTGTCGGGTCAAATAAAAGTCAAACGGGTTAGTTTTAAATAAAATACATAACTATTAATATAAAAGTCATAAAATCAGTTTTCTCAATTTAATAACTTGGTAAATATTAGTTGAACATGCCTAAGCACGATTCAACCCGACAATTCTAAGTATAGGCTCGGTTCGGAACCGAAAGTCGCAAAAGTTGACTTTTGCTTTGACTTTCAGTTCTGACCCGATTTAGCTTAGTTTAGATATGCCTTAGGATTCCATTAGGACCATATTATAAGTTAGTATAACCCTCCAAGGTTATACAACTTGGTTCCATAGAAATCCTAGTTCATGCATGTTTTCGTTAAATGCCTAAATGTTGACCGTTATGCCCTTTTGACCCTAAAACGAGAATTTTGAAAATGTGAGAGGACAATAATCTTTATTACTGATTTATAAACTTGTCCCTAAAATTTGACATCAATTTGAGGCCTATATTAGGAGTTATGCTCATTAGCGTAAATGAGAAGCTTTTTACTAATTAAACGGCGTATTTGGCATATAGCCTATATAAACCCAATTTTTGATATCAAACTTTTTACCTACTGATATAAAATAATATTTTGGGATTTTTGGAGATTTTTATTTATTTTTAGACTGAGCATAACTTAGGGTTATAGCATTAATTCGGTAATTACCGGTTTTGCCCTTCCGGGCTATAAAATGAGTTTTACGAATCCTTTTGACCCCGAACCTTTTTCTACTGATATAATATGATAAATAAAATATTTTGAGCCTTCTGGAATAATAAAAATATCAGCTTTCTATACAAAACCCGGAAATGGCTCCAAATCGCCTTTTTAAGCGTTTTTAACGCATAGTATGTATCAAAACTATTTTAAACATATAAGGGCTGATGCCTACCGATATATTTAGTAAATTTTTATATTTTAACAGTAAGAAAAAGTTTTAAACTCAGGTTTTCAGTTTTGACCTTTTAAAGCCTATGTGAAATTACCAAAATGCCCCTACGGTGCATAATATGGTTATAATTAATAAATTTCACATATATATGATACCCTACTGTTATAACTTATTAAATTAAGTATATTTACTGATTTAATCAGACCTGTAACTCAGATTAATATTTAATCTCTTTTATAACCTTTAAAATGACCAAAATACCCCTAAGGGGCATAAATTGGTTTTAAATTCGTTTTGAGCATAATGGAAGGTATCCTACTGATATCACAACATATTTAAAGCATATTAACTTAGGAAACATGTTCATGACTCAATTGGTTACCCGTTACGCCACTTGCGCGTTCGGTTCGGTTTATGTAACTAGTTTGCATAAGTTAGCCGAAACGGGTCAAACCTTATCATTTTTGTCTCAAAATCCAGAAGGTGTTTAGATTACCCATATTATACAAGTCTTCAAACTTGTCGGGTCTAAAACACATTCTATTCCGGTCTTCTCTTAATCATGCGTTTGAACCGTATATTTCCTTAAAACTAACCGGTCTAAGTTTAGGCTTAATTAAAGACCCGTTAGTGTTCTAATTGGTTATTTATACCATCATTTCTAGACTAGAGCCTTCCTGTAAATTGTACCTACGCTTACTTAAGTGAATACGACTGAGTTATTATAATTCTTGCTATTTAAGACAGGAGCTAGCTCAGGTAAATACTTTTAACTTATTTTCCCTTATACGGGCTTGGGATACGGTATTATAAAAATACCGCTTGGTCGGGTGTAGAAACCTTTTAATCGGAGATGATTAAATTGCATAATCCTGTTTTAATCTGTATTGATTGATAACAAATAACATTTGGGGTTAATGACCGTGTCCTGGATATCCTTGGCTCATTTAAAAAGTGAATGACCATAACTTAAGCACAAGGTGTAGGCATAACACCTCCTGTTGCGTATGTAAAAGATATACTAACTCGTAAGGCTGTCTTCTTGTGAGTTATATTTATGGTGTGTCGATTAATCTTGACCGGCTTGTATTGTATAATCACCGACCCTAAATGTTGGACAACCATGTAAATCGGATACAAGATTTTTATTAATAAGATTGTCCCAAGTTATAAAAAGTTTTGTGCCTTGTGCATTCAAATCAATTTTCTTAAACATTTTCAAAATGAGTCAGTTAATTGTATTTACCAGTGTAAACTGATGTATTTTCCAAAAAGGATAAGTGGCAGGTACTGTACGTAATTGGCTGGGAGCTCAGGGCATTAATAGGGAATCTTGCAAGTTCTAGATGCGTGAAGTCTGTTGAACAATTTTCTTTTATTTGATCCGCCTGTGGATCTTTTACATACCGTTTGTAATACTTTGATATTTTCATTCGGTTGTAATATAATTATCTTTTGCTTCCGCTGTACATTTAAATTGTGTTGTTTGACTATGATGATATCGACTACGTCATGATACTCCCCACCAGGCCCACCGGTAATACGTGGAAATATCGGGGTATGACACTGTAGCACCATCATCTCTTGATCCAAGGAACTGTAGTCAAACAAAAACGGCGTTTTATGCTAAAATTGTCAAAGATGCCAGCAATGGTGAATCATCGCGAAACAATAACAGTTCTGAACATGACAGTAGTTCAGTTGAAGACGTTTCAACTTCAGTTGAAGATGTTACAACTTCAAGTTCAAGTTCAAGCGAGGATGGATCTGAATGTGAATCATCAAGGGAGGTTGTTGATTCTGATGCAGATAGGTCAACATCTGAGAGTGATACCAGTCAGGTATGTGTCGATGAACCAACTGTTGTTAATTGTGATAATTGTGCTAGCTTAAGTGTTAAATGTGCTGATTTGGATGCTAATATTTCTGAGTTGCAAAGCAAACATGATGCTTTAAATGTTGAATTGTCTGACTTGCAAAACAAACATGTTTCTTTAGATGCTAAGTGGTGTGATTTGCAAAGAAAACATGAGGCTTTGCAAAACAAATATGAAGTGACAAATATCCACAATCAACATTTGATCATGGATCTTTCGAAATGCACAGAGGCCAACATGTTTTGTGAAAATTATGAAAAAGAATTTAAAAAGATAATTGAAACATTAAAAGAAGATAAGACCGAGCTAACGAAAATGGTTTCAAGAAAACAAACTGAAATAAACCTTTACATCAATAGGCTCGAGTTAATGCAAAAAGAGTTGGCCTGTGCTAAGTGTGAAAGTGAGGCATCCAGCTTAAGCTGAATAGTTATTCAAACTCTAGGTATGTGCTGGATCACATCATTGACATACAGAAAAAGAAAACTGATGTCACATGCATAGGTTATAAGAAGTGTCCACCGCCTATTAAACACGATTATTCTTCGATGCCTGATGAGGAAAATAAACCTCATTTTGAGCCCTCAGTTTCATTGAGCCTTGAGGAATTCACATTTGGGCTAGGTTACAAAAAGGAAGTATCCTTAGATTCAGATTAATCAGCAGATGCGAAAGTGTCAACAGCTGAACGAAATCAGGATCCTCCAGTCATTGTTGAGGATGCTGATTCGTCAGATGATGAATCCGAGGATACTAACTCTGAACAGTCAGAAACGGTAACAAAAGAGGAAAACATACCTCTCGAAAATCACATTCTTTGTGATCCACCTGCAAAACTGTTTGTGACTGCTACCAAGTCTGTTGAATCCTCATCTGGAAGCTGTGAAAGCGTGAACTTGCTTTACACGTTGATTGGATCTGATAAAATATACTCAGACTATGATTTTCCAATCAAGAATGTCAATCAATCTTTGATTGATAAAGTTTTCGAAGATTCTACCAGTAAGTTTTTGGGAAAGTCGAGCCCAGGAGTTGTAGTAACTCAGTGTGCTCCTATCCCAAAATCCGAAGTTAGAAAGAAATATGGGAATCAAAAATTGCAATCACAACACAATCAACGAAAGCAAGGTCATGTTCACCAAGGAAAGGGAAAAGGCAAACAAAGCCAAAACAATAAGACGATTCAGAAGGTAAACTTCGTGAAATCCAGAGGGACTGATAAAATTGAAACTTTCGAAAACAAATCCAACACGGATTTTGTTAAACAAAGTAAAATTTTGAAAAGAAACAATCAAAGCAATTACACACAACACATAAACGGTTGTGATGTAGGACCAAGTACCTCAAGATCACGAAGTTCATCGTCTTGTTAAACAACGAGAAATGAAACAGAAAAGGAAACAAAGATTCTCCGCTAATTAAGTTAATTAGCTATTCTATCAGCTAATTAAGTAATTTACTTAGCCGATTATTCCTTAGCCGATTAAGTAATTTAATTAGCTGATAGTAATTTACTTAGCCGATTAATTTTTCCTAATTAAGTAATTTACTTAGCCGATTATTTATGAAACACAAAAGGGTGTGGTTGGGGGTCGTGACAGATTCCGCACAACCGGGTTTGTTCGTATCACAAGGATTAGGCGACTAGATTCTCCGCTAGTGGACCTACAGATATACATAAAACCAAAAAACAATAAATAAAACATTATTTAGGCTAATAGAATAGTAATTTGGGCAACCTATAAATAAAACGAACAAGAAAATATACTATGATACTTACCTTAATATATATTTTTAAATCAATATTACTAATTAAGACTATATTTCTTTTGATAAAAAATAACCATGTTACTAACTGAAAAACATTTCTTAAATATATTTGAATACACGTACATAATTTGGGGTTTAATTTAAACGAGCCAAACGAGCAAGCAAACGAGCCAACTAACTAGCGAGCCATGAATCAAACCTACCTTGGCTCGGACTCGGCTCATTTAAAACCGAGCTGACTTCGAACCTGAGCTTTTTTCGAGAGAACTTCGAGCGAGACTCGAGCCACGGACTTTTTGAACCGCCCTAGTTTGAACATCCAAAACCTACAATCCACTCGTTTAGTTCATTCGTGTATGATTTGGTGGTAGCAGTCAGTGTCGTGGGATTATATACTTGTGCAACAATATACTTTGTATTAGACAACGTATCAACATTTTCCAATAGGGATAATATAGAGGTGGAGAGTTTGTATTCAGTTTAAATATTTTGGGATTCTGTACTTGTGCAACCATATACTATATACTAGACAACAAATAAACATTTTCCATTAGGGATTATATAGAGGTGGAGAGTTTGTATTCACCATTTATTATTCTGGAACCAATTTATAAGGTGTATATTGTTCATTTACATTTTCAAATATGCTTGGAAATTTACCTGCTATTGATGGTTATGTTTCAAAATAGTCCTACTAAGTGATTTGATATGCCTAGTAGAATGACCATTAAAAATTATCAAAATTGAAAATTGGTCATAGGCAGTGGCGGACCCAGAAATTATTTGCTAGGGGTGCGGATGAGTGGCTCAAGCATATTTTCAAGGGGTGCGGTTGGGTTTTTTGCCTAAAATATACACAATTTTTTTTTTCAAGGGGTGCGCCCGCCCACCTTGGGCATAACCTAGGTCCGCCCCTGGTCATAGGATGAGCACAAGTGTCTAATTTTATAAATTTTTCACAAAGATACGATCCATAACTTAGGAGTAATGCAAAACAAAAGGAGCTTTTGTAAAAAGATCACAAATAAATAAATAAATCAAATTCTCATGAAAGCATGGAAAGAATGACAACGTTTTTTTGAATAACGTGTAGTGCAATTATCTTCACCTTTATGAACCGCCGGGCCAGATGTTGAATAGATCTCTTCAAGATGAAAAATAATAAAGTCTTCAAAAGAGGGTAATGAGAAGACAAGAAAGAATCAAAACCTTGAAAATAAACATTTAAACTAGAGGCTTGAAGAAAACTCATTGGGGACTCTCAAAATCCAAATCAGCGGGACCGAACATTTAAAAATGCAATATTTTATACTAAATAAAATTTGATTTTTTTTTTCATAAATTCAACACGATGAGAGGGTTATGGCGCACCCTGGGCCACCAACAGTGATTTAAACCATGAAAACAAACACCGTCTAAAACAAAAAAATAAAATAAAAAACAAAAAATGAATTATCAATAATATCGTGACAGATTGATTGTCGCTAAATCAAGCATGTGCTCACAGTATTCCGGATGAGCTGATGTCTTCCTTCAAGTTTGTTGGATGAAGTCTTAGAATTTGTTGGATAACACTGGTTTGTGAAGCACTACAAGAATTACCTATCAATAGCGGCGACAAGCTAGGTGTTCCACGTTAAACCTCAGCCACACAATTGTTATCCTGATCCAACAGTTAGGGTTTAATCACACCTTTAGCGGTGCGGATCAGTATTTTTAGCGGCGACTTTTGTTGCCGCTATTGCCGCGTTTTCTTCTAGTGGCGGATAATCCGTCTATAATCTTTATTAAACAAAGGAATTACTGAGTCTAATTTGTTTGTTCATAAATTGAAATTTTATTAAACAAAGATGGTGGATCTTGTATAAACAGTAATGACGAACTTTCTAAATGTAACACTACTTTTTACTGCTAGAAATAAATTTTTACCTTAAAAAAGTTCATCGATGGAAATATTCATCTATAATGCCACAGATCAAACAAAATCCATGTAAAAATTAGTTTTTAAAAGTTGACGAGTACTGACAGGGGAACAACTAAAATACTTGGAAGAAAATAAAACAATAACTTTAACACTGTCTAAAAGAACAAATAATAAATAATAACTGCGACACTGTTTGTCACTAATCAAGCGCAATTTGCCCATAATATTTCGTGCAAGACGTCTTCCTTCAAGTTCTTTCAGTTTTGTTTTCAGGTAAGACTCTTTTGCTATAAATTATCGTCGCAAAATTTGAAGATAAGATTTTCTAGATAAGGTCTTTGAAGTTGTCAGAAAATATTGTTTTGCGACGGAAATCTGCCTAAAATGTTTATTTTACATAGAAAATTCTTTGATTCTTAAAATTTTCCTTTCCTGAGTTCTCTATGATGGTAGTTTGTTTATACCACCTAATTTTTTTTTTTTAGAACCAGAAGTCACATAACTAATATTACCACATATAGGCTTGGATCTTTCATTTGTGTTACTGACAACTTCTATATGTGTGATATATCATGTAGTGTGAAATAAGAATTTTATATGTGCATACGTTGTTAGAATTCGTGGTATGGGATCATTTTGCCAATGAATGCCCCAAACTGGTCTCCCCTTGTGTTGATCAAAATATGCATATTAGGAAACCAAAAGTTACAAGTGTACCTGAATTTTGTTTATAAGATCGGAAAATGTTCATCTGTTGATATGATTCTAGATAAATAAGAGGCAAATACTCTTGTTCCCTTTTCTACTCTGAGAAATGTTTGAGCAGGCTAGTTTTCTTCACTCAATTTGGTTGTAAAGTTAGTCATATCTGGTTGTAGGAATTGTATTTTGGATTACATTATAATCGTATTTATTTGGTAGGATTGTTGTCAAAATTTTGCGACAAACTTTTTTGGTTGGAGAACTCAGTAGGAAATAGATAGTTTTCTAGCTATGATCGGTGTCTATTATGTCGATAATCAGTTAGTGAATTGATTTTTGATGATCCATCAGCTATATTCAGCATTGATTCGTTGATGGAATTTTTACCCATACTGGATTATCCAAACAATTTTACCAATAGATTACGGATGCTTTGTATCTTAACCGGCGGATAAGCATGGGCGAAGCTTTTAAGGGGCGGGAGGGGCGACGGACCCCCCGAACTTTTCGCTCAGTAGTGTAGAGTATGTAGTTTTCGTATAGAAATTTTTAAATATATACGTTTTTGCCATATAAACTCGATGTAATACTTTTGGACCTTTCTCCTTACATGGTGAATTCTTTTGTAAAACTAGTATGATTTATTTTTTTGTTATCATCTATGGACAAAAAAGTGGCGTGCTTTCCGACAAGAGACTCCATCCTTACTTTTTGTTTATGAAACTTAAGATATTAGGTGAACATTCCATTCCATTAAATAAAGAATTACTTCAATCATTTCATTGAAGATAATAATTAACCCAATAATTGACCCTTTTTGCCTTCTTTATGGAGTCGTTCATCCCATAATGGGAGCAGAGCTCGAGGCGGTGTATATATATGGTGACTGCTGACGACCACATCCACCACTAATTTCAATCAAATTTGATTATTTTTTCTTAACGGCAAATATTGTTATATTATAAAAACCTACGGTGGCCTTTTGATCATTTATATTATTTTTTGTAGAGAGTATAACTGCCCAATCAAATTACGAATTACTTGTTCAACATTCAACGAACCTTAGTTTGTGATGTTAGTCACAAGTTTGATTCCAATATCATTTTGTATATTGTCATGACCTAAAATAAAGTGTTGGATTCTAGTCTTTAGAATATTGGTATTGGAGCCTTTAAATCTGGCATAGAGCGAAAGCAAATAAATGATAAAAAGAGAATTTTCAAAGAAAACTACAATTTCTGAATACTTAAACGATTACAAGAGGAGTCCTTATAAAGAGGAATTATAGATTTAGCAAGCTTGACAAATTTTTGAAATTACAAAATACAATGGATATACGAAAATTAAACATAGAAATAAACATGCAAATTGATTCAATCAATGAATGATTCAAGTGTTTTAGGTTTAAAAAAAGAAAGTACAAAGAATACAAAATTTGATGGAAAACTTTGAGTGACGAAATCAGAGCTCTTAATAGGGTCTGACATCTGGATGAAACCAACAAGATCCGGCTTGTCGAGATAACCATACCCCAAGTTACATCTGTTTAAGATTTTGGCACTTCTGCCATGTTTCCTTTTCTCAAGCTAGTCCGTGTAAGAGTCTGCCAGTTCTTAGACACGCTTCTCATCAAAATCCTACTTTCTCTGTAAAGAAAACAACTAAAACTTACCACATTTGAATCCGAGTCTCTGTAATAGAGAAAATTTTATAAAAAACTAAGCAATCTCCTCTATATATAGAGTCTTAGTGTTCATCAATCTATATATTATTGTGAGGGTATAAAATTTAGAAAAAACAATAAAATAAATGTTTGTGAGCAATATGATAGAGACATGATAGAGAGTCAGATGTGAGAGGTTTTAAATAATAAACAAAGTTTTGAAAATTCGGTTACAATTGATGACACGATTTGAAAACGACACGAACACTAACATAAAAATGAGAAATTTAGTTGACTAATATAACTCGTTTATTAAACAAATCAACCTAAACAATTAATGTATAATTAATATATGTGATATTGGATTTAAATAATCTCAATTTTTATCAACTGACCGATAGCACTTTCAACTTTCGATTTATATATATATATGTATATATATAGGGGATAGATCATGAGAAAACTAGTTTAAATTAGAAAACCAAAAAACAAACTAAAAAAGCCTCAAAAACATACCAAATTTCTTTTTTACAATTTTTTTTTTATAAAAAATCGTCAATTTTTATATATGAAAAAAAATTTTCAAAAAAAAAAAAAATTGTACTGCATACGTGCACTAGTACGGAAAGTATAAACCACTTAACTCACCCCCCACCGACAACCCCCAAAAACCTAAACCCCCCATCCCGAAAACCTAAAACTAAACCCTAAACATAAACCCGAAAAAAACCTACCCCCCATCCCGAAAACCTAAACCTAAAACTAAACCCTAAACATAAACCCGAAAAAACCTACCCCCCATCCCGAAAACCTAAACCTAAAACTAAACCCTAAACATAAACCCGAAAAAAAACCTACCCCCTCCCCTCCCCCCCCCCCCCCACCCAACCGCCAAAAAACCTAAACCCCCTCCCCCACACCCAAAAAAACTAATCCTAATCCTAAACCTCCAAAAAAACCTAACCCTAAAAGCTAAACAAAAGTCAAAAACTAATTTTAAGCATGTAATGCATATGTGTAGTACACATATAATGCACATGTGTAGTACAAGTTTTTTTTTGTGAAAATTATTTTCATATATATAAAAAATAGCGATTTTTTTTATAAAAAATTGTAAAAAAAATTGGTAAGTTTCTCAGGCTTTTTAAGTTAGTTTTCTAGTTTTCTCATTTATATATAGTTTTCTCATGATTCTCTCTCTCTCTCTCTCTCTCTCTCTATATATATATATATATATATATAACACTGTTCATCTCCCTTGAAAATGTAATATACTAGTTTATGCCTCGCCCGTTGCAGGGCGGTAAAAAAAATATTTCTCAATTTAATAACATGCAGATCTGTGTTTTAGTTACTTGTACATACTACTTATAGCACGATCTCATTAAAAATTATATGGATACATTGATAAAAATACGCGTGTCAAATAATTTTTGTTTTAATAAAGTTTAGGATTTATAAAGTAACTTTATTAAAGTCCAAAAGTAGCAGCGGTGCCCACCATTAGCTAACGGTCACTATTCCCCTGATTTGATTCATTACAACAGCAAGGGAAAAACAACTAAAAGATGAAATACTAAAAGTAATAAAAGTAGAAGGATTAAACATGTACACTATCAAAGTTAAAGTAGAGTGACTAAAAACACATATAGACAAAGTTAACCAACAAAAAGAAAGTTTTTTTCTAAAAATAGAGGGGCTAAACACGTATATTAGCGAAGTCGAATGTTTAAAAGTAAAATAAAAAACCCGACAATCAATTACTTAAAAGAATAAAAGTAGAACGATTAAACACGTACAGAACCAAAATTAAAGAAGAGGGACTAAACACGCGTATAAACAAAGTTAACCAATTAAAAATATTTTTTTTAACTGAGAGGCTAAACGCGTATATGAGTAAATATAAAGGTTTGAAAGTTAAATACAAAAAGAATCGACCAATGAGGGACTGACTGACACTATTCCCACTCATGGTTTATGTAGATATAGATAATAATAAGAATTTTAGAAATTTTATTACAGTATATAATAAAAGAAAAAAATTATTAAAAAGTTAACCAATAATTATAATTAGAGTTAATTACCTAGTTAGTCCCTGTGGTTTGCCAAAATAACATACTTAGGTACTAATAGTTTAAAATCACATTCTAGGGTATTAACTTTTCATTTTGTAACGTTTGGGGGTATTAACGTTATTTATAGGTTTAAAATCACATTCTATTAGTACCTAAGTATGTTATTTTGTACAAACCACAAGGACTAATTATGTTAATACCCTAGAAGTTAATACCTCCAAACGTTACAAAATGAAAAGTTAATACCCTAGAAGGTGAATTTAAACTATTAGCACCCAAGTATGTTATTTTGTGCAAACCACAGGGACTAACTATGTAATTAACTCTTATAATTATAAAAATATTTAAAAAAAAACAATTTTGATAAAAAAGTTAAGAAAATAAAGTATAAATCATCTTCTTTTAGCTAGAAAGAAAATATTGTTTATTAAATACGAAACCGAGAATATAACTTTTGGAAAAAAATTTAATTTTCATATCAAAAGACAAAAACGAAAATAAAGAAAAAAATAACTAAAAGTAAAAAGACTAAAATAAAAAAAAATAAAAATGTTCATCAAACGTTTTATTATTTTTTATTTTTTTTAAAAAATAACTTTTAAATTTTGTCAAAATAATTTCTTATAATGTAACATCCTTTTGTTTAAAATTAAATAAACAAAATAACTAGTTTAAGCATTATAATATCTGACTTTATTAATTTAATTAAGTCACTTAATAACATTAATGCCGTAATAATAATTTTTAAACTGCATAACAATAAAAATAATAATAATACATTAATATTAAAACTTAATAACCAAATGGTGATTTTAAGATTCAAACCAATTATCATGAGATAAAAAATAATAATGCATTGAAGTTTTAGGGGGTGTATGAGGTGCATTTAAAATCACATAAAATCTGTTGCTGTAGATGTTTTTTCACCCTCCATATCCACGCTTGTTGACACCAAAACTTTGATTTGATCTAAATAATATGTTAGGAACACTAACATAAAATCAAATAACACACGTTTGGAAGCTAAGGAGATCGTCAGGGGGATCATAATGGTCACTTGCTGGTGCATCTAGAAAGCGAGAAATGCAAAAAAAAATTCAGACGGTAAAGGGTGTAGTTTAGAAATTGTCGGGGAGGTGAAAGCCTTAGGTTTCCTTTGGTTAAAATGACGATCCAAACATAAGAATATTGTTTGGAGAGATTGGTGTACTTCTCCTTTGTATTTGTTGTAGTTTTTGGTAGGTCCGGCCCTTCGTTTTTGTTGTGGGTTCGGCTTGCCTGTGTTTTAATGAATCTAACCTTTCAAAAAAAAAATTACACACGTTTGCTAGTGCCTACCCGAATGGGATAGATCATTACTTTTGTTTCCAAAGTGTGTAATCAAAGGAAATAAAATACTGATTTTTCCACAATATAATCTGCTTGACTTAAAAACTAGTTATGTTATAATAGACACTGAAGGTATATACATGTCACATGTGGAAGTAGCTAGCCTGTCTACTACAGTACACTTTCATAATATTGCAAAAAGAACTGTGAGAGTTATATGATGAAATAAGATTATCGCACCGATTTGAAGGTTCTAGAGTTGCGGTCGATGGATTATCACAACAGTTTGAAGGTTCAAGAGTTGTGGATCATGGAACCACATATATTCAAATTATTTGCAATTGAAGATTTGATGATATATAAAATTAAAAAAAAGAAAAATAAAGTGTAACTTTGAACTTTAAGCATGTATTGGAAGACTTCATCAGTTTCACTCTCACTCCTCATATCTTCAGCAAAGATCAGAGAGAAGATTAAGCTAAAGGTGGCATTGTGCAAAAGAATGGGATGTAAAAACAAAAAGCATCAATACCTTGAACTTTTGCAGTTTTCTAAACAAGAAAAGAACAACCAAAAAGCAAAGAAATGACACCCTTTCAAAAATAGTCACCGACAGTAGATACATTATACATTTAAAGGATGCATTTTAATTTCTGTATATGTTGATCTTGCATGAAAGTAAGGGAAGGGTTTCTTGGATCTCTAACCCAAATAATCATTCCTATCATGGAATCTTACCTTTTTGCCAAAAAAGAACATAAGTAGAGACAACATGAATCTATCTTTAGTTTATGTGAGTACTCATGATCTGAAAATAATGATAACAATGGGTCCGTCATCTCAAAGAAAGAGCTAGAGACTGATGTGGGGCTGTTTAGAAGGCTAGGGTAATACAAAAGACCAGTCAAAAAGAGGAAGAAAACAAAAGTTGCCATCAAAAAATGATCAGAATTAAGATTTGTGTTTTGATGCAGCTCTCAAAGATTATTTGGTCTTTGTTTTGTCCGCAATAAGATTGAAGAAAATAGATAAAAAGAAATATAAAGAAACAAAGTGAGCAACTTTTTGTTTCATGTGCTTCCACTGTTCCCAACTTGGGTATTACATCAACCTAGCTGATGAGCGATGGCACCAAAGGGGTAGTGCTTTAGCGATGTTCGTATGACTTTCTTTAGGGAAGGTTGTCGGTTAGAGTTCTGCTGGTGACAAAATACTACTAGAAAATTGAGGATTTCCTACCAAAATTACGGATTAAAAAAATTCGGTCGGAAATTCCGACCACTTACCGACAAACTTTCGACTAGAATGAAAGTCAAATATTACCAACCAATTTCCGAGCGCCGACAAAGAAAAAAAGTCGTCGGAAATTTGAAGGAAAGTTCCAACTAAATTCCGACAAAAAAAAACTATAAAAAAAGAGAAAAAAATGGTTGGAAAGTTGACAGAAATTTCCGACAATTTTCCGACTAAAACCTTTATTTCTTTTATTCATTTATATTGAGCTATATGTATACATGTGAATGTATTTGCTTGTGTCTATATGTATGTGCATGTATATGACTCGGAGTATACACATACACACACATATATATACCTATATATAATTATAGAATAATAAAAGCCTTGTTTAATTAATTAGTCCCGATAGCGTACACGCACGTATGAATGTGTATAACACGTATAAGTTGGTAAAGTAAAAACATTTTATATATAATTAAGGTGTACAAAATACGTAATGAAAAAACTAGGTTAGAAGGTTGAAAAACGGAGAAAACGGACATGGGTGTCGGAAAACGGTCGGAAATTTCCGACCACTTACCGACGAAACATAACATTTGGTTGGAAAGTTGTCGGCAATTTCCGACCAGTTTCCGATTAAAACATTTATTTTTTTTCATATTTAAGTATGCGGAGGTGTATATCTATATATAAATGTATTTCTTATCTTTATATGTATGTGTATCTGTGTATAGTATTTAGTTGTCTCAGCATATATATACATATACATATATACACACTTATACAATAGTAAAAGCCTACTTTAAGTAATGGGTCTCGATAGTGTACACGCATGTATGACTGAGTATAGTAATACGTATAAGTTGGTAAAGTAAAAACATTTCATGAATAACTAAGGTGTACAAAATACGTAATGGAAAAACTATGTCAGAAGGTTGAAAAACCGAAAATACGGAGATGGGTGTCGGAAAACGATCGGAAATTTCTGACAACTTACCGACGAAACATAAGATTTGGTTGGAAAGTTGTCGGTAATTTCCAACCAGTTTCCGACCAAAACATTTATTTTTTTATATTTAATTATGCGGAGGTGTATATCTATATATATATAAATGTATTTCTTGTCTTTATATGTATGTGTATGTGCGTATTAGTATGTAGTTGTCTCGGCATATATATACATATACATATATACACACTTATACAATAGTAAAAGCCTATTTTAAGTAATGAGTCTCGATAGCTTACATGCATGTATGACTGGATATAATAATACGTATAAGTTGGTAAAGTAAAAACATTTCATGTATAAATAAGGTTTACAAAATACGTAATGAAAAAACTATGTCAGAAGGTTGAAAAAACCGAAAAAACGGATATGCGTGTCGGAAAATGGTCGGAAATTTCCGACCACCTACCGACGAAACATAACATTTGGTTGGAAAGTTGTCGGTAATTTCCGACCAGTTTTCGACTAAAACATTTATTTTTTCATATTTAATTATGCGGAGGTGTATATCTATATATATAAATGTATTTCTTGTCTTTATATGTATGTGTATGTGTGTATTAGTATGTAGTTGTCTCGGCTTATATATACATATACATATATACACACTCATACAATAGTAAAAGCCTACTTGAAGTAATGGGTCTCGATAGCGTACACGCACGTATGACTGGGTATAATTATACGTATAAGTTGGTAAAGTAAAAGCATTTCATTTATAATTATGGTGTACAAAATACGTAATGTAAAAACCATGTTAGAAGGTTGAGAAATCGAAAAAATGGATATGGGTGTCGGAAAATGGTCGGAAATTTCCGACCACTTACCGACGAAACATAACATTTGGTCGGAAATTTGTCGGAAATTTCCGACCAGTTTCCGAATAAAACATTTATTCTTTTATATTTAATTATGCGGTGGTGTATATCTATATATATAAATGTATTTCTCGTGTCTATATGTATGTGTATGTGTGTATAAGTATGTAGTTGTATCGTGCATACACACACAACTTGTCAATGTTGTTCAAAATATCAGTCGCGGTAACGATTCATAAAGTATTGATACTGATACCGATGTTCGGACGAAATTGACGTTGTACCAATATAAAAAAGAAAAGTTAAAAGAAAAAACATTAATTTAGAAAAACTTATCGCAGCCAAGGATCAATGGGAAATTGTCATATCTAGTAATTTAGTTTAATATTAATTTAATTATAAGAATATAATTTTTTTTGAATGGCAAGGAACGATGTGCCAACCACCATGACACCAGACGCTGTGGCCAGTACTCGACCGTCGCCAGCTCCTTGTCTCTCCTAGATGCGCGGAAACCCGACCTCCACCCACGCGAAGGAAGACTCGACAGTGGAATAATCAGTAAAACCTCGTCTCCCATCTAAGACGAACCGGCGCCACTCGTATTCGTTCTAGCATTTGAACCATTCGTTCTAGCAAAACTAGTAACACAAGTGTTTTTTGTCCCCCAGCCCCCCGGCCCACGCCGGGCAGAATCTCCACGCTAAGCGGGTAACCATTCATTTTATTCTGGTTTGTCATCCGGCATAAATTAGCACTAAAACATATAAATTAAAAAAATACATATACAAACTCATTTAAGTCATTTTCATTAGTCAGTGAGTTCGGTGATTAAATAAATTGAAATATTACTATTTGTTTCAATATAGAAGATTTAAATGGAAGATTAAAATGCAAATTAACAATATAATAAGAAGAGATTTAGATTGCTTAAAGATTTTGCATACCTTTTATACAATAATTAACTTATAAAAAAATTAACTTAAACCCATTAACATACTCCTTTCAAAAAAAAAAAAAAAAACCCATTAACATGGTTAGAGATCATGCCGAGTCCGATGATAGTGATTATCATGAATAGGAGGACGCAAATGCGACTCAACTTGCCTCTAATGCTGCAGGCGCGCCTCATGGTCGCTCTCAGAAGGAAGTTATCTTTCGGGTTGGGATGGGGTATGTTTTTTAACATTTAAACCAATGTTGTTTATTTGTGTTATACATATACTTATTCGATTATTTCAATATTGTAGGTTTGCAAATGGTAAAGTTCATAGGGCAATCAGATGTTATTTAATGAGTGTTTTGATCGAGCTTGGTCAACATACAGAGAAGTCCCTAGAGAACATGTGGACCGTATGTTTGATCGCTTTAGGGTAATACATCAGTTAGTTATTTATATATTTTAAGGGCAATTACATATATCTCCCTGTTAACTTTATAAATTATATATATACCCAACATAAAGTTTTATTTACATCAGAACTTTATCGAATTTGAATTTGCAAATGACACTGATATTGTTTAAACTAGAATCTCCAATCAAAACCCTCAATTTTCGAAATAGAAGGATATATGAAATAATACTTATATTTTAATCCTTATTTTAAACTGCAATAAAAGGTCTGATGATTTTTTTTGTTTAAATGAAAGGTCTGATGGTTTTTTTTTTTGTTTAAAGGGAAATTTGTAATTTAATTTTGGGGTTGGGTAAACATATAATTAGTATTTTAAATAGGGAGATATGTGTAATAATCCATATATTTTAAGCCTTATTTGTTATACGTTTGCACTTTTAACTTTCAATCTTTTAAAGACTCGATATAGTTGGGATCAAGCAAATGATGAATACATTAGAGAAGGATTTGAAAATGTGTTAAAGCGTCGTTTCCCAGACATAATGTCTGATCTCCGAGACGAATCAGCAAAGAAAGCAAGGAATGCTATGCATATTATCCCGGAAAATGAATATGATTTTGGCGTAATGTGTGAGTATCCGCCGCGCTTCGTGCACGAGAACATATGGCATGAGTTATGTATGGTAAGTAAGTTAATACATTAGTGATCCGTTATTATATTTTATCAAGGCCGGCACTCAGTATGGGCGGGGTGAGCACCGGCTCAGGGCCAAAAACGTAAAAGGGCCCGCAAACTGTTTTTACTTTTTTTTTCTATATTATATACAGTAGAAACTCTATAAAATAATACACTTGGGGCCACCAAAATTTATTAATTAAAACAGTTATTAATTAATCCATAAATTAATAATTAATAATTTATATATTAATTAATATTTTATTAATTTATAATAGAATACTTAGTTTACAAACACCTTTCAAGCTTACACTTAATTATTGTATACAATGCATGTATATCAAATGAACGGCCCAATTTGAAAGAAACCTTCAATCTCCCACCTTATTATGCTTCTTGTGTTCAATGTATCACTTTATGGACATTAAAAATATTTTCTATATAAATACAAGATCAAAATAGGTTAACACAAACAAATCATACACACAACATGGCTTCCCATCTTAAAGTTGTTGACTGATGAAGAAATTATTGAAAGCATTATTGGAATTAATAAAGATGATATCGATGAAGAAGATGATGAAAGTTCTACAATGGAGCCCCCTTCGCGAAACGAAGCTATTAAAGCGGCAATCACATTGAACAATTTCTTGTTGAGCTATGAGAAAACAACACCAGAAGTTCTTACCATGCTAAGGAAAATTAGAGACGAAATTCAAGGGGAAATTGATTTCAACAAAAAACAAAAGACAATTGAGTCATTTTTCAAGAAACCTTCATAAATCATTCATGTAATATGCTATATATAAGGAATTATTAATTTATATTTTATATGGGGTCTAAAGAAATTATCAAAAATGTATTATCTTATAATTTTAGCGAATTATTAATTTAGCATCCTATCCCCGAGTCGGGACCGGCAAAAAATATTATCTTAGAGAGTTTATTAAATAATCGAGTATTAATTTATCGAGTTTCTACTGTACTCTGTATTGTACATATATAATTAGAACCCACTGTGAGGAATACGTACTACATTCTGGTGGTAGCCAACGTGCCTTTTAACTTAGTCGACGTGCTATTGCCATAATTTAATATTTTTGCTACTCTTTCTTTTTTATGCTGAATTGCTGATGGATAACAGAGGTGGGCAACGTGAGCTATCAACTACCCTTTATGAATCAATCACTTAGGGGCTGTTTGGCAGCCTCTGAATTGTAATTAAGAGGCTACCTCTTAATGGAACCATTAAGAATTTTACCAATGAGAAGGTAGAAGAATGTGACATGTGATGATTTACCATTCAGAGGTTACCTCTTAACCATTCAGACTTGAGGTTACCTCTTATTCATTCAGAGGTTTTAAACCATTAAGAGGTAGCATCTGAATGGTCATTAAGAGGCTACCAAACAACCCCTTACTTTTTTTTAACAACCAAATTCTTTTGCTGTTGTAATAATATTTTCTTCTCTTAACTTCTAAAATAATATTTTTACAAATGATTTGAAACTAATCTTAATATGTCCAGTTCGTTATAGTAACCACAATAAGATTGATCGAATTGTTGAGTGGCGCAATGACCCTGAATATTTGTTTTATTAGGGTGGGTAGGGCCCAGTTCTTTTTTATCTCGCCTGGGGCCTAATTTTTTTAATATTCTCGGAGATGGCCCTATATTTTATTGCATTTTATAATATTTATACATATATTTTTATTCTTTTATAGGGTTGGAACACAGATGAGTGGCATAAGAAGTCCGATTCCGACGGTGTGATATCCTGACATACAGGCGGGTCTAGGGGCTATGATGAGCATCGCATCATCTTGGTAAGATAGTTATGTTCATAAACTTTAGTACTTGTTTCTTTAACACATATTACATTAATCATAAATATGTTTTTTTGTAGGAACGGACATTGGGTCGGCCACCCACTTTTAAAGAACTCTTCCTTGCAACCCACCTCACCAAAGAATCCAAGAAATTTTTTTTGGTCAGGGATGTATTGTGAAAGCTTGGAGGGGGCAGAATTTTGTACTGCACGATCGGAAAAAGCATATGTAAGTTGTTTGCATCATTTTTAATATATATATATATATATATAGTATTAGCCTTTTAGTATAATAACGACCGTGTTGTTTCTATAAATGGTAGGAGACATATGCGAGATACATGATAGAAAATTACGGGGAAGAGGTCACTCAGCATCCGGTGGGAGATGCTGACTTGTGGGAGCGTGCGCAGGGAGGGAGCCGATTCGGGATCGGGCCTTCGGATCTTAGTTTTGTCGTTACTGGCACAACGTCTTCGTCATTCGGGTCTGCCTCCTATGCCGACTACCAGCGCTCGCAAGAGGAGGTATTATTAATATTATTTATTAGTTATTTTTTATCATTATTTGTTGTTGTTGTTGTTGTTGTTGTTATTATTATTGTTAATGTGTATGCATAGGGGTGGGTTTCTAAATTCAACTAGGGGTATTCAACGTCGTGCGGCCGGGGCTTTACAAACTAAGGCGCAAAGCATACAAACGTTAGATGGAACCCGAACTCGTTCCAACAAAAGTCGTTTTTTTTTACTTTTGTTGACCCGAAATATGTAAATCCTAGATGTGTTCTGAAGTGTTTAGTTATATGCCTTATGGCAACTAGAATTTGGTGCACTGTATTAGATGTTTAGAAATGGGGAACTTAGCAAATCATACGTCATTTGGCGCCTTGGTGGTCGATAATCAAGATTTTTATGTCATTAATTTGCACGTTCTGTGCCTGTGCGAGTCATCTCGATTTGCTTTGCGCTTTAATGTAGTAAAACTGATATGAGATGTATTACTATACTGCTCATATGTTACTAGCAATGGCTTATCGTTTTTTCATCAAAGTGATTTAAAGTTTAAACTAGCTTAATGAATTTAAAGTTTAAAGCACAAATCCTGATCAAAATTGATATGGTAAAGGGTCAGAACGGGTCAGGTCAAAACGGGTCAATTAAAAAAAGGGTTGTTTTGGTTGGGTCAAAACAGGTTCGGGTCTAAACGGGTTCGGGTCAGAACTTTTTAATATTTTTTTTGGTAAAATATGTGTAAAAGATGATACTTTGATAACAAACTCTTTTTTTGTACCGAATAAAGATTATGGTCTCTTATCCATTTTGATTATAAACTTATATGTATATATTGTTTTTTTTGCCCCCTCCAAGGTTAAATAAACGATTCGAAGAGGCGCAACAATCCCACGTTGAAATGTTACAAAACCGAGTCGAAGAGATCTAACAACAAATGAGAGAAGATATGCAACGACAAATGGCCGAGTTTATGAAACAATTTGGTAATCCTAGCAATTCTCCACCATAGTTTAGTTTCTGTTTGTTGTCTTTTGCGGTTGAACTTGTAATTTGACAACGGTGTCATATTTTGTGGTTGAACTTGTAATTTGACAACCGTGTCATATTGTGGTTGAACTTGTAGTTGGAAAACCATATTGTATTTTGTGGACGGACTTTAGTTTATAATGGTATCGTATTTAGGATTTTTTGTCTGCATTTTTAGTAGAAAAAATCTGGATTTTTTAGTTTTTTATATTTTTTAATTAAAAAGTTTTTAGTCGGAAATTGGTAGGAAGAGAAATTAGAAAAACTGGTCGGAAAACTGTGGAAAGGTTATGGTCGGAAAATAGTAGGAACATGGTTGTCGAAAAACAGTAGGTACACGGTGGTCAAAAAGCTGTAGGAACCTTTTGGTCAGAAAATAGTAGGAAAACGGTGGCCGGAAAATAGTAGGAAAACGGTGGTCGGAAAGCTGTAGGAAAATTGTGGTCGGGATTTTGTCTGAAATAGTAACTTCTTTTTTTTGTCGGAATTTTGTCGCCAATTTAGTCGGATAAGATTAAGTAGCTAGTATATCAGCTAAGATTAAGGAGGGAAGATTGAGATGGTTTGGGCATGTGAAGAGGAGGCAGACAATAGAGCCAGTTAGAGTAGTTGAAACTCTCGTGGTGGAGGGGAGGAGGAGTAGGGGCAGACCCAAAATCACTTGGGATGAGCGGATTAGGCAGGATTTGCAAAAATTGCACCTCTCTGAGAACATGGTCCATGATAGGAGCTCGTGGAGACGGAGGATTAAGGTTAAAGATTTCTAGGAGAGGGTTCAATTGTGCTTTTAGGGGTAGTGTATAGTAGTAGATATGTTTATATTTGTATAGGCTGTTTGTGTTGTTATATTTGTCTTGTTTACCATGCACTCTTTTACCACTCATGTTATATTGGTAGCTTCATACACACACACACATACACCTCATGTTCTATATTTTTTCCTCTTTCTTTCCTGGGTGTTTTAGAGCCGAGGGTCTCACTGGAAGCAGCATCTCTATCCCTAGGGATAGGGGTAAGGTGTGCCTACATCCCACCCTCCCCAGACCCTGCCAATAGCTCTGCTATTTGTGGGATTTTACTGGGTATGATTGATTGATTGATTGATTGTCGGAAATATTTTCCTACAAGGGTTTTTTCCGACAAATGTATTTCTGTCGGAAATCGGTCGGAAATGACGTTTTCGGACAGTTTTCCGACAAAAACCTTGGTCGGAAATAAGACAGTTTTCTAGTAGTGAAATGTAATGCACGAGTAAAGGGTTTTACCATAGTGGGTCTTCGAACAGTTAATTTACCTTGGAATTAGTGAGGGGTTGGGTTACCAGCACTGTCTACGATCGCAAACATGAATGACTTTTTCTCTATGGATATACCCGGATACCCAAGCTTTGCTGAACGTCCAAAAAAGCAGATGACCGATGACTATGGATAATCCAACTATACACGTAATGATAGAATCATGGTTGAGTGGATAAAGTTTGGGACCTTAGGAGGTCTAGGATTAACATCTTGTAATGGACACGTTTTGACTGTAGCAAATGGACATGTGTTCAAATATGTCAAATACCATTAAAAACATATTTTGGTCATTAATGATGGATTTGGTCAATTCAGCTGATTTTCCTTAGATGGTATTGTATTGTTTTTGGAACATCATATTCACACAAGTTTGGCTTATTTCTACACCTTCTATGTGTTGCTCTTTGGTCAAAGCGCAATATTTAGGTCCGATCGACAGACAAAGACTGACAGGTGTCAATTTTATCTCTTTGGCCTCGTACATATATGATGCGCTTTGGCTAAAGCAGAGTGCATAGGGGGTGTGAAAACCAATATGTTGTGCTTTGGCCAGAGAACAGTGCATAGAGGAGTGTGGAAATAAGCCAAACATGTGCGAATATGTCAAAACAGCCAAAGGGTGTGTGTGAATAGACCGATCCATTTTTCACATGTCCACTTATTTTGTCATGTAAGTACGTATACACGTTGTTGCGATGGTGACTCTAGATGGTACGAACCCACATTACTATGGTTACATGGCCTTCTAAGCTTTTACAACATATGTAAGTTATTAAATGATCTAATATGTATATGTATATAAAGATTAAAAAGAGAGAATATTGAAACAAACCTGATAATGATACATAACATTAGTGTGCTAATTGCATTGTTTGGGTTCTTTAGTATGCTAATTGCGTTTCAACAGCCACTATGTCTTGGTGACTTTTTTTAGCATTTCTGAGAACATGGAAATGGTTTTTGAATAGACGAAGAGAATGGTGCATAACAAGGACCAACCAACAAGATTGGTGTTGCGGTGGTGACTCTAGATGGTACGAAATCCACATCCCACCTATACAACCCCCTCCCCCGTGAAACTACAAATCACCATTTGCAAAATGTTCTTCCCGCCAATAAAAGCAAATTGCTATCGACTATATTAAAAGTTTGAAACCTGATATATAAAGTTTGTAGATTTTCCACACTTTCGGAAAATGGACTCAACTTCATATGTGAAGCGACCCCATCTCTAAAGTGTTAGGTCAATTCATATGTGAAACTAATTTCAGTTCACTTGTGAAACAATATCTTAAAAATTAATAAATGAAATTCAACAAATTCTATACAAATTCTAGGTTTTTAAGAGTTGTTATATGCATGTCGGAAATAAACAACATAAGTAATCATACCAAAGAAAACCTTTTTTCGTCTATAGAGTCATTAGATTAAAAATAATGGAAGGACAAGATTTGTTCCTCAATTCAAACGTGCATAACTATGTGCTTGAAGGTGTATAGTAAGTGTGAGAAGTTGCGCACGATGAGGATCGGCGTACACGTCGCGACCGATTGGCAGTTTTTGGAGGAGGTCACAGAGGCACCGAGAGCCAGAGACATTATTGGAGTCGACATTCAGTGGACCCGACTGTTTGAGGCTGCGAGAGAGGATTGCTATCAAGAGCTTATGGTCGAGTTTATCTCGTCACTTACTTATACGGAGCGGCCAACGAATTATGTGGAGGACCTGGAGCGTCCATTTTACGAGATTACTTTCCGTTTAGCCGGGCAACGTTTTGAGACGTGTCTCTTGAGATGTTTGCTAGGCATCGTTCCTAAGGAGGACCCCCTCTTTCCATCTTGTCCCCGAACATTTGATCGAATACATTAGGCCGTCATCAGATGTTGGCCATGTGGATGGCACACACCATCAACGACATTGGTCTTCGGTTTCGGACGTGAGACTACCCGATTTTTGTCCCGGAGGTGTTGCCGAAAGAGATACCGGTTTATCTTGAGCTAAGGTCGGGAGTACCAGCGCCTGCTTAGTAGCAACATCAGCTCGATGATGATTTCCCACAACCACCGTCGCCGCCACCTTAACCACAGTCTCCACAGTACGTCTTCGATGATTTGCCTCCTGTTGCACAGGCGGTCGCTAGAGACTTCGATTGCTGCCTCCGACGTGCGGAGCTCTATCAGATGTGGACGGTTCTGACACTAGTGGACTTACGGTAGGCCGCGGGAGTGGGGGTGCTTTCACTGCCACCGTCACCACCGCGAGCACTACAAGAATAACAATTAATAGCGGCGACATTATTAGCGGCGACATCCAATATGTCGCCGCTATTGGTCCAATCCGCACCCGGTGTCCCATTTTCAACCCTAGCCACACGATTGTTATCATCATCCAACGGCTGGGGTATGTCTAGATCAATAGCGGCGAAAAACATAACCAATAGCGGCGACATGGTGTCGCCCCTATTGGCCCGACGAATAAAACAAGGAATCAGCGCTATTTCTTCCCTCCACCTACTTTCCCCCAAATCTTTTCACCTCCCCTTTCACCGGTGAGCAAAAAAATCAGCGCAATCTCTCCAAAATCGGCATAATCGGTTAGTTTTATGTTGATTTTTTGGTTTATTTTGTTATATTGGTTGTTAATTTAGTGGTTCTTGGTGAATGTAGTTTATCCACCGGCCACCACCTCGTCTCCACGGCCACCACCGGCACCACCTCGTCTCCACGGCCACCACCGGCACCACCTATTCTCCTCGTGCAAAATAAGGTTAGTTTAGGTTAGTTTATGCAAAATAAGGTTAATGTCTTAGTTCTATAATGTCTTAGTTCTATAATAAATTTTAAATAAAAATTCTATACTGGTATGAAGATTGGAAGTATGATGGATACGCAGATTGTGGAATTGAAAGCCATAGAAATGGTGAGGTCATTTGTTTGGTTATGCACATTGAAGCTAAAGTCAAACTGGGTCAAAATATTAAAAAAAAAAACTGCAAAAAAATAGATCCTTGAAATGCTGCAAAAAAATCAACAGGTGGGACCAAAATATTTAAAAAAAAAATCACTTTCTAAGCTAGGATTTTGATATTATAATGCACTTATTAAGAATATGTTACTATAATAAGTAAACTGTAACTATTATAAACTTCGATTTCTTTTATCCATGCAAGTTATGTAATTTTAAACAAGATTTATAAAAAAAATATATTAATTGTGTAAATTTGTTAAGATAAGCTTAACAATATCATATAGGAAAAAAAACATCGAAATATTATATAGATAATACGATTACTTTATAACTAATGAGATGAGATTGATTAAGAGAAAACTTATTGTAATTTATATTAGTTAGTATTTGAAGTGTTGGAGGTCGAGACTGATGTTGATGAGGACGATCCCGATTATGACATCGAGTTTGATTAAGAGAAAACTTATTGTAATTTATATTAGTTAGTATTTGAAAAACACTTGTTGAAATATTTATCTGCATATTAGTTAAACTTGTTGTACTTTCTACTAATTTCTATTTGATACACTTGTTTTAACATTTGTAACTTTTTAGGAAATATGTTTTCTTTGTGGTTTGTATTTGTTTACCTGATGGCGGATGTGATGCCCCGAGGACATGGGGGAGACGGAGCTCGGGATCCACCAAATCCGGATCCTTTTCGGAGAGGGACGCATGAGATTGACGGTAAGTTATCAATTATTATTTATTACATTTATTATAAATGTTGTCACTAATTATATTTAATTCTATTTTAATTGCAGCGGTTCCCCCCAGGAAAGTTAGGGGGAAAGCCAAAAATCAAAAGCTTCGCAGGATGGTCAAAGCGGGGGGGCGCGTCTCTCTTACATTCGATAGGGATGTAACGTATACCCCTGTTGGTGTACCGAGCGACTTATTTTCACGCGAGGCGGGTTTGTACATGTGGCGGACCATCCCTTTTGATAGAATGGGTTGGGGGAAAGTTCCGACTCCTTATAAGGAGGCCGTGATGAACCACCTAAAGGTAAATAATTTAGGCCATTTATTGGTGTTAAACGGCTCCATACGGGTGCAAAAACGCAGCCGTTTGCAGCCGTTTAAAGGCGCGTTTACGCCTACAAACGCAGCAGCAAACGGGTGTAAAAACGCAGCCGTTTGCTGATGCGTTTGCAGCCGTAAACGCGCCGTTAAACGGCTGCAAACACAGTAACAAACAGCTGTGTTTTTACACCCGTTTACTGCTGCGTTTGCAGCCGTAAACGGGTGCAATAACGCAGCCGTTTGTAGCCGTAAACGTGACGTTAAACGGCTGCATACGGGTGCAAAAACGCAGCCGTTTGCAGCCGTTTAAAGGCGCGTTTACGCCTACAAACGCAGCAGCAAACAGGTGTAAAAACGCAGCCGTTTGCTGATGCGTTTGCAGCCGTAAACGCGCCGTTAAACGGCTGCAAACACAGCAACAAACGGCTGTGTTTTTACACCCGTTTACTGTTGCGTTTGCAGCCGTAAACGGGTGCAATAACGCAGCCGTTTGTAGCCGTAAACGTGACGTTAAACGGCTGCATACGGGTGCAAAAACGCAGCCGTTTAAAGGCGCGTTTACGCCTACAAACGCAGCAGCAAACGGGTGTAAAAACGCAGCCGTTTGCTGATGCGTTTGCAGCCGTAAACGCGCCGTTAAACGGCTGCAAACACAGCAACAAACGGCTGTGTTTTTGCACCCGTTTGCAGCCGTAAACGGGTGCAATAACGCAGCCGTTTGTAGCCGTAAACGTGACGTTAAACGGCTGCAAACGCAGCAACAAACGGGTATAAAAACGCCACCGTTTGCTGCTGCGTTTGCAGCCGTAAACGCTAGGTTAATGTTTTAACGTTTTTATATAATGTTTTAACAATTGTATTTAATTCCTAGGAGAATTTCAATTTCGATGAAGTTGAACAGGATTTGGAGGCGCGCGACTTAAAAGGCGGCATTAGACAAGTGCTTATGAAGCGGTACTCCGACCGCAAGAACTACGCTAAGAAAGAATTTCGTGATAATGGAGGTTATGCCGATGTCGAAAGTGCAAGGGCACACCACCCCGAGGATATGCCTTATGAAAACTGGCTGAGAACCATTGATCACTTCTTGGACCCCAAATATATTGCAAGAAGTGAGGCAAACACAAGAGTCCGCCAACTTCAACAATTCCCAAACCGTGGGGGTACATCATCATACAGTAGCACCGCCTACAAACATGTAATGTTTTATATGTGTGTGTTTGTATCTTTAGGTTTATTTAACGTCTCATCTAAGTTTTAATGTTAAACAGGGTTTGAAACGTCTTGATACGTACCGCAAAACTCACACCGATAAAGATGGGAATTTTGTTGACCCGGTAGCCGAGCAGAATTATGTAAGTATCTATCTAAATATATATATATATATATATATATATATATATATATATATGAGTAAATTACAACCGGTGTCCTTTACGTTTGTACCCTTTTAACTAAAGATATTACAGAGTCGAAGCTGTAAAAAATGGGTTTGAATTGCTGTTAAAAAGGGGGGTTTATATAGGCTGTTAAAAATAGGTTTACTTGTTGTTACAAAATAGGTTTAATTGCTGTTATATAGGCTGCAAATGCTACCTAAAAGCTGTAAACAAAGGGGGGTTTATATAGGCTGTTAAAAATAGGTTTAATTGCTGTAAAAAAAGGGGGGTTTGAATTGCTGTTAAATGCAGTTAAAAATGGGTCAATTTGTTGTCAAAATTAAACTAGTTTAGCACTAAAGGACATAGGGTGTTAAAAACTAATAACATAAAGGACGGAGCCTGTAACATCTTTAGTTAAAGGACACCGATTGTAATATGGTAGAAACGTAAAGGACACCAGTTGTAATTTACTCTATTTGTATTTATATTTAATCATCTTCGTAAAATACAGCTTAATCTAGAACGCGAGATTATGGGCGGAGAAAGCAGCGGTTCTAACCAGCCGAATGAGGCTGCCGTGTTTCAGAACGTTTTGGGTGATCGACGAGGATGGTTCCGGGGGCTTGGGCCTAAACCTTCGAATAAGCCATCGAACACTTGTAGTTCGCAACCTCAAACCGCACAACCCTTTTCGGAGGTAAACTATACAATTTGACTTCAAAAATATAGTAAACCAACTATATGTTTTTGCTAATAATATTGGGTTTGATATGTGTTAATGTAGGAATACGTTTCGACTTTGTTCCAAAGTCCGGCATTTGTAAACCAACTTGAATCCTTTCTTGCGGCGAGGGGAAAGCAAGTCACACCCAACGATGAGTATGACGATGAGTATGACGATGAGTATGACGATGAGTATGACGATGAGTATGACGATGACGACCTAACTTGAATCCTTGCGGCTATTTTGTACGGATATTTTAGAATGTTATTTTTCGGATTTTTTTAGGATGTTATTTTTCGGATTTTTTAGGATGTTTATTGTACGGAAATGTTTTATGCGATTTTAGTATGTAAAGCATTATGTTTGTTTAGTCTGTTTGTGTTGCGTAAAACTTGGAAATTGGCAGGTTTGTTCATAACAGAAAACACTGCAAATACAGCAAAAAATTAAAAAAAAAAATTCACTTTTAGCGGCGACATATGTCGCCGCTATTGAGTAAAAACTATTAGTGAAGACATTTTTAGCGATGACATATGTCGCCGCTAAAAGTCCTGATCATTAGCGGCGACACATACCAATAGCGACGACATATAGACCTTTAGCGTCCAAGATTTAGCGGCGACTCAATAGCGGCGATTTGTCGCCGCTATTACCTTTAGCGGCGACAAAATGGACTATTAGCGGCGACTTTTGTCGCCGCTATTGGCCGACTTTCTTGAAGTGGAGAGGAGGACGACTAGCCTATGTTAGTTTAATTTTTATTTTGTATTAGACATTCAGTTGTACTTTTATGTTGTATGTATAAACTGATTAATATTTATGCAGTTGATCTTTTATTAATACGATGTTTGTTTAGAATTTTTGTAATCTTTTCGAATGTTTCTTTCTCAACATATTGTACGATGTTTTAATTAAACATGTTTGTATAATTTAATAAAAATTGAAGTTTTATAAATTGTTAAAATTATAAATAATATAGAAACAATGTAACAGTAAAGTTGTTAAAATTTATTAAACAATAACGTAATAAATCAAATCTACAACTTTTCAATATAAAACGTGCAACTTTTTAAATATATATTTTAAAAAAACTAAAATCTACAAGTTTTCAAAAAAAAAAAAACCAAACAAAACATCACATGCTTATGCGCTGCATTTAGGCCTAAGAGCATCATATAGGTACAACCGACAGACAAAGACCGACACCGTCAGTCTCTAGTCGTTGACCTGGTAGCTATCCGCTGCTCCTAGCCCAAAACACAGCGCATGTGGTGTCAAAACAGACAAAATAGGTGTGTGAATAGACCGAGCCTTGTTTTTACCAAAAGAGTGCTCTGGCAAACTTATTTATCAATTGGTGTTTTGTTAATAAAAAATACATTTCATTTGAGTATAGTTTTATTTATTTTGTTTTTACTTCTAAATAAAAATAGAAAAAAATATAAAAAATACATTAATTTAAATATAAAAAAATATAAAAAAAATATATTTATAAAAAAAATATATCCGCCAGATACCCGGCCCATATATCCGAATTATACCCGAAAAGTATATTAATTTAAATTAAATTTTTTATTTATATAAACTTTAGTATATATACTTATTCCGTATTCAGAGATTCTGCTCTTTTTTTTGTCTTCAAGACTTTAACATACACATACAAGATTTTATGTTTAGTTATATTGTTTATTTGCAAATTAAAGATGTCTATTCGACCACCCGTAGTGGGGGGCGGTATTTAAAAAAAAATTGAAAAAAAAAAACGCTCAAAAACGCCCCCCCCCCCCCCCTTACATGGGGTGTTTTAAAAAAAAAATTCAAAAAATTGAATCTGGCGTTTTTATAATGACGCTGAAAGAGAATGGCATGTGGCCAATGGGAGTGGTCCAAGGTTTGACTGGCCAATGATAAATAGTTTGCTTTTTTTTGTTTTTTTTCTTTGTTTAATGATTGGAAGGGGCATTATTAGGCATTATTCCCACTACGCCACTTTTGCAATAACGCCCCATGCTGACTGGACTGCCACGTGTCGAATAATGCCCCTTGGTGGGGGCATTATTTTGTTTAACCACTACACATGGTCTTAGTTTTGGGATTTTCTAAATACATTCCAAGTTATTAATGCTACTTGGGTCCTCATTAATGCTACTATTGTTATGGTCTAGTGTTCGATTAATGCAAAATACATAAACTACAATTATGTGTTCCAAAGTAGCAGTACCTTAATTGGTTAATTATGTAGATATATGTTTCAAATATGCATTTGAATATGATGTGTATGTATGTTACTGGTCATATTTTCCTTTATGTAGTTATTAAAATAGTAAATTATATAAACATTCTAGTAAAAAAATCCACATGGGAGTCTCAACGGTATTTTCAACAAGTTAACGGGTTATTCATACATTGTTGAGTTTCTAGAAAGTCAAACGTTAAGCATATATATTGATATCCTTCACCATACTAATGACACCATGTGCATTTCATTCCCGTATTCTAGGACAAATACAACCTTGTGATCACCTAGTTACATAGATATATACACATAGGGTCGGGATTTAGAGAAAACGATAGAAAATGTGAAAACGGTGAGAACGCTTAACGATCGTCCGATCAAAACAATCTATGGACTAGATTGGCGCGGTGGCGTTTTCGTAAATAACATCAATTTTATTACGTGGACGCGCTTCATTAAGGGTAAAAGGGTCTTTTGACTACTACACACAAAACGCCATCTCAAGAAATAAAATGCCAAAAACAAAAATCACAGACCATTCTTAGTAAAACGCCATTAAATATAAGATGCCAAACTTAATTATAGTAAAATCCCGCCTAAAAAAACCGCCAAAACAATCATATATATACAACAACTCAGACCTTCAATTAAAAAACACAAAACAAAAACCCCAAACGCCATATTTAATATATACCACTCGACTGATAAACGCCAGAAAACCCAAACATCAAATATATTGCTCTCAATAAAATGTAGCTGTATGGTGTGGACAACATTGTAAGTTATCTTTTCTTAACTGAGGATTAACAATGTTATCCAACACCATACAACAACACTTTATTAATTTTAGCATGATCAAATTTAAAGTTTTAAGATGGTTTATTTTGTGGCTGTCACGGCCCCTGACCCGATTTGACCCGTTTCAGGAGCCGCGGGACAGAAAATCCCGTGGTATTTATTTACTTGAGTTTAATAGCGGAATATTTCTTCAGGATCTTTTTAAAACTGCAATTTTCCCGATTATTTTATTTCACAACTCGGGATAAAACCCCGGTAATTTACAATCATAAGATTTCACGGAGAAATCTTTATTTTACTAAAACATGTTTCTTTATTTTATATTGAGCCACTTCCTTAAGCTTGTAGTGCTACGCGGCACTTTTTCTGGATCACAACAGATCACCTGAAACATATTTGAAAAATGTTTTGTCAGCGGGAAATACTGGTGAATCATTCTTTTTATGAAAACGACACATTTGTTATAATTTACAGTATTAAGAGCGATTACAATGTTTCCTGATATCAACCAACTACCCACAGTATTTGTCACTCGAACATCCATCGGTAGCCTCTTAGCCCGATGGTGTCTGTGACTATGGTCATATCACCCCTTGGCCCCGTTGTCCAATGGTGAAGGTTATCAAGTAATGTATACAAAACCCCACATACCGGCTGTAATTTGGTGATTACAAAGACTTAATCCCTGTAATTATAACCTTGAAAATAAACATGATTTTGAAAGTAATTTGATAAAAAGAGAATGACTCACATTGCAGATTTAATTTGAGCAGAGCCTAGCCTACTGATTAGCCTTTTAACCTAAATTAATAACATGCACACAAACTAGGTTAGTAACTACTACAGCATTTACGATAACTCACGAGATTAAACCCTCACATCGAATGACAAAGTGCGATACTTAAACATCCATCGAATTAACGACGAATGACAAAGCATAAACCCTAATGTGGGCAGCACTTAAACATCCATTGGATATTTTAATCGATCGGACATTGAATCGTAGCAGTGATCGAGTTAATACCCTGTATTGCGGCAGCAATTTGTGATCGTGTGTGTTTTAGGACTGTTTCTGCTATAACTCAGCGTATATTTTGAGTTTTAACGTCGTTCAAGTGCCAGAATTCAAGTCCCAAACACCCCTATTTATACATAAAATTTGACCCCCTCGCGTGACGCGAGGGGTACCCCCTGGGGCGTCGCGTGGCGCGAGGGGTCCCTATCTACCATAGGGTAGCCCCGTGTGTGAGTAGGCTTGCTGAGTCGACGGAATTGTAAAATTCGATTTTGACAGCTTTTTATTTGGATAATCGTAACTAGGGTTTACCCCCCTTGAGTTTTAGGGGCCCTGATCCTGATTCTGATTTTTCCGAAAATTTTAGGGTTTACTCATAATCACTTGGGTGTCTTAATTAGGGTTTCCTTTTTGACAAAATAAAATAATAATTAGGACTTTTGAATAAGAGTTGTCACATTCTCCCCACCTTAATAAAAATCTCGTCCTTGAGATTTACTGGAACAAGTAGGGATACTTTCGCTTTATTTCTGATTCTAACTCCCAAGTGTATTCGGATCCTCTCTTCGAATCCCACTTAACTTTGACCAGTTTTAGTCTCTTGTGCTTGAGAAACTTGATCTTTCTATCTTCAATTTGAAGAGGTTTCTCTACGAATTTCAGCTTTTCATTTACTTCTACATCTTGAAGAGGTACTACCAGAGATTCATCAGACAAACATTTCTTGATATTGGATACATGAAATACGTCATGTACTCCTGCCAGTTCTTCTGGTAGTTGTAACCGATAAGCAACTGGTCCTATACGTTGGATCACTGAAAATGGTCCTACGTATCTTGGACTTAGTTTCCCTTTCTTACCGAATCGTACTACTCCTTTCCAAGGAGAAACTTTTAAGAGTACTTTATATCCGACTTGAAATTCCAGTGGCTTGCGTCGATTATAGGCATAACTCTTTTGACGATCTCGAGCAGTCTTTAGTCTTTCCTTGATTTGATTAATCTTGTCAGTGGTTTCTTGTACTATCTATGGTCCTGATAATTGACTTTCTCCTATTTCTGCCCAACAAACTGGAGTTCTACACTTACGTCCGTATAGTGCTTCAAATGGGGCAGTTTCGATGCTTGAATGATAACTATTGTTATAGGAGAATTCAATTAACGATAAGTGATCATCCCAGTTTCCACCAAAATCTATTACACATGCTCGGAGCATATCTTCTAGAGTTTGGATTGTCCTTTCACTTTGTCCGTCTGTTTGAGGATGATATGCCGTACTTAAATTTAGTCGGGTTCCCATAGCTTCTTGGAAAATTTTCCAGAAATGGGAAGTGAAATGACTATCCCTATCTGATACAATGGAGAGTGGAACTCCATGTAAGGATACTACTTCATCTACATACAACTTTGCCAACCTTTCCATGCTAAAGGTTTCTTTCATAGGTAGGAAATGAGCTGATTTGGTTAATCTATCCACAATTACCCAAATCGTGTCATTACCCTTCCTGGTTTTGGGTAACTTAGCAACAAAATCCATGGTTATAAGTTCCCATTTCCATACAGGCATTTCTAGTTGTTGTAGTAGACCTGAAGGTTTCTGGTGTTCTGCCTTAACTTGTGAACAAGTAAGACACTTAGAAACATATCTAGCTATATCCTTTTTCATTCCTATCCACCAGAAGTTATTTCTTAAATCTTGGTACATTTTATTGTTTCCAGGATGTATGGTATACCTAGATTTATGAGCTTCTTCTAAAATCTTATTTCTTAATTCTCCTTGTTTAGGTACCCAAATTCTTTTCTTATGAAATCTCCAAATTCCATCATTTCCTTGCTCTAATTCTTTTATTCGTCCCTTCATTTCTTCAGCATCATTCTTGATTGCTATAGCTTGAACATTTTTCAATTGTTCTATTAAATCTAATTGTAGATTTAATCTGAGAGCACGAACTCACTTTTGCTTTTCATGATATTTACGACTTAAGGCATCTGCAACTACATTTGCCTTTCCTTCGTGATATTGAATATCACAGTCGTAGTCACTTAGGATTTCCATCCATCTCCTTTGCCTCATGTTTAACTCTTTTTGCCCAAATATGTACCTTAAACTTTTATGATATGTATAGACAGTAAATTTACTTACGTACAGATAATGTCTCCAAATCTTAAGGGCAAAAATTATGGCTCCTAATTCTAAATCATGAGTCGTATAGTTTTCTTCGTGCTTTTTCAATTGCCTTGAAGCATACGCAATTACTTTCTTGCGTTGCATTAGCACACATCCAAATCCTAATTTTGAAGCATTACAGTAAACTTCAAAATCTTCAGTTCCTTCTGGTAAAGCTAGGATTAGAGCATTAGTTAATTTATGTTTCAAGATCCTAAAGGCTTCTTCTTGTTTAGATCCCCATTCAAACTTAACTGCTTTACAGGTTAGCTTAGTTAATGGTACAGCTATTTTGGAAAAATCCTTAATAAACCGTCTATAATATCCAGCTAAACCTATAAAACTTCTAATTTCCATTGTAGATTGCGGAATCTTCCATTTAGTAATTGCCTCTATCTTAGCAGGATCTACATGAATGCCTTCGTGATTCACCATGTGACCTAAGAATTGCACTTCCTGTAGCCAAAATTCACACTTCGAGAATTTAGCATAAAGCTTTTCTTTTCTTAACAAAGTTAAGAGTGCATGCAAGTGCTTACAATGTTCTTCTTGATTTTTGGAATAAATAAGTATATCGTCTATGAAGACAATTACAAATTTATCCAAATACGGTTTACAGATCCTATTCATCATGTCCATAAATGCAGCAGGTGCATTTGTTAATCCGAAGGGCATGACTGTAAACTCGTAATGACCATACCTAGTTCTGAAAGCAGTTTTAGGTATGTCTTCTTCTTGTTCCTTTAATTGATGATATCCAGAGCGTAAGTCGATCTTAGAAAAGTATCTAGCTCCTTGAAGTTGATCAAAAAGATCATCAATCCTAGGTAATGGGTATCGATTCTTAATTGTAACCTTATTCAATTATCTATAATCAATACACATTCTCATCGAACCATCCTTCTTCTTTACAAACAACACTGGTGCTCCCTACGAGGATGAACTAGGTTGTATGAATCATTTACTTAGTAATTCATCTAATTGCTTTTTCAGTTCTAACATTTCTGTAGGTGCTAACCGATAAGGTGCCTTAGCTATTGGTGTAGTTCCTAGTATTAGATGAATCCTAAATTCTACTTCCCTATTAGGTGGTAATCCTGGTAATTCTTCTGGAAATACATCTGGGTATTCTGAGACTACAGGAATTTCCTTAAGTTCTTTACCATTAGTGATAATGACTACCGAAATCATATACACTATTCCTTGTTTTCGTTCATAACTAGCAACTTTCATTACTGAAATGAACTTCATGGGTTTTCGTGGTTTATCTCCTGTAATCATGATTACTTCTCCGGTAGGTGCCTGAATTTCTATAGAGTTCTTATCACAAAGGATTCGAGCATGGTTGGCTACTAACCAATCCATTCCTAACACCACATCGAATTCAGCTAATTTCATAGGTAACAGGTTTGCAGAGAATTTATGACCTGAAATTTCTATTTCTACATTTTGCAAAACCTTATCTATTTTAACTGAATTCCCATCTGCCGTTTCGACTGTAAAAATCTGCCTAACGTTGGTTAAGGGTAATTTAAGAGCTTGGCAGAATGGAGTATTTATAAAACTTTGGTTTGCACCAGAGTCAAATAATACTTTTGCGCATATGTTGTGAACTAAAAACGTACCAGCTATCACATCTGGAATAAGTTCTGCTTCTTGAGTGGTTAGCTGAAATGCTCTGAGATTCTTTTTAGTAACTCCGTCGGCCGTCTTAACTTTGTTATCTGCTGGTTTAACCAATTTAGGACATTCTGTTTTGAAATGCCCATTTTCTCCACAGTTATAGCAGATCCTGGTTTTCTTTCTACAATCTTCTTCGCGATGTCCTCCAGTTTTGCAAAAGTTGCAGATTACATTGCATCTTCCATAATGTTTCTTTTTGCAATTCCTGCAGAACGGCGAAGTTGAAGATTGCCCTGTTCCTCTTCTCCTGAAGCTGATATTATTACCCGTACGAAATCCTTGAGTAATTTTCTGAACCAGTTCCTTTTTCCGGTTATCATCTCTTGTACGCACCAGTTCATCAGTTAGGGTGTTAGCTAATTCCACTGCATCGTCAATAGTGCGAGGTCTCGCAGCTTTAACGATATTGCGGATTTCACCAATCAATCCCCAAATATAGCGAGAAATGAGTACCGGTTCTGGCGAAGCCAGTGTTGGTACCACTCTAGCATATTCGAAGAATGTCGAAGTATAACCACGACAATCTACACCCGTCATACGATGATTTAGGAACTTATTTGCCATTTGATCTTTTTCATATTCAGGACAGAATTTTCTTTCTATTAAATGCTTAAATTCTTCCCAATTCATGGCGTAGGCCATATTTCTTCCTTTGGCTTGTAACACCGTGTTCCACCATTCTAGCGCCCCTTCTTTAAAAAGATTCGACGCGTACATAACTTTGTCGTTTTCGGCACATTTACTGATTATAATTACTGCCTCGGTTTTCTCGAACCAACGTAGTGCTGCAGTCGCTCCTTCATTGCCTGCAAATTCAGTGGGTTTACAAGCAAGAAATTCTTTGTAAGTGCAACCAGGTGTTGCAGCTTTAATTTTCTTATGGAGTGGAGCTTGCAGTGGTTCATTATCATGATTAGTATGATTACCGCATCCGTTTATGCTATTACTGAAGTTATCTTCAGAAATATGTTTGCTAGGAACGATTTGTTGAGGTTCAACAGGTTTTTGGGCAGCAGCAAGTATTGCTGGAATAGCATTGGCTATTCCTTGTGCAACGATATTTTCTATATCTTGCCTAGTCATAAATTGATCCCCAGGTTGTTGCTCAGATTGGTTAACCTCATTTACTGGTTCATTATTAGCGTTTTCCATCTGATAATTAATATATAATTTATTAGTATCAAATAAATAACAATTATACACAAAACCATCATACAAATTTCACAATGCTTATAGTCAAAACTATCGATTTCTCGATTCTATTTATATTTTATAATATGCGTCATTACACTCCTTTATCTTACAAAGTTTTATTTTTATAGTTATTTTACAGACTATATTCTACTTATTTATTTTACAATCACAGTTTCACATTCTCATATTACACTATCCTTCGTCAGTTGGTATTTTAGTAACGGTGTTCCCACTCATCGTATTTCCAGGAGATCTGTTCTCCTAGTTCCCTAATCCTATTTCCTGCATCCATCAACTCCTCACCAAAGTGGCGGAGTTCAGCTAAATTCTCATTGCTCATTGGTGGGTTAGGTATAGGTTCTGGGTCGAATTGAGGGAGAAAGGAATAAGGACTATTGAGCAGGTTTTGGAACTGCCAATCATTCGTCCACCACTCGTCCATTCCTAGAGGTTGGGTGTGGATTATAGGTTCTAGAATTGCTGGTTCTAAGTTTATAGGGAGTTGATTTTCAACAGGATTAGAGTAAAAATTATTATTGACAGGCCTAACTATATCACAGCTTGCCAATGCACGATCTAATTCCTCCTGAAAAGGTAACTCCTCAATTTGTTTAGAGCTTTCCCCAATTTCCTTATGGGTTTGCCTAGAACCTTCTCCAAACTCCATTTCCAACTGCCTAGAATATTCTCCAAACTACATTTCCATCTGCCTATAACCTTCCTCGTCTTCAATCCCCTTCCCTTTGTCTAAGGGATTTTCTATTTTGGGAATCTTCCTAGTAGTGGGTTTTCTTTTGCGTACACGCCTCCATCCCACGAATTTTCTCTTTTTCATAGGCTTGGGTTTCTCTGGAGGTGGAGCGTTGAATTCTATAGGTTCTTCTATATCAGGGATATACCTATTGAAATCTCTGGAAACCTCTATTTTTACCGGATAGAGATTTAGATTTTGAAGGGCTTCAGACAAGTCACTCATGCTGTTTAGCATATATGCAAAATACAAAAATAGCTAAGTTAAAATTTTATAACAAAAATTTCATAAAATAACTTTCAAATATTATTTCATAGAGTATAACTAATTTAACACAAAGACAACTGACAATTAAAACATATTAAGTTTTATTGTAAACTTATTTATTTACTGGGTAAAGCTTCTAGCTTGTAGGTGATAAGGGTGCTAAATCTTGAGTCAAAGTATTTAAAGATTTGCATTTACTGCTACAGTGGCTAGCATATAGAGATTTGCCCATTTTTCATCTAACTTGTCTTCCGAGGGTATTTTACTGGTTAATTCCTGGGTTTCCTGGTTAACTCTCTTTTCTCGGGATTTCTTTATTTTCTCCTGACTTTTCCTAATAATCAAATTTCTTTTATTAGGAGAAAGTGGTTCCTCATAGTGTGCCTTATGCATAAATATTCCTTCTTCAGGATTTTCATAGGGTTTTGAGGAAATTGTTTGAGATGAACTTCCCTTCTCGTTTGATGACCTATCTAATTTAAGATAGATGTTTGAAAGCTTTTGCTTACCCATACTGTAACTAACAAATAATCAGTTAATAAACACATAATAACATAATGGTAATCAGGAAAATTTAAGTATTTCTAAATACTTAATTGGTTTAACTCAGTGGCTCTGATACCACCTCTTTCTGTCACGGCCCCTGACCCGATTTGACCCGTTTCAGGAGCCGCGGGACAGAAAATCCCGTGGTATTTATTTACTTGAGTTTAACAGCGGAATATTTCTTCAGGGTCTTTTTAAAACTGCAATTTTTCCGATTATTTTATTTCACAACTCGGGATAAAACCCCGGTAATTTACAATCATAAGATTTCACGGAGAAATCTTTATTTTACTAAAACATGTTTCTTTATTTTATATTGAGCCACTTCCTTAAGCTTGTAGTGCTACGCGGCACTTTTTTTGGATCACAACAGATCACCTGAAACATATTTAAAAAAGGTTTTGTCAGCGGGAAATACTGGTGAATCATTCTTTTTATGAAAACGACACATTTGTTATAATTTACAGTATTAAGAGCGATTACAATGTTTCCTGATACCAACCAACTACCCACAGTATTTGTCACTCGAACATCCATCGGTAGCCTCTTAGCCCGATGGTGTCTGTGACTATGGTCATATCACCCCTTGGCCCCGTTGTCCAATGGTGAAGGTTATCAAGTAATGTATACAAAACCCCACATACCGGCTGTAATTTGGTGATTACAAAGACTTAATCCCTGTAATTATAACCTTGAAAATAAACATGATTTTGAAAGTAATTTGATAAAAAGAGAATGACTCACATTGCAGATTTAATTTGAGCAGAGCCTAGCCTACTGATTAGCCTTTTAACCTAAATTAATAACATGCACACAAACTAGGTTAGTAACTACTACAGCATTTACGATAACTCACGAGATTAAACCCTCACATCGAATGACAAAGTGCGATACTTAAACATCCATCGAATTAACGACGAATGACAAAGCATAAACCCTAATGTGGGCAGCACTTAAACATCCATTGGATAGTTTAATCGATCGGACATTGAATCGTAGCAGCGATCGAGTTAATACCCTGTATTGCGGCAGCAATTTGTGATCGTGTGTGTTTTAGGTCTGTTTCTGCTATAACTCAGCGTATATTTTGAGTTTTAACGTCGTTCAAGTGCCAGAATTCAAGTCCCAAACACCCCTATTTATACATAAAATTTGACCCCCTCGCGTGACGCGAGGGGTACCCCCTGCGGCGTCGCGTGGCGCGAGGGGTCCCTATCTACCATAGGGTAGCCCCGTGTGTGAGTAGGCTTGCTGAGTCGACGGAATTGTAAAATTCGATTTTGACAGCTTTTTATTTGGATAATCGTAACTAGGGTTTACCCCCCTTGAGTTTTAGGGGCCCTGATCCTGATTCTGATTATTCTGAAAATTTTAGGGTTTACTCAGAATCACTTGGGTGTCTTAATTAGGGTTTCCTTTTTGACAAAATAATATAATAATTAGGACTTTTGAATAAGAGTTGTCACAGTGGCGTTCTTTTTCTCGGAAAAACGCCAAAAAAGATAACATTTTGGCTGAAAGGGTGTAAACTCAATAACATTTTGCTGCATGAGATGGACAAAAATTATAGAAAAAGTGGCTGATTTCAAACGAAAGTCGAAACAGCCAGTGAAGATGCTTCATAAGAAGAAGAGACTGGTTACAGTGAAGATTTGAAGATCAATATTTATTTTGTTTAATTTTCTTTTTTAGTTGATTGTTATTTAATAAAAACGCCATATCTAATAAAAACGCCAAAAAGGCAAATGTCTTACACCTTTGGCGTTTATTAAACCATCATAAAATTACTTTGGACAAGTATTATAAAAAACTTTTTTTATGTATTCTTTTTTTTTCCTTTTCAGTTGATTGTTGAATAATAAAACACCATATATAATAAAAACGCCAAAACAGCCAAAATGGTTGTTTAAACGATATCATCCCGTTAAACGCCACCAAAAACTTCCAACTATAATAAAATTAGTTTAAAAAAGTATTATAAAAAACCCAAAAAAAATTAAAAAAATTAAAAAAACAATCTTGAAAATGTAACTAGAAAACAGTAACTTCAAATCAGAAAAACTGAAGTTAGGGGAAATTTATTATATTAGAATCTAAAACGCCAAACTTGAAAGATGGGACGTGTTACAGACTTCAGATATAAAGCATGTCAAAAACAATAATTACAAACAGTAACTGAAAAGACAAATACTTTATTATAATAATGCACCGCCTAACTTAGGCGCCAAAAAGATATCCTATAAAATGATACATCCCAGCAACTTTCATTTTGATAAAAAAAAACAAACGCCAATACTACTAAAATACTACTCACCGAAAAACGCCAAAAAAAATTTTGTTAGGGGAGACGAGTAACTCAGAAAGATTTTGCTGCATGAGATAGACAAAAAATCAAGAAAAAAATACTAATGCCAGTCATATGTCATTTTGTATTTTTTGTTCTTGAAGAAGGCTTGGATGAGGAGAAGAGATCAATGACACTAAAGAGTGGGATGACGATAAAGATGAAGATCAACATGAAGAAAAAGCGAAAAATCCACCCACACGTCATAGATCTATGTCGCCAAACAACCACAAAAAAGCAACTTCAACAGACGAGCAGGCAAAATAATCAAACCGATGGGTTTGTTAAGTTTTACATAAAACGCCATATTTTGGTGTCAGTTCTTGTAGTATTAATGAATAGAGAGACTGATGACAGTGAATATTGTGAAGAGAGATCCGATTAGGATTTTTAATTTATTTTCTTCGCTTGTATTTTTTTACTGTGGCTGAAATATAATCAAACAATTGTAAAACGCCAAGATAACCCAAACGCCAAAATGTTTATAAAAAATAATAGAACAATGGGCCAGCTTGTTTAAAACCCGTTGAAAAACGCCATTCATATAGATTTCCTGCCCCCTGGGTTCCAATGGCATACGATGTGAATAAACGCCATAAACGCCAAAATGCTGATACAATGAAACTATTAAAACGCCATTAATTATTGATTTTGGTTAACGCCAAAAATCTTAAAAACCAAAAATTAAAACAACATTGGGAAAAAGCGGAACTAGAAAAGCAGAAGATGAAAGGACAAAAAAGCCCCTCCGCCCTTTTCTAAGCGGCGGGACACGTGTTGGGCCAGGATGCGTTCTCACCGTTCTCACAATTTTAAGCGTTTTCTCCTGATTTCGTTTCTATACACATAATCAATTCTTCACATACTAGTGCCTTCATGATTCTACAATTGACAACGCCATCCAAAGTTAGCTAGTACAACATAGTTCCTTACTAGTAAGCTCATATCCCACATTTAGTACAAATTCACTTCTTAATCACCATTAAGCAATTATACCATTCAAGCACAAGGTACAAAATCCTAATGCATAATCTTCAATAAAACATGCATTCAACCCAATATGTCGTACGAATTCCATGTAAAGCACATTCTTCATGTTAGTCTACTATTAATTACATCATTATCATATTTCATTCATATCCCCACCCCAATTACTTGCATACATTTTCACATATTATTGTCATTTAGACATTTCATCAAATAATTGGCGTGCATACCATATATAAAGTACAATGTACAAGTATTTGATGCTTAGCTTCCTAGCTCATGGCATCAAACACCATTTTTTCTTACTAATAAACAAATTTCATGCATTTAATAACATCTAGCCAGCATAAATTCAAGCTATTTAAACTAATCCATTTAATTTAACCAAAAGGATCGTGGGTTCTTCTCTTTGTTGGAAACCGACTTCTCACCATACTTGAACCATCATTCAAACCTTTCAATTGCTCAAATTACACACACATACTTGGTAATCTAGTGATTCTAAACACAAATACTACATCAATCCGTGTTGAATTGATAGAGTTCATTAAAACACTTTCACTATCGAAAGATTCTCCAACATAATAACCACCACCAAATGACATTCTACAACTTACCTTAGGTTTATTAAGATTAGATGATAAGAAATCTTCAATCATGCAAGAATTAGCATCTAATTTTAACCCTGGTTTGGCTGAATTGCACACTTTGTTCTTAAGAGGGTTTTCCCCCTCCAAATGTCGACACACACTCTCTAGGAGATTGAGATCTCCTACCCAACCCCACTATTTGTGTTTTAATTAAAAATTTCATAATTTCAACCCCTAAGGTTTGATATCCACCCAATTTTGCCTAAAACTTTCTTTTCCTTTCAATTTAACATACGTTTTAACTATGCTATTTAAACTTGTTAAACAAGGTTATGCCATTTAACAAGTGTTAGGGCATGGATTTTATGATGAGGATCATCCATCCTGAGATTGAAACTGGATCACGGATCCTTAAGGGATAACGCATGGAGTCTGAGGATCAAGGATCCTTATTAATGTCTATGTTTTTTTAACAATTGTTCCTTGTGTATTTAGTTTACGTTTGCAGGTATTATGTGAAGTGAACTGAGTCAACATGTAAATATCGGAGGAATATGCTAATTGTGGCACATGCAAAGGGAGTCATGACCGTTAAGGGGGATCGTGTGAAGCTTGCATGGATTTCAGATAGTTTTAGGTAGATATTTCTAATTTTAAAGGGGATAATAAGCTCATAATAGAAACACATTAGCTATTACTCGAACTCTCTGATACTCATTGGCGAAACACACACACGCATTAGCAAATCGTTGTATTGAGCTTGTTATCTTCCGAAGTTGTACTAGAATCATTGCTATTGTTTTGCTATACAATTGGTGATCGGTAGTTTCCATCACCCGAGGTTTTTTATGCCGGAGATCATTCATTGATCAAGAGCTTTTTCCTCGTATAAATCTTTGTGTTCATCATTGCCAACATTTCATACTAGGTCATGCATTCATTCATCAAACTAAGCACTCAACCTCACAAAAATCCGATTTGGTTACATTATCCTTGTTGTGATTTTTGACCAAAACAACAAGTAAATGTAATAATTAGATAAATTTCGGATTTTATAGCGTTAAATTTTATTGATCTTTCAATGATGAAAATATGTTTCTTAAAATTAAAAGTGTTTCCAAAATATTTTGAGCAAGTTACCCAACAAATGTTTTATGAGATATTTTATATGAATAACATTACAAAAATTTACGAGTTTATATGTCTACTAGTCACTACAAAGAATTCTGGCAATAGCGGCGACTTTTGTCGCCGCTAATACTCCCAATTGTCGCCGCTAAAAGTATTAGCGGCGACTTGTCGCCGCTATTGAGTCGCCGCTAATGAACCGTCGCTAATGCTTGTCATGTCGCCGCTAATCGAGCTATTTTCGAGCGAGCTTCGAGCAAGCCACGAGCTTTTTGAACACCCCTAGTTGCTTATCAAAAGACTAAAAGCATAACCATAACAAGTTAAACACAAAGATTGTCCCAATCAGCACTAATAGATAATATCACAGATTACAAAAAGGAATCAGGGAGATTATCAATTATCAGCTAAATCTAAACATGAATAGTGAACTACATATCAAGCGGAACATAACTGCAATCATAAAATCGCTAAAACGTATCATTTATAGCAAACAACATGACGAAAACATACAATACTAATCAATCAACACCTACACGATCGTTAATTCAACAATCAGTCTCAAATACATCCTAAATTCCTCAACAACAAACCTCACTCGAAGACATGAATGCTAAGCCACAATCAAATTGAACATAATTACATTATTCGAAGGTTACCAACTCGGACCCGTTTTAACCCGACAAAATTGTCCCTTGATGTACAATCACTTTTTTTTAAAGACATTTTTTTAACCAACCCGACCCAACCCGAAACCCGTTCTTACCTAAACCCGTTCCAACCCGAACCCGAACCCGTTTTGACCCATGACCCGACGCAAATAAAAAACCCACATTCCAAATACAGTATATGTATTTACATTATCTGTTTGTCTTCCCGTTTTCGAATCTGTTCCAAATACCCACATAGAAAACGATTAATTACATACTGTAAATTTAGGGTTAGTATGTTTGTTTGTCTTCCTCTTTCAAGTCATCTACTTTACAGTTTCATTGTTGGCAAAAAACTACACAAATAATCAACATATGCACTGAAATTGCAAAGAAATTCGGATGGATTATACGTACCGTCGAGTGGCATCGGAGATTAAGGAGAAAAGAGATGACAGTGCTCCGGCAGAGTGAAGGTGGTGCGGCGGTGCTCCAGCAGAATCAAGGTGGTGCGGCGATGCTCCGGCAGACTCAAGGTTTTTCGGCGACGGCGTGGTGAGTTGTGGTGTGAGAGTGAAGCCTGTGTGCAGATTTCATCTTGGAGGGAACATTGCCGCTAAAATGGATTGTGAGCTTTTTAGAAATGCTTTATTCAGGGATAAACCCTAGTCATTGGATCAGATAAGCAAACAACTGTCCAGATCTTTTGTAAAGCCCGTCTCCCGGATCAAGACCTTTAGCAGCGACTTTTTAGATGTCGCCGCTAAAAGTGTCGCCGCTAATACTTGGATTTCTTGTAGTGAGTTTACATATTTAGAGTAATTTGCTCACATGCCTAATGTATTTTAGTGTTTAGGCTACCTACCATGCACTAGCTTGTAACTAATTGAAGCTTATGAGACTTTGGGTACATCCGTATGAAACATTATTCCATATATAAGTTTGCAACTTTTTTTGTGCATCATCAGTTGTACATTGGGCTTTGGGTGTTTTTAAAAAAAAATTGATTCAGCTACATAGACGTGCCAAACAATGTCTCCTTCTTCCCCAAAACATCACATCATCTCTTTTTCCTCCCAAAACCCATCTATTCTCTCTGTCAACACAAAGAAGCTAGGCCGAGAGGTAAGACAGAGAATCGCGGTGGTTCTGCGGCAGTGGTGCCACCACGGTGATGTTCGGGGCCAGCTTGAAACCCTAAGTCGAACCTAAACAGAACGGTTCAGACCATCGTCCTCTCCGGTTACACCGTTTTCTTCTTCGGCCAGACCATTATTATACCATATGATGACAACGGTGGCTAGGGTTTCACCAGAAAACACCACGGGCCGCTGTTGTGCCACCGAAAGTTGCTCTAAACCCTAATTGCATTCTATTCACCACCACTAACCTCATTTGGTCTTTTTTTGTTGTATAGTTTACCAATACTCAAATCTGAATGCACTTACAGGTTCATAGGCTAAAGATATCGGGTTTGTTTCATATTTTCTTCGTGGATCTGGTATGTTATTTGATATTTTAACGTTTTTGTTCTTCAATCTGGAGAGGATATACATGTTTTCTTTGTTTGTTTTTTTTAGTTGGTAAGTCAATTAATCAAAGAAATTGGGTGTTTTTAACTAGATTTTGTGATATATGAAGTGGTATCACTGTTGTTGGGTCATTACATTTGAATCATACAGTTAATTTTATATTATGGTGTTGAATTGTTGATTATAGGAGAACATTGTTACAGAGTAGGCGGCTGAGGCGTCAATGGGTTACTGTCGGGTTAAAAATAGGAAGAAGAATATAAACATTGGTTGGAAAAGTTGCAAGAAGTTTGACTTGTAATATGTTGTTCTGTTGTTTTGGTTTATGTTGTGCAGCCTTCTTCTAGCCCTTGCTGGGTGATGGTGTTTGGTTTTGCACCACCTCTTGAAATTCAACCTCGTCCGTTGGTTGCCCATGCATTGGATTTGAGGGAATCTATAACCATTGGTAAAACCGTGCCGGATAGTGTACGTATTTGCATTGTGGTTTTTTTATCACTTATATGTCTGTGTATATACGTGATATCTGCTCATAGAAACAACAAACTTGCATACATTAGAGAAGATGGTCAAACCTTTTGATTATTTTAAGTATTAAAAAGGTCAAATAGCTAAAAAGGGAAAATGTCAAATGGGTAGCGTCTACTGTTATAAAGCCAAAATAATTGCACAGATCTAAAATAATAACAAATCTGATTTGGATCAAGTTTAGCATCAATTTCACCAAACGAAAATTACATGAATAGTCCGAATGAAAATGGATAATGTTCATTATTTGATTTGTATTATCCAGTTACACACACGGAGTGAAATTGATGATATGGCGAGATTGTTATTAATGGGGTTTAGGTTGGTAACAGAATCTGGACCTATTGTTGAAGCCATTGAATATGCGCCCAGTCGAAGCAAAAACAAGTAGTCACTTTTCCGAGTGGTGAGTGATGCAGGTCAGTGGTATCACTTTTGTTATCATGCTAAGATCTACCACGTTACGCGTGTAATATGCACATTGGTTAAGTCTTAGTGATATATACAAGTTGTACCCGCCGCATTGCGGCGGGCACTAATTCTAGTTGATTTTAATTTGATATATGAGCTGATTTTGAAACACTTTAGACTACATAAAGTATTCCATTTGTTACTCTATATCCACCCAGCAGTATTTTCGATTATACCTTCTTTTATTGTTTTTGTATCTTTTGGTATGCCTTACAATCAATAGTTATGGAGATGAAAAATAGAAGACTGCTGGAGAGGTTGAAAACACATTTTTCTGATAAATGTATAATTGAGTTGAGTGTTGTAATTCCTATAAAATTTCTAAATCATCTAACACTTTAAGCATATATTGTTATTTTGACTCGCTTCAACCTGTACTAGGTCAGGGTGTTATATTGATTAGGGTTCCTTGGTGTGGCCACTAAAAGATCAACTAGAAACATTAGTTTGATATAAATATAAGCAGCATATACGAAGTGCACTAATAGTTATGTTAAGAAACAACTTTTCCTCTAAATGATTTCAGAAAATAAAACTATGATGATGCATGCCTAAAAAAAAATAGAAATCTTAAACATCATGCTTTAAAACAAAAGAAGTTTAGTTCTTGGTCCTACAACACGATATCATGTCTACGAAACATATTACTCATACTACATCATCTTCTCTCTTTTCACTAGATTCTCATCGAACCCATTGTTGATACATATCGTGTGGATACGGCTCGGCTCGGCTACGAAGTGAAGGCCGTAGTCAAGACATCCTCCTGTCTTGACTCGGTATGATAGTTACTTCGTAATGTTCGATGTACATGTAACTGCGTGTGTGCAGTATACATGTTAGTATAGATTGTTTGTATGTTGTTTGTTTGTTATAAAGCCCAAGTCAAGGCCCAAGCCCAACATGCCCAAGCCCAACTTGAAGACAGAAGCAACATGCCCAAGCCCAACATGTATGACGAAATCACATGTGATTTCGTCAAAGTTCTTTGTGGTGAAAACACTTTTAGATGAAAACCAAATGGGACGAAATCAAGATCCTTGATTTCGTTCATGTGTTTTCGTGGGCCACTGGATTTCGTCATGATGTTACTATATAAAGACAGACAACAGACATAACACGGTTAGGAAAGTCTGAATAGATTTCTTTGAGAGAACACACACACACAACTGAGAGTTTATAGGTTTATCTTGTAAACATTGCTTTGTAACGGTTTCATACGAGTTAATACAATGGAGTGTTAATCGTTGAATCTTTGTGTTTGTGTTCGTAACTTGGTTTAACTTACCCGTTTGGATTTCGCACTTTCGGGTTTGTCGGAAAACAGGGAATAGAGGTTACTCGATCCTCCGGTGGACCTACACCCATCAAGCTTTTACGACAATTAGGGCACTTTGGGTTACCATCATGAACCATGACATAAAGGTAGCAATTGATACATCTCATGGTTCAATTCATGTTGGGATGGTGATGATGAATCCCCTTGTTTTTCTGCTTCTTTCATTTTGTGGTTGCCAGCCACATAGACACTCCTGAGTCTTGGTTCATTAATGACATGACAGTTTTTATCTATTCCTTTTAATGAGACCATTTCAAACTACAAAGCATAAGAGGATTATTAATAATAAGTGAATTCTTTTAATAATTACATTAATCATTTTAGACACCTACTAAATTATACTAAAAGCAAGAAATCAGGAGAAAAATTAAACTAAAATCTAACAAAACAATAGTGCAATGATATGTACCTTGTTGAGGTTACGTTTCTTTGATGAGTCCCTATTTTCTTGAGGCTTCAGTAGATCCCTAGGGAGCGCATCAAGCAGAGCATCACTCTTGTGACAGTTAGGGCACTTTGGGTTACCCTCACGAACCATGACATAAAAGATGCAATTGATACATCTCATTAAGATAAACTCTGGCTCGTGCTCAAGTTCAGATTTAGGGGTCAGAACATGGTTCAATTCATGTTGGGAGTCACCTTGTTTGTCTGTTGCATTCTTTTTGTTGTTACCAGCCACATACACACTCTTGAGACTTTGTTCATTGATGACATGGCGGTCCAATGAGACCATTTCAAACTACAAAGCGTAAGAGGTTTATTAATTTCTCTAATGAGTCCATTCTTTTAATAATTACATTAAAATAATCATTTTAGACACCTAATAAATTATACCAAAAGCAAGAAATCAAGAGAAAAATTTAAACTAAAATCTAACAAAACAATAGTGCAATGATATGTACCTTGTTGAGTTTACGCTTCTTTGATGAGTCTTTATTTTCTTGAGGCTTCGGTATATCCCTAGGGAGCACATCAAGCAAAACATCACTCCTATGACAGTTAGGGCACTTTGGGTTACCCTCTCGAACCATGACATAAAAGGTGCAACTGATACATCTCATTAAGACGAACTCTGGCTCGTGCTCAAGTTCAGATTTAGGAGTCAGAATATGGTTCAATTCATGTTGGGATGGTGATGATGAATCACCTTGTTTATGTGTTTCTTTCTTTTTGTTGCTACCAGGCATATACACACTCTTGAGACTTGGTTTAGTGATGACATGATGGTTGTTTTTTATTCCTTTCATAGAGAACATTTCAATCTACAAAAGCATAAGAAGTTTATTAAATTCTCTAATGAATCCAATATTTTAAAAGCCACATTAAAATACTCGTTTTAGATGCCTACTAAATAATACTAAAAGCAAGAATCACTACTAGAAAACAGGGGGGTTTCCTACCAAAATTTCCGACAAAACCAATTTCGTCGGAAAATTCCGACCATTTTCCGACAAAATACCAACTAAAAAAATAATCTGGTTTTACCGACTATTTTCCTACAATTTACCGACAAAAAAAATGGTCGGAAATTTGAAGGAAACTACCGACTAAGTTCCGACAAAAAAAAAAGAAAAGAAGAAAAAAAAGTGGTCGGAAAATGGTCGGAAAAGTTAACTATACAAAAAATAAAAATAAATCTTTGTCGGAAACTAGTCGGAAAACATAAAACCAAATTCTAATTACTGTATATTTTAAAAATAATATTTATGAGTCTTAGTTGGTCGGAAAGTTGTCGGAAATTTCCGACCATTTTCCGACAAAAACTCTCATTCGTCGGAAAGTTGTCGGAAATTTCCGACCATTTTCCGACTAAAACCATTATTCTTTTGTTATATAATCATGTGGGGGTATATGTGTGTACGTAAATGTATTTGCTTGTGTCTATATGTATGTAAGTATATATATATATATATGTATAAGTATGTGTTTGTCCAAGTGTACACACACGCATACATACACACATACATATATATACACATACTTAGCCTGTTTTAATTAATGGGTCCCGATAGTATACATACACGTATAAACGTGTACAAAGCGTATAAGTTGGTAAAGTAAAAGTATTTCATGTATAATTAATGTGTACAAAAGATGGAATGGAAAAACGATGTTTAAAGGTTGAAAAAATGAAAAAAACGAAAATTAGTGTCGGAAAATGGTCGGAAATTTCCGACCAATTTCCGACGAAACACAACATTAGTCGGAAAGTAGTCGGAAATTTCCGACCATTTTCCGACTAAAACCTTTATTGGTCGGAAAGTTGTCGGAAATTTTCGACAAATTTCCGACTAAAACAATTATTCTTTTCATATTTAATTATACCGAGGTGTATATCTATATATATAAACGTATTTCTTGTCTCTATATGTATATGTATGTGTGTATGTATATATATATATGTATAAGTATGTGTTTGTCCAAGTGTACACACACGCATACATACACACATACATATATATACACATACTTAGCCTGTTTTAATTAATGGGTCCCGATAGTATACATACACGTATAAACGTGTACAATGCGTATAAGTTGGTAAAGTAAAAGTATTTCATATATAATTAATGTGTACAAAAGATAGAATGGAAAAACGATGTTTAAAGGTTGAAAAAATGAAAAAAACGGAAATTGGTGTCGGAAAATGGTCGGAATTTACTACCCGTGGTTGAAACCGTATTGAAAAACGGACAAGAAACGACAAACGAGTCACTTTACGCATTTTGACAACCAATGTGAAATATGCGTCCAATATCGACTTCTGACGCAGCTTGTAGTGTTTTCGACTTAACAATATAATTTACGACATTTTACAAAGTTGGGTTCGAGAAACGGGCCACCTAGATACGAGATTAGGCTTGTGGGCCTTGGGCCCAAGCCCAAAGCCACTAATCTTAACCTAACTATAAATTAGAAGCAAACCCTAAACCTATCATTTTTCATCAGCCGCACATGATAACATTCCCTCCTGTTTTCCATTTTCTTCAAGATCTGAAACCCTAAAACTATATCTTCTCAAAACCTCTAATCTACCGAGCAATATCCAACAAATACACACAACCGAACACACTCGATATCTCTCATCTCTCCCACTCTCCGGTGAACACCTACAGCGGAGCCGACAGTGCTACGAAGTCAGACGACAGCAGCCGGTGGCGATGACGCGGTTGCGCCGCTGCTCACGGTGGAGATGGCGATGGATTTTGACAGTACTTTAGCGGCAGACACCCCCCCCCAAATTGAGTTCGCTGAACGTGATTCCGTCTTCCAAATTTCCGATTTAGGTAATGATGGTGGTCGTTCTGGTTGACGGCAGCCGCAGTTCGAGACTTCTCCGGTAAGCGCCCGAAAAAAAAAAACTCATCTTCATCTCATTCTTTTCGATTATTCTTGTTCAAAAGTTCTATACTTTGATCTGGTTGTTCGAATAACTCCTAGGGTTTATGTATGTACTAGTGTAATCTCATTGACTTATGGATGATTAGAGATATAAATTAATGAAAATAAAAGTGTGATAGTTGTTATTTTAATACTGCTGCTACTGATATTTCTACTGTTAGTAATGTGCAAGGGAATTTTTAGTTACTGTTTTAAATATTATCCACAATGGTTAAATCTGTAACAAGTTTACAACTTTATTGAATTTGTTAAGGTTTCTAATGATGTTGCTAACTGTACGGTTTACATTGCGTGATAACTGTGTGTGATGTTGTCTTTGTTACGTGTGGTATTGCAGTTTAGGTATTCCGAATTTCTATGAGCTATGTATTGTTTCTGTGATTTATAAACATGATTAGTACTGAATCTTTGCTAAGATGTTTATTCTGGTTTTGGCAAATGTTTATGATTTGATATGTTAGTTTGAAATATGGAAGCGTGTCGCTCTATCACTTATCTGCAATGTTACTAATGTGCAAGTGGATTATTACTAGTAATTGTATTGAATATTCCCTAAAATGGTATATCTGTAACAAGTTTACATATTTATTGAATTTGTTAAGATTTTTATTGATGTTGCTAGTTGTATGGTTACATTGACTGTGTGTGATGCTGTCTTTGTTGATGACTAAATCTCTGCTAGGATTTTGTTTTGTATTGTTTTGAAATATGGAAGTACGATTGTTGTTTGTTGCTTTATGGTTTCGGGGAATGTTTTTGGGTGTAACTATAAGCTTCATGATATAAATGAAGTAAATATCTTTTATGACGATTGCTGTTAATTTCCAGGGTTCATGATATTGATGTACATCTTTGAGACGTATCTAGATTTGAGACAACATGCCGCTCTCAAGCTGCCAAACCTTCCTAAAACATTAGAAGGGGTGATTAGCCAGGAGAAATTTGAAAAATCTAGAGCTTATAGTATTGACAAAAGGTATTTTAAATGTTCACATCTTTTATTTTCGTGCAAGGGTCATGCTCGTTGAATATCCTGATTGTTTAGCCGGGTTAAAAGTCGTCTGAACTATATTCAATGTATAAAATCTCTCTTAAATCACCTTTACACGTGCAGGTAGCCCAAGTTTGCCCCAGTTTGACCCGTACAAAAATATCCCCTCATACTCGATTATCTTACTCGCAAAAAGTATTGATCAGTGCTTGCCCGTTTGTTCGTGTTATGGAAATATATATAGGAAAGTCACTTTGTTCGTGTTCTGTATTAGTTTATTTAGTTTTTGATGGCTTCAATCTATTTGAATCTGTTTGCTTAAATACTCATGGTTGTTTTGTCTTAGTTAAACCCGAGCGCGGCGCAACGCGCGCGGGGTATAAACCTAGTTGGATTAACGTATTATGTCAAACGGGTTGCATCGCATGGGTTTCCTACTAGTGTGTCTATATATATAGCTTTTTTACTAATATTATATATGCTGTTTAGGTGTGGAACTTGCAATCCCAAGTGGAAAAGTTAAATAAATTATTCGAAGAGGCGCAACAACCCCACACAGAAGTGTTGCAAAACCGAGTTGAAGAGATGCAATACAAATGAGAGAAGATTTGCAACGACAAATAAACGAGTTGATGAAGCAGTTTGGTAATCCTAGCATAGTTCAGTTTTGTTTGTTGTCTTTTGCAGTTGAACTTGTAATTTAAAAACCGTTGCATATTTTGTTGTTGAACCTACAATTTGACAACCGTTTTGTATTTTGTGGATGAACTTTCAGTTCTATAATCGTGTCGTATTTAGGATTTTTATTGGATTTTTTTTCTGCATTTTTAGTAGAAAAATCTGGATTTTTTAGTTTTTTTAAATTTTTTTTTATTAAAAAGTTTTTTAGTCGGAAATTGGTCGGAAAAATGTGGTCGGAAAGCTGTAGGAAAACGGCGGTCGGAAAGCTATAGGAAAATTGTAGTCGGAACTTTGTCGGAAACTTTTGGTCGGAAAATAGTAGGAAAACGGCGGTCGGAAAGCTGTAGGAAAATTGTGGTCGGAACTTTGTCGGAAACTTTTGGTCGGAACTTTGTCGGAAATAGTAACTTTTCTTTTTGTCGGAAATTTGTCGGAAATTTAGTCGGTTACTTGTCGGAAATATTTTCCTACAAGGCTTTTTCCTACAAACGTATTTTTGTAGGAAACTGGTCGGAAACGCCGTTTTCCGACAGGTTTCCGACAAAAACCTTGGTCGGAATTGGACAGTTTTTTAGTAGTGAATAAGGAGAATCAACTGAAATCTAACAAGCAAAAGTAAAGTTTGTCGGTACCTTGTTGAGTTTATTCTTCTTTGACAAGTCTGTATTTTCTTGAGGCTTCAGTTGACCGTTAGGGAGCACATCAAGCAGGCAGTCACTCTTATGGAAGTTAGGGCACTTTGGGTTATCATGACGTACCATGACAAAAAGGTAGCAATTAATACATCTCATTAAGATCAACATTAACCCATGTTGTAGTTCAGATTTAGAAATCAGGCCATGGTTTGATTGACCCTTGTTGAGCTTAGGCTTCTTTGATAAGTCTTTGTTTTCTTGAGCCTCCAGTTGACCCCTAACAAAATTTGGATTTGAGTGAAACTCATCATTTTCATTTAAAGGTTCTAAATTCAGGACATTGATGTACCTGCGGGATGACTGCATGATGGTTACATCTTTTAGAGGATTAACATGTTTTTTTCCCATATTTGCGACCTCTCGATTGTGTGCCTAAATATGAGAAAGGAAAACACAGTTATTAAACTACCAAGGGTCTAACTAACATGTGAAAGTTAAGAAAAAAATTGTTATAGTGCATATCATTATTTATACACGCAATAACTGTGTGCAAAACCAATTTTTATGTCGTCTATATAGGGCTGACAATAGATATCTGTATAAGATACGACTAAACATGTTTACTGGAAAATTACACCACCTGGTTTTTTACTTTTTAAAAAATAAATAGAATTAGGAGGCTACGATCAATCATTTCTTCTCCTTGGTACATAAAACATACAACTGTGTTATAAACATGAGATATAAAGTAGTTAAACAAGTTGTATTCATGTTTAATATTTATGTTATTCGCGTCGTCAGAGACCTATTAAACCCGATAAGACACGATTTGCCAGCCCTACGCCTATATAACGTGCAATATGTACAATATATAGGTAGGGATGACAATCAAACCTCAAATGGATGAGAATGGATGGGAAAACCTGAAATATTTAGGACTGGTATTTGGGTACGGGACCAGGTAAGAGATTAGTATTGAATATATTCGTGGATATGAGATGGATATTAGATGATACTCGGCCCGATTAGCCAAAAACATATACCAATCTACCTGAACCATACACTTGATACTTTTAGTTTTGTTGTTTATATTATTCACTAATTTTAATAAGCTAACGACTCATTCTTAAAGTTTCATTATGTGAAAATGGTTTTTCTCTTTTGAAATATGTACTTCATAATATTAATTATATTAATTGTCATGCAAGGTATTAACTTATCTTTTGCGATTTATATTTTTTGGAATATGTACTTCATAATATTATCTATATTAATTGTCATGCAAAGCATTAACTTATCTTTTGAGATTTTATATAATCAGGAATTTCAGTCGAAACGATGGTCTCACTGGAAGCAGTCTCTATATTTTTATAGGGCAGAGGTAAGGTTGTCTACATCTTACCCTCCTTAGACCCTGTCTTAGTTTTGTTATTCGTGGAATTTACTAAATCATAATGAATTTCACATTTTTAGATACTTCAAAAGTTTTATAATAATGATATGTATATTTTTAAGGCAAAATGGATTTTAATAATCCGAACCGATTCTTTTTGGCCGATAATAATTCCAACTCAGTTAATTGCTCACAATAATCTGAACTTTTCCATTTTGTTTGTAAAATAGTCCTCCGTTAGAAAAAAAACCTAATGGAGCTAATTTTTCCAAATTACAAACCAATGTTTTCGGGCTTTTGATCAAAACGAAGATACGAGTTGATTGATGTAAAACTTACCTCGAAACGACTTGATTTTTGCTAATTAGAAGTTCAAACACCCAAATTGAAGCACCATTTTCGTCGTTTAGAGCACTGTTTCGAGATAAGTTTTACATCCATAGACTCGTATCCTTGTTCTGATCAAAAGCCCGAAAACATGGATTTGTAATTTGGAAAAAAAACTTAACTCCGTTATGTTTTTTTAACGGCGGACTATTTTACAAACAAAATGGAAGAGTTCGGATTATTGTGGGTAATTAACTGGGTTGGGATTATTATCTGCCAAAAAGAGTCAGTTCGGATTATTAAAATGGAATCTGCCTATTTTTAATCATATCTTAATTTATTTTAGTTGTTTAAAAAATAAAGCCATAAAAAATTATAATAGTAAGAAAAAAACTAGATTTAAAAAATCACAGCAAGTATTTATTTTTAAGAAACTAACATGTATACCCTACACCTGTAGGTATGGCCGACACATATGAGTAAGGGACATGGTTTTACAACCGGGTATGAGACTGAGATTGCATGTACGCATCCAAACTTGTGTCGTTATCATCCCTAATTCAAGACACGATGAAAACCACACACAACCACCGAAAGGAATCCTATTCGAATAATACATATACTCATAAAGTTAAGATGTTATATAGAAATTTGATGACAAATAATGAACTTACCTTGAAGATCCTTTCATTTGCTTAATGTTATAGCACACCTTGTATCTAAATGATGAGCATAAAACTATTAGTGTTTTTTTCTTTTTATATTCATAGCTACCTATATGTGCATTTAATTCATTATTTATGAGAAACAGTGGCGGATCTTGCCCGTTGAACCTGCCAGGGCCGAAAGACACGGGCACTAAAATTAGCACTACGGCCGAAAAACTTGCCAGGGCCGAACATAGTATATATACAAAATTTCGATCGAAATGCGGAAAATTAGCACTACGGCCGAAAAACTTGCCAGGGCCGTGGCCCTGCCACCTCTCCACTAAGAACCGCCCCTGATGAGAAATAATGATTGTTGTCGCGTTGTATTTACGAGATGACTAGAAATAAAGTAAAGTAGAATATATAAAAAATCGAATTTGAGTAATAGAACCTGGTTTGTTGGATATCTTTGAAAACGGTATAGAACACTTTCAGATTTAATTATTTCGTTCGTGACTTACTTGGTTCATACTCACGAAAATTCAATCTGATAAATCTTATAGAGAAATCAAGAACGAGTGTGCTTTCTGTAAAATTTGTGTACTATTAAACAATGACCAAAACATTTCTTTATCTAGGGAAACTGCCTTGACAGTTGGTATTTGCAACTACCTAATGGCAGATAATTGCGGTTTTCCAACTACTACTTCAATTTCACTACTAATCCTCATGTACTACTAAAGAGCAAATTTAGTACCGAACAACAATTTCAGTATTGAATAATATTTAGAGTGTTGAATAACGAATTTGTTGTTCAAGCCTAAATGCGATTCTAAGAATTGGCCTTGGTACAGACCATCAAATTCACTATTGATTTTCATTATCAAATTCATTCCATTTTTGCAGCTTAACCCTAGCCAGAGGTGTTGTTCCTTGGACCAGCCAGGGGCGGTACCTTGGACCCAACCAGGGGCTATCACCCCCAGACCTTGCTACTAGGGGTGCCGCCACCGACCCCCATTGTCATGTGTGTTTTATAATAGCAATCTCAACACAAGTGTGCACTCCCCACTTTCCAACTTGTTTGATCTTTGATCATAATTTCTCATTGGTTATTTAGTATACCTAATTACATAAAATACCAAGATGATACTAAAATCATCAATATTAGAAACCCAAAACCTATCCCTAGCTAGAAGAATTTGAAAATTTGTGGGATAGTCATGTTGAGATTTCTCTTTAGCAACCTATAAAAATATATATGTCTCTCGTAATTACATATGGAGCACTGCATTTTCTTCGAAATCAATCTTTATCACAATAATTTGTTTGTTGTTTTTTTAGAACCATAAACATAGACCCCTATTCTACTCTCATAATTCTATTTCATTGTCGACCACGAGAATAAAAAATTTAATCTCATGGGAAGGGTGTCACACCCCAACCGATGGCGGAAACATCGGGATGAGACGAAGTGTGTATAGATTGCTAGAGACTTCATAACACTATGTGACAATATTTAATTAAATTCAAATTTCATTGCAAGTGCTAAATTGTCATACCATAATCAAAACGAAATACAACATTGTTTCAACAAATAACATAACATTAAAAGATAAACGATTTGTAGGTGTGTATCTAGTCCACCCTATACTTGTTTCATCTCTCAACATACTTCAACAATTTAACCTGCAACATGTATTAAAATAGAGTTTCAATGCAAAGGCAAAGGCGAGTATACAAGTTTGTTTACATAGCATAATAGAATAAAAACTCAAATCCAACATGATTCATAATATGTGATTACTAGTATGCAATTTTTGGCGTACAATATGATCAAACCCTAGAATACAACGCATAAAATAGCCTAATCCCAATAGTTTAGCGGGGTGGTAATGTTTAACTTAACAATACCCAAAAGTATAACGGGCGGGGCGTTAATCCTATAGCGCTATAATTGTTAAGGTGGGTGAGCAAAGTTAATGAGCATATAACGTTCCAAATCGTTCACATAGCATACGAGAATAACAAGTAAGTCACATTAGTTTCATGCTTGATCAAGGATTGAGTATGTTTAGTTTAAAAGTTGTTTGCATATTTATACATGTTGCATCCCAAAGTGTAAAAGGGGAAAAAGGGATCGAGTATACTCACATAATTGCTAAGTCTTCCGATTATCCAAGTGTTGACGAGTGTATGAGATTAGGAGGATGGAACACCGAGGTCACCCTATATGGGCAAGCGATGGCGTATGAGTAACGAAATTATGACGGAGGATGAAATTTTAAAGCATAACGAGTCGATGGATAAGTATGTATATATTCATACATATATATTTGTTTATATAGTTTATGCAATAATTCTAAACTAAGTTTATCGAAAATATTATAGAAGTAACGTCAAAATAAATATACGTTTTCAATTATTGTTATAAAAGTTATTTGAATCTGACACGATTTCGTTTGTGGTTTGACTATAAAGCATATGTTTATGTTCTAACGAAAATTGGACAGAGTTTCCTCTGTTTTTGGACAATCCCGACAACTAACGTGTCGATATATTTTCCAAAATGCAACTATAATCGCAACAATATAAACATATAATTCTACGTATGTCTAAAAATGCAATTTATTTAAAGTTCGATTCCGCGATAAAATATAACATCTATTAAATACGAAACAATAAAATTAATATTTGCGTTATTAATATACCGAGTCTCGCGTTGATCAGTTTGACCCGGGTCGACCACGTTTGACCAGTCAACTCGCTGTGTTGACTGTTGTTGACCACAATTGACCCGACAGAAACCCGAACCACATCTGAAACGAAACTCGACTAAAACGAACCGAACCATGAGCCTAGAGTCGTCCTTCACCACCACCACCGTCCTCCATCTTCTGATGCGAAACCGGAGCCGGTGTGAACCCGAATCCTGAAACTGAAGTCTTGAAACTGAACCAAAGGAAACACGACCTGAATCGAAACTGACCGGAAGTTGAATCAAATAAAATCAAAACAAAACTTGAACTCAAAACTAACCTGAACCGGAATCGAAACGACCATGTTAACCCGGTGTCGACTGAACCCGAATCTGAACCAATCGATCTAAATCTGAACCGAAATAACTCAAGATTCTGAACCAACTATCCTGCATCATCCGAAGGCTTCCCGAGTCCATTGTTTACCCGAGATGTGCAGCCGAAACCAAACCAAAAACGAGATTCAAAAAAAACAAACTGATTTGGAATGAAACCGAAGTTTAAGCGAAATAAAGCTCAAAACCTTACCGGAATGCAACCGACTCGAACCTGCTGGCCCAAAACACGATCCACGAACCCGAACCAGACCCGCCGAAGACGAACCGGAACTGTCGAAGGCCTTGAAGCGCCACCGTCACTTCCACTGTCGCCGCCGTGAGTCGTCGCCGCCTTCTCTCTCTCCCGTCTCGTCTCTCTCTCTCCTCTGTTCTCGGCCGTCGCGCCGTCGTGCGCCGCCAGTCGGAGACACATCTCCGGTCGCCGGATTTCAGTAGATGGGGCAGGGGAGTTCACGAATTATGTTGTGATGTTTGTAATATTTGAGAGGGAAGGATGAGGGAGTAGATATTGAGTCTGTGTGTTGTTTGCTCATCTAATCGAGAGAGAGAGAGAAGTAAGAGGCAGGGAGTGAGTTTTGGAGAAGATGGGGCTTTAGAGATTTTGGAAGGGAACAAGAGTGTGGGTGTCGGCTGATTAAAATGAGAGACTAGGGTTTCACTACCCTTATATACTTAGGTTAAACAATACTAACTTGCTTATCTAACTAGTTTAATCCAACAAAACTAACTGGGTTAACTTGCATTATCTTAAACTAACTTTGAACTTTAACGAGACTAACTAGATTATAAAAAAAATTAACTTTTTAAATTGTAAAGTAAATTAATTTAATTAATTAAACGATGAAAAGTTAACCATATTTATAACGAATTAAAATAGAGATAAAAGATTTCCGACGATACGACGTATTATAATTTTGCTTGAGGCAAGCTTCTAAAAATAGATTTCTAAGACTCGATTCCTAAATTAGGAAAGTCATGAAAACGCGGAGCGTTACAGTCTCCCCTCCTTTAGGGAATTTCGTCCCGAAATTTATTCAAGAGGAAGACTTGAAAGGGTTTTTCGCAAACTGAGAGGATTGTTTAAAATTGAGGCTTTGGAGTTTGAGACAACAGAGAATAATCAAGGTATAAGGGCGAACGATTGATCTAATAAACGATTATGAGTATAAGAATAGCATAAGTATCGGATAGACGAAAGCGATGTTTTAAGAATTAGGTCTCGTCGTGGATAATCGGATATCGCGCGTTTAGCAATGCGTTTGTGTGTTGTTAAAGTTTGTATCAGGTCCATAAGGTCTGCAAAACACCAAGTTTCTCATGGCACGTTTTACGAAAGTTTGGTAATATGGTGAAAACACTTATATATAGGAAGTACCAGCGGCGTATCCACCATGTTTTGATCACATTACGTCCGTTTCGTATTCAGTGTCATGTTACGTTCCGTGTCTTACCATACACAGTAGTACACTCTATGGTTTTCATACGCCCATCACTATAATCCCGTGTGCACCCGCGATTATTTTGATCGTCACATGATCCGCATAGCTTGTACTAGTTGTGTATGAATCAGGGTATACATAAATTTGAAAACAAGATGTGTACGTATAAGAATGTAGTGTATAAGCATGTTTACGTGTTTAAGCATGAATGGGACCCACGTAAGCGAATCCCTTGGATTCCACTCGCGTACGGGTACGAATGTAGTATATAAGCATGAGCATAAGTATAAGTATAACGTGTATGAAAGTGAGTATAAAATGTGAGTACAAACATGAGTTTAAGTATAAATACAAAGCGTATGAGTATGAATACGAGCATAAGTGTGAACATAAGATGTATGAGCATACACATGAACGTGAATATAGGTGTAAAACCTGAAGGTTTAAATATGAACAAGATATATATGTATGAATATAAGTGTAAACAAAGTTGTATAAGTGTATTTGAAAACATAAAATGTATGAACATGAATATGAATATGAATGTAGTATAAACATGAATGTAAGTACAACGTAAATGTATAATTGTGAGTGTATGTATAAACGTAAAACGTATGAATTTTGAATCGTGAGTATAACATAAACGCGTAAGTGTGAACCTAAGTGGAGGCATAAAATGTATAAGTATGGATGTAGGAAATAATGATTTTGTTTATAATATAAAATTAAAATACATGAGTTTATGCGCGTAAAAGGTTTAAAAGTTTTTGAGTATGAAAGGGAAAAGAGAACGAGTGACACGCGTGAGATTATTGTGAGATATTGACTAAAACGTGTACAATGATATGCATATATAGTTGTTTGCGCAAAACGTGAAGTTAAAATAAATTGAGTTGTCACGAAATATAGGCTTTAGTCTGTGAATGTAAAGAGAGTATAATACGTCTGTTGGTTATGTGAAAAGTTACTTTGTAAAGGAATGGAAATGCTATTAGGGTTTTAAAAGAATTTACATAGTTGAAAATTTGTCGTCTTTATGAAGTTTCCTTGCCCACGTGTTTTGAATTTAATTGGCGTATCGAGCGAGGTTTTGAAAAGTTCTTGGGATTAACAAGTTTGCATCGTTTAAGTAACTTTGTATTAGAAGGTTTTGAAGTTTATAGATTCTTGTGAAAAGGTTCATCCTTAGGAAAAGGATTTTGGTATATGAACTTAGTGTTTTGCTGGAAAAACGTCCTTTAATAAAAATGTGTTATTGATTTTGAAAGAAGTTTTAGTAAACGACTGAATAATGTTTGTAATATCTTGTACGAAAAGCTGGTTTGATTCTCAATTGAAAAAAAATAGCATTCTTTAGTATAGTGATGCGAGATGAGCGTGTTTTAGTAATTACGTGAAATATGAACTTTTGTGGGCAATGATTTTATTAGACCGTCTAGGTTGATAAGTAACATTTCGTGAAATTTTGAAAGTCGAGGAATAAGCGTTTATGGTATAAGTTAAGAATTTTGTGTGTGTGAGCTATATGAAAATAGATTGTAGGATGGGATACTCGTTTATATAACAATGCATTTTGAAATAATTAGGGACTCGACTAATGATAAATGATTTAGATATAAACATGATCGTATTTACATAATATAGTCTTTTAAAAGAAAAAGCATTGGTAACGATCACCTAGGTAAGGGAATCACCCCAAACCCGTTGGTGAGGTCGTTGTAAGATGAGAAAAGAAGCGGAGTTAATCGTCAAGGTAAGGAAACCACTCCTATCTCGATGATATGTCTCTGCTCGTTACAAAAGTGTAATTAAAACTACGTGAAATCATGCATGCTAATAATATATAATCGTATGAAAAGTAAGAGTATGATGTGTGCGCAAAATGAAATCTCGAAAAATTATTCAAATTTGTCAAAAGATCGAAAATAATAAAGCGTAAGCTCGAATAAAATCTGGATGGTTCCAAACGGAACATTGACTAACCAAAGTGGTCGAAAGATCTTTTGGAATCGAGAAACATGCTTTGGCCTAATAGGTGGAATACCCTCGCCGATATCTCGGCTAATGGTACTCACCCTTCCAGTTACTACATGTTCCCAATCCATCGAAAATTCGAGACTTGGCGGGACTTTTGAAAATCAAGGAGCGGAACTAGTCGACAAGGTGCGGGTTTCACCCCTAACTTGACGATTTCGTAACCTAAGTGTGGTTGGCACTCGTCGAGTCAAAATTTAATTTTGACACTTTGACGAGGGCCCACTGGAATTTGAAATGGAATTTCTCCATCAAGGTGAGGATCTCCCTCCTAAGTTGGTGGCGAATTTCGTGCAATTTATTTAAACATATAATCGCAACAATATAAACATATAATTCTACGTATGTCTAAAAATGCAATTTATTTAAAGTTCGATTCCACGATAAAATATAACATCTATTAAATACGAAACAATAAAATTAATATTTGCGTTATTAATATACCGAGTCTCGCGTTGATCAGTTTGACCCGGGTCGACCACGTTTGACCAGTCAACTCGCAGTGTTGACTGTTGTTGACCACAGTTGACCCGACAGAAACCCGAACCACATCTGAAACGAAACTCGACTAAAACGAACCGAACCATGAGCCTAGAGTCGTCCTTCACCACCACCACCGTCCTCCATCTTCTGATGCGAAACCGGAGCCGGTGTGAACCCGAATCCTGAAACAGAAGTCTTGAAACCGAACCAAAGGAAACACGACCTGAATCGAAACTGACCGGAAGTTGAATCAAATAAAATCAAAACAAAACTTGAACTCAAAACTAACCTGAACCGGAATCGAAACGACCATGTTAACCCGGTGTCGACTGAACCCGAATCTGAACCAATCGATCAAAATCTGAACCGAAATAACTCAAGATTCTGAACCAACTATCCTGCATCATCCGAAGGCTTCCCGAGTCCATTGTTTACCCGAGATGTGCAGCCGAAACCAAACCAAAAACGAGATTCAAAAAAAAAACTGATTTGGAATGAAACCGAAGTTTAAGCGAAATAAAGCTCAAAACCTTACCGGAATGCAACCGACTCGAACCTGCTGGCCCAAAACACGATCCACGAACCTGAACCAGACCCGCCGAAGACGAACCGGAACTGTCGAAGGCCTTGAAGCGCCGCCGTCACTTCCACTGTCGCCGCCGTGAGTCGTCACCGCCTTCTCTCTCTCCCGTCTCGTCTCTCTCTCTCCTCTGTTCTCGGCCGTCGCGCCGTCGTGCGCCGCCAGTCGGAGACACATCTCCGGTCGCCGGATTTCAGTAGATGGGGCAGGGGAGTTCACGAATTATGTTATGATGTTTGTAATATTTGAGAGGGAAGGATAAGGGAGTAGATATTGAGTCTGTGTGTTGTTTGCTCATCTAATCGAGAGAGAGAGAGAGAAGTAAGAGGCAGGGAGTGAGTTTTGGAGAAGATGGGGCTTTAGAGATTTTGGAAGGGAACAAGAGTGTGGGTGTCGGCTGATTAAAATGAGAGACTAGGGTTTCGCTACCCTTATATACTTAGGTTAAACAATACTAACTTGCTTATCTAACTAGTTTAATCCAACAAAACTAACTGGGTTAACTTGCATTATGTTAAACTAACTTTGAACTTTAACGAGACTAACTAGATTATAAAAAAAAATTAACTTTTTAAATTGTAAAGTTAATTAATTTAATTAATTAAACGATGAAAAGTTAACCATATTTATAACGACTTAAAATAAAGATAAAAGATTTCCGACGATACGACGTATTATAATTTTGCTTGAGGCAAGCTTCTAAAAATAGATTTCTAAGACTCGATTCCTAAATTAGGAAAGTCATGAAAACGCGGAGCGTTACAAAGGGACACATCTTAATTCCAACAAGGTTATTTATATATATATTTTTAAGTAGTATATTCCATTTTTGCAGCTTAACCCTAGCCAGAGGTGTTGTTCCTTGAACCCAGCAGGGTCAGTACCTTGAACCCAACAAGGGGCTACCGCCCATGGACCTTACTACTAGGGGTACTGCCCTCGACCCCCGTTGTTATGTGTGTTTTATGATAGCAATCTCAACACAAGTGTGCACTCCCCACTTTCCAACTTGTTTGATCTTTGATCATAATTTCTTATTGGTTATTTAGTATACCTAATTATATAAATTAGCTAGATGATACTTAAATCATCAATATGGGAAACCTAAAACCTATCGCTAGCTAAAAGAATTTGAAAAATTTGTTGGGTACTCATGTTGAGATTTCTCAATAGCAACCTATAAAAATATATATGTCTCTTGTAATTACATATGAAGCTCTGCATTTTCCCTGAAATCAATCATTATCACAATAATCTGTTTGTTGTTTTTTTAGAACCATAACACACACCCCTATTCTATTCTCTTAATTCTATTTCATTGTCGATCACAAGAATAAAACACTTAATCTCATGGGAAAGGACACATCTTAATACGAACAAGGTTATTTATATTTTTTTTAAAATATTATATTCGAATCACATATTGAGCTCCTTGGACCCAGCCAGGGGCGATACCTTGGACCCAACCAGGGGCGGGTTACTGCCCCTGGACACATTGCTACTAGGGGTACCGCCCTCAACCCCGTAGTCATGTGGGTTTTATGATAGCAATCTCAACACATATGTACACTCCCTACTTTCCAACTTGTTTGATCATTGATCATAATTTATCATTGGTTATTTAGCATACCTAATTACATAAAATAACTAGATGATACTAAAATCATCAATATGGGAAACCCAAAACCTATTGCTAGCTAAAAGAATTTGAAAATTTTGTTGGGGAGTCATGTTGAGATTTCTGTATAGCAACCTATAAAAATATATATGTCTCTTGTAATTACATATAGAGCCCTGCATTTTTTCCAAAATCAATCTTTATACAAGGCGAATTGGAAATACATAATCACACCTAACTCAATTTGTCCGATAATAATCTCAAGTCAGTTATTGGTCGATAATAATTCGAACTGGTCAATATTTTTTGTAAAATAGCCTGTCGTTAAAATAGCTTAACGAAGTTAAGTTTTTTTCTGAATTACAAACTGACGTTTTAAGGCTTTTGATCATAACGAGGATACGAGTCGATTGATGTAAAACTTACCTCGAAATTGTGCTCGAAATGGCTTGATTTTTTGTTGTAGGTCCGGCTAGGGGAGGATCTAGTCGCCTAATCCTTGTGTACAAACCAACCCGGTTGTGCGGAATCCAACCGAGATAGCAAACCGAGATAGAACACGTAAATAAACAACACACAAGACTCAACGATTAACACCACTTGTATTAATGCGTATGAAAGGTCCGTTACAAGCACAAGGTTTACAAATCAGTTCTGCAAACTCTCTCTAGTGTGTGTGTGTTCCTTATCTGTCTCTCTGTGTCTAACTATCGAAGTGAACACAACACACGGGTATTTATACCCAAACAAGCATGATCTGGTCGAAGGATCAGATAGGATGATCGAAGGATCATCTATCGACCAGAAACAGCTCGAACGATCCATAAGTACCACGATAGATGGGATCTTTCGTGGTCCATCTATCGAATGACATCTTTCGAGCAGGTCATCGAAGGATATAGGCAATCCTTCGATGGCACATCCTTCGACCCAATATCTTACAAACATAATGTTGACTGTTTGGCCAAGTCAAACCAGGAGGATGGTTGACTTGGTCAAACTTACAGGACTAACAAAGACATCGTTCAGTAACAAGACAAAATACAGACAAAGTACAGACACAAGTGCACCAACAAACTCCCCCTTGGCTGTAGCTTTGTCTGGCTGTAGCTTTGTCTCGATCTTCATTCTTGTAAGTTCTCGTGTCTTCAAGTCTTTGACTTCTATTCAAGTCTTCAATGTCGGAGGATCTTCAAAGTCTTCACGTCTTGAAAGCAGAAAGTGTACCAACAAACTCCCCGTTTCATGTAGGAAGTGTGTTGACAAACTCCCCCTTAACATAAGCTCCCCCTTGAGTTATGCTCGTGAAATACTTGATCTTTATGAAGTGAGATCCTTGTGGTGTTGATGATGGTCAGCGACCACTCGATCATCTTCGTCTTTTGAGTGCCTTCACGTCGTGTCTTCATTCTGAAGCTTGTCATCGACCATGTTCTCCTAGCCTTTAGAATCTGCACATGCAAGAAATCTAAACGCGTAATGAGAACAACCGCTTGGAATATCATAAGCAAACGACACACATGTGACCATTGTTTAAACAAACACCGTCCGACAGTTTGAAAGTTTAAAGTATTTTATCAATTTCAAATTTTAACTTTCAACACTTTGCAAATTTCGACCGTTTATGAAGATTTAGTCATTTTCGGTTTTCGTTCAGGTTTCAGGTAACGAAGACTCGAGTTCCAACATCGTACGATCGAAAATAAAATAGAAATAAAATCTTTTTGGCTTTTATAAAGTTTATATTAAAACACGCCTAAAATCTTTTTGGTATTTTTAAATATTTCAAATGTAAAGACTGAAAGCAGTAAATAAATATATACAGACATTCTTTTTGCGAGTTTCGAGGGTAAGAGAATCATATCAGTGTACGGTCATGCCAAAACGCTCTTGTTTGTTCATTTAGTTAACATTAAGATAAGCATCCTATAACAATTATCGGTATTGTTGTCCACATAAACTCAACTTATCATTTGTAATCATGGCGAGGGGATACGTTAAGGTATGATTTATACTTAACGACCGGTGTTCATCCACGTCACGACACATTCCCGTATCAAGGTATGCACGAGGGTTCATCTTACCGGTGAGTATACCGATTATCATCTGTTTGACCGTATATGATGTGAGATTCTCACTTATTTTGATTTGAAAACAAGCCCTATGTGATATAATCACTTATTGATGAGGAACTTGATTTTCAATGCATGAGGGCACAGGAGCAAATCCGTGAACAGGTCAGTACTTTCGTACAGCAGAGAGACGAACTTGACACCCGGAAAGAATTTGTGATATTTTATCACTTATTTGTTTGGACATGTGATTGTTGATCACTTATTGAGGTCGTATGCAGTATGTACACGTATGTATGGTATCATGGAAGATCTAGACTTGCGTCCCCGTTATTTTTCGGTAAAAGATACAACCATGATACCCAGATGATAAGCAGCATAAAGACCGAATATCTCAGAACCTCGGCAATCTCTCAAACGAAATTTCGGTACTAAGACCATATGCCAATGAATGGTTCCCACCTGGTCTTCAGTCGATTTAAGTTTATATCACCCTGCACACTTTAAAATGATTGTGAGCCTACCGATACATCTTATATAGAGCTGCTTATCGTTTTTCATTTAAGGTTTAAAGAGGCTTAGACAGACCACTGATGTACTATCATTTTCTCTTTTGCTCGCCAGGAAACTCATTTTTGTTTTTCTATTGTTTTTGTCTTTTTGAGATTTTTCAATGTTTTTGGATTTTCAAATTTTGGATTTACTCCCCCTAAAATCAATAAACTAAGACAAATTTAAAACACAAAGGTATTTACAAAAATGATTTTCCGATGTTGGTTTTACTCTTGCTTGACCTTAATGCCGTTTACCAATAATAAGTAGTCAAATCTTGATTTGTCAAAAGCTTTGGTAAAAAGGTCGGCACGTTGGTCATCGGTGTGGACGTAAGCAACATCGATTAGCCTTTTCTCAAAGCAATCACGTATGAAGTGATACTTAATTTCGATGTGCTTAGTCTTTGAATGCTGCACAGGATTTCTAGTGATTTGTAAGGCAGCAGAATTATCAACGTAAATAGGAGTAGTTAGGAATTCAAAACCGTAATCACGCATTTGTTGTTGGATCCATAGAACTTGGGAGCAACAACTTGAGGCAGCAATGTATTCAGCTTCGCATGTTGATGTAGCGACGCACGTCTGCTTCTTGCACTGCCATGTGACTAGGCGATTTCCCAAAAACTGACATCCAGCCGTTGTGGATTTGCCGTCGATTTTGCATCCGCCAAAATCAGAATCACTGAATGCGATCAAGTCAAAGTTATTATCCCTAGGGTACCATAGACCGGTGTCAGGGTAACCCTTCAAATAACGAAAAATCCTTTTTACAGCTGCAAGATGTGAGGCCTTCGGGTTGACTTGATATCTGGCAAGCAGGCACGTTGGGTACATTATATCTGGTCTTGATGCTGTGAGGTACATAAGAGATCCGATCATCACGCGGTAGTATGAGGGGCTAACATCTTGACCCTTCAAGTCTGGAGTAATTCCGTGATTTTGTGGCAATGGGGTACCGATGGGCGTTGCATCAGACATCTGGAACCGGCTCAAGATGTCACCAACATATTTAGTCTGATGGATGAATATCCCAGACTCAGTTTGTTGTACTTGTAGGCCCAAAAAGAAAGTCATTTCCCCCATAGCACTCATCTCGAATTTATCCTGCATTACACGCTCGAAATCCCTACACAAAACATCATTAGTAGAACCAAAAATAATATCATCAACGTATACCTGTACCAGTAGAAGATCTCCATCTTGTTCTTTGATGAAGAGAGTACAATCGATAAGACCTCTGCGAAAACCGTTCTCCAGCAGATAATTAGATAAGGTTGCGTACCAAGCTCGCGGTGCTTGATGTAGACCATAGAGAGCTTTGTTGAGCAACCAAACCCGATCGGGATGGATAGGATCTTCAAAACCTGGAGGCTGTTCGACGTACACCTCTTCTTCCACCACACCATGTAAGAATGCACTTTTCACGTCCATCTGGTATACCTTGAAACCTTTGAATGAGGCATAAGCCAGAAAAATTCGAATTGCTTCAAGACGTGCAACAGGTGCATACACTTCGTTGTAGTCGATCCCTTCAATCTGACGAAAACCTTGAACGACTAATCTTGCTTTGTTTCGAATAACAATCCCACGGTCATCCTTCTTGCACTTAAACACCCAACGGGTACCAATCTTCTTGTAACCAACAGGTTTCTCTACGAGTTTCCAGACACCTAGCTTCTGGAATTGTTGCAGTTCTTCCTGCATTGCTTCAACCCAAGAGCTATCTTTCAAAGCATCTTTCCAAGTTCTTGGCTCTTCCTGTGAGACATAACACGCGAAAGACCAATCATTTTGTTGACCAGATTCTCGGATAGTTGCATACAAGCCTGCATTGTTGTTGTTTCGCAACATGTTTCTTGTTTGAACGCCACTTTGTACATTTCCGATGATGTTATGTTGAGGATGGGTATTGTGAATCCTTGTTTCTGGATTATCTTGAACTGGAATATTTGTACCCAGATTGTTGAGATTGAGATCAACAATCAATTCAAGTCCCGGAATTGACGAAGAGGATGATGCAGAAGTTTCAGCTGTTCTAGGGACATCCACTGGAGGAGTACCCTCTGAAATACCGTGAACTGCTGTTGGAGCTTCTTAATCTGCATCTAGAAATTCGTCATCCTCTGAAGATTCGTTCAATTCGGTAGCATCTTGAAAATCCTCATTGTCGAGAGCATTATTGTTCACCGAAGATGGTTCTTGATTGACAATAATGGGACGAACCAACGGTGAATCTGTTGCATTATCACTCTCGAAAAACATCCTTGCCGCAGCATTTTCTTCAACTGCTTCAACATTGATCGAATTGAAAAAGTCATCGTACTCAAACATCCAAGGCTGACCAGGACATTTGACTGGTAAAGTGTGCCTCTGTACTCTGACTTCAGACCATTCCTCGACCCTTTTAGTCTCTAGATTCCAGACTCTTAAGTTTGGGGTGGAATACCCAAGAAAGTATCCCTCAATTGCTCTTGCCCCAAACTTTCCATTAGGATCGATTATTGTGCAAGGAGCTCCAAACGGTTCAAGATAAGACAAATCTGGTTTCCGTTTGTTAATAAGCTCAAAACAGGTCTTGTTGTGCCTTTTGACTGTAAGGACTCGGTTCAACGTATAGCATGCAGAGGACACAGCTTCAGTCCAGAATGGAATGGGCAGCTGCGACTCTACCAACATAGTCCTAGCAGTCTCGATCAATGTGCGGTTTTTACGTTCAGCGACGCCATTCTGCTGAGGAGTATAAGCTGCACTAAATTCGTGAAGAATACCTTTTGAAGTGCAAAACTCCGCCATGGCATGATTTTTGAATTCAGTACCATTGTCGCTGCGTATCCGCCTAACCTTCAAGTTATAGAGATTCTCAATCTGAATGATCAAGTTTTTGATAATACCGAAGGTTTCACTCTTATGTGCCATGAACGCCACCCAAGAAAATCTTGAATAATCATCAGTTATCACGAGGCAATATTGATCATTCCTAATGCTTTTGTGCTTGACAGGACCGACCAAATCCATGTGCAAACGTTCAAGAGGAACAGCCACCGTGTTGACTTTCTTTGTAGGGTGTCGCTTCTTTGTTTGTTTTCCTTTTTGGCACGAAACACAGACGTCTTGAAGATGGAAGTTTTTAAGAGGAACACCATTCACCAATTCATTTGATACCAAATGATTCATTTTGCGTAAGTGAATGTGACCCATTCGTCTGTGCCAAGAGATTGTGTCTTTTTCTGTGGCTTTAGAAACGAAACATGTTGCTTGTGCAGACGTTGTTATAGCTTGGCTCATATCAAGGACATACAGATCATTTATCCTTGGAGCCGACAAGAGAATCCAATCTTTTGGGATTTTGAAGCCGGGTTTCAGCACATAACATCCATTAGCATCAAAGTGTACTGAGAACTGCTTATCACAAATTTGAGAAACACTAAGAAGATTGTGATCAAGTTGTTGCACAAAGTTGATCTTGTCAAAGCTAACAACCCCGTTGGAAATCATTCCTTCACCCGTAATATATCCGCCCTTATCTCCAGCAAAAGCAACATAACCTCCTCTAATAGATTTGACGTCGTAGAGAAGCTTCATGTCGCCTGTCATGTGCCTGGATGCCCCACTATCAACAATCCAATGACTACTGACAGTTCCTCCTGGAACACCCTGCACATGAACTCAGTTGATTAGTTGGAGATGGGGACCCAAGCCATTGTGGTCTTGGGTCTTCCATTTTCATGAACAACAATTACTTCTATTCTTTGATGATTGGAAAATTGTGATGGTCCCCCTGATTCAGTAACCGTTTTTGGTTTCCAAGTCTGTTTTGTTATACTAGTGTTATTCTTTAAAAACTTAACTTCATGGTTGTCTGAAGTTTTTAAATTGTTTGGTTTGACAGAAACAGATGGTTTTTGAATCACATCGGTTTTAATCGCCTTTTCAATTTTCTTGACCTGTTGGCGTTTCTGTTTCTTTTCCCTTTCTCTTATGAGTCGGGGATCTTGTTTTTCAGAAACAGATCGCTTGCGGTCAATGTGGTCACGGGGAACATCAACTATGCCTTTTTGTTTATGAAGATACGGGCAATTTCGAACGATATGCCCAATTGTTCCACATTCAAAACATGATCTTCGTTCAACAAACCCCGAAGTATCATGTGATCGTCTTGCCGATGATGAACTTTGTGAACCCGAGGTACTAGGTTTTGAACTACTTGGTTCATTCCTTTTCATCACTGTTGCCTTTTGGACAAAATTTAGGTTAGATTGATTTGCAAACTTTTCAATTTTGTCCGTTCCCTTCGATTTCACAAAGTTCACATTCTTCTTCTTCTTCTGATTCGGCTTCTTTTGATCTTGAGTCGGTGCTTTACCTTTAGGTTTGGTATGATTTTGCTGTTTTTGCACTGTTGGTAATTTCTGATTGACAAATTGTTTTCTAATTTCAGTCTTTGGGATAGGAGGACACTGTGTGACTGTAACATGTGGTCCTTTCTTACCCAAGAACTTACTTGTAGAATTTTCAAAGACTTTACTGATTAAAGATTGATTAACATTTTTAATAGGAAAATCTTTGTCTGAATAGATTTTATCATCACCAACAAGAGTGTACAGCAAATCCACACTCTCCGACTCTTTTGCTGATGTGGACTCGGTTGGAACAGTCTTAGCAGGTTTTGTGGGAGGATCACATAGGATATGATTCTCAAGAGGTATGTCCTCTTCTTTGATTACTGCATCAGACTTTTCCGAATCAGTATCATCGGACTCATCATCAGAAGAATCAGCATCCTCAACCACAACTGGAGGATCCTGATTCTGTTCAGCAGTTACAAATGTATCTGCTGACACATCTGAATCTGACGATACTTCTTTCTTGTATCCGAGCCCTGCTGCAAATTCCTCAACGTCCAAAGGAACAGATGGCTCAAAGTGAGTCCTATACTCCTCATCAGGCAAAGCATCAAAATTGTTTCTCACGGGTGGTGGACATTTCTTATAGCCTATGCATGTGACATCCCGTTTCTCCTTTTGAACATCAATGATGTGATCCAACACATAGCTAGAACTCAAATAACTGTCTAACTTGAGTCGGATCGCCTCACTTTCTGTTTTAACACAAGCCATTTCTTTTTGCATAACCTCAAGACGAGTTATATACAGGTTAATGTCAGTTTGTTTTCTGGAAACCATTTTTGTCAACTCTGTTTTATCTTTCTTTAGCGTTTCAATCATTGACTTAAATTCCTTTTCATGGTTTTCATAAAACATATTGGCTTCAGTGCACTTTGAAAGATCAACGGTCAATTTCTGATTGTGAATAAATGTCACATCATATTTCTCTTGCAAAGCCTCGTGTTTGCTTTGCAATTCACACCACCTATCATTCACAGAAACATGTTTGTCTTGCAAGTCAAACAAACTAGCTTGTAAAGCATCATGTTTGCCTTGCAACTCAGACATGTTTGCCTCTAAATCAGCACATCTAACATGCAATCTATCACAATTATCACAGCTAACAGAAGTGGGTTCATCGACACATACCTGACTTGATGAACTGTCGACATTAGCCATAAAGGCTGAATGGAGAGAAGACGAAGAATAAGCAGCTTGATCCACCAAAATAGATCTTCTATCAGTTCCTGCTGCAACTTCCTCCAATAGTTCATCAATATTTGCATCGACTGACACACTTGATGTGTCATCTTCCTGATCATTTCCTGAACCCGAGGACTCTTCATCTGAACTTCCACTGTAACCTGAGCTGTTTTCATCTTCAGAAGACTCATCACCATTGGTGGAAGATTCTCCACCACTGGTGTGTTTAAGATCCTTGACAATTTCAGCAAAACAAGCTGTTCCATCTGGAGCATCGTTTCCCAACTGAATAGACCAATCACAACCTTCATCTACTTGAACCACAAGTGCCTGGTTGGCATTAGATGGTCCTGCTTGACTCTGGTTGTTGACAGGCACCAATGTGCGAACATTGTTCCTGTTCTGGTTCTGCTGGTTGCCTTGATTTCTGAAGGGATTCTGGTTTCCATGCTGAGATGGTCTTGTACATTCCCTTTTAAAATGACCCCGTTCACCACAGTTGAAACATTTAACAGCTTGCTTGTCGAACCCATACTTGGTGTCTTTCTTGCTTTCCAAGCTGGTTCGGCCCGTTCTTTCCATGAAATCCTTTGCTCGCCTAACAGCACTGGCAAAGGCCCACTTGATATCCATCATCTCCATCTCCTCTTTATCTATCTGCTGATAGTCTTCTTGAGTCAGATTAATGTTGCCAATCTGACCTTCCACTAATCCACAGTATGCGCTCACCACAGTGTTTAGCAGCTCCATGTGTTCCTTTGCTACTTCCACACTGACTTTAGAAAAGCTTGAGGTGTCGAGCCGTATTGTATTTGGCTTTGATTGTTGACCAGCAGATGATGTGCTTCCATAACAGGCTTGCTGTTGTGGAGGAAGTGGGTTCCCATACATGTCTGTTGGAACTGTAGATTGAGGAGGAAGTGGATTCCCATACATATCTGTTGTTCCGGGGGATCGAACTGGTAATGGATTCCCGAACATATCAGTTGGTCTGAGCGGTCGTTGGCTTTGCTGTTGCTGTTGAGGAACTGGTTCTAGCAGATTTCCATACATGTCTGTCTTTGGAGGAACCGGCACTTGGATAGTATTGCCATACATGTCAGTGCTAGTCACAAATGCTGTTTGAATTGGAGCATGCGAAGAAGGTTTTGTAGAAGTGCTAGAGGTTCCAAAATACATTTCAGGATTTTGAGGCACGGGAATTCTTTTCGCCTTCAGAGTTTCTTCCTGATTCTTGTTTTCTAGAATTTGAACAAAGTCGTTGAAGCTCGTTGTAGCTAAAGTACCATTGTACTTCATGATTTCCAAGAACGTATTCCACTGAGGTGGCAACGCATCTGCAAACCTTTTCACAATCTCTGCAGGAGTTGTAACTACCCCAAAATTTGTCAATTCAGTCAACAAGTGATTAAATCGACTTGTCAAATCACCCAACGACTCATTCTCCATACAAGTAAAACCATCAAACTCTTTCCTTAGCAGTTCTTTTCTCAATTGGCGTGTCGCTTCATTTCCAACGCCCCTTGTTTTCAACGCGTCCCACAACCTCTTCGTTGTCTTGTAACTGACGAATTGATGATAGATATCTTTACTTAAGGCCTGAGTGAGAATGGCGTATGTCTTCTTTTCTAGATCATAGACCTTCTTCTGATCTTCCGTGAGATCTGCAAACGTAGCAGCAGATGATGCGGCAACCTCTATTGTTTGATCGAAATCAGTAATAAACCGCAACCACAATTCTGTATTTTGGCCAAGAACGTATGTATGAAATCTATCAATCCATCCTGGATATTCATACAAGTGCATCAACTTTGGGGGCCGATTCAAGCTTCCAGTTTCGCTCTCGCTTAAGAGAATGCTTTGAACACTTGGAACTTGATTGGATACAAATGCCCATTGACCGGTAGAAATTGCATTAGCTTGTGAAGATACCGGTGCGGAAGATGACGGGGTACCAAAATACATATCTGTATTTACCAAAGTATTCCACCTTGGATTCATTTTTGATCAGCCGAAGGATACCTGTTCGAAAGACTTGAAAAACACAAACTGTTAAACACAAACAGACTAATGATCGAAAGATCAACACCTGTTCGAAGGATCAACAGGGTTCGAAAGATCTCTGTTGAATTTCGAACAATGTTTTTCGAAAGATTCTCCAAACGAAGGATCCTTATCTTTCGAAAAAGGACTGTAGACCGAAAGATGTATGCTTCGAGAAGATTCCTTGGTTCGAAGGATGATGATCTATCGAACCTCCACTGATCGAAAGATGGTCTTTCGAAATGATTCCTTGGTTCGAAAGATGATTGATCTATCGAACCTCCACTGATCGAAAGATGGTCTTTCGAGTTCGAAGGATATCTTTCGAACTTACTGACACGGTTGACAAATGTGACAGGTAGGTGAAAAGTTGACGGGTTGGTGAGAACTTTCGGCAGAAAGTATGTTCAGACCATATCTTTCAGGTCTGAACATGCAGGTTTTCACCAACCGGGTAATGTCCAATATTTTAATCAAAATACAACTTCCAACACACAAACACTTGGTAATTCAAATTTTTAAGATCAAATGTGTAAAATTATGATGAACACTTAGAATATCGGTTGAAGATATGAAGAACAAACCCAGAAATATGAAATTTCCAGCAAGCCGACAACTATCCAAAACCCGTTTTTGCTTGAAACTTCACTAAAAACCCATTTTTAACATGTGATAATGAAAAGTGACAAGGTTTTTATAAGAACAAACAGCAAAAACAGCAAGATTTCCAGAAAATATGAGCTTTAAACACCCCGAAAACACTCGGTTTTAACAAGGAGAAGAGCCAAGGCTCTGATACCACTTGTAGGTCCGGCTAGGGGAGGATCTAGTCGCCTAATCCTTGTGTACAAACCAACCCGGTTGTGCGGAATCCAACCGAGATAGCAAACCGAGATAGAACACGTAAATAAACAACACACAAGACTCAACGATTAACACCACTTGTATTAATGCGTATGAAAGGTCCGTTACAAGCACAAGGTTTACAAATCAGTTCTGCAAACTCTCTCTAGTGTGTGTGTGTTCCTTATCTGTCTCTCTGTGTCTAACTATCGAAGTGAACACAACACACGGGTATTTATACCCAAACAAGCATGATCTGGTCGAAGGATCAGATAGGATGATCGAAGGATCATCTATCGACCAGAAACAGCTCGAACGATCCATAAGTACCACGAAAGATGGGATCTTTCGTGGTCCATCTATCGAATGACATCTTTCGAGCAGGTCATCGAAGGATATAGGCAATCCTTCGATGGCACATCCTTCGACCCAATATCTTACAAACATAATGTTGACTGTTTGGCCAAGTCAAACCAGGAGGATGGTTGACTTGGTCAAACTTACAGGACTAACAAAGACATCGTTCAGTAACAAGACAAAATACAGACAAAGTACAGACACAAGTGCACCAACATTTGTTAATTGGAAGTTTTAACATCCGAATTGAAGCACCGTTTTCGTGGGTTGGGGCAGTATTTCGAGGTAAGTTTTACATCAATCGACTCATATCCTCGTTCGGATCAAAAGCCCTAAAATATCAGTTTGTGATTCGGAAAAAAAACTTAACTCCGTTAAGCTATTTTAACGGCGGACTATTTTACAAAAAAAAATTGACATGTTCGGATTATTATCGGCCAATAACTGACTTGGGATTATTATCGGCCAAATTAAGTTAGGTTTGATTATTTATTTCCAATTTGCCTTATAATAATAATATGTTTGCTGTTTTTTTATAACAATAAACACACACCTATTCTACTCTCTTAATTCTATTTCATTGTCGATCACGAGAATAAAACACTTAATCTCTTGTGAAGCGATACATCTTAATATCAACAAGGTTATTTATATATTTTTTTTAAAATATTGTATTCTATTTACATATAGAGCTCAGTTAGGGATAGCAATGGGTCAAGTATAGGCCGGGTATAGCTAATCTTTGTCCCATACCCGGTTATAAACTCGTGTCTCATACCCTACCCATTACACGTCAGATATTAGGCATACCCCAAGGTATCGGGCATACTCATTAGTGTTTTAAAAAATACCCATTGAAATTTTCATGTGTATATATTTTTTTGTACTTTCCTTTATAATTTTATTGTTTATAAAATCTATAGAATATATTAAATTGTGATAAATAATATACATATCATCATCACCATCAAAATATTTAAATATGTAAATATATTGTAATATTGATCTCAAAAAATAACTTTGTATTTCCTAACACATTAAATAAATAATAACATCAAATTATGATGATCTCAAGTAATAAAGCTACTAGAATGAAACATTTAAAAAAAATAGCTAAAAATAATAAATAAAGGTTAAAAGTTATCAGGTATATGGTTTGGGTAAATGGATAGATAGTTTTGGGTAATTAGGTCGGTAATCACCTGATTTCATATTCGTCCGATACCTGCGAAATAATTGTTTTTTCTAAACTTATACCCATCGAGTATACCCATCCCAGATGCTTCGGGTTTCAAGTGTATCCGTCAAACTCGGATTTTTTACGATCCCTAAGCTCAGTTTTTAACTATAAACCAAGTTCTACTTGTTTGTTTTGTGTCTAATTATGTATAGGGAAATTGGCCTGTAATAATCCCACCTAGACCTTATTGGCCATTAATAATCCCATCTCAGTATATTCCCTCCACCAATCCCACCTTTCACCTATTTTTCCTACAATGGTCCCCCGTTACAAAAACTTAACGGAGTTAAGCTTTTTTTCCAAATTACAAACATATGTTTTAAGTCTTTTGATTAGAACAACGATACGAGTCCATTGATGTAAAACTTGCCTCGAAACGGTGCTCCAAACGATGAAAATGGCGCTTCAATTCGGGTCTTTAAATTTCCAATTAACCAAAATCAAGTCACTTGGAGCACCATTTCGAAGTAAGTTTTACATTAATGGACTCGTATCATCGTTCTGATCAAAAGACCTAAAAAATCTGTTTGTCATTTGGAAAAAAGCTTAACTCCGTTAAGTTTTTTTAACGGGGGACCATTGTAGGAAAAATAGGTGAAAGGTGGGACTGGTAGGGGGAATATTCTGAGGTGGGATTATTAATGGCTAATAAGGTCTAGGTGGGATTATTACAGGCCAGTTCCCCTTATATATACAATTTTTTTTTTTGTAAAACCGAGTTATTGTTAGTGCATTCATCTGTCGTCTTCGTCTTATGTCGAGTCTCAGTTTCGTTGCAGATCTAATCAAGCGTGACATCATCTTATAGAATGATGACATCACTTGTGTGACATCAAGAATGACATCACAACAATGACATCATCATAACAAATGATCAGATTGCATGTTTCGCTTGAAGACAAAACAATTTGAAGATTTCGCTTGAAGACAAAAGTGTTGAATTGAAGATTTCGCTTGAAGAGTTTCCAAGCGAAACCTTGTCTAGTATATATAGGAGTGTTGGTCATTTCATTTGTAACAGATTTCGAATTCCACACCGAGGTGCTGCCGGTGTGAAGACTGATTGTAAACGATAGTAAATCAATATAATCAGTGTTAAAGTGATACGCAAGCTGTTTCGACAATCGGTTTCTTAGTTTCCGCCTCTGAAACTGATAAATCTCTTCTCAACGACTCGTTCGGGTCGCAAAACCGATCCTACAGTTATGTTTGATATATATCCACATTTTTTAGTATTGTGTATTGTTGCATGTATCATATGTTATTGTGGGTTGAGTTATAGTAAAAGGGGGTTTAAAAATAAGAAGGTTAAGAAGTCACTATAGAATGAAAAATGTCTAATGAGAAATCAAGTGGAAAGGGTAATTTTGTCCAAGATTAAAACACATGCAACTCATATGCCTAGAAATATGCACATGCAAGTCATATGTTATTTCCCACTATTTTTTTTAAGTTCGTAACTTTTTTATACGCCATTTGTTTTTCTAAAAAATATATCGTAAAATAAAAAAAATTATCTTTAATAGGAGTACCCTACTGTTATACTTTTAAAAAAAATTCAAAAACCCAGTTACGTATTACACAATGGACATAAAGTAAAAGACACGATTGAAAGGTAAACAAAAAAAACACAATTGATGACAATAGATAAAAGACACATTGGAAAGAAGACTAAAACACAATGGATATAACATAAAACACAATGAGTATCAAACTAAAAACACAACGGAAAGTATACTAAAAACACTATTGATGACAGCAGATAAATACACATTTGGCGACAATAAATAACAATTTAAACACAATGGACAACAGACTAAAACACAATGAACAACAAACTAAAATACAATGAACAACAGATTAAAACACAATGGACAATAAAACAAAAACATAATGGACAACAGCTTAAAACATAATGACAGACTAAAAACAAAGAACAGAACCAATAACACAATGTATAGAAAAGCCAAATATAACACCAAATTTATTGTCATACATTGTGTTATAAATTCTAATATAAACGCAGTGGATATAACACAAATTAACATTGTATTATAACACAATGTATAGAAACCCTAGTAAAGAGGTAATGACAAAAACCCTGTTAAAAACACAATAACCAGAATTTATTTTAGTTTTATATAGCAATATCGTACTCATATTAAAGATAAAAAAACGTTTGTTATTATGGTGAATGTTTTTTTAAAGAAATGATGTATATATGAAAAAGTTATGGACGTTTTAAATTGAAGGAAGGAATTGACATGTGCATTGCATGTGGACAGAGAAAGTCCCTTTATACCATTTCCTTGTTTTCCCTTTATGCTATTTCCTTATTTTTTTTTTCCTAAAACAAATCTTAACTCTTCAAATCTAAAATCAATTGCCTAAAATTTTCTTACCCTTCTTATTTATTTTGCCATATGTATTACATCCTAATGTTATAAGGTGTAAAGTAATTAGTGGTTATTTCGATTGATTATGTATGTACATTAAACGTTTCTTTATAATAAATTATATGTGTTGTCGTTTAGTATTTACTCTCCGTGAATGAATATTTAATATAAATGTTTCTTTTTTTTAACGGTCAACGAATCTTTCAAATGAGCCACTGTCAAAATTCACCACATTGGGATACATTCACCTCCGAACCAGAGGAAACTCTCACCTAGGTCTGATGCCCGTGAACATTCGCCCGAAGGCACGACAGTATGCTGAGGTAAAACCTGCTCAGTTCAAGGATCGAACTAGCGATCTTCACCTATTCGCCTAGTCTCCTATCATCACCAGGTGCCGCAGAAAATATTGAGGAGTGAAGGAATCGAACTTGGGTCCTTTAGAACACCAAGACTCTTCCTTACCACTCCACCACCACCTCATTGGCAAATGTTTCTTTTATTGATTAAGATAGTAGGTTAGCAGGACATGTATTACACAAATTAGAATAAATATAATGTATATACTTAGTAATAAAATAAAACTATGTATTTGAAATACATGTATATTGTATGAACTAAATAAAGAATGTATTATACAGTTTGAATAAAATATCATGTCATCATTTATTAAATATAGTCGTCAAGATATGTGTTTAAAAATGAAATTTGACACGATATTTATGAATTATGTTAAGTTAATTTTAATGTATTTTTTCAACCGGGTATTAACTTTTTATATTTAATTGATATATGTTAATTAAATAAAGGTACTTGTTGCTTTAAAGTCATTTTAAAAGAGTTAAATTAATTTAAATTACAATTATATATATAGAAATATTAATACATATAAAAAATTAAGGACTATTTTTTTTTAAATATCCATTTTTATTATTATTTAACATATTTTTTACCATTCAAACTATCTAACCACATTAAATATCTAAAAATATTTAGAAATCACTCATAAAAACAATTATTATCATTGCTCTTCCTTTTTTATAATATTTTAGTGAACTTATTTTTACATTTGGTGATAGTTATAGACTTAAATATAAGTGTAAATTTAAAATATTATTAAAAAAATCATAAGTAATTTTAAATTCGCTTATTAATGAATATAATAACTATCATAAATAAACAATAATTATTCACAATAAAATAATAGAGATGCAGAAAAACCAAAAAGTAGAAGGCCTAGAATGGTGATAAGTGTATCCCAACGTTTTCTTTTATGATATAGTATAGAATCGAATATGATATTACCTGATGATATATATATATATATATATAGGGAGGGGCTCATGCGAGAACCACCCTTATTGTGAGAACATTGAGAACCAATGTGAACACAACCTAAAATAGCTAAAAAAAAACCTAACCCCCACCCCCCCCCCCCCCCAAAAAAAAAACCTAAACCCCCCCCCCCCCCCCCAAGCTAAAAAAAACATAAACCCCCCAAAAACCTAAACCCCCCCCCCCCCCTCAAGCTAAAATGCTAAAAACTAAACCCCCAAAAAACCTAAAAAAAATCTAAAAAAAATCTAAATTTTTTTTTTTGATTTTTTTAATATTTTTTAGGTTAAAATCGCTACTTTTCGAAGCAAAATTTTTTTTTTTTTTTTTTAAAAAAAAAAATTTAATTTTTTTTTTTGCTTCGAAAAGTAGCGATTTTAACCTAAAAAATATTAAAAAAATCAAAAAAAAAAATTTGTGTGATTTTTAGCTATTTTTAGGCATTTTTGGTGTGTTCACATTGGTTCTCGCGGTTCTCACAATAAGAGGTGGTTCTCGCATGATCTTCTCCCTATATATATATATATATGTATATATACGAAGTGTTCAAGCGAAAACTCCTTCTATTGCTTGCATTCGGAAACTCCTAAAAAAACCTTAAAAACATACTATTGTTTTTTAACATTTTTGGCTGTAAATCTAGTATTTTAAAAATACAAAAAAAAATCGTATTACACATGTGCAACATTGTGGAAAACATAAATCGGCCAACCACCCCACCCATAAAAACCTAAACTCCCCACCCCCCCCCCCCTCCAAACCTAAAATCTAAACTCGAAACCTAAACCACCCCAAAAACATTACCCTAAAAGTTAAACTAAACCCAAAACCTAAAACCCAAGGCTAAGTAGTATTGCATGGAATACTATAATAGTAGAATTGAAAAAAGAATGTCATGTTAAATCTTTTGTTTGTGTTGAAAATATATGCTCGAATAAACTAGAATGAAATATAACAAAATTTGTGATCTTATGGTGCAATTTTTTTAAAAAAAATAATAACATTTGAAGAAGATAGAAATGTTTGTAAATTTCATATATATATATATATATATATATATATATTTTTTTTTTTCAATTCCCCTCCCTCCCTCCCCCCCTTCATTAAAAGCCACATTCCCTTCATTAAGGAGGAGTTTTCGAGTTTTCTCGCTAACTAAGGGTTTTTAATTGAACTCTCCACTATATATAGGGAAGGTTCTATGTAGAACACTAAATATTGCAAGAACACGTATAACAATCTGATTCACACATTTTTTTCAATCCTAAAACCCTAAAAAGTAAATAAAAATGTTACAAATGTAAGATTTATTGTTTCTCACACTAGAACTCAAAACAAAAAAAAAATGGAAAATTATTAGTTTTATATAACCTACACATACATAGAGTATGTGCAAGCTAAATTACCTACATGTATGTAAGTTGTGTGTAGGTAAAAATATATATGTTTTCTTGTGTATATAATACATATATGAATGTAAGAAGCATAAAATTTAAAAAATATGAACATTAAATACCAAAATTTAGTGATTTGGAGTTGATCTTTTTGTTTTTGCAATAATTAGAGTTTTGTAATAATCTTCATCGTATATATATGTGTGTGTGTGTGTGTGTGTGTGTGTGTATATATAGAAACGAGATCAGGAGAAAACGCTCAAAAGTGTGAAACGGTGAGAACGTTTCCTGGTCCAACACGTGTCACACCGCTTAGAAAAGGGCGGAGGGGATTTTTTGTCCTTTTCATCTTCTGCTTTTCCCGTTCCGCTTTTCCCAATGTTGTTTTAATTTTTGGTTTTTAAGATTTTTGGCGTTAACCAAATTCAATAATTAATGGCGTTTAATGGTTTCATTGTATTAACATTTTGGCGTTTATGGCGTTTCTTCAAATCGTATGCCATTGGAACCCAGGGGGTTCGGAAATCTATTTGAATGGCGTTTTTCAAGGCGTTTTAAACAAGATGGCCCATTGTTCTATTATTTTTTACAAACATTTTGGCGTTTGTGGTATCTTGGCGTTTTAGTATTGTTAGATTATATTTCAACCACAGGAAAAAAAATACAAGCGAAGAAAATAAATTAAAAATCCTAATCGGATCTCTCTTCACAATCTTCACTGTCATCAGTCTCTCTCTTCTTTAATAGTACAAGAACTGTCACCAAATATATGGCGTTTTATGTAAAACTTAACAAACCCATTGGTTTGATTATTTTGCATGCTCGTCTGTTGAACTGGTTTTTTTATGGATATTTGGGGACATAGATCTATGACGTGTGAATGGGTTTTTCGCTTTTTCTTTATCTTGATCTTCATCTTTATAATCAACCCACTCTTCAGTGTCATTGATCTCTTCTCCTCATCCAAACTTTCTTCAAGAACAAAAAATGCAAAATGCCATATGACTGGCATCAGTATATTTTTCTTGAATTTTTGTCCATCTCATGCAGCAAAATCTTTCTGAATTACTCCCCTCTGATAACAATTCATTCGGTGAAACTTCACTAAGAACAATTCTGAATATCCAAGAAAGCATATTAGCCATCTTTGATTTTTTTATTTTTTGGCGCTTTACAGTGAGTCGTATTTAGTAGTATTGGCGTTTGTTTTTTTTTTTTGTTTGATCAAATGGAAGTTGCTGAGACGTATCATTTTATAGGATGTCTTTTTGGCGCCTAAGTTAGGCGGTGCATTATTATAATAAAGTATTCGTCTTTTCAGTTACTGTTTGTAATTATTGTTTTTGATAAGCTTTATCTCTGAAGTCTGTAACACGTCCCATCTTTCAAGTTTGGCGTTTTAGATTCTAATATAACAAATTTTCCCTATCTTCAGTATTACTGGTTTGTATTTACTGTTTCTAGTTACATTTTCAAGTTTGCTTTTTATTTTTTATTTATTTTTTTGGGGTTTTTTATAATACTTTTTCAAAGTAATTTTATTATAGTTTGGGAGTTTTTGGGTGCGTTTAACGGGATGATGTCGTTTAAACAAACATTTTTGGATTGTTTTGGCGTTTTTATTATATATGGCGTTTTTATTATATAACAATCAACTGCAAAGGAAAATAAAAAAACACATAAACAATTGATCTTCCAAATCTTCACTGTCACCAGTCTCTTTCTTCTTTTTTGAATCATGTTAACTGGCTGGTTCGACTTTCGTATGATTCATTTTGTTTTTTTTTGTTTTTCAAGTAGTTTTTTGTGTGGCTGTTTGGAAGCATACAATCTGACATCAACATCTTTTTCTTGAAGATTTGTCCATCTCATGTAGCAAAATGTTATTGAGTTTAGACCCTTCAGCCAACAATCTTGAATTTCACAATCAACGATGTTTGATTTTTAACTTTTTGGCGTTTTACCAATAAAAAGAATGCCACGAAAAAAGAGCACCTTAAACCTCAAAATTTGATCATGCTAAAATCAATAATGTTTTGTTGTATGAGATGGATAACATTGTTAATCCTCGGTTAAGAAAGATAACTGACAATGTTGTCCACCCCATACAGCTAAACTTTATTGACAACAAACCTCAATAATGTTTTTGTATGTTTTGGCGTTATAAATTTGATGGAAGTTGAGGATAAGTCAATAATATTTTACTCAATGAAATGGACAATATCCTCACTTAAGGATTTTGTCCATTTCATTGAGCGAAATCTTACAGACAACCAAACTGAATTTCAAAAAAACGTTTTGGGTTAGAAGATATTTGATGTTTGTGTTTTTTGGCTTTTCTAAGGGAATGAGATATATCAAATATGGCTTTTGGGTTTTTGCGTGTGTTTTTAATTGAAGGTCTGAGATGTTGTATATATAGGATTTTTTTGGCGGTTTTTTTAGGCGGGATTTTACTATAATTAAGTTTGGCGTTTTATATCTAATGGCGTTTTTACTTAGAATGGTCTGTGATTTTTGTTTTTGGCGTTTTATTTCATGAGATGGCGTTTTGTGTGGAGAAGTCAAAAGACCCTTTTACCCTTAATGAAGCGCGTCCACGTAATAAAATTGATGTTATTTACGAAAACGCCACCGCGCCAATCTAGTCCATAGATTGTTTTGAACGGACGGTCGATAAGCGTTCTCACCGTTCTCACACTTTCTACCGTTTTCTCTAAATAGCGTGATGTTCCAAAATTCGCTCAATAGTGGAGAGTTTGTAGTTTTTGTATAGAAATTTTTGGGTATATACGTTTTTTACCCCTGGTTTTATAGAAATTTTTGGATATATATGTTTTCGACCCCCGGTCGGAAATCTCAAGCTTCGCCACTGTTCATGGATTGTTAACCATATCCAAAACTTTTGAAAAGATTCATCCATATGTAATTGTTAACATGGTTCTATTAAATATTATTATTTAATTGTATTTTGTAGTTTATTATATTCGATTTAGTCAAGATACATAGGATTGACTGGCTTCTTGATAGCCTCATCGAGTGTTAAACATATCCTAAAACTTCAATTTACAATTTGCTTAGTGACATATCTATATCGTATGCTCCAGGATGAGAATCTGGCGTACATCTGATGCAATGTTAATAGTCCATGGACTAACATGGCATTCATATAATTACCGAGCTAAAACATTAATAAATAATATCCATGATATTGTATACTTGGTCAGCATAGTTTCACCCGCGATTGGAAATCCTCATGTTTATGGATTATTGTGATTTATTCGAACGCCTATATGTTTATCTTTTGTTTCGAACGCCTGTTTAGCGTCGCAATGTCGCATGTAGTAAGTTTGATTTATTCTGCGTTTTGCTGATTCAAAAAATGTGAAGATTGTTGATCAGTTCTGTTTTAGGCATAATGGAAAACATGAATAACATACCTGATTGCAGCAGTACAGGCCAGCAGAGAATCCAGATGGAGACGCAACAATAAGGTTTGACAAGATTGTCAGCTTGATTTGGTTCCTCCTTAGGGTGCAATCTAATGATGGTGATAAGAGAACCGATAAAGGGTAATCGGTATAGGAGAGGAGGCAATTTGATGTTATGAGTAATTAGGTTATCTTGAAGTCTAACCATTTAACCTCTACATTAGTCTCCTTATATATGCACCCAAGAAGAAACCCTAATTAGTTAATAAGGGTAATATGGCCCATCAACATTTACCAACTAATTATTTAATAGGTTGTTATATATTTTGATCTATATAATGTAAATGATTATAATGGCTACTAGATTAAATACAACATAATATATATTTAATCTTACATTCTCCCTGTAACACCCCAAAAACGGGTTTGGTAATCAAACCACGTTAATACTAAAAGACGGGTAAGGTACCGTTAGTGGTAAAATTAAGCCGGAAAATATTAGGATTCATATAACTAAATCTAATATTTAACAAAACAAGAAAAAAAAGAATGGTTTTGGGAAATAAAGTTTATAGAAGGCCCGAGTTAACGGGACTCAAAATAAACTTAGTCATAGATTCCCCGAACCCACTAATTTAATTAGGAATGTTTAACCTAGTTAATAAGTGGGGGAATATTGTTAGAAATAGGTGGGTTGTACCCTACCTAATTAACTAATCAAACTTGAGGGGCCAAAAGAGGAAAATGGAAACATAATATTTATTTTAATTAAAAACACACTACACACAAACTAGTGTGTGTGAGTGTGTGTACGTGAAAGAGGTCAGGGGAAACAAAGAGAAGCCAAAACCCTAACTCAAGCTAATTCACCAAATTGAAGGTCAAAACTAGCTCAAATCAAATGCATGATCACTTACAAACGATCACCAAGTCAAGGGGATCGTGAGGTATGTCAAATTTTATAATTTGGTGATGTTTCAAAATCTATGATGAACACTCAAAATCAGAATTCGTGAATGAATGTTGAGTTTATGAGTAATATGTTATGAAATTCATGTTTAGAAGTGAACCCTAGATGAAAACTTGATGAATTAGCACTAGAAACAAAGGATTTGATGATAACCCTTGTATGTGCTAAGTGGGTTTTGATTGAATAATGAAGATGATGATAACCTTGTGTTTAAAAACCATTATAATTGATAGTAGAAACAAGGTACTTGAACAAATTACATGATTGGGTATTTGTTCATACAAGATTGAGATGGGTTTTTATGATATGATGATATTAGCGTCAAACTTGTGATTAGAATCATCATATTAGTTAGTAAAGACATAGTACTTGAACAAATTAGGTGTTTGGGTACATAAATCATAATTGCTATGAAATGGGTTTAGTTGATTTGAAGAAATTAATGTTGTATTGGTGTTTATAAACGCCATACTAACTCGTATGAATGAACTACTTGAACAAAATAGGGATTTTGTTAAGAGTTCATAATTGATTAGAAGTGAGTCTTGACACAAGAATTAAACTCATGATTTATGATTGAGTTTAAAGAGAAAAAAATAGTCAAAGAATCATAAGGTGTGAAAGTCATGATTTGGGATGGCTAATCTAACAATCTTGTGAATAATGAATGATAGTTGGCGCTTAACAAGCTAGGTGAAGCTTGGGAAGAAAGCGGGACGAACGAGTCAAGCATAAAGGAAAAGCGTATTCGGGATGCAAGGTAAGTGTAATTTACACACTTATGTAGAATACTCGTTTATTCGATACGTTGTAAACGTGAAAACGATAATATTGGAAATTTGAAAATTTGTCAAGTATCGACTTATGTAAATCATGGTTAAAAGGATACCCATGGCGTAAGCCGAAATGGGTTGAAACTGTAAGAAAAGAGTGTAAAAGAAAAAGGGTATGGTTATAAAATCCGGGATGGGATGATGTATGAATTGGAAATCAAAAACTGTGTTTTTGATTTAAATAGATAATGTTAGGCATATAGTCCAAACGGGTCGAATGGTGGTGATAACACCATTTGACAATATCGACTAATGTGGTCGTCAAGTCTTATGTTAACAGGACCGATTAGCAAATCGGATAGTTGCGTCATCATTGATGGTGTGATAATGAAAACGAGGTATAAACTGGGTCTACTTGTTGATCTGGGCCAGGTACGCATAATTATGTTGTAGTTAAAGTGCTATTTTGGTCGAATAATTTGAGGGAGAGTCCTTCGTCATAAAAGGACTAAAATCGACCAAAACGCCCTTGTAGGCTAAATGGAACAAACGACCCTTAAAGGTTGTTTGGAAACAAGTTTTATGACTAGGTAAATACTTAGAATAAGTATAGAAACTAAAAGAGGTAATATAATAGCCAAATGGCACTATTTGAGTTTTTGCCGTAAAATAATGGTTCGAGAGGTAAAATTTGGTTTATATTGATCACCACATTAAACCCGCCATAAACTCAGTTGTGGTGATAGATTATAGGATAAGAAATGTGGTGATGAAGTGCTAGAAGTAATCGAAAGCGATTTTAGGCTCGAAAGCGCTTAAGTACCCTTAACGGGTCAAAATAAGCATACGAGCGAAAACGGGTTTAAATGGTGTAATAAACCTATGATTAGAACCTAATATAGTAGGTAACATCAATTTAAAGAAGTGTATGAGATATAGGAATCAAATAAATACGTTTGTTTGATAAAATGCATAAACGGGTTAAAATTCGGTAAAAAGGTAACGAGTTGAGGGCTTAGAAGTCTCAAAATTTATTATGTTGGATGTAGGATTTTAACTCCATAAGATGGAGGATTAAATTACGGACGCGTAGGAAAAAGAATCGGGTAAAACGGATCAATAACGAAGAAGTTATGGCCGTTTCCGTGAAATCAGGTCGTGCTGGGAATCTGCAGCACCAGTCTGTCGAAAACAAGCCGTGGCGTAGCGCGACTGGCAGTGGCGCTACGCGAGCGGGTGTCAGTTTCGCGAAAATCGCTTATTTTAACCGTTAATGCATTGCGAACCCGTTTAAATACGTTCTAAGTTACGTATAACTAATCCAACTCATGTTTTATGAGTTTCAGGTAAAATTTTAGCACCGGAGGACGATCAAGCACAATGAAGAACCGAACACGATCAAGAAATAAGCTTCCGCACTATGCATCGTTATTATGTTAAACGACGAACGTACACATGATATGTTGTATACTTTTAAATTGTAAAAAGTTTTAATAAACCCGTAATTTCCAATGCATATGTAATCTTAATTACATGATTGTTTTTCGTAAATGATACGTTAAACCTTAATTTATAAAGACGGGTGTTACAAGTTGGTATCAGAGCCTTGGTTTAAGAGATTCAAGTATGGTGGGAAAACTATGCTTGGACTTAAACCTTATGCTCTTAATAAAAATTGGTGTTCGGTTCGTGGCTTGATCGCAAATCCGGTAAGTACAGGTATGTTAATGGTTTAGCATGCTAAAGTGTTGTAAACAACACATAGGGCTACCGTGTGATACACGTTACCCCAATTGAAATGATTGATATAGTTGACGAAAATACGCGCGTTGACGCGTATAGTAGAAAAAGCCTTGTATTATAATACGGGCGATTATTGAAGTTGACATTACTAACTTTTGTGAATGTTTTAACTGAAGGACACTCGCGTTTGAAGACGACGAGAGTCAAACAAATTATGGATATGATGATGGAACGGTCCGAAGTATGACAAGAGGAGCATGCTCACCGAGGACTAAATCGCGTAACGACCGCGAACAAGGTTAATGGCAAGGAACGCCCGTCGGGGCAAACATTACCAGGTGCACATTTTAAATAATCGCACAAATAGCAATATGCAACAAATAAGTAGAAATTGAAAGTTGCATATGTAGATTAAAAACTTGGAAAAACCCGAATAGAAAATGTATTCGGGATATTGTTTCCAAGAGAAACAAATAGAGGCGTTACTTACATAGGGCGTGATGTGAAAACTATAAAAAGGTCATGTGTGTCATGTGTTAATCGCTTACTCTGGCCAAGTAAGTAGTGGCATATGATAGCATGAACTTCTTATGGCGGACACGTTTACATCCGATGTAGTAAGGGCGGGGTGAATGGGACTAATTAAAAAGTACCCAAATGAAGCAGATAAGCAAAATATTTGATAACAATGTAAACGCACAACCGAGTGACGGGAGCGTATTACATTAGGATAATGAGCCCGAGTGAAGGGACAAAGAAACATGTAAAATGATTTAGACAAGTATTGGGAGGGTGTGTACTTACACTCGAACCCAGAAAACGCAAGCATGTAAAATGATTTAGACATGTATTGGGAGGGAGTGTACTTACACTCGAACCCAGAAAACGCAACCATGTAAAATGATTTAGACATGTATTGGGAGGGAGTGTACTTACACTCGAACCCAGAAAACGCAAGCATGTAAAATGATTTAGACAAGTAATGGGAGGGAGTGTACTTACACTCGAACCCAGAAAACGCAAGCATGTAAAATGATTTAGACAAGTAATGGGAGGGAGTGTACTTACACTCGAACTCAGAAAACGCAAACATGTAAAATGATTTAGACAAGTATTGGGAGGGAGTGTACTTACACCCGAACCCGGAGGATGCAAAACATGTGAAATGATTAAGATATGCATTGGGAGGGGGTGTACTTACACTCGAACCCGGAAAATGCAAATATGTCCCTTAAACGGGTCGTTTTTGTAAAACGTCAAACTTAAGGACAAAGTCGGAATATAAAAATGAAGCGAGGTCTTAATGCATACCGGGAGGGTTGCAATAATAACGACTACGGTAAAACACCCGATTGATGGGTAAGAATTAAACACATGCGTAAACCAAGAGACGTGGACGCGGGTTGAAAAAAAAAATCAAAGGACTTGGATTACGAGTTATGACTATAAAATCTCGTATATAGAAATTTGTGAGTAAATATGTTCAACTATTCGAAGTCGAATGGGTCGAATAAAGAATAAATTTGATTGTTTATAAGTGATGGATTTCACATTAATAGGTCAAACAGGTTGAATACAATATAACGCCGAATGGCACAAATGAGCGCTAGCCAGATAAAGGTAGCGTTAAATGCAAGAGAATAATGAGCCCGGTAATGGAATATAACCAAATAATAATATATGCAAATCAAATAACAGTAAGCATAAGAACAAACTGACGCGTAAATAACGTCAGAAGTCATAAAGTCGGAGGATTAGTCCAAGAGTAAACGAACGAAGCTTTAGACTACGGTCAAGGCCAACTAAAGTTCAAAAGCAAAAATAAACAATTCCAAACATAATGAGGAATGCTTGGAGCTATATATGTATATATATATATACATTTGAATACAGACACGAATAAAAGATGATCTATGGGATCATCATAACCTACGGGATTCAAAGAAATGTCAAGGTCTACGGGGCCAAAATGACCCACGGGTCATAAATTGAAGCAAAGGGGTCATAAGGGCCTCGCCTTAAAAAGTTGAAAGCTTAAGGAAATAGCCTACGAGGTTAAGTGAAGGAACCTACGGGTCAATAGTGTAAGGTGAGGGAACTTGTTACAATTCCCCGCGTAAAACGAGAACGGAAAACAATAAATTATGGGTTGTCAATTTCCTTGATATGAGTAACTGGCATAATTAAAGAGAAAAACGTTAGACTAAAATTCAGTTTTAGTAAGAAATAACGTTTTTACAAATAAAAAAAAATCCTGATGGGAATTTGAATAGTAAGCATGAAAGATTCAAGTTTTGACACTGAAAGGCGCAAGACGATATATTCGGAAAGTGATATTTTTGAAAATGAAAAGTTGATAAAAATTAAACATGATGTGACACGGTCACGGTTAGGAAATGTAATGTGAAGTAAAAATCACATGATAACCAAGCGAGCGGTAAAAAAAAAAAAGTAACTGGACTAATAAGTCTAGTTAGTGAGACCGGTTAAGGTCAGTAATTCAAATCAAGAAAATTTGGTTTGCTTGTAAGCGGTGGATTCGGTATAACTGAACCGAATAAATAAATTTGAAAACAAAAGAAATTGTTGCTAAAAGTGAAAGATTTCACTAAAGACAGTTAAACGGGTCAAAGTAACGAGATTACGATGTTTCAAGTCGCACTATGTCGTATGAGTTATGTAGACAATTAGTAACCAAAAAGATGTTACCATACTTTTCTGGTAATACAAACTATGGGATAAAAGTATAAGTAATGTTTAAAAGATTTCTCGAATTGAATACATTGAGTTAAACTGAATGAATTATGTAAGAAAAGGTTTCGAGGACGAAACCTCTTTAAGGGGGGTAGACTTGTAACACCCCAAAAACGGGTTTGGTAATCAAACCACGTTAATACTAAAAGACGGGTAAGGTACCGTTAGTGGTAAAATTAAGCCGGAAAATATTAGGATTCATATAACTAAATCTAATATTTAACAAAACAAGAAAAAAAAGAATGGTTTTGGGAAATAAAGTTTATAGAAGGCCCGAGTTAACGGGACTCAAAATAAACTTAGTCATAGATTCCCCGAACCCACTAATTTAATTAGGAATGTTTAACCTAGTTAATAAGTGGGGGAATATTGTTAGAAATAGGTGGGTTGTACCCTACCTAATTAACTAATCAAACTTGAGGGGCCAAAAGAGGAAAATGGAAACTTAATATTTATTTTAATTAAAAACACACTACACACAAACTAGTGTGTGTGAGTGTGTGTGTACGTGAAAGAGGTCAGGGGAAACAAAGAGAAGCCAAAACCCTAACTCAAGCTAATTCACCAAATTGAAGGTCAAAACTAGCTCAAATCAAATGCATGATCACTTACAAACGATCACCAAGTCAAGGGGATCGTGAGGTATGTCAAATTTTATAATTTGGTGATGTTTCAAAATCTATGATGAACACTCAAAATCAGAATTCGTGAATGAATGTTGAGTTTATGAGTAATATGTTATGAAATTCATGTTTAGAAGTGAACCCTAGATGAAAACTTGATGAATTAGCACTAGAAACAAAGGATTTGATGATAACCCTTGTATGTGCTAAGTGGGTTTTGATTGAATAATGAAGATGATGATAACCTTGTGTTTAAAAACCATTATAATTGATAGTAGAAACAAGGTACTTGAACAAATTACATGATTGGGTATTTGTTCATACAAGATTGAGATGGGTTTTTATGATATGATGATATTAGCGTCAAACTTGTGATTAGAATCATCATATTAGTTAGTAAAGACATAGTACTTGAACAAATTAGGTGTTTGGGTACATAAATCATAATTGCTATGAAATGGGTTTAGTTGATTTGAAGAAATTAATGTTGTATTGGTGTTTATAAACGCCATACTAACTCGTATGAATGAACTACTTGAACAAAATAGGGATTTTGTTAAGAGTTCATAATTGATTAGAAGTGAGTCTTGACACAAGAATTAAACTCATGATTTATGATTGAGTTTAAAGAGAAAAAAATAGTCAAAGAATCATAAGGTGTGAAAGTCATGATTTGGGATGGCTAATCTAACAATCTTGTGAATAATGAATGATAGTTGGCGCTTAACAAGCTAGGTGAAGCTTGGGAAGAAAGCGGGACGAACGAGTCAAGCATAAAGGAAAAGCGTATTCGGGATGCAAGGTAAGTGTAATTTACACACTTATGTAGAATACTCGTTTATTCGATACGTTGTAAACGTGAAAACGATAATATTGGAAATTTGTCAAGTATCGACTTATGTAAATCATGGTTAAAAGGATACCCATGGCGTAAGCCGAAATGGGTTGAAACTGTAAGAAAAGAGTGTAAAAGAAAAAGGGTATGGTTATAAAATCCGGGATGGGATGATGTATGAATTGGAAATCAAAAACCGTGTTTTTGATTTAAATAGATAATGTTGGGCATATAGTCCAAACGGGTCGAATGGTGGTGATAACACCATTTGACAATATCGACTAATGTGGTCGTCAAGTCTTATGTTAACAGGACCGATTAGCAAATCGGATAGTTGCGTCATCATTGATGGTGTGATAATGAAAACGAGGTATAAACTGGGTCTACTTGTTGATCTGGGCCAGGTACGCATAATTATGTTGTAGTTAAAGTGCTATTTTGGTCGAATAATTTGAGGGAGAGTCCTTCGTCATAAAAGGACTAAAATCGACCAAAACGCCCTTGTAGGCTAAATGGAACAAACGACCCTTAAAGGTTGTTTGGAAACAAGTTTTATGACTAGGTAAATACTTAGAATAAGTATAGAAACTAAAAGAGGTAATATAATAGCCAAATGGCACTATTTGAGTTTTTGCCGTAAAATAATGGTTCGAGAGGTAAAATTTGGTTTATATTGATCACCACATTAAACCCGCCATAAACTCAGTTGTGGTGGTAGATTATAGGATAAGAAATGTGGTGATGAAGTGCTAGAAGTAATCGAAAGCGATTTTAGGCTCGAAAGCGCTTAAGTACCCTTAACGGGTCAAAATAAGCATACGAGCGAAAACGGGTTTAAATGGTGTAATAAACCTATGATTAGAACCTAATATAGTAGGTAACATCAATTTAAAGAAGTGTATGAGATATAGGAATCAAATAAATACGTTTGTTTGATAAAATGCATAAACGGGTTAAAATTCGGTAAAAAGGTAACGAGTTGAGGGCTTAGAAGTCTCAAAATTTATTATGTTGGATGTAGGATTTTAACTCCATAAGATGGAGGATTAAATTACGGACGCGTAGGAAAAAGAATCGGGTAAAACGGATCAATAACGAAGAAGTTATGGCCGTTTCCGTGAAATCAGGTCGTGCTGGGAATCTGCAGCACCAGTCTGTCGAAAACAAGCCGTGGCGTAGCGCTACTGGCAGTGGCGCTACGCGAGCGGGTGTCAGTTTCGCGAAAATCGCTTATTTTAACCGTTAATGCATTGCGAACCCGTTTAAATACGTTCTAAGTTACGTATGACTAATCCAACTCATGTTTTATGAGTTTCAGGTAAAATTTTAGCACCGGAGGACGATCAAGCACAATGAAGAACCGAACACGATCAAGAAATAAGCTTCCGCACTATGCATCGTTATTATGTTAAACGACGAACGTACACATGATATGTTGTATACTTTTAAATTGTAAAAAGTTTTAATAAACCCGTAATTTCCAATGCATATGTAATCTTAATTACATGATTGTTTTTCGTAAATGATACGTTAAACCTTAATTTATAAAGACGGGTGTTACATCCCACTTAGCCGAGTAATCATTTACTATGAGTATTAGATTAGCCTGATCAGGAGTTAACACTCATTTTAGCCTTAAACCAAGAACTGGAGCAGAGAAATACAGCCGTTGAATCATTATGCGACTCAGGACCCCCATTAGTCATACTATAGCCTCAATTTAAAACCTAATCGTTATGATCAAAATACGCATAAGCTCTTTGTTTGATTTGTAATTTTATTTGTCTATATGCCATTATACCGGTTTAACATATGCTTAGAGACATATAAAATCAAACTGATGAGGAAAGTTAACTAATAGTTAGTCATTCATAGTACGATATGCAGTTGCGCATGGCCATCAATTAAAGCTCGTTTCTTTTATGAGCTCTCTTAATAAGACTTATGGGTAATAGCCCTTCAGTTATAGGATCCTTAAGCATATCATGAATGTATTCGATACAAAGACTTAGTTTCCTCATTTCGTTCATAAACGAATAATTAATTGTGTATCGAAACTTAATGCAGCACCTCTCCAACTGTTACTGTTCAAGAAGACCTGGTAGCTGACTTTATCACAATAAGTCTTCAATACGTTAATTATATGGAGTTAATAAACTTATGAGTCCACTGATAAATTTCCAACAACATTTAGTGACTATATTATGTCATTATAACTTAGGTTGTTGATATCAGTTTATCATGACTCCTCCATGAGATAGGTTGTGTCTGCTGACATAAGAATATACCCAAAATTACATTTTGTCATCTTTGAATATCACAAAGTTAGAGTAGTCAACCGGTTTGAGTTCTCACTTCTTCTTCAAAACATAACCTCTCGTTTCTTTTAAAGATATTGTAATACTCCATTAGATGCTTCACATTAATCTAGGCATATCTTGTGTGTTGCAATGTGAGTAATATCTAAATGAGTATCGACTTGAACTTACATAAGGCTTCTAATTAATGAAGCATAAATAAATAATCTCATTTATCCTATTATCCTCTAAAGGAAGAGCAGTATTGTTTGTTACAAATGTAAGGACCCATTTAAGGTTAAACTTATGGAACGGAACTAATGTCCCATTGGGTCTATCTCGATATGTTATGATATCTATCACTTAAGAGATATCTCTGAGATCTATTATATCAAAGTTTATGTTAACAATGCTTTGACTTATGTGACATATACTTGTCAAAAGAATATCATCTATATAGATAAGTTTATCTTAGTTGCTCCCACTCATTTTGAGGTAGGTACATTAATCCACTTGATTCTTGATGAAAATAATTACGTTAAGATTTCATCACATTATAATGTTTGCATTAACCCATACATGGATTTTATTGGCTTACAAATAAAGTGTTCTTTAACCTTTAGTTTGGAACTTTCAGGTTGTTTTATGAACATGTAAATATGTCAGCCATTTGTTAGGGAAAATTGTTTTTAATGTTCATCTAATGTAGCTTTAAACTATTATAAGCTACTAGAACAGTGATGATCCTCAAAGAAATCTTTGATAATTTATCTCTTCCTAAGTATAACCTTTGACAATCAATCATGCCTCTTCGTGTCTCTTCATAAGTATAACCTTTGACAATCAATCGGTTTTACTAGAAAACAATTTTATTCCATTCAGAAGATTAATTGACGCTAATGGCTTAATTAGAAGAGATAGGATCAGTAAAATTTTCCAAAATTCATTTCAACTTCAGTTAGGGAGGTTATGTAATCATCAAAGTTAGTAAGTTTTTAAACCTAGATGACCTCCTGAGTTGATTATTGGGTTTTAAAAGTTTCAGTTTTATGGATTAGCTCTTGGTTAGGTTGCTATCATTTTTAGGATTCTAAGTTTGTAAGAGTTGGTGCAGTATGGTGTATAAGAGGTGTAATCAGAGTTAAATTCGGAGTGAAATTTAATGACACTTTTCTCCCCACCTCTTGTATTCCTTGCAAGTCATGATAAGGACTTTGACTGCTCCCACTGACCTTAGAAATCTTAAGGAACTCGGCATGCTTAGGGTCAATATTTAACGATCAACAAAATTCTAATAGAGAAACAAGTTAATGACGTTAGTGGTTGTGATTTCTCTTGTTGAGGATTATGTTAGTTTAGGTAAGAAATCTAATTGTGCCCACAATTAAGCAACAATGAAACTTTTGTAAGAGTAGCATTAGATTTTAAGGAGACACGTTTTGATGGAACAGTGTTGTGATGGAGCGGTGTCTTGTACAAGAGGTGTAAATTGAAGTAATATAAAGTTTTCACTCCCCCACCTCTTGCAACTATTGCAAGTTATTATTAAGACACTTAATGCTCCCACTGATCTTTAATATCTCTAGAAATGCTACAAGAGAAGTTTCAATGATGTACTTGACGTGGGAACCTATCATATATATGTTAGACTTTATTTGATTCCCTTAATGTCCAGATGTCATAAGAAAACTCACGGACATATCTAACAGAAATCTTATTAAGTATATATATATATATAGGGGACCGCTAGAATGAGAACCACCTCGGGTTATGAGAACCGCGAGAACTACTTGATCCGGGGCGAGTTGTGCCAATTTTTTTTTCAAAAACGTAGATGCATGTATTATAAACACATTCGTAAAAAAAAAAAAATTTTTAAATTTAAAAAAAAAATGCCGTGTGTGTAGTTTTTTACACCACAAACTTGTGGTGTAAAAAACTACACACACGGCATTTTTTAAAAAAAAAAATTTTACGAATGTGTTTATAATACATGCATCTACGTTTTTGAAAAAAAAAATTTGGTCCACCTCGCCCCGTACGGTGTGGTTCTCACGGTTCTCATAACTCGAGGTGGTTCTCATTCTAGCGGTCCCATATATATATATATGAATAGATTTCTTCTAAGACCGTCGGCCATATGCGACAAAATTTAGATACAAGTTGATAGTCTTTAAATGATAAATGAATTATGTCTGAATATTCTATTTGGAATAAGTTCCACGAATATCAATGAATGACTTATGATGGACCCATACTTATTCCTTAAGCAAAGTCATATTTAGGGCTTTAATGTCATGATTTAAAATCACTTAGAATGAGATTAGATAAAAAAAAATCATCCTCATTAACCATGTCATGATTTCTCATGAATTTCGGTTATAATGGATGAAATTTATAAGTCTCATTTTCCTTTTGTCAAATTCTCATTTGCATGATGACAAAGGTTGTGAAAGTTTAAGGTATCATCTAGTTTTATCTTAGTAATGTTTCAATCCAGATATTTAGAACAAATAAGATGAGAGTTTAAGGTAAATGTGACTTTATGTTGACTATGCAAACCTCACAACCTTCATAACATTGCTTAATTATGATACTATATTCTGACTAATCTTCATAATATATATAAGGTATCGAAAAACGTTGTTAGAAGACTGCTTATTATGGTTCTTATAGCCTTAACTTTTAATTTTGTCACTAACTCTCATGTTAGTTATTTGTCGAGTTCTGGTAAGGAAAAATTTAGAACTAGAGTCAACTAATCATATGTTAATTGGAATATTAAAATTAGCAGACTTAAATATCATTAGTAAGTGACTACCTAATTAACTTATCCAACTGTTCTTTTGAATAATGGATAGTCTCGTTGCTTATGCCTAGTCTAATGGCATAATTATACAGTGAGATTTTCCCTTGAAGAACCTTAGAGGTGGAATTAGCACTTGTAATTTGTCTATGGACCTTAGAACAATCCTCTTTTAAAGTTTAAGTGGTTGTAAGGTGAGTAACAACTTATTTTCCAGCTTTAAACATTTATTTCTTTGTACATATGTTGCTTATCACCACAATCATTATATTTTGGTACTTTTGAGTGTTATAGTTGATTTATAAGGCATCAGATTGTACAAGTGAAAATCTTAGTATGTAATGTACTGGAAAAATGTACTTATTTCCATGCGTAAGCCCTTAACTTTATGGGTCATGGTATTGTACATTATTATGTATTCACATATACCACTTAACTTTATAGTTTATAATTTTAAATGAAGGCATGCATCTTAGGAATTCTTGTGATTATTGTGACAACCCGACTTTCCAAGGTCTTTCCCGACACGTTACTTGTCTTAAAGCTGTGTTTTCATGATCTGTTGCGTTGTAATATGTGCACCTTACTAGATGATGTATAAACTATTTACTGATTGGTTAATTGCCGAATTACTGTTTGATTAATTAAATTGCTAAAGTTATAACACATTACGAAACCCCCAAGGGTTTCGTCATGATGATGGTGGCGAAACTCTAAGTTGGGGGTTTCGTCGAACTGGGGAAGTTTCGTCGGAGTGGGCTTCGGCCCAAGGAGGTTTTGCCGGCCCAACTTCTTTCAAGATATAACTACTGGTCAGTTACGTAAACACAATTTAGAAACCCTAGAACTCTCTCCCCTTCTGTGCGACGGCAATCATCATTCATCTCCCCTCTCATAGTTATTTCCAATCTCATCTTGCAACCGGTAAGTACGCTATTAGGTTACCCGACTTGATTGCTTGGCTTGTTATCGATGATGGTTATGTGTTGTCTGTGATTTATGTTGAATGTGGAGTTTGGTTTGGGAATCCGTAATCAGATGTTGTGATGAATAGGGCTTTAATATCTTAACGACTAAACCGATAGATTGGATCATGTATGTTACAAATTCGATGTCCTGTGTTGTCTCATGATCACCGCACAAATGTGTATACGATTGTTAGATGTATGATAAGGTTTTGATTAATGAAATTATGATGATTGGGATCTTGTGATAATAAGGGTTTTGTTAGTTATTGATTAATCAGTTAGATAAAAACAAGTATGCCACGTCATCTATTACGTACGTTCTTGGCTCGATTTAATTAGAAACTGTCAAATTGCTGATGATGGAAATCGAGTGATTAGGGTTTTTCAGTAACGTGTTACGGCGGTGAAACTTGGAACAGTTATGCTTGACGACGAAACTCATTGGAGTTTCGCCACACTTGGTTTGGGAGTTTCGCCGGTTGAGGTTTCGTCGCCCAGTACTTGGTTCACAACAGATTGTGTTTTGTCATATGTATGGAACCTGGATGATTGTTACCTGTTTATTAATGAAGTTGATCATGATTAGGAAACATATATCTGCATAAGAAACACACGTGTGATCTGTGAACTTAATCGGGTTATATAAATGCTATGTGTTACCTGGAAACTGTTGTTGAATGCACATCATGACTACAACTTACACGTGAACATTGGGTATGCAAAACTGATTATGTGTACATGAATATCATAGGCTGTGACTGTTTAAGTGTGTACAAGTAATTAATCAAACCGAGCAAACCGAGGTGAGTTCACTGCTCTTTTCCAAGCATGCATCCCGGGAAGGGATATCGGGTAACGTTCCAGGGAGGAATGCAGGTTAATGGGATGTTGGTTATTACTCAGTTTCTATCATATAAGACCCCTTACATCTACCGATTGTTGCCGGTAAGGCAACGAGGTATTTAGTTGATAGCGTTATTAGGTTTGGCACCCTCACACCGGGCCGGAAGGACGGGCGTGAACTAATTACCTTGACCACTTGACCAATGCTTTGATAGAGGCATTGGGGTTTGGGCAAACACATCTAGTAGCCACATACGGTAATCGAGTTAATAACATCATCAAAACAAAACCTTGAACTGTTTTAAACACACATCTGGTAACTAAACGCGTTAACAAAACTTTGAACTCACCAGCGTCGTCTGACACACTTGTCTGCATGCTTGCAGGTCGTTAGATTTCTTGACATGGACTTGCTATCTGGGAGTGCTGGAGTGGTCATGGATCGAGGCTCTTGGATATATATATTTGATACATTGGTTTTGAACACTTATTATGAAACAGTTGTTTAACAATTCACTATATGCTTCCGCTGAACATTTCCTTTGGTTTAAACTTATGATTTGGATTTATATTTGGCAATTAATGAAATGTTTTATTTAAATTCTATGCGTGGTTCAAAGTGATTGGTGGCTTGGATCCTGGTACGTCACACATCCCGCGGTGTTCCCGCATGTGGTATTTTGGGGGTATGACAGTTTGGTATCAGAGCCACTGGTTATAGTGAACTAGGTTTTAAAAATTTTTTACAAAACCAGCCTATAACCGAACACCTTCGAAAAATCGACCATGACACTCAGCTCCAGATTGCAAGGTTCGTCTCCTGTTTATTTTATGCATTACTTGTTTAGTAGTCACATACTCACAGCTTGCATGAAACTACATACTAGATACTATGGTGATATGATAGTGTCACACCACTCTTTGACTACTATGATTCTTAGTCCTGTCATACCTTCTGTTTGCTATTTGAATGCGGGGGAAACTTTTAACGCAAGTTAAGAGGCAATGAGATGAGCATGCAAATTGCCTTATTATTATGGGTGCACATATAATAATAACGTGAGGTGCATGTAAGTCCCAGTGAGGCTTAACGAGTGTGAGAAGGGTTTCGCTCTATTGTGTGTAAGCTTGGTAGTTGTAAATATCAATGTGAGACTTGACTCTTACCTCATCTCGACTCCTAAATCTGTTCTCTCTCCATATATAGAATCATGAGTGGACGAGGACACGGACGTGGCAACATCAACATGACCCAAGCTGAGCTGACAAACTTAATCAACACACGTGTGGCTGAGGCTTTGGCAGCCTACCAAGCTGGTACGAAATGTGCCAAACACTCTTTAATCTTGTGTCGCGTACACGACTCTTACCCATGTAATGTGTTTTCTTTCGTCCAATAGGTCAGCAAAACCAAAACAATCCACCTGCTTGTACGTTCAAGATGTTCATGGATTGTAAGCCACAGACCTTCAATGGGACTGAAGGGGCTGTAGGACTCCTGCGATGGTTCGAGAAGGCAGAGTCGGTATTTGCTATGTGTAACTGTCCTGCTGGGTATAGAGTGAAGTATGCTACGGGCATACTCGAGGATGGTGCCCTGACATGGTGGAATGTCCAGGTTCAGCTGTTGGGTATCGAGGCAGCAAACGCCACTACTTGGGACGTCTTTAAGGAATTGATCAGGGAGGAGTATTGTCCTCGCGATGAGATCCAGAAATTGGAGAACGAGTATTATGACCTGAAAATGGTGGGATCTGAGATTGAAGCATACGAGAAGCGGTCGTATGAGTTGGCTGACATGTGCCCGAATTTGTCCCGACCTATGTCTCGAAGAATTGAGTTGTTCATCAAAGGATTACCTCCACGAGTGAAGGGTTTGGTTACTGCAGCAAATCTTAACAACTTGACACAGATTGTCCGTTTGGCTCACAAGATCGTTGATCAGGAGGTGGAGAGTAATTCACTACCACCACATGTTTCTGCCACTGCTACTACTGCCGCTACTACAGCCACTACCCCCGCCACTGACAGCAAGCGTAAGTGGAACGATGTGGACAAGGCGTCCAATTCGGTGCAGTCACAGAAAAGGCCAAACACCGGCAACAATCGTAGCTTCAGCCAGTCGTCTTCGGTGAATCAGAATCAGGGCTCTTATGTTGGGAAGAAGCCGCAGTGCAACAAGTGTGGCTATCATCATTATGGGCAGTGCGTCCGGGCTTGCTGTAGGTGCGAGAAACTGGGCCATGAGGCCAAAGACTGTAGAGCTCCACAGCCAAAGCAGCAGCAACAGCAAAATCAACAATATCAGAGACAGCAAAGGCAGCAACCCCATCAGGATCAGGGTTTCAAGAAAGGGTGTTATCAGTGTGGGGATGAGGGCCACTTTAAGCGGGATTGCCCTCAGTTGAATCAGAACGCCAACGACAACAACCGCCAGAATAACAACGGCAATGCTGGAAACAACAACAACAACGGCAACAATGGGGGCAACGGTGCTCGTGGAAGGGTATTCACGATCGGGGCTGGGGATGCTAGGAACGACGGCAATGTCGTGATTGGTACGTTTCTGTGAACAACCTTGTTGCTTCTGTGTTATTTGATTCCGGTGCCGATTGGAGTTATGTGTCCCTAGAGTTTAGTCAGCGACTAGGGTTAACTCCCAAACCTTTAGAAGTTAAGCAAGTGGTAGAATTAGCTGATGGTAAAACGATAGAGGCTTCGCATGTTCATTTTGGGTGTAAACTAGATCTCGTGGGTCAAGTGTTTGATATTGATCTTCTTCCTGTTACCCTCGGTAGTTTTGATATAGTAATTGGTATGGATTGGTTGTCTAAGCACCAAGCTGAGATTCTGTGTAAGGAAAAGATTGTGCGTATCCCTATCCCTGATGGAGAGCCATTGTTGGTTCAGGGGAATCGCAGTGGTGCGATGGTTGGTATTATCTCGGCTATGCAAGCACAGAAATGTCTACGAAAGGGGTATCCTGCAATTCTGGCACTAGTTACTAATACTCCGTCTGAAGAGAGAAAGCTCAAGGATCTGCCAGTTGTATGTGAATTTGCTGATGTATTTCCTGAGGAACTTCCAGGTTTACCTCCTCACCATCAAGTAGAATTTCATATCGATCTTGCACCAGGAGCAGCTCCAATCGCTCGAGCTCCTTACCGATTAGCACCTGGAGAGTTGCAGGAGCTGTCTAATCAACTGCAAGAGTTACTGGACAGGGGCTTCATTCGACCCAGTTCTTCGCCTTGGGGAGCTCCAGTGTTGTTTGTAAAGAAGAAAGACGGGTCCTTCCGCATGTGCATTGATTATCGGGAACTCAACAAAGTGACTATCAAGAACCGCTACCAATTGCCACGCATCGACGACTTGTTTGACCAGTTGCAAGGGTCAAGCTTTTATTCGAAAATCGACTTAAGATCAGGCTATCATCAGGTGAGAGTCCGAGAGGAGGATGTTCCGAAAACGGCTTTTCGAACGCGTTATGGGCACTATGAGTTTTTGGTTATGCCATTTGGATTGACGAATGTGCCAGCGGTCTTCATGGATCTCATGAACCGCGTATGCAAACCGTATCTCGACGATTTTGTTATAGTATTCATTGACGACATTTTGATCTACTCTAAAAGAAAGGAAGATCACGAGCGGCACCTGTGTCTTATTTTGGAACTTCTAAGGAAGGAGTAGCTCTATGCGAAGTTTTCTAAGTGTGACTTCTGGATTCGGGAGGTACACTTTCTTGGACACATTGTTAATGAATTGGGGATACACGTGGATCCTGCGAAAGTTGATGCTGTTAGAAATTGGGCGGCACCAAAGAATCCTTCGGAGGTACGACAATTTCTTGGTCTCGCTGGGTATTATTGAAGATTTATCAAAGACTTTTCGAAGATTGCACAACCTCTTACTTCATTGACACAGAAAAGCGTCGTATACTCTTGGGGAACGAAACAAGAAGAGGCTTTCCAACTATTGAAACAGAAACTCTGCAGTGCGCCAATTTTGTCCTTACCTGAAGGTACCGAAGATTTCGCGGTATACTGTGATGCATCTATTCAGGGTCTCGGCTGCGTATTGATGCAACGCAACAAGGTGATAGCTTATGCCTCTCGACAGTTGAAGGTTCACGAGAGGAATTATACGACACACGACCTGGAATTGGGGGCTGTGGTTTTCGCGTTAAAGATCTGGAGGCATTACCTGTACGGTACTAAATGCACTATTTATACCGACCACAGGAGTCTTCAGCACATTTTCGATCAGAAGGATTTGAATATGCGATAGTTTCGCTGGGTGGAACTCTTAAACGATTATGACTGTGCAATCAAGTATCATCCGGGTAAGGCCAACGTTGTAGCTGACGCACTCAGCAGAAAGGAATCGAAACCCAAGCGTGTTCGTGCTTTGTAGCTCACTATTCATTCTAACTTGCCTGATCAGATCCGTTCGGCTCAGGCCGAGGCATTGAAGGAAGAAAATTATGAAGCTGAGTATTTACGGGGTATGGAGAAACGACTCGAGAAAAGGTCAGATGGCATTAACTACTTCATGGAGCGGATATGGATTCCGTTGTTTGGTAACCTTAGAGAACTTGTGATGGACGAAGCGCACAAGTCTCGGTACTCTGTTCACCCAGGCTCGGATAAGATGTATCAGGACCTCAAAATCATGTATTGGTGGCCAAAGATGAAAACTCACATCGCAACTTATGTGAGTAAATGTTTAACCTGCTCGAAAGTTAAAGTTGAATACCAGAAGCCGTCTGGATTACTACAACAGCCAGAAATATCCATGTGGAATTGGGAGCAAATCGCAATGGATTTTGTTACCGGGCTACCAAGGACTCAAAGCGGGAATGACACAATATGGGTAATCGTTGATCGCCTCGCGAAGTCGGCGCACTTTCTGGCAATCAAGGAAACAGATAAGTTCTCACAACTAGCTGCGGTCTATCTTAAGGAAGTGGTTTCTAGGCACGGAGTGCCGACATCTATTATTTCTGACCGTGACCCGCGTTTCATCTCATATTTGTGGCAGTCGATGCACAAATCATTCGGCTCGCGTCTTGATATGAGCACTGCTTATCACCCGCAGACGGATGGTCAAAGCGAGCGAACCATCCAGACACTCGAAGATATGCTGCGGGCGTGCGTAATTGACTTTGGCAAGGGTTGGGAGAAACACTTGCCTTTGATAGAGTTTTCGTATAACAATAGTTACCATACCAGTATTAAGGCAGCTCTATTCGAAGAATTATACAGACGAAAGTGTCGTTCACCTCTCTGTTGGGCTGAAGTGGGTGACAGCCAGGTCACAGGCCCCAAACTTGTGTTGGAAACTTCAGAAAAGATCGTTCAGATCAGGAATCGCATGGCGGCAGCGCGCGACCGTCAGAAAAGCTACGCTGATAAGCGTACGAAACCTTTGGAATTCGAAGTCAACGATCGTGTTATGTTGAAGGTCTCACACTGGAAGGGCGTGGTGCGTTTTGGCAAACGCGCCAAGCTAAATCCTCGTTATGTAGGGCCATTCAAAATTCTGGAGCGAATTGGTAAAGTGGCCTACAAATTGGAGTTACCTACTGAATTAGGTAACGTTCATGATGTTTTCCACGTATCGCAACTCAAGAAGTGTTTATCGGATGAAACACTGGTTATACCGTTTCAAGAACTGAAGATTGATGACAAGCTGCAATTTGTTGAGGAACCAATAGAAATCATGGACCGGGAAGTCAAAGTTCGTAAGCACAGCCGTATTCCAATTGTGAGAGTTCGTTGGAACTCACGACGAGGACCGGAGTTCACGTGGGAGCGTGAAGACCAGATGAAGCTTAAGTATCCACATTTGTTTCCTAACGACAAGTCCAAGTCATGCAAATCTAAGTCTGCTACAACTAGTGAATTTCGGGACGAAATCCCCATTCAAGTTGGGGATGATGTGGTACCCGCGGAAAACCCACAGTCATCCTGAGTTACCGCTTTGCTGTTTTGGGGTTACTTGTCAAATTTCGGGACGAAATTTCTTTCAAGTTGGGGATGATGTGACAACCCGACACGTTACTTGTCTTAAAGTTGTGTTTTCATGATCTGTTGCGTTGTAATATGTGCACCTTACTAGATGATGTATAAACTGTTTTACTGATTGGTTAATTGCCGAATTACTGTTTGATTAATTAAATGGCTAAAGTGATAACACATTACATAGCACTTGACGAAACCTATCACTCGACGAAACTTAGAGTTTCGCCACCATCATCATGACGAAACCCTTGGGGGTTTCGTCGAACTGGGGAAGTTTCGTCGGAGTGGGCTTCGGCCCAAGGAGGTTTTGCCGGCCCAACTTCTTTCAAGATATAACTACTAGTCAGTTATGTAAACACAGTTTAGAAACCCTAGAACTCTCTCCCCTTCTGTGCGACGGCAATCATCATTCATCTCCCCTCTCATAGTTATTTCCAATCTCATCTTGCAACCGGTAAGTACGCTATTAGATTACCCGACTTGATTGCTTGGCTTGTTATCGATGATGGTTATGTGTTGTCTGTGATTTATGTTAAATGTGGAGTTTGGTTTGGGAATCCGTAATCAGATGTTGTGATGAATAGGGCTTTAATATCTTAACGACTAAACCGATAGATTGGATCATGTATGTTACAAATTCGATGTCCTGTGTTGTCCCATGATCACCGCACAAATGTGTATACGATTGTTAGATGTATGATAAGGGTTTTGATTGATGAAATTATGATGATTGGGATCTTGTGATAATAAGGGTTTTGTTAGTTATTGATTAATCAGTTAGATGAAAACAAGTATGTCACGTCATCTATTACGTAGGTTCTTGGCTCGATTTAATTAGAAACTGTCAAATTGCTAATGATGGCAATCGAGTGATTAGGGTTTTTCAGTAACGTGTTACGGCGGTGAAACTTGGAACAGTTATGCTTGGCGACGAAACTCATTGGAGTTTCGCCACACACATGGACGACGAAACTCATTGGAGTTTCGCCACACTTGGTTGACGAAACCCTTGGGAGTTTCGCCGGTTGAGGTTTCGTCGCCCTATACTTGGTTCACAACAGATTGTGTTTTGTCATATGTATGGAACCTGGATGATTGTTACCTGTTTATTAATGAAGTTGATCATGATTAGGAAACATATATTTTCATAAGAAACACACGTGTGATCTGTGAACTTAATCGGGTTATATAAATGCTATGTGTTACCTGGAAACTGTTGTTGAATGCACATCATGACTACAACTTACACGTGAACATTGGGTATGCGAAACTGATTTTGTGTACATGAATATCATAGGCTGTGACTGTTTAAGTGTGTACAAGTAATTAATCAAACCGAGCAAACCGAGGTGAGTTCACTGCTCTTTTCCAAGCATGCATCCCGGGAAGGGATATCGGGTAACGTTCCTGGGAGGAATGCAGGTTAATGGGATGTTGGTTATTACTCAGTTTCTATCATATAAGACCCCTTACATCTACCGATTGTTGCCGGTAAGGCAACGAGGTATTTAGTTGATAGCGCTATTACATCATATAAGACCCCTTACATCTACCGATTGTTGCCGGTAAGGCAACGAGGTATTTAGTTGAAAGCGCTATTAGGTTTGGCACCCTCACACCGGGCCGGAAGGACGGGCGTGAACTAATTACCTTGACCACTTGACCAATGCTTTGATAGAGGCGTTGGGGTTTGGGCAAACACATCTAGTAGCCACATACGGTAATCGAGTTAATAACATCACCAAAACAAAACGTTGAACTGTTTTAAACACACATCTGGTAACTAAACGCGTTAACAAAACTTTGAACTCACCAGCGTCGTCTGACACATTTGTCTGCATGCTTGCAGCTCGTTAGATTTCTTGACATGGACTTGCTATCTGGGAGTGCTGGAGTGGTCATGGATCGAGGCTTTTGGATATATATATTTGATACATTGGTTTTGAACACTTATTATGAAACAGTTGTTTAACAATTCACTATATGCTTCCGCTGAACATTTCCTTTGGTTTAAACTTATGATTTGGATTTATATTTGGCAATTAATGAAATGTTTTATTTAAATTCTATGCGTGGTTCAATGTGATTGGTGGCTTGGATCCTGGTACTTCACACATCCCGCGGTGTTCCCGCATGTGGTATTTTGGGGGTGTGACAATTATTCCATAGATAATAATTAGTCTTAGGAAAAACTTAATCTGGAATAACCTTTTAGTGACAGCAATTATGTTAGAGAGTTCTTGATTATCATAAGAGACATCATGTTCGATTCATCCTATTCATCATGCTCTAATTTGCTTCTGTAGCACTTTTATCAGAAGAGAGCAACAAGATTATCGTGTCTTAAGAGATAATCATGGATTTAATTTAAGAGCTAATCTTATAGAAACTTTAAATAAAGCAAAACATTTTAGGTTTAGGATTTAGAGTCGATGAGATGTAGATTTATAGAAGAAAGTTATAGTGAGTAAAGTTATGGGTATTTAAAAAATTAAGGTGGACAAAATGATCATAAGATTAATGAAGGATCACTAATGTGAGGATCATTATATGAAGAAGTTGTGATATGTCTATTACTAACATCAAAATAATAGACTTAGTTAAAGTTCTACTTAAACGAAGACAAATCAGCTTTGGCCAGAAGTGTAATCATTTAAGCATGTGTGCAAAGTAATCGTGACAAATCAGCTTTGGCCAGAAATGAGACAATCACTTTAGTTATGCACTCGTTAAGTATGCTAGACATGAATGAATTAAATCAGCTTTGGCCAGAAATTAATACATTTCACGTTTGTAATGCATACTCAACATGGCTTTTATTATACTTTAGCAATAAATAGATGTATCAAATCAGCTTTGGCCAGAAGTGATACATCAGAAGCTCACCCAAGTTAAGCCATTTTGGTTTTGTAAAACATTATCTGATTCTGATTAATTATCTAATTACAAAACCAATTATTTAATAGCCCCGAGCTAAATTTTAGTTCACATTAACAACTTAATAAAGTAATGAGGTTGAGATTTCGAGTTAGTCTTAGCTTTCAAGTGAGATCTCGACTCAGTTATGAGATCTCGACTCAGTTATAAGGTCTCGAGTGAGATCTCGAGTAAGGTCTCGACTCATCTTGAATCATTATGAGGTTTCGAGTCACTATATCTTGAACTACGTGCACTAATCTAACATTCTATGCACTAGACTCGATACAAGACGAAGACGACAGATGAATGCACCAACACTAAGGTCTAGAGTCGCAACCATCATGAGTCACTAATGCCATTCGAAACCTCAGTCGAAATCTCGAGGTCTCGAGTACTGAATTTTATGAGATCTCGACTCCATAATGAGGTTTCGAGTCGCAACCACCTGGTTGCGAGTCGAAATCTCAGTCGCAATCTCCTGCTGTCCTCGTATTTTAATGAGATTTCGAGCCGGAAACTAAGTCGAAACCTTGGTCTCGAGTTGTAAAGATTGAAACCTTTATGATTTCGAGTCGCAACCTTGCGGTCTAGAGTCGGAATCATGGTCTCGACTCGGAATCATGGTCTCGACTCGTTAAGGGTGATCTCGAACCTTTTGTTAGCAGTTGTTATTGTGAAAATAACTGAAAATTCGAATTCTTAGGGATTGTGATAGAGTTTCCTGTTTTAACATTGATCTAATTTTATCAAAATATTTCGAAAATCATAATCTGTTTATCTTTTTAACAGATTTCGAAAATCCTTAGTAGACAAAATAGATCAAAATTAGGAAAAACATTCAACAAGTCAAATTATATTCCAAAACATCAAGGAATTTCAAATTTTCCTAAGAACACATGATGAACCCTAAAAAATATAACATAAATTCTAGAACCCGAAACCTGATTTTTTAATGTTTTTATACAGATTTCGGACTTGTTGATTTTAACCATTATGATTTCGAGTCAACAGTTAACTTTTTCCTTTTTCCTTTTCCTCGAAACAGTGATTTTGAGTGATTACAAACGACTCGAAACCGGCCGTGATTGTTAGGTCTTCAAAATTTCGTTTTCCAGTTTCTATCCCAGAATTGATGGATACGAAAACAGAACTGACTAGTCAACATATGCTCTGATACCACATGTTGATCGGTTCTGTTTTAGGCATAATGGAAAACATGAATAGCATACATGTTTGCAACAGTACAGGCCAGCAGAGAATCCAAATGGAGACGCAGCAATAAGGTTTGACATGATTGTCAGCTTGATCTGGTTCCTCCTTAGGGTGCAATCTAATGATGGTGATAAGATAACCGATAAAGGGTAATCGGTATAGGAGAGGAGGCGATTTGATGTTATGAGTAATTAGGTTATCTTGAAGTCTAACCCTTTAACCTCTACATTAGTCTCCTTATATATGCACCCAAGAGGAAACCCTAATTAGTTAATAAGGGTAATATGGCCCATCAACAATTACCAACTAATTATTTAATAGGTTGTTATATATTTTGATCTATATAATGTAAATGATTATAATGGCTACTAGATTAAATACAACATAATATATATTTAGGAACAGGATCAGGAGAGAACGCCTCAAAGTGTGAGAACGGTGAGAACGATTCTCAGCCACAAGATCTTAGTGGTTTGTGGCTTAGATTGATGCGGTGGCATTTTTGTAAATAATAAGGGCATTGGAACTACCAGGAGGGGTAAAATAGGAAGATCCAAGCAAATGTGCACATATTAATCACATGCCATTTTCCCTCATCATATTTAAACGACAATAACTTTTTTATACGTGATTATTTTTCGAAAAAAAAATACACCATAAAACTCAGCGTTTTTTATCTTTCCAACGAGTATACTATTGATATACTTTTCGAAAAAAAATTAAATGGGTTTTATGGCGTTTTTCTGAACTGAGTGTTTTATGGCGTTTTAGACTAGTTATTTTCATGGCGTTTTTCTGAACTTGCTCCATAATAGCGCATCCCACATAATAACACATGCCACATATTAGAGCATCTATTAGAGCATCTGATTAGAACGTCTAGTACTAGAGTATCTATTAGAGCATCTGATTAGAGCATCTAGTACTAGAGCATCTATTATCTGATTAGCGCATCAAACAATAGAGCATCTGTTGCTGCTCTATTCTGCATTGCTTGCATACTGCATTTGTTTTCTAAGCCTATATTTCTAACAATGTTTTTCTGAACTAGGTGTTTTTATGGCGTTTTAACTAGGTTTTTTCATGGCGTTTTTCTGAACTGAGTGTTTTATGGTGTTTTCAACTGAGTTTTCTCATGGCGTTTTTCTGAACTGGGTGTTTTATGGCGTTTTTAACTGGGTATTTTTCATGGCGTTTTTCTGAATTGGGTGTTTTTATGGCGTTTTATTTGAACAGCCAGTTCATGTGAGTGAGTTTTTTTGACAATATTACCCCTTAGTGTAATTTAGCATCAATGCCACATGTCACCACCAAAATCGTTCTCACCGTTCTCACACTTTTTACCGTTCTCTCTAAATCCTGACCCTATATATTTAATCTTACAAAGATTTTAAGAAGTTGTCCTAAAAAATCATTAGGGAGTATGTTTCTATCTACCTATTTCATTCTTTTTTCGTAGATTACCACTTTACACTTTCTTTACTTTATGGATTTGAACCCCAGTATACTATATTAAAAAATCTGCAAAACATTTGTTTTTGTTTCTATTCTGACACAGAAGAAGACCCAAGTAAGAAAACCAAGATTAAAGCCCCACGCCAATCTCACAAGAAGGGTTGTTCAGTAGTCTTTGATGCAATTGTTTTGGCCAGAATACATAGAAGATGTCAAAATACAGACTTATGAGTATTCTCTCTTTTGCTTACTACAACTAAACATGTAAGCGTTAATAATATTTGAATTTGTAATAGTGTAATCTAACCTCCAAATTTAAGGTAAAGAGATACCATCCCAGCCTCGTAGCACGGTTCGTTTAGACACAGGTATTTGTCTTTTTTTCGCGATATCATTTTTTTCTAATTTGTAATGAGCATTGTTCTTTGTTTTACTGATTTGTGATTGGTCTGATTTGCAGGTGGAAGTTGTGATGTTAATGATTCTTTGTAAGCGTATATGCAAAGCACCAGGTTAAGGCACTTATGGGTTGGTGTTTTGACAATTACTATAGTTATTTCCTTTTTTTTTCTTGGGAATTTGGGTTGGAATTTTGCTACTGGGATTGCTGATACCATCAAAGAGAAAATACTTGCACTTTATAGTGATTGATGTGGTTAAAGCTTATTGCAAACTTTAATGGTGATTTTATTTTATACACTTCAATAAACGTTTATAGTCTGCATGACTCTTGCGTCAATAATCTATTGTATATCTACATATCATTTGGAGATGGTGAACCATGTCAAGTCAAAAGAATCTGAAAGAAACATGATAACAATTATGGAACTTCTACAATACAATTGAAAACAACCTGCTAAGAAGAGACTATTCATATAGCTTTTGAAACGGCGTTTAATAACAGTTTACGAGCTCTTCTGTAACATTAGTTCTTTAGAGATCATATGTGTCACACCCCCAAAATACCACATGCGGGATCCCCCGCGAGGCGTGTGACGTACCAGGATCTTAGCCACCAATCACATTGAACTCATAACAATAACTCAATTAAACTTTCATTTATTAGAATAAAGCGTTATAAAACATTATTTATTAATCAGCGGAAGCATAATACAATAGTTAACAATTTCGTAACTCAAGTATATAAATGCCATTAAACTTGTCTTGTGATTCCTTGTAACTTGACACATGACCACTCCAGCATCCCAGGTAGCAAGTTCCGCATCCACACATACCTATAACCTGCGAGCATGCACACAAGTGTATCAGACAACGCTGGTGAGTTCATAGTTTTGTGAAAACATTAGTTACTAAGTGTTTTAATTCCGTTCATTGATTACAATGTTGATAATACCTCGGATAGAAGACGGCTCCAGATTTATTTTGCCCTTTCCCCAATGTTCCTATCAAATCATTGGTCATGACTAGGTCATTAGTTCACACCCGTCCTCTCTGGTACGGGGTGAGGGTGCCAAACCTAAGTAGCGCTACCAACTAATACCCTGTTACCTCTCAGGTAACAAACAACAAGGAGGGACTTTAATGGTGATAGGACGAGTATATTATCCAACATTCCAGATTTTACCCACAAGACATATTCCTCTCAGGAATACCCATGATTTACCCAAAAACCTATCCCTCTGAGGGATACCCAATGACTGTCCCAACCACCGGGACGCATGCTCAAGAGAAATGAACTCACCTTTGGTTTGCTCGGTAAGACTAGTTACGTGTTTACAGTTGGTCGACCAATTCCAAATATAATTACCAGTAACAATTAGTTTCGTAGCACTTAATCACATATTCCTTATACATATTACACATGTAGCACACACATAATGTCATTCAAGTTGTAGTAGTTGGTCATGCAACCCAACAATCATTATCATACGTCATATCATCACATAGTGGGTATTTGAACCCCATACCAGTTCGTTTACATGGCCACATCCTATAATCATATTACAATTCTCAACATTACTCATTCAAGTGTGTGTTCGATTCCGTTCGAGGCCCAACCCGAGTGTACAATAGGTAATGTGCGGCCCAACAGTCAAAGGCCCAACAATATATATCCCGAACCCAATGAATTGCCTTGTGGGACTCGTTAAATGACAAAGCCCAATAGTCTTTGGCTCAATCAAAAGTGTGTGTGTGCGACGGGCCAAAGGTGTGCGGCCCATTGTGTTTACCCAAAACTGAATATGAATTAATTGGATCAAGATAATGGCCGACACAGACTGATAGCTTTCAAAATTTCATTGGACCTTTAAACCTTTGTCTTGTAATCTTGAAAGAATTATCATTTGATTAGACCAAACTCATGTGATATTGACAAACAATTAAATGTTGTTGATTATTTCTAAACAAACTTTATTCAATATGGCCAACATCATTTCATGTGATAAGGTTAAATGTGCAGTTTCAAAATGGAGTTCACATGTTAAACCACAAACATTTGATGAGTTTCCTGCCTAACGACAAACCATGACCACGACGAAACATCAAGATTTTTCGTCAACAAGCTAGGTGACGAAACACTAAGGTTTTTCGTCGACAAGTTGGGTGACGAAACACTATCTTTCATCGTGAGGGTGTGTGTGACGAAACACTATGTTTCGTCGGGGGTAACATCAGATGTCATGGCGCACCTGCAACCCTAATGTCCTAACTGCTACAACGCATCAACTTAATCATCATCACAGATTTCAACATGGATCGGTCAACATAACATCCCTTAGAATCAAATAACAGTTCATGCATTCATTTTTTCTAATCAAATCGGATCAAGCACTTTCAGTTATTCCAACAAATGCATATTATCATTCCCTTCGGAATTATGGTTTGAACATACAGTTACCAGATTATAACATCAGTCAAGCAATTACATCCTTATATCCAAATCAGAATCACTATCGTATTCGCAGGCCATACACAATATCAATAAAACACACAAACGTTTCCCTTAACAGTTAAAGATAGACTACACAGCGAACACAGCCATGTATCATCAGAGAGTAAAATCAAAGCATGGTATGATACTAACCGAAGAAAGATTAGGGAGTGGGGCTTTGGATGAGAATGATTCCTGATGGTTATGATCGAGTGGGGAATTATCCTCCTGCTGTCGTCGATCACCCAAGGGGAGAACTAGGGTTAGAATATGCTTGTGATATGATATTACGTGAACGTCCTGTGTGTGTATATATACGCTAATACTAGTAGCCGGCCCAACTCTAAGATCCATTTGGGCTCTACAAGGCCCAAGCATAAGTCTGATGCAATTGAGTGTCTACATGTGCTCGTTTTGAGCTCCGGGTATGTGTGTGGGCCTATACGAATTAGGAGTAGTGTAGAGGTTTAAAGTGTGAGCATGTGACCCAATACAAGTGCGGCCCAAATATACCAACATGTTATTTAACAGAGTTATCATAAACTTTTAAGTTTAACGGAGTTATAACAGTACAGAACGTTTAACACATTGGATAGGGATATCGAGAAGTTAAGATCACAAAATTAAACGCCACTAACCTTGAAAGTTTGGGTTGTCACATCATCCCCAACTTGAAAGAAATTTCGTCCCGAAATTTGACAGATAATCCAAAACAGTAAGATGTTAACTCAGGATGACTGTGGATTTTCCTCGGGTACCACATCATCCCCAACTTGAAAGGGAATTTCGTCCCGAAATTCACCAGTTGTATCAGAATAGATTGGGGTACTAAGCTTCATCTGGTATTCGTGTTCCCCCATAAACTCCGGTCCACGTCTTGAGTCCCAACGAACTCTCGTGATTGATATACGGTTACGCTAGCGAACCTCGATTTCCTGGTTCATGCTTTTAATAGATTCTTGGACAACTGTAACTTGTCGTTAACCTTAGGCTCTAGTAAGGGTATCACAAGTGCTCCGTTGGTCAAATACTTCTTTAGATTCGAGGCATAAATGCCATTGCGAACGTTACCCAATTCGTTAGGTAACTCGAGTTTGTGAGCCATGTCACCCCTTCTTTCCAGAATTCTGAATGGCCCATCGCATCGCAAATTAAGCTTGTCACGCTTCCCAAAGCGTACCACACTCTCCCAGGATGAAACTTTCAACATGACTCGCTCGCCTGCAACGAACTCCTAGTGTTTCCTAAGCTTATCAGCTTCCCTGACGGTCACTCGTTGCCGCCAACGATTTCCGATCTAATCAATCTTCCAAAGTATTCCGAGTACAAGTCCTGGACCTGTGATTAGGCTGTCACTCACCTTAGTCCAACAAGGTAAATCGGCATTATCGTCCATACAATGCCTCAAACAGAGTTGTCTGACTACTAGAGTGGTAACTGCAGCTGTAGATCTTAACCAAAGGTAAGTATCCTTCCAATTCTCACTAAAGTCAATCACACACATGCTCGCAGCATGTCCTTGAGTGTCTGGATGGTTCGTTTACTCTGACCATCCGTCCTATGGTGACATGTAATGCTCGTGTCTAGACATGAGCCAAGGGTGTTGTGTATTGCCTGTCATAAATCAAGCATAGATCAAAATCAGAGGTAACAGGGGTTGGCACCTCGTGCCTAAAACTGCCTCTCTCAGAGGAACATTCACAGCTTGTGAAGACTCGTCAGTTTCCTTGATTGCAAGAAAGTGTGCTAGTTACGTGAGACAATCAACGATCACCCAAGTGATACTGTTTCCGTTTTGAGTTGTAAGTAGACTAGTGACATAATCCATGACAGTCTGTTCTCATTTCCATATGGGTGTTTCTGGTTGCTGATACTCCACCTTGACTTTCCCACAAGTCAAACATCATTCACATACGTAGCTAGGTTGGCCTTCATGCCCGATCACCAGTACAAGATGTTATAGATCCAAATATCTCTTATCAAAACCCAGACGACTAGAATTTTGAGGCCAATGTGCTTTGCTCAACCTGAGTTCCCTACAGTTGCCGTATAATGGGTCCCACATTCATTCCATGAGGTAGCGAATATCGTCTGACCTGCTAAAGGTTGCTTCCCCATGCCACGCATGGGTTCAACTTGAAAATCCTCCTCCTTCAGTTCTCCAGTTTGAATAGAGTGAGTCCGATCAGGTAAGTTAGAGTCGATAGTGAGCTGCAAAGCTCGCGCACGTTCAAGTTTCACAGTCGTAATTATCCAAAAGTTCCATCTAGCGATGCCATTAACTGATTTAGCTCTTTCGAAACCAGGGTACATGGGAGGCCCTTGGGATCGGTCTAAGTAGTGCATTTGGTACCGTCCAAGTAATGCCTCTAACTTAAATCCAAGTCCATGTTTTCCACCATAGGTTGTGACTCATGCCATTCTTCTTGTAACTCTACTATGTAAGACATCACCATCCCGTGTTGCATCGGCGTTCATCAGGGACTCTAATTCGAACCATCATTGTATACCACTGAATCACCCGTATCCTCGGGTAAAGACGATGCTCAGTGCATTGTAATGTTGGGTTTCAAAAGCTAAAACGACGTTCTCCTGTTTGTCTCCCACGAATACACAGCGCCCTGCTGTGCTAAAGAGGTTAAGGCTGCGAAATCCTCGAAAATACTGTGATGAATCTGCGATAGTATCTAGCTGGACTAAGAAATTACTGTATTGATGGAGTGTGTGAAACCCGGATGTTAAAGTGTGTTATATTACATGTTTATGGCCGTTTAGTTGATTATACGCTTTGAATATGTTGACTACGCCAGTTTGTGGATTTGCAGGTAAAACGCATAATACAGCGAAGTTAGGGAGCGTAGTGATGAAACGGGAGTCGTTCGGGTCCAGAGATAGCTTAAATGTGAAAGAAACGTGAAACAATAAAGTTCAAGGGGTTGTTTGTCATTAAATGCAAGTTGAATTTAATGTGAAAAAGGCAGCACCGAGTTGAAACATAGCTTATGGTATGGCTTGTGTAACTTTCGGCAAGGAATAAACAAAAGAAACAGAAAATAAAAACTGTAACCTACGGTAATAACCGTAGGATACGGTTGAGTCTTAAAGGGCAGCCACAAAAAGAGTCAAGGGTTTTGACTTTCCATCAACATATATTAACATCATCAGGAATCATCATCATCACGCATACAAAAGGGGGCGGCTGGTTGGTGCACATGTGGAAACATTGTTGTGGACTATTATTGAAAGAAAAAAAATAAATTCACTCCATCCAAAAAATTAGAAGAAAACATCACGTGAAAGAAGGATTGGTGGCAGGCTTCTTTGGTTTTTCGAGAGAACATTATTAAATCATCACACGTGACATCTTGGACTTGTGAAGACTTAGTGGGCCGCACGTGGACTTGTGGAGTCCCTGGGCCGCCATATAGGTTTGAGGGTTGGACTTTGGACGACTGACTTGGTGGACTTCATACACGCATGTGAAGGGGGCACCAATGAATAAAAAAAAAAAAAGACATCATCATCGCGACATATTCATCAATCACAAAAATTGACGGCAGGGAGAAGGGGTTTTCAACCGTGATTCGAGCTTTCGATGAACAACCAATCGAGATGAGCGGCTAAATCTCTCGTGGACACTTCGGGTGAATGATTGTGTAAGACACTATTGATTTGGTTTATTGTTTTATGTATTGAGTTCGGATTGTAACCGTGTGACAGACGGTCTTTACTTGCGTTTTTATAATTCGTTTGACAAACGAATCCTGTGTGATAGACAGAGACATAAATACGTTTAAATCCGATTATACTTTGTTGGTTGAATAATTATTCATTGCATGAATAGTTGATAATTATATCGTTTAACCAATAGTATCCAATATGACAATCAACTAGGTTATTAGTAATTACAGAATCTGAATCCCGGAGTGATCACGTTTTCTCATCATTGTCTATTACAACTCAATCTTTTTCTTAATTGCAACTTGTTTCATGTGTTTTTAATTTCATATCAGTTTTACAATCATCTGTTTATTTTTTTTATAGTTGTTAGTAAATACTTAACGTTACACACTTTCCACAATCCTCCTCTGGTTCGATATCCGACTTATCCTATCTACATAGTTTAGTTGGTTTTTGCATGTCCTTAACGACAGACATCAAAATGGCGCCGCTGCCGGGGAGGCGTGCGCAAAGTGTTTAGTGTTAAGTTTTAGTTTAAAAAATTCAAAAAAAAAAAAATTAAAAAAAAAATCCAAAAATAGTTTTTTATTCGTCACATATTCCACTGTTTGCTTTTACCTTGGGTATACTAGTTTTGTCTGTGCAGATTTATTGCAGATCTTATTATGGAAAGTACTTACTGGTCATGCCGAGGTTGTGGTAGTCCATGTCACACGCGTGACGATTGTCCTGTGTTCCGGAAAATGTGTGAGGACGAACAAAGGAGAGCAGATGAGTTGGATTTTTATTCTGATGATGATGTCCACCCATACTATTCTTATTCTTATTCTGATTCGCAGCGAGTTGCATATGATTACCAATCGGATACGAATTATTATTATGATGAGCAGACATGGTATGAGAGTAGCTATGATCCAGGGATGGTACAAAGCGTGAGTTACCAAGAGGAGTATGACCATTGTTATGATGAATACTCTCGATTTTCTTATGAAGACCATCCGGTATACTATCAGGATGCCTATCATACCCAGCATACATTTGATCAGGGTGAGTCTGAATGTGCACCCCAGTCACCTAGTTACTATCAATCACCCCAATTTAGAAGTCTTATGGAATATAGGAGACAAAGAGAGCTGGCATACATTGAAAAGGAATTGGCGAAACCTGACCTGTCAATAGAGGACCAGTTGGAGATGTGGATTACGAAGTATAACCTTTTGATGGCTGAAGTGAAGGATGATGGGCCAAGAATGACTCCAATGGAAAAACGCCAAGCCAGGGATAGATGGGTGTCTCTACAGATGTCTCCTTCTCAAGTAAGGGATGAGGTTGTGGAGGTTAATACCACACCGGTGATTCCCCCAATTGCTGAACAGTCAGATGTGGAGAAAATTGTTGAAGGTGATGAGGTGAAAGAAGATATTCCACAAAATAAGTGTGGGGATGCACGTAGAGAGACGAGGAAGGTGACGGTGAAGGACATCGGGCGGATCATCATAAAGTGGTTGTGCAACAATCCGACTTATTTGCCGATATTGAGTAAAAAGAAACGCTTGTGGAGAGTTAACTATCGAGTGTATGTTGGGAACTCGATAGGAAAGTGTGGATTGAGGCCGGATTGCAGTGCGTCAGTGGACATCTTGATAAAAATTAGACCCCGCTGGATCATTGATGTCAGGTATCGTGCATTCATGGGAAATACAAGGGGTAAATGTGCACTGAGACCACCATAGCGCATATCAGGTACGGTCTGGCTGAAGACCTAAAACTTAGCGCTCTCGGGAGGCAGCCCGAGGATGTAGAGTTTGTACTTTGTTTTGGTTTCGTTTTGGTATGTTTGTGTTTTGACAGGTTTCTACGTTCCATCTCCACGGATGCAATGAATCAAATGTGGGGATGTTTGGCAACATCCCCGGTGAGATCTCAAAGTATCTATGAGGGGCGTATGTTCCGGTTAGATCGCAGCAGCTACACCACTACAAACACTCACTTGTTTTCTGATCAGGTGCATGTGTTTATCTATCCTGTGTTTTATTTGTTTTTGTGTACTTGGTGGTGTGAGTCTTTGTGTTAGGAGTGGTTTTATGTGTTGAGTCGTCTAGGTCGTTAGCCGTTCATGGTTTATTAGGTGGTATCTCTCGAGTCTAGATTATAAATTGCACCATACATTGGGGACAATGTATCCCAAGTGTGGGGATGCGGTAACTCGAGAGAGGGTTGGTAGGATTGATGATCTTAAATGCTTGAATTGGTTGAAATTTGGTAAAAATTGAAAAATTTTGAAAAATTTTTGTCTCAAGTATGCTTGAACTACATGAAAACCAACATTTTCAATCGCTAAAGGGTTCCTACTGATATTAAGCTAAATTAGATCCCTAGTTATGGTTGTCCCTTTAAGTTTCATGAGAGTATTTCTGACAAGTTTTAGAGAATAGTTGAGAAGAGATGCCTAACTAGGGGTAACATGCTTTAGGAATTACACATGCTACGTGTCGGTAACCTATATTCCTTTTATTCGGTGAGATATTTGAGCCTACTAGAATGTTACTTGAACTGATATAAATGTTCATTTGTTGAGTGTAGGCCATATGTTGCTTTGTGTTAGAACTTGTGTGGTTTGATACGTGCCGAGACTGTGCTTTAGCGTTTACACATAGATGATAAAGGCATTAGGATCACTTCATTGTTTCATATGTTGATTGTTTATCCATCTTACCCTAGTAAACCATGTTGAGCCTTATACATTTCGTTTGTTACACCTCGTTTGACCCGTTTGAATACCAACCATGAATGACAAATGTGTGTTAGATATTTGTTGAAAAGAAAAAAAAAGAAAAAAAAAAGAAAGAAAAAAAAAAGAGAAAAGAAAGAAAAAGGAAAACAAAAATCATTGTTATGTTCGTGTTAAATAAATGGGTCGAAAATAACCCAAGCGTTAGTGTTTTGTGAATAAGTTGTCATGGTTTGGTATCTTCATTTGTGTTCGCCAAATAAACATAAAAAGCCAAAAATATTTCCTTACCTTTACCTTTAACCCAAAACCCAAAAGTCCTTTTGATATGTATTACGTTATTTGATACAGTGGAGGTGCGATTGCTATACAAGCTTATGATTTCAAGGTAGCATAGTTGGGTTTGAGTGAAATATATACTAGCACATTACACGCTAGTCTTGATTAAGCCGAGAGGAGTGATTATTGTGAGGGGCGTGTGGCATGTGTGTATTTTCATAAGCATGTTAGTTTTAGTTAAGCAAGTCTTAAACTGTTTTAAATGCGTATCACTTCCTTGTCAGATTGTCAATCTCGATTGTGTCAGTCTATGGGACGGGTATGACTTGGGACCTTAAATTGCTAATTCGGTAAGGGATTCAATGGTGATTTGTTGATAAGGTGAGTATTGTTTGTGATGGTTGCTTGAGGACAATCAAAGATAAGTGTGGGGATGTGATGGAGTGTGTGAAACCCGGATGTTAAAGTGTGTTATATTACATGTTTATGGCCGTTTAGTTGATTATACGCTTTGAATATGTTGACTACGCCAGTTTGTGGATTTGCAGGTAAAACGCATAATACAGCGAAGTTAGGGAGCGTAGTGATGAAACGGGAGTCGTTCGGGTCCAGAGATAGCTTAAATGTGAAAGAAACGTGAAACAATAAAGTTCAAGGGGTTGTTTGTCATTAAATGCAAGTTGAATTTAATGTGAAAAAGGCAGCACCGAGTTGAAACATAGCTTATGGTATGGCTTGTGTAACTTTCGGCAAGGAATAAACAAAAGAAACAGAAAATAAAAACTGTAACCTACGGTAATAACCGTAGGATACGGTTGAGTCTTAAAGGGCAGCCACAAAAAGAGTCAAGGGTTTTGACTTTCCATCAACATATATTAACATCATCAGGAATCATCATCATCACGCATACAAAAGGGGGCGGCTGGTTGGTGCACATGTGGAAACATTGTTGTGGACTATTATTGAAAGAAAAAAAATAAATTCACTCCATCCAAAAAATTAGAAGAAAACATCACGTGAAAGAAGGATTGGTGGCAGGCTTCTTTGGTTTTTCGAGAGAACATTATCAAATCATCACACGTGACATCTTGGACTTGTGAAGACTTAGTGGGCCGCACGTGGACTTGTGGAGTCCCTGGGCCGCCATATAGGTTTGAGGGTTGGACTTTGGACGACTGACTTGGTGGACTTCATACACGCATGTGAAGGGGGCACCAATGAATAAAAAAAAAAAAGACATCATCATCGCGACATATTCATCAATCACAAAAATTGACGGCAGGGAGAAGGGGTTTTCAACCGTGATTCGAGCTTTCGATGAACAACCAATTGAGATGAGCGGCTAAATCTCTCGTGGACACTTCGGGTGAATGATTGTGTAAGACACTATTGATTTGGTTTATTGTTTTATGTATTGAGTTCGGATTGTAACCGTGTGACAGACGGTCTTTACTTGCGTTTTTATAATTCGTTTGACAAACGAATCCTGTGTGATAGACAGAGACATAAATACGTTTAAATCCGATTATACTTTGTTGGTTGAATAATTATTCATTGCATGAATAGTTGATAATTATATCGTTTAACCAATAGTATCCAATATGACAATCAACTAGGTTATTAGTAATTACAGAATCTGAATCCCGGAGTGATCACGTTTTCTCATCATTGTCTATTACAACTCAATCTTTTTCTTAATTGCAACTTGTTTCGTGTGTTTTTAATTTCATATCAGTTTTACAATCATCTGTTTATTTTTTTTATAGTTGTTAGTAAATACTTAACGTTACACACTTTCCACAATCCTCCTCTGGTTCGATATCCGACTTATCCTATCTACATAGTTTAGTTGGTTTTTGCATGTCCTTAACGACAGATCTAATGGAATGGATCTTTAGCGAGATCTGCAAGTATTCCCACTCGGTTGACTATGTGACCCAAGAAAGCGTATCTCCCAATCCTGAAGTCACACTTAGGTAGACCTCTCGTGGAGTTGCTCCTCCCCTAGGAGCTCTAGGACAAAATACAGGTATAAGTGCCGTTCATGGTATTCCTTTCGCCTGGTAGAGATTCAAAACGTCACCGATATTGCGGTCGACGAATCTGGCAAGACGAGGTTGACGCATACTACTCCTGTGATCCCTGAGGCTGCTGGTGTGTTGGATATCTTAAATAACTTGAACAGAAAATTCTAGTGGCCATACTAGATCTGTAATGTTGTGTTAGGGATCATCCTCCTCATGGTCTTCCATCAGATGACAGTTCGGTCTTAAGTCAGTTTCCGAATAGAATCCTTGATTATTGCAACGGGTCAAGCAGGTCGTCGATGCGAGACAGGGGGTGACGATCTATGATAGCCACCTTGTAGTTTCCATAAAACTCTCATCCTGTAGTTTCCTGGAGTTGATTGGACAGTTCTTGCAACTTTCCAGGCGTCAGACGATAAGGAGTATGAGTAATCAAGGCTGCCTCTGATCGTGAGGTCAATCTGAGACTCTACCTAATCAGTTGTGAAAGTAAACCTGAAAATTCCTCAAGTAGCACTCTGAGTAGAAACACGATCAATTTGGTGGATCCTCGATCCTCTTACCTTAGCCCAAACATTAGTAATGGTTGCCAACTTAGCGAGGCATTCCCTCCGTAGACGCTCCCGGCTTTCATTACTGAAATGATACTAACCTTTACACCACACTGATGATTCTCCACTAGGGAGAGGGATATGCAGAATTTTCTCCTCACCGGGTATATCTGCGTGATATCCGGATAACCAATCCACACAAACTACTGCATCGAAACCATCACAGATAGTAGAAGAAAGGTCGATGTCGAACACTTGTCCCACAAGGTCGAGTTTTCATCCCAACGAACATATGAGGTCTCAATTAACTTGCCATCAGCCGATTCCGCAACAGGCTCGGTTTCAAGAAGCGTCAGAGTTACATAGAACAGAGACGAAGCGATTATTTACCCCAAAAACATACAAGCTACTATGCTGCTATTCCACCTGGCGTTGCCTACGCCAATCCTAAATGCCCTTTCACGAGTACCACGTCCAGCGTTGTTGTCACAGTTACTAGAATTCCCAATACTGCCGTCGTTCCCCTGGTTGTTGTCGTCGTTGATTTACCAACGGCCGATCCATGTCGTAGGCACCTCTATCTTTCATACCGTAGGCTACGATTACGAGTTCCTTGATGTTGCTGTGACTGTTGCCTCTACTGCCGTTGCTTAAAACGGAGCCCTAAAATCTTTCACTAACAGGGTCCATCTTGTAACATTTCCGGGTCACGTACTAGGCGTTACTCATTGTGCTGGCAGCTTCACATTTTATGCCATAGTCCATGGTCATCGTTTATGTCCCGAGTAACTCGTAAGAGTTGACTCCCATAAGTCGCTGACTAGGGTTAGAGATCCGATTGGCGTCAAATTTATGATGTTTGTTGTTGGTAATCAGGGTCGTCCAAATACTGGAGTCGGTAAGGTACTACACTCATCCTCTTGTCCAGCGATCTTGCAAGTTGATTGAGTAACACACAGTAAGTTGCTAGAGTGTCACAGAAGTGATCGCACTTCGGGATCTAAGGCGTCAATACGTTGAGTTCCAGTAAACGAAGATAAGTGAGGAAGGTATAAACAATTCATTCGACGTTGCGACATCCAGCTCAGGGACTTTCGTACAAGCACCTAACATTCCACCCAGTTTGCTAGGCGTTCAGATGGGTGTTCAGGTAATACTCGATAGCATCGAGATTCGTATGGATTCAGAAAGGAGTGAAAAGATCACATTCAGGTAGGAGGCAATCACTGCTGTGACTCCTATAAATTTGTTACGTTTCTCATTAATTAAATAATAGAATAGAACCCCTTTTTCACTTGCTAAGGCTCACTGGGACTCGCATGCACCCCACATTATAATTATGTGTGCACCCACAATAATATTGTGATTTGCATGTTCATCTCAGTTCCTCCTAACTCATGTCAAATGGCTCTTCAAACTCAAGTATCAAACGGAGGTTATCAAAATGATAAGATCACAGAAATCCAAGGACTATGACATACTATCAACGCATCATAATGCAAGCAAACAATTCATGCCATCATGCTATAGTGACGAGTGTGTGTTCGTATGTTACGTCATAAACAAATGTGTACTAGTTATGTGATGTATGCAACAAGTGAGAAAGACGAACCTTGCAATCTGGAGCTGAGTGTCATGGTCGTATTCGCGTATTCCGAACTGTTCGGTTATAGTCTGGTTTTACAAAAACGTTTTAAAACCAAGTTCACTATAACCAGTGTCTCTGATACCAAACTGTCACACCCCCCAAATACCACATGCGGGATCCCCCGCGAGGCGTGTGACGTACCAGGATCTTAGCCACCAATCACATTGAACTCATAACAATAACTCAATTAAACTTTCATTTATTAGAATAAAGCGTTATAAAACATTATTTATTAATCAGCGGAAGCATAATATAATAGTTAACAATTTCGTAACTCAAGTATATAAAAGCCATTAAACTTGTCTTGTGATTCCTTGTAACTTGACCCATGACCACTCCAGCATCCCAGGTAGCAAGTTCCACATCCACACATACCTATAACCTGCGAGGATGCACACAAGTGTATCAGACAACGCTGGTGAGTTCATAGTTTTGCGAAAACGTTATTTACCAACTGTTTTAATTTCGTTCATTAATTAAAATGTTGATAATACCTCGGATACAAGACGGCTCCAGATTTATTTTTCCCTTTCCCCAATGCTCCTATCAAAGCATTGGTCATGACTAGGTCATTAGTTCACACCCGTCCTCTCCGGTACGGGGTGAGGGTGCCAAACCTAAGTAGCACTACCAACTAATACCTTGTTACCTCTCATGTAACAAACAACAAGGAGGGACTTTAATGGTGATAGGACGAGTATATTATCCAACATTCCAGATTTTACCCACAAGACATATTCCTCTCAGGAATACCCATGATTTACCCAAAAACCTATCCCTCTCAGGGATACCCAATGACTGTCCCAACCACCGGGACGCATGCTCAAGAGAAATGGACTCACCTTTGGTTTGCTCGGTAAGACTAGTTACGTGTTTACAGTTGGTCGACCAATTCCTAATATAATTACCAGTAACAGTCAGTTTCGTAGCACTTAATCACATATTCCTTATACATATTACACATGTAGCACACACATAATGGCATGCAAGTTGTAGTAGTTGGTCATGCAACCCAACAATCATTATCATACGTCATATCATCACATAGTGGGTATTTGAACCCCACACCAGTTCGTTTACATGGCCACATCGTATAATCAGATTACAATTCTCAACATTACTCATTCAAGTGTGTGTTCTATTTCGTTCGAGGCCCAACCCGAGTGTACAACAGGTAATGTGCGGCCCAACAGTCAAAGGCCCAATAATATATATCCCGAACCCAATGAATGGCCTTGTGCGACTCGTTAAATGACAAGGCCCAATAGTCTTCGGCCCAATCAAAAGTGTGTGTGCGACGGGCCAAAGGTGTGTGGCCCATTGTGTTTACCCAAAACTGAATATGAATTAATTGGATCAAGATAATGGCCGACACAGACTGATAGCTTTCAAAATTTTATTGGACCTTTAAGCCTTTGTCTTGTAATCTTGAAAGAATTATCATTTGATTAGACCAAACTCATGTGATACTGACAAACAATTAAATGTTGTTGATTATTTCTAAACAAACTTTATTCAATATGGCCAACATCATTGCATGTGATAAGGTTAAATGTGCAGATTCAAAATAGAGTTCACATGATAAACCACAATCGTTTGATGAGTTTCCTGCCTAACGACAAACCATGACCACGACGAAAAATCAAGATTTTTCGTCGACAAGCTAGGTGACGAAACACTAAGGTTTTTCGTCGACAAGTTGGGTGACGAAACACTATCTTTCGTCGTGAGGGTGTGTGTGACGAAACACTATGTTTCGTCGGGGGTAACATCAGATGTCATGGCGCACCTACAACCCTAATGTCCTAACTGCTACAACGCATCAACTTAATCATCATCACAGATTTCAACATGGATCGATCAACATAACATCCCTAAGAATCAAATAACAGTTCATGCATTCATTTTCGCTAATCAAATCGGATCAAGCACTTTCAGTTATTCCAACAAATGCATATTATCATTCCCTTCGGAATTATGGTTTGAACATACAATTACCAGATTATAACATCAGTCAAGCAATTACATCCTTAAATCCAAATCAGAATCATTATCGTATTCGCATGCCATACACAATATCAATAAAACACACAACCGTTTCCCTTAACAATTAAAGATAGACTACGCAGCAAACACAGCCATGTATCATCAGAGAGTAAAATCAAAGCATGGTATGATACTAACCGAAGAAAGATTAGGGAGTGGGGCTTTGGATGAGAATGTTTCCTGATGGTTACGATGGAGTGGGGAATTATCCTCCTGCTGCCGTCGATCACCCAAAGGGAGAACTAGGGTTAGAATATGCTTGTGATATGATATTACGTGAACATCCTGTGTGTGAATATACGCTAATACTAGTAGCCGGCCCAACTCTAAGATCCATTTGGGCTCTACAAGGCCCAAGCATAAGTCTGATGCAATTGAGTGTCTACATGTGCTCGTTTTGGGCTCCGGGTGTGTGTGTGGGCCGATACGAATTAGGAGTGGTGTAGAGGTTTAAAGTGTGAGCATGTGACCCAATACAAGTGCGGCCCAAATATACCAACATGTTATTTAACAGAGTTATCATAAACGTTTAAGTTTAACGAAGTTATAACGGTACAGAACGTTTAACACATTGGATAGGGATATCGAGAAGTTAAGATCACAAAATTAAACGCCACTAACCTTGAAAGTTCGGGTTGTCACAATATGTATGTGTACCAAGTAGTTCATGGTCTACCGCGCCGCAATGCGCGCGCGGGGCATAATACTAGTTATATCTACCTAAATGCAAATGCCGGTGACATTTGACATTTTATTTAAGCGCCTTCCTTTTGTTTTCTTTTTATACATTACCCTTGTCCTGTTCGTTGCTTCTTTGGCTGGTCATATAGTGGTAAATTTTGTGTAAAGCTAGCTGAATGAGTGGCAAATACTTTACAGTTTGTATCTCACACAATTACTAAATGACAAAATAATAACAACTCTAAGACTACGGGGTATAGGGTGTGGGTGGGGGTGGCGAAATGCATTTAACGCTGGCTAGACCACACCCGCCTAGCATTGACCATGGCGTTGCCCCGCTGGCATGGGGATTGAGCTTGGCGCGGGGCGGGGGCTGGGGTGACATGGTTGGCTTTGATTGGCTAATATTTGATGACTGTTGGGCTAGCCGTTGGCCAACGACTATTTAAAAAAAAATCTTTTAATTATTTTCTATATAAACCAAACATTTCTTGCTCACTTTTACCATCAAAAAATTCAAAAACCACTATATCACTCTAAAAAATATTTATAAAATGGATTCCTCAAGTTCAAGTGATTCGTATGGTAAATTTGTTTTGTCATCCTTATCTGACGATGGGGCGGAATTATTATAATCAGCAGTGTCGATGGTGGTGAAAGCTATTGTTGAAGATGCAGATGAAGGGACTTTCCAACCCCAACCCAATTGGAGGAAGTATATTGTTCGTGAACGCGAACCTGCAAACGATTTGTTGGTAAGCGATTATTTCTCACCCGATCCAACGTATGATGAAAGAATGTTTAGGCATCGTTTTCGTATGAGTAAAAAATTATTTTTAAGAATATCAAAGGATTTAGAGGATAATTATGTTTTTTTTTTCGATAAAGACCCGATGCGCGTGGTAATTTAGGATTTACCACGTGGCAAAAGGTTATGGCTGCCCTAAGACAATTGCCTTACGACAATAGTTCCGACATAATGGACGACTGTTTAAAAATGTCGGCAAGAGTGGCTAGGGAAAGTCTTCACAATTTTTGTGCATATAGCATTGAACTATATATGAAAAGATACTTGAGAAAACCGACGTTTAGTGACATGCAACAAATTTTGGAAGATCACGCTGAATATCATGGTCTACCCGGGATGATCGGTAGTTTAGATTGTATGAAATGGGAGTGGGAACTTTGTCCAACTGCATGGCAAGGCTCTCACACAAGTGGAAATCATGGAATGCCGGCTATGATACTTGAGGCGGTTGTATCACAAGATCTTTGGATCTGGCATGCATTCTATGGTATGCCCGGTTCACATGACGATATAAACATTATACATCACTCGCCCCTATTCAATGATCTAATAAATGGTATTGGACCGAAAGGAACATTTTTTGTAAATGGGGTTGAATACAAGTATGGGTACTATCTAGTTGATGGAATTTACCCTGAGTATGCTATTTTTGTGAAATCATTTTCAAGAGATGGAACCCTAGATCCTAAAAGAATAAAGTTTAACAAAGTTCAGATGGCGGCATGCAAAGACATCGAGCGAGCATTTGGTGTTATATCAATTTGGTAACCTTTAGTATGCACATTAAATGTAGGATAAATCACATTTGTAAATTAATTACATTTTTTGCATTTATTTTTATTATTAATAGGTTAGAATTGAATAATATGTAATGTTAAATCAGTTTTGATTGAGTGGTAGAGACTCTTGCCTCTTCGGAAGAAGATCGAGATTCAATTCCTTGCATGAGATATATTAGGTATAATTTGATGTAATTTTTCAAAATATGGTTATCGTAACATTCGCCGTTAAAAAAAAGAATAACATATAATGTTATATACTTAGTAATAAAAAGATGCTTTTGAAAGAAAATTTTAAAAAAAGAATAACATATAATATTATATACTTAGTAATAAAAAGATGCTTTTAAAAGAAAAATAATAATAATAAATTAGGTGTTTAAAAAACTCATCTATTGAACAGATTGAAAAACATGATTGAATAAAATACAATGTAATATGTTAAAACATATAATCGTTAAGATATGTCTTTTAAAAAATGAACTTTTCCTTAACAGTTATAAATTCTATTAAGTTAATTTTTATATTTTTTTTCCACTGGTTATTAACTTTTTTTATGTAATCAATAAACGTAAATTTTTATGAAAATGTATTTAGTCATTTAAATTTTCTTTTACCACAGTTATGTTAACTTAAATTTTATATATATATGTAGGGGAAGGTTCATTGGGGAACACTAAAAAAGTGGGGAACAGCGGGGAACCGGCTCAAACGAACTCCGATTGCACTCATTACAGCGGCGTTGGAACCGGCTCGTCGAACCCTAACTAAGATCTCTTAACCCTAAACCCTAAATCCTAACTCCTAAACTCTAAACCCTAAAGCTAAAAAATAAGGCTAAAACTTAAGCTAAACCGTAAAATCTAAACTATAAACCCTAAAAGCTAAACCCTAAAGGCTAAACCTAAAGCTAAACCTAAAGCTAAACCCTAAAGCTAAACCCTAAACCCTAAAGCTAAACTCTAAACCCTAAGGCTAAACCCTAAGGCTAAACCCTAAAAGCCAAACCCTAATATATTTAGGGTTTAGGGGTTATGATTTAGGGTTTAGGGTTAAGAGATCATAGTTAGGGATCGACGAGACGGTTTCAACGCCGCTGGAATGAGTCCAATCGGAGTTCGTTTGAGCCGGTTCCCAGCTGTTCCCCACTTTTTTAGTGTTCTCCAATGAACCTCACACTATATGTGTATATATATATATAGGAGCTAAAACTTAAATATTTTAATACCACCTATTTTTTTATTTGACATATTATATTTTTACCATTGAAACCACCAACGATATTAAAGAATAAAAAAATTAGAAATCATTCACAAAATATAATTATCGTCATTTATCTTTCTTTTTTTAATATTTTAACGGACATAGTTATTTTCTCCTCTATAATTTTGCAACTTTTGAGTTTCCTCACAAATTACTGTTCAATTTTACTTGCATCTTATTGGTTTATTCAGTTTTACTCTTATTTGATTGGTTGACACAAGATACAGCACATGGTATCCACCTCTCTCTCACACAGTCTGACATGACCATTCTCTACAGTTTCCTTTCCACTGGCGGCTTGCCCACCCACCCATTCTCAGACATCGACAGCCACCACAAACGAAAATATTGAAGCCGTCGTCGGCTACAAGATCGGTGACCACCCTGGTTAGTAAGGCAGTGGAAGGCTGTTTTTAGTGAGGGAAAGTAGAAGTTAGGGTTTTTAAAGAGAGAGAGAGAAGAGTGATGGTGGTCGGTGATGTAGCAGACGGTTGTCGTGGTGGCTGCAGTGGTCGTGGAGATTGTAGAAACATGGTATAGCGACTGGCCAACGGTGGAGGTGAGTCGTATCACGAGTGAATGGAAACTACAAAGGCGTTCGATGGCGACGGATTGTGAACAGCTACATTAGTCGACGTCGGAGGAAACTGAACAACTACATCAGTCGACGACTGCTGTTTTTACGACGAACTTAGGTAAGATCCGGCAAATCGCTTTGTCCAACTCCGTTTTTACTCGAAAATGACTGATTTGAATGGATACATGGGATGTCAATACAACCTATGATATGTATCCACATACACACAAAACACACAAAAGCCTTGAATGAATCGTAGAGAGGAAACAAAGGTTTAGTGAGAGAAAGAGTGATTAAGTGTGCAAAACATACATAAATTGAAACGAAGATAAATTAAATTGGAATGTATTTGGCGTCCAGGAGAAGAAAGGAGCGGACTTTAAGATCTTTTATAACTTGTATTTTCAAATTAATTTGGGGTCCAAGTCCAAAGAAAAAAAACCCATGTAGCACTCATTTGGAAATCTATCATGGATGGTTATTGTTATTATTAAATGACAAAAAAAGTACTGATTTAAACTATTTGCAAATAAGTTTTTTACATAATCGGATATAAAAGGAAATGGTAAAACATCTATTATGCATAGGGGTGTTCATCGAATCAAATATCGAATTTTCGAATTATTCGAATCGAATTGTTCGAATAATTTTTATTTTTTCTTGAATTCATATTCGATTCGAATTCGATTAAAACCTACCGAATCGAATTCGTATTCGAATAAAAAACCCAATTCATATTCGATTCGTATTCGATTAAAAATTCGAATTCGAATAAATTCGATTTAATTCAGATTCTTTAAAAACATGTAAAAAACCTTTCAAAATGAAACATAAATTTTAAAGCAGCCATAAAGCACGATATCACATTAAAAAATTCAAAATAAAGTACCATAAGTCTAAAATTCAAAACGAGAAGTTGGGAATAAACACTCCACATTACAAGTTAATATTTTTACGCTTAGAAATCTATTGATAGATTTGTTACTTATGTTTTAGTTATGGGCCATGTAGTGGGTTAGGTAATGGGTAATTTTAATAGTTGGAAAAAAATTTGAACATAATTTATAGTATAGCCTAATAAAAGTTATATATGTATTATATATAAAAATAATAAATAAAATGTATAATTTTTATTCGAATTTCGAATCGAATCGAATTTGAAATCATAAATTCGTATTCGATTTACTTGACTCGAATTGAATCGAATTCGAATTCTTATAATCGAAACGAATTCTTGATAATCGAATAGAATTTAAACGAATTTCGAATTTTTCGAATTCGAAACGAAGTCTGCACACCCCTAATTATGCATTTTTGCTATAAATTGATCTAAACAGGTAGATTTTTTAAATATGAAATATCATGATGTTTTTGGGTTTTCTTTGTTACTGTTGTAATGAACCGAAACAATATTTATCGAATAACATCAGTACATGTGCCATTATTATCATTCATTACATCGGTATTATATTCATTTTGGTTTTCACCCGATATAAAACACGTTATTTTTACCATTGCGTCGACGTTTCCATTTGATTTTAGTTAGAAAAACAGTTCGTCCCGCCACGAAGCGCGGGTACAACCGACTAGTTAAGTAAAAAAAGTAAGTTTGTTAAATTATTTAAAGACTTGAAAGATAGTTATTTGGAGATTTTAATTACCATCCATAATTAAAATATATATTAAATACACAAGAGTATACTTTTAAGGGTTATCTTAAATATACCCAAAAGTCAACATTTTAGGAGAGAGAAGATTGACAAGAGAGAGAAAAGGGTTGACATTAATTACGCAAAGCATTAATTACCTAATATTTCTATTTTATTTTTTAATTATTAATTTCAATTATTAATTTTTATCTTTTATATTATTTTTTAAGTGAACATAAAATATTTTTTATACAATCCAACTTTTATGTAATGAGTTTTCTTAATCTTTGTTATAACACACAGACTTGACAAATTTTTTGAATAAATTATTCAACTTTTAAACCAATCAAGTTGAATTAAAAGTGGTCTAAAATGTGTAAAAATATTAAAAGACAACAGTTTATCATATAAATGTTTTAGTTTTTTAATTTAAGATGGTTAATATATAAAGCTATGGTGCTTCGTATCAACAAAAGCAATTCTAAATGACATTTATAAAGCTATGGTGCTTTGAAAAAAAATAAGATAAGTGTCTTTATTAATTATAAAACATATATGAAGCAACATTAGTAGGTCTGCGGCTGGATGGGAGACAATTCATGGGTGGCGTCTAGAATTATATACCCAACTTTATCGTCGTGAAAGTAGTTTTGTCGATCTAGGTGATTAATTGTTTTAATGTTTGCACGTTTACTTTTTTATTAGAGACTCGTTATTTATTTATTTATTTATAATGAACCTTTTCACTTTCGTGTTTATAATAAAGTGTCTTGATTATTTATTTATTAATATTGATATTAATACTAATACTAATAATAGTATAACAAAATATAAAAAAATAACAAAAATATTATAAAATAATATAAAAAAACATAATTATTACTTTTGACTTTATAATAAAATAATGTATTAAAATACTTAATCATTATCAAATTTGACTAATTTGGTATATTAATCCATATGTTAGGTGTATTTATCACACCTCCTTTTTAATATCACTAATATTTATGAGTATTGGTACACCCAATAAAAAGGGAAAGGGTGTCAAAATAAAATTTCAAGCTATATCAATAAAATGACCCTTAATTTATCTACTATAATAAAAGAAACCAAATTTTGGACACGTATTATTCATTAAAGGTATCTTTAAATCTATACTTATTTTATATTAATTAATAATTAAATTAATAATAAATTAATATTAAATGTTATCATACTTTAATAAAATATTATCCTCAAATCTAAATTATTAATTTAATATATTTTTAAAACAAATACCTCTCTTTCCTACTTATCTTATATTAAATATATAAATAATAAATTAATATTAAATGTTATCCAAATTTATTAAAAATATAACTTTTTTTATTATTTGGTATAGAAAATTATATTTATTCAACTCGTGTAAAACGCGGGGTTTTTAAAAATATTTTTTTTATTATTTACTATACAAAGTTACATTTATATAACCGTGTAATACACGAAGTTTTTAAAGATATATCTTTTTATCATTTGCTATGTAAAATTAAATTTATTCAACACGTATAATGCACGGGGTTTTAAGGATATATTTTTTTATTATTTGGTAGATTTTTCACCCCGACTATACATGGGTTTTATAAAGATACGACGTTTTTAGTATCTAATATACAAAATTACATTTATTTAATCTGTGTAATACACATGGTTTTTAAAGATATAACTTTTTTAGATCTATTTAACACGTGTAAATTATGGGGTTTTTAAGGAAGTAATTTTTTTTTATTATTTGGTAGATTTATTCAACCCGGTTATACACGGGTTTTTTAAAGATACGACGTTTTTAGTATTTAGTATACAAAATTGCATTTATTTAATATGTGTAATACACATGGTTTTTAAAGATATAACTTTTCTTTTATTATTTAATATATAAAATGACATTTATTTAACTCGTACAATATACGAGGATCCTAAAGATCTAACTTTTTATTATTTAATATATAAAATTACATTTATTCAACCCGTATAATACATGGGGTTCTAACCTAGTATTATTATATAATAGAAAAGAGACTAGAAAACCGAAAGTTAGACGACTTATTGTGATGATTGTGCCCAAGTTAATTCTATTAAATTGTTATCGAGATAGAGTTAGGATTTTAAAATTAATATACATATCTATATATAACAATTAACGTAGGTCTTAGGAACAGTATAATTTTTGGACAAAAACAGAATGTTAATTACGGTTCTGCCATCTTCTTGGTATAGGGAAGAGACTAAACAGAGAGAGAATACGTTAAAGCATGAGAGAGAGAGAGTTAGGAGCATGTATCCATACGGCTGAGACACGGCGTCGCGCCGTCGGTGACATTAGACGGTGGTTCTATTTGTCACACCCCAACCGATGGCGGAATCATCGGGGCACGGCACTAGGCGAATCAGATTGCTCAAGAGAATCCATAACAACTATTATGTGACAATATTTTTAATACGTTTAATATCCCAAACTATCAAACAAAATAATCCACAAACAGTCATACAGATGTCAAAATCTGTTAAACAAAAACAGATCCGTCAACCTAGATTTTTATTAGATGAGTTTCTAGACTTCCTATCCTTTTTGCAGCATACCAATCATCAACCTGTCACATACGTTAAAATAAGGTCAATACAAAATGTAAAGGTGACTACACAAGTTTGCATAGATATAGTATAAAAAGCGTTTACGCATAACCAGCATGTAACACGTAAAGGGCGAAACATGTAAACTACCAACAATGATACAACCTAACCACATGACTGCGAGTAGAGTATGCGCGACACATGTTCACCGAAGCAAACACGTGAAGTAAAGTATGTGATCCTTAGCAACCCCTAAACAAACAGGTGCTGAGTCCAAACTATAGTACTATCGTTGCTAAAGGCGGTCCGGCAAGTAATCACTGTATAAGCATAGCAACAAGCATTCAACTAACCACGTATAGCATGCGGGAGCGGTTAGCGTTTATAGGATTTTGCGTTGTGTGTTGTGTTTTTTATAGAGAACGTATGTAACACCCAAAAGTGCGTTAAACGAAAATGGGTTCGAGTATTGATGCGTGTGAAGTGTTATATATATTAGGTGTATATTTTAAGCCCCTTTAACACTTTTTTAGTCAAGTTTTAAATTTATAAAACACGATATTTACTAACACTAAACACACATATGGGCAAGTGCACCCATCGTGAGCATAGTATAGTGTTGGTAAGATACCGAGGTCGTCCAAGGACACAAGAGCTTTTAGTACCGGTTTATCCTCAACGTCTAATCAAATCAAAAAGTTTAGAAAAATGTTTTAAGCTAAGAAAAATAAAAACTAACTAAAATGCTGAAAAATAAAAATAAAGATAAAAACAGATAGACAAGATGAATCACTTGGTTCCGACTCGTGTATAGTGTAACCTTTGATTATTTCCGCACTTTTGCACTTATTTAAGAGATTATCTTAGTTATTGTAGTAGGCCCCTCTTTTGAAGGTGACGTTACCCTCAACCCAGTAGTTTGAGTCAGCAAGGATACAATCCTAAAGGGTCGGATTATTGAAAGATAATTAATTAAGTTATTAATGCAAATTATGGTAGGCCCCTCTTTTGGAGGTGACGTTACCCTCGACTAAGTAGTCTGAGTCAGCAGGGATACAGTCCTAAATAGCCGGGTTATAGTATTAATAGTAGTTAACTTATGAGGGGATCAAAGAGTTTGGACCCCCGCCATCCAACACCGTTAAGTATTGAAGGAGGTCCTACTAAATTTGACCCAGGTCCATTGCAGGACCTCTAAACGCTGAACAATGGCAAGACTCTTACCAAACCGTTCCCTTAACCCCCGACCAGGTAGCCAACATACCTCCATATAGACCGTGGAGATATGAATGGTGAAAATCTTTTATTTTATATAGACAGTAAAATAATGTCAAGACACCACGGACAAACGATAAGGAAGAATCACCTTCAACATAAGAAACTAGTTATTAAAGTCATTAATACAAAACCAAGTAAAAAGTGCGAAAAGATTAGAAATAAAAAGTATTACACTAGACACTTGTCTTCACCAAGTGATGTAAGAGACTTAGGCAAACATGGCCTTGATTGTCAAGAACTCTTACGATCAATCTTGGATCCCGAGACGACTCACACACTCTATTATGGACAATGGATGATGGTGGTGTTATGGTGGTGGTGGGTGGTGGGTGAAGTGTGAGAGAGGTGGTGTGCCAAGGGATGGTTTGAGCTTGAACCAAGCACTCCTATTTATAGGCTGAACAGAAGCTCGGGCACGGCCCCGTGTCTAGTGGGCACGGCCCCGTGTCCACATCCTTCGCTTTCTTCATTTAATGCAGCTTGTCTTATTAGTTGACCACGCCCCCCGTGTCCGCTGAGCACGACCCCGTGTGCAGAAGAATCTTTGTACTATGAAGATTTGCCTGGATTGTGCGAATCTTATAGTTGACTACGGCCCGTGTCCGCTGAGCACGGCCCCGTGGTGGGCAATAGAAGCTTCTACCACTTTGTCTTTTCTGCTGACACTTGGGCACGCCCCCGTGCTGGCTGGGCACGGGGCGTGTTCAGTCTTCTGACCTCTTGTTTTGCTTGGGAAGATGCTGTCGTGGGGTCGGGCATGTCACGTCTTGTTCCTTTTCTTGTATTTATGTTAGATTTTGATGTCTTTTTGCTTCTTTTGTTAATTTGAGCTCAGTTAATCCTGAAAATACAAAAGGAAGACAAAAGCACACTTTTTCCAACATTAGTACTAAAAAAGGGTTAGTTTTATGCCACAATTGATGTAATTTATATGTTGCATTTTGCACACATCAAATACCCCCACACTTGAATCTTTGCTTGTCCTCAAGCAAAACTCTTTAATATGTGGCTATTACACTCCCAAATGGAATGGGTAGAGAAGAAGGTTTTTGGGCTTATCATAGAGTGTCGGGATTTCCAAGATTCTTTATTTAGTTTTATTTTTATTTATTTACAATCCTATTCGTCATGATTCATTTAAAACTTTTCATAAGATAAATTACTTATTAGGGCATAACATGCCTCTTTAAAATCTTATTTATATACAAGTTCACATACCTCACGGGGATCACTCAACACTCGGCCGAAAATGTATTTTTGTGGATCACTCGAGAGCGGCATGGAACTTACTCCTACCATAAGCTTGTCAAGCAATCAATCCTCCTACTTTTTAACTTATATACCTTTGTAATTATCAAGAGGACTTTGTGGGTGAAGGGTTAGGCTTGGGTTAAAGGTAGGTGGTTGGGTTAGTGGTTAGTGGTTAGTAGAAAAAGGGCGAAAAGCGTAACAAGCGTCGGTTTTCGTAAGACTTTTTATTTTTGTAACTTTTATTTTGATGAAGTTATTATTCAAACAAAGTTATTTTTGATGAACTTGTTTGTTTATTTTCTTTTGCTTCATCATCAACACATTTTTTTTTGAAAAGTCATACGAAAAACCGAGCTAGTTACTAAAACAAAGGGTTAAAAATGAAAAGGTTTTGGTGGGTAAAAGGGTGTTTGGTTTGGGTTATGAAATGAAAAGGTTTAGGCTCAAAGGGGCTAACTAGGGGGATTTTGGGTAGGTGGTAAAAAAAAGAAAAATAATGGTGTAGAAATAAAAAGGGGTTAGTCCTAATGCCTCCATCATTTACTTACTCGGGTTTAAGTTGGTAAGGACCGGGAATGTATCGTCATGGCAAGTTCTAGAGTCGTAAGAACCAAGCGGCTATTCACACAAGAAACGAAAAATGAGCATTTAGTCTAATGATATGTAATTGTATGCTCAATAAAGGCTCAAAACTCACTTTTGTGGGAATGAGTTTTTATGTGATCAAGTATAAATAATCAAATTTTAACTAAGCTTGTCATGCCTTTTCATAATTTTCTTATGTTGGTTCTTTTTATCACGACGCTATCGGTTGTAAATTCGTAAAAATATAACCTTTTTAGAACTTGAAATTTCCGAGTTAAACCTACACAAGTAAAAAAATGAAAATTTTTGAAAAAAATTTGGGGTGATTAGCGGTTCCAATAGAGTTTTGTGTAAGGCTTGTATTTAGGACTTGCAAGATTCAAGGTTTTAGCATCCCCCCACACTTAAATTACACATTGTCCTCAATGTGTCCCAAAAATAAGTTTTTAGGTTGATTGAATGTGTAAAAGGTGTGAAAAAGCAAAAAAATTGTGTTACTGGGCGCTGAACACGGCCCCGTGTTGTCCGGGCACGGCCCCGTGTTCAAGTGCCAGTAACAAAATTAAATCAAGAGAAACAGAATCCTGGACACGGGGGCGTGTTGGGTGAACACGGCCCGTGTCCAGTTTACCTGAACTGGGTCTTTTTCTGCAGACTGTGCAGCACGGGGCCGTGTTGGGCGAACACGGCCCGTGCCGAGCTTACTGTAAACGAAGAATTTTGTCGGACGGTTCTGTTTTCCTGCATGGGGTGCTGGTTCAAGTTTCCCTTGTATCCTTTGCCATCTCAAGTGTGTTTTATTCATTTCAACACCACCCAAACACCAAATTAACTAAAACCATCATTCATTAGTCATATAGAGGATTACATACTAGTCCTAAAAATTGAAAAATAAAGCAGAAAATAAAAGTTAAAAGTCCTAATATTAAATAGGTCACGTGATCCGTAAAATCTTCCTAAGGAGCTCTACTTCTACAATAAGAACCAAAATTCCGGAAATAGATTTCCGGTCTAAAAGCCTTGTAGAACTCCAAGCCGAACGGTGTCCCCTAGATGTTGCTAGAGCCATTCTTCTATCTCCCTCGGGAGAAGGGAGGCGGCTTCATGTTCCTCAACATCTTGTGGAGGAGGAGCGACACCAATTGGAACCCCTTGTAGTATATCTCGAGGGGGCTCCTAATGTAAGGCGTACCATTCAGCTGGAATGATGACTTCCGGTACCACATTCCATGCCCTTTGGGTGATAATTGGCACCAAAGGAGGAGAGGCGAGAAGGTTCAACCTTTGGTGCAAAAGGTTGACTTCCCGGAGACATCCTTCTAGTCCCACCGTCAAATGATTAGTACGGTCAACCAATGCCTCTTCCACACTTGTCACTTCATCAAGGGCTTCTCTTAAGGCGTAAACATAGTTTACAAGAGAATCTTCAACCGTTGATGATCTTCTCCCCTGCCGGTTGTTCCTGGAATGTGATGAAGAGTTTCCGCTAGTTCTGCTTGCCATTCTGAGAAAACATACCGAAAAGAGTTCAATTTTATGGGAACAGGACTTCGGACACGGCCCCGTGTTCAGCGAACACGGCCCCGTGTTCAGATGTCTGCAGGATTTAGGAACAAGGAATCTTGGAGTTTCAAATTGTTTTCATGATTTTTAAAGCATTTTTGAACATAAACAACTTAAAACGTTTATTTTTAACAAGATTCCATGAACAAAAATCTAACAAACATCTCAATAAGGCTTGAAATTATGGAAGGTTCAAGCTTTAATGGGAGTATGAGAAAAATTGAAGAAGATGATAGTGGATAAAAGAGGAAAGGACAAGAAGATAGTTGAGAAACTTCTTTTAGAAAATACCTAGGATGGTATGTGAGAATATTCCCCAAATCTCTGTCCCTGGAATGGTTCAAATGTGCAGGATTCTTGGATGTATTTATAGAAAACGACAGTACGTTGCGCACGGCCCCGTGTCGGCTGGACACGGCCCCGTGTGCAGATGGAATCCTGACACATTTTTGTCCGTATTCTGACAAAATCAGAAGGGAATCTTTGGGTGGACACGGGGCGTGCTGACCTGGACACGGCCCCGTGTCTAGAAGCTGTCCTAAGGAATTCGTCTATTTTCAAGGAACTTTTCCGGATCGGGCGGTTCCTTACTGGATGGAACAACCCCAAAGTGCCTAAGATACCTTAATTGTTCTAGATTAAGACGAGAACGCAAGAGGTTGTCGGTGAGGGTGATTCCTATACTATATGTAGGTGGACAAGTCCAACCCTTTTCCGGGCTCTCGTTAAAGAAGGTGTATGTCGAATCGCTCAGGTCTATGTATGCATCAAACGAAGTTGATGGGGAGTCCTTCACGGCACAATCGACACAGGGGCGACTATCGCTCAAGTCCTCGCTAGAGTTAAAAGTATCGTCGAAAACAACGAAGTTGTTTGAATGCGGTTCCAACCCTTCTTCTTGGCTATTGTCTTGGAAAAGATCATTGAAATCTTTCCTAAGTTCTTTTAACCAATCAATAATTAGATCTTCTAGTTGAAATAATTCATCGAGAAGCATTTCTCCTAGAAAATCCGGTTGGGAGCATTCGAGGGAGAGATAGGGATTATTTTTACTTTCGCCCCTCTTAAGGATACTAGGAAACGATGGGTCTATATAGAGGGGTTTATAATTTAGAAAATAACATTCTAATTCCTTATGGTTACCACCACATAATTGACACCACATAGTACCATAAGAGTGCCGAAAGTAAAAAGTATCAGTATCACTCATGTTTGTGTCAGAAATTACCAACCGTCGGGATCTTACGGTTCTGTTTTCAGTAACTGAAACTTGGGCACGGGGGCGTGTTGAGTGGGCACGGCCCCGTGTTCAGCTACTGTCTGACTTAAAACAGTATTGCCAGTTCCAATGATTAGGCACAGGGCGTGTTCAGCTGGCACGGCCCGTGCTGAGTTCTGCAGAAGCTGAAAAATTAAGAAAAAATCCTAAAAAAAATGAAAAATAAGAAAAAAGATTAGGCCGTTGATTCCTAACTTTCTTAAAATCCTTGTGTCCCCGGCAACGGCGCCAAAAACTTGATGCGTGTGAAGTGTTATATATAATAGGTGTATATTTTAAGCCCCTTTAACACTTTTTTAGTCAAGTTTTAAATTTATAAAACACGATATTTACTATCACTAAACACACATATGGGCAAGTGCACCCATCGTGAGCGTAGTATAGTGTTGGTAAGATACCGAGGTCGTCCAAGGACACAAGAGCTTTTAGTACTGGTTTATTCTCAACGTCTAATCAAATCAAAAAGTTTAGAAAAATGTTTTAAGCTAAGAAAAATAAAAACTAACTAAAATGCTGAAAAATAAAAATAAAGATAAAAACAGATAGACAAGATGAATCACTTGGTTCCGACTCGTGTATAGTGTAACCTTTGATTATTTCCGCACTTTTGCACTTATTTAAGAGATTATCTTAGTTATTGTAGTAGGCCCCTCTTTTGAAGGTGACGTTACCCTCAACCCAGTAGTTTGAGTCAGCAAGGATACAATCCGAAAGGGTCGGATTATTGAAAGATAATTAATTAAGTTATTAATGCAAATTATGGTAGGCCCCTCTTTTGGAGGTGACGTTACCCTCGACTAAGTAGTCTGAGTCTGCAGGGATACAGTCCTAAATAGCCGGGTTATAGTATTAATAGTAGTTAACTTATGAGGGGATCAAAGAGTTTGGACCCCCGCCATCCAATACCGTTAAGTATTGAAGGAGGTCCTACTAAATTTGACCCAGGTCCATTGCAGGACCTCTAAACGCTGAACAATGGCAAGACTCTTACCAAACCGTTCCCTTAACCCCCGACCAGGTAGCCAACATACCTCTATATAGACCGTGGAGATATGAATGGTGAAAATCTTTTATTTTATATAGACAGTAAAATAATGTCAAGACACCACGGACAAACGATAAGGAAGAATCACCTTCAACATAAGAAACTAGTTATTAAAGTCATTAATACAAAACCAAGTAAAAAGTGCGAAAAGATTAGAAATAAAAAGTATTACACTAGACACTTGTCTTCACCAAGTGATGTAAGAGACTTAGGCAAACAAGGCCTTGATTGTCAAGAACTCTTACGATCAATCTTGGATCCCGAGACGACTCACACACTCTATGATGGACAATGGATGATGGTGGTGGATGGTGGGTGAAGTGTGAGAGAGGTGGTGTGCCAAGGGATGGTTTGAGCTTGAGCCAAGCACTCCTATTTATAGGCTGAACAGAAGCTCGGGCACGGCCCCGTGTCCACATCCTTTGCTTTCTTCATTTAATGCAGCTTGTCTTATTAGTTGACCACGCCCCCGTGTCCGCTGAGAACGACCTCGTGTGCAGAAGAATCTTTGTACTATGAAGATTTGCCTGGATTGTGCGAATCTTATAGTTGACCACGGCCCGTGTCCGCTGAGCGCGGCCCCGTGGTGGGCAATGGAAGCTTCTACCACTTTGTCTTTTCTGCTGACACTTGGGCACGCCCCCGTGCTGGCTAGGCACGGGGCGTGTTCAGTCTTCTGACCTCTTGTTTTGCTTGGGAAGATGCTGTCGTGGGGTCGGGCATGTCACGTCTTGTTCCTTTTCTTGTATTTATGTTAGATTTTGATGTCTTTTTGCTTCTTTTGTTAATTTGAGCTCATTTAATCCTGAAAATACAAAAGGAAGACAAAAGCACACTTTTTCCAACATTAGTACTAAAAAAGGGTTAGTTTTATGCCACAATTGATGTAATTTACATGTTGCATTTTGCACACATCAAGTATACTCACAGTGCGTGTCTAACAATAAACACGGTCAGAGAATGGATTGAAGGGAGCGCCGGATCAGCCTACGTACGGGAACAAAAGCGTAAGTCCTCCAAAGTGCTGAAACGGTCGAAAATCGGAGTGTCGGTGGGAAACAGAAGCTTCGTACGAAGCTGTGCCTTCGTACGAAGGTGGGTCTTCGCACTTGTGCAGCTTCCGTTGTCCAAAATCGAGTGTTCTTCACGTCTGTCTTCGGAAAATCGAGTGTTCATCCCTCCAACCTTAAGCTACTGATTAAACTTAGAGTCAGAGAGGTCTTTGTCTGAGTCACGGATGAGAGTTGGGCTTTGATGTGTAAAACCAGTGCCTTCGTACGAAGCCTTGTGTGCTTTCGTACGAAGCCAGGCTTCGCACAGAACAGTCCAGCTCGCATTCGTGGCTGTTCTTGGCGTTTGGAGCTGCGTTTCCTCCTGAATCGGATGTATTTTCGAGTCCAATTCAAGCCGGTTTTGACACTACCTCGTTCCACTATTCAGTGAACGAAATACATGCCGTTTTAGGTCCGTTTTAGTGTGAAAATCAAGTTTAGAGGGTTTTAAAAGGGTTTTCACCTAGATCTAACACTTGGTGAGTGTGAAATCAACTGATTTCTAACTTGGGAAGCCGTAGCTAGGCCCAATACACTCGGTTAAGTGTAGATCCGTGATAAAATAAGAAGATTTGATGAAAAAGATGAAGAGTTTTATAAGGAGATGAAGGTTCTTGTAGAAAATAAGAATTTTAGTTGAAAAAGTTGAAGTTTAGGTGAGAATAGAAGAGTTTTGATGAAATCGAAGTGAATCTTGTGGAAAATCGTAGTGGAAAACATTGTGTAATCACATAAAACTGATAAATCTTACTTGAAAATGGTCGGACAGCAATTCGGCAGCGTTTCGGTATGAAATCAGCAAGTGAAATGAAATGGAGAAGGGCTTGGGTATTTATAGAGGAGGTGGGATCGCACAAGAGTACCTGGTTCAAATCGGCTGCCTTCGTACGAGGCTGCATGGCTTCATTCGAAGGTGTTGTTTCGTGCATTTCGTTCCTCATTTCGCGTGTAGGGTGTTCGTTTAATGCGTTTTGTTGCGTTAGTTAGTGTCAGTATGTTAAGTATTTTAATGAGATTGTGTGTATTGCATTGCGTTTTGGAGTGATAAGTCGAGTTGTGCGAGTAGCGTTCGAGCATTTTGAGCGAGATAATCAACACGTATAAAAGCACACACAAGTGAAGCATATAAGAACACACATCATAACATTACTACTACTAATAGCGTTTGCGATTTAGCGTTTTTAAGCGTGACAAGCGAATGCGGAGGCGAGAGGTAACCAAACAAACACACTCGGAAAATAAAGTAGCATAATTCTCTGTGATTCATGTTGCGTTCGCGTTGAGAGTTTGCGAATATAAAGCGTTTAAACGTGCAGCGGTGCAGTGTGATGAAAATGTATTTAGTATAATATAAACCTTTATTTATATCGAATTTCAGAGTACAAGATGGTTACAAATCGAAGCAAGTAGTAAACGGATAACAATCCGAAAAGTCGGGTTGTTACAGTCACCCCTACTTTAGGGAATTTCGTCCCGAAATTAAGTAGTGGCCGTAACAAAGAGTTGCTGATATTTAGCTTTCATATCACTTTCGAGTTCCCAAGTGAACTCGGTGCCGCGTTTGCCTTCCCAGCGAACCTTCACTATGGGAATGCGAGAGCGTCGAAGTTTCTTGGTCTCTCGATCCATGATTTCTACTGACTTTTCCACAAAGTGTAGAGTCTTGTTTACTTGCAGATCTTCAAGAGGTAGCTAAATAAATAACGGAGCAAAACGCTGCTCCACCACACCCATCGTCTCAAATACGTAATGGAAACTTATGATTTATTAAGATTCAATTGCACCAACCAATGTCTTTACTAATAACCCCATGCGAGCTAGTTATCCAACAATAAAAGTAAACCCCGCTCAAACAAGGATGGATGCTATGTCCAGTTTGTTGTTTCAAAAACGGCAACCATCACCACCAATCTTAGAAGGCAACACGATGTTGCAACTTCAATCGACGAAGAGACATGGGGATGACGTCACATGGCAGTAGAAAGACGACACAAGGCGAAGGGGTGATATCGTCGTTAGCGGAGGGTCAAAGCCTCAAAGGGTTGGGTGGTTTGAATAACAAGGAAGATAAAAAGTAAAAACAAAGGAGAGGTAAATTTTAATTTTTCACAATTCCAAATAAAAAATGAAAAAAAAAGTTATTTAAATAAACTTAATATACAAACTTTTAACTCCAACTAATATTAACAAACAAATACAACCATCACATCACTAGTGATTTAGTGGTGGTCACATGTATTTAAGTTCCACCTATGGTGGGTCTAGGTGAGTTTTCCTCTCCAGGGTTTTAAGTTCGAGTCTGGATGATAGGGGTTTCTCATTGAGGGGTTTAAATTGAGGATCTATTATGTCAGGGGGCTCTCTAGCGCGGAACCGGTTAAAACAACATATGCTAGACCTCCCGTCATTCGTGAATAATTCACACCTTTAAAAAAAAAAAAACAAATACATTACACACAACTGCAAACAACTGAGCTAATGTATTTTAGTCAACTCAAAACAAGAATATCCAAACACCAAACTTTGTTTAAAACTAAAACCTCATGTCATTAAGGCCGGAGGGTGTGGGGGTGCCACCCCCGCCAGGTCAGCTGCTATAGCGCCCCGGGGCGCTATCCACCCACACCGCCGGAATTAAGGAGGGGGCGCCATACATGGCTCGCCAACATGGTAACGAGGGAGGAGGGGGCTATCAGCTGGGGCCCACTTGTTTGCACCAATCAAGTTTTTTTTTTTTTCTCTATAGCGCCCCTAGGGGTTATACCACACCCTCCATGTTAAAGGGAGGTTATAAAGCCACTTGGCTGACGTGGCGCCTACATGACGCTGAGGGGTCCTTTATAACCCCCAACCCACACCCTCAACTAAAGTCTAAAACCAACAAAAGTGTAAAAAACTTTACACAAACTAAAAAAGAGTGACGTCACAGGTTTATCTATTTTGCAGAAGGGGGCATACACGTGTGTCATCTGAAGGTCCAGACTCCATAACTCCAAAACTTGAAAGCATATATGTATATGCAAACAACAATTTATAAGCATATGCCGCATATTTTGGCAAATCCTAAACCTTCTTCACCTATTTATGTCTCTGACTTGCTTTTGTTCCCACACCATTCGTTGCATTTCTCATCGTATCAGTTACAGGTTTTGTACTCTTTTTATGTGTCTTTTATATTTGATACTTGTATGTCATAATGCATATGTATAAGTTGGTGGTCTGTGTTTCTTTTGGTTGATTAAGGGTTTGGAGTTGTAGTGGGAGAAAGATGAATAGAGCTAAATTGGGGACTATGGTTAATGGGAACAATTGTTATTCTTCTAAGGTTGTTGTTAATGATCCCAAGTTGCTTAACCAGAAAAAAGCGGTTATTCGCCTCGCGGGTCCTTCGAAATTTCAGGTTTTTTTTCTTTTTTACTTTGAATTGGTTGTTTTTAGGGTTTATGGAATCTTGCTTGTTTTTATGGTTTATGGAATCATGTTTGTTTTTGGGCCTTGCCTTTAGTTTCATTTAAGGACGTATGTTTAATCTGTTGTACTTATGTTAGTGGTAGTATCCTTTTTTGTATCGCTTTAGCCGCATTTTATGTTATATGGATTACTGTGTTGTACTTTACACGTAAAAAAAAGTTTTTTGGTTCAGTTTGAGCAACTTCTCGAGGAAATATTTGCCCTCATCCTAGACCCTGTCAATAGCTATGCTACAAGTGGGATTTTACTGGGTGTGTTCGTTTCTTTGAAATTTGTGTTGTCATAAACTTACAAATTTTAGGATTTCTTTTTGAACGACAAATTTCTTTTATTCCATGTCGTCTATGGGACTTGAACCAAGACATCCCTCTCCCAAGGCGTTTAAAGGCTTTGCCTTTGCCAATGGACAACCACCCCATTGGTACAATATTTAGGATTTCTAGTTATTGATTTTCGCTCCTAGCTTAATTACTATATTTGATTGTGTTGACAAATGTCTGAAATGCCCAAATCAAACTTGTGGATTAGAACAAAAGTTACTAATTTGATTACCAAAACATAAATTTAGAATGTTAATGCAATCTTGAAACTAGAATAGATTGTGAATTATGAGCCTGCACAGAGTAATCTGAATCTCGAGTTTTTCAATGACTTCTTGCACTATATACTTTACTGATATTATCACGTTGTACTGAGGGAATCATTTTGCAATTGTTTTGTTGTTTCAAATTGTAGGTTATTGCAGATTTTGATAATACACTTACAAAGTTTTGGGTTGATGGATGTCGAGGACAATGTATGTTCACGGTTCATTTTAGTTTTTTGAACGTTTTTATCTTAATTATGTATTTTTAATGTGACTAAACTATAGTCTCAATATACTTGTAGCCAGTCACGCGCTCCTACAACAGGATAACCCTGAATACAATGCTAAGAGGGACGAGTTATTTAACTATTATCATCCTATAGAATATGACCCGCAAATTCCAATTGATGAAAAAACAAAGCTCATGGTAGAATGGTATGTTGACTATTTACACAGTCAAACACACCTAAATATCACCATTTTTTTTTACTATTTTAAAATAATTTAATACATATTAAATCATTATTTTTTATTATCGTAGGTGGGGTAAGACCCATGGTCTTCTTATTGAAGGAGGTCTTACATATGATGCAATAAGAAACTCTGTAGCCAATGCTGTGATTGCTTTCAGAGAAGGTGTCGTTGAGCTTTTCGAATTTTTAGAGGCAAGTTTTTTGTTTTATTTTTTTTAATCATTTAACAGGCTAATTTAGTTAATCTTTTTTTTTTTTTTTTTTTTGTCTCCAGGAGAGAGATATCCCGGTTCTTATATTTTCAGCAGGTCTAGCTGATATTATTGAAGAGGTAAGCTATACTATACCATTGTCATATCATCATTCTTGTATGCCAGCTGGCAATTAGTATCCTAAATATAACTATGATGTTTATTCTCGATTTCATCAGGTTCTTCGTCAGAAACTGCATAGAACTTTCAAAAACGTCAAGATTGTATCAAACCGGATGAAATTTGACCAGAATGGTAACCTAGTGTCTTTTACAGGTAAATCCAGCTGCTACGATAAGTACACAACTAAGTTTTAAATTTTTAATTAGTTTATGGTCGTATTAACCGTTAATAATTTTCAAATTTACACAGGGAAGTTGATTCATAGCTTAAATAAGAATGAGCATGCTCTTGATATGGCTGCATCTTTACATGATCATTTGGGTGAAGTCGATGATCAAATGATGGATAGCGCGTCTGTGAAAAAAAGAACAAATGTGTTACTTCTTGGTGATCACATGGGAGACCTCCATATGTCTGATGGTTTGAATTATGAAACTCGCATTTCCGTTGGATTTTTGTAAGTTCTAATTTTTTAAGTCGGTTTAAATTTTTTATGTGTATAATTTACTCGAATCATGCCTGCCATTATTTTTAAAATAATAAACACGCTTTTGGTGATTCATACATTATGAAAGCACGCCTTCCGTTGGATTAAAAAGAATATTTTGGCAGCCAAAAATTGGCAATTTTTATATTTTAATTATATTTTTCACTTTTTGCAGGAACCACAACATTGAAAACTCTCTTGATAGCTATCGTAAAGGCTTTGACATTGTGTATCTTGTGAGTGAATGTATTAGATGATTCGAAAAAGATTTTATTTAAATTCCGAGTAAAATGCCATTTTCGTCCATCATGTTTGGCTAGTTTTGCTACTTTCGTCCAAAGGTTTGTTTCTCCGCATATGGATCCACAAGGTTTGAAATCTTGCCATTTTCATCCGGCTCGTTAACTCCATCCATTTTTCTCTATTAAGTCTGGGGTATTTCCGTCTTTTTTGTCAACTTAAAAGGCAATTCAGTCTTTTTCATGGGTATTGGGTCTTTTTACATCAAGTGAAAAAGACCGAATTGCCCTTTAAGTTAACAAAAAAACAGAATTACCCCTGAATTAACGAAGAAAAATGAATTGAGTTAATGAGCTAGATGAAAATGGCAAGATTTCAAACCTTTTGGATCCAGATGCGGAAAAACCAACCTTTGGACGAAAGTCGCAAAACTGGCCAAACCTCAGGCACGAAAATGGCATTTTACTCTTTAAATCCCCATCTGTTTATGGGTATGTTAGGATCATTTCTTTAAAAACTTCAAGTACAATTACAGATGCAATTCTAAAGTTATAAAAATAATGATATTTTGCAGGATGACGCACCGATGTCAGGGGTGGTCAAGTTAGTCTCAGAGCTATTTTCTCCTGCGAGTGATTAACTTTTGGTTCACCTAAATCATGGTTTCATTATTTGCGCATTTTCTTAATTTCTGCATCCAGTATGCTATTTTCTCCTGCTAGCAATCCTGGTGATTTGTCTTTATGTTGACTGTAAACTATTTCTGTTGATAGTTAGTTTTTATTAAACATGATGCTAGGGACCATGGTTTCGCGCATTGTAAAGTAACAGTTTAGTGGTTCCATAAAATGCGTTCGAAAATTTCCTGTTTTTGCATCTTTGAATGTGTCGATAAAGTTGGAACGCTTTTGTTTGGTTTCTTTTGTATTTTTTAGTTGGAATATTTTCCGTATTTTTTGTACTTTATGGTCGGTGTTCTATTGCAATTAGAAAATATAAAGATCCGCCTCTAATCATCAACCCAGAAATCAAAACATTTGAAGATTCTGCACTTTGTTTTATAACATGCATCTTAGGTGAGAGTAGTAAACTACAACTCTACAAGTGGTTATGTTAGGAAAACATGCTAAAAAGAACAAAATTAGTTAATTGGAATCTTGGATTTCTAGAACTTTGAACTTGAGAATCTACTTTTGAGTTAAAACTTGTAAGTTGACTGTAGTTGTAGTGAGCGTTCATTTCAGAACCATTCTTATCTTGATAACCGCAATATCAGCACATATACGTATCGCTTCAATGAAAACAATAAAATAAGTATAAAAATATGTACATAGTGTACGCATAAATATATATGCATACACATGTGCATCGAGACAAAAATACCATCTTTTTTAGATGAATCTGTGTGATATTAAAAGATGCATTCAGATCAATCTATATAATAAATAGTAGATACATTTCAATATATTATATCAAAGTTGTGTATTTTTGGTTTGAGTTTTGAAGCAAACTACCTTAATAATGTTATAATTGAAGCTAACCGGATTTAAACATTCAGATTCGAGTTGGTTTTATAGGTTTCAATTCGAATTTCACTCATCATTAATTGGGTAAACAAATTCCCAATATGGTGAATAAGACTTGTAATGATACATCATCATTATCTTTAATCTTACAATTATTCTTAAAAATGAAACACAGTTTGAACCAGAAATCTCTATTTCAACTAGTACAGTAACATATATGCCTTTGAAACTTCAAACCCTCGTTCCAAAATTGTGATCTAATAATAACATTCTATTCTAACAACAACAATACTCGACAACATCACAGAATCTAAACACAAATAGACGACACCAAAAGCACCTGCTGCCGCTCATTTCTTCCTGTTCTTGCTTTTCATAACCCGAACTATCCTCCTGTTTGACTTTTCACCACCCGATCCCAACGAGAAACTCCCACCTCCGGCATTGAACTCTACGCTCGATGATTGGAACGGATTTTGAGGCGCCGGTGCTTGGTTCTGCTGCCCACCAAACGAGAAAGAAACTGGTGCGGGGGTTAACGATGGTGTCGGTGTCGGGGTGGCTGAACCAAACATGAACCCTGGTGTAGTTGTACTCACTGGAGCTTGACCAAATGGAGATACCGGACTTTGAGTTTGCATCGAATCCTCAGCCATACTGTCCTCCATACTCATCTGATCACTATTATTAATATTATTATTCGGTGTAGCTCCAAAAACAGGAGTTGAGTTTCCAAAAACAGATGGACCAAATGAAGACGCGGGTGTAGAAGATGCCCCAAAAGAGAACACTGAAGTTGATGGAGAAGTGAATGTAGAACCGAATCCAGATGACTGTTGAGGTTGTTGCCAACTGGAACCGAATATGGAAGTGGTGGACCCGCTAGTTGAATTACCAGATTTGATCTCTGAAGTGGGTCCCACGGAAGTGATACCAAAACTTGATGTGGAACTGAAAGCAGGAGCTGACGATCCAAAAAGAGTACTGGTGGAAGATGCAGGGGTGCTTGCTTGAAAACCGTTAGTGACGTTAAAGAAAGACCCATGTGACTGAGAACTGGTGGTTGAAGGAGCTGCTGCAGAAGAACCAAAGCTGAAGAGGCCACTTCCGGTGGCGGTGGTCGTTGATGTAGCAGCTGCCGGAGAACTGAAGCCAAAGAGACCACTTCCAGTGGCGGCGGTGGTGGTGGAAGTAGCTGCTGCCGAAGAATTGACGCCAAAGAGGCCGCTTCCGGTGGTGGTAGTTGAAGTAGCTGCAGCCGGAGAACTGAAACCAAAAAGAGCATTTCCAACGGTGGTGGTGGCGGTGGTTGAAGTAGCTGCTGCCGGAGAGCTGAAGCCAAAGAGACCACCTCCGGTGGTGTTGGTGGTGATGGTGGTTGAAGTAGTTGCCGCTGGAGAGCTGAACCCAAAGAGACCACTTCCGGTGGTGGTGGCGGTGGTTGAAGTAGCTGCCGCTGGAGAACTGAAGCCAAAGAGACCGCTCGCGGTGGTGGTTGAAGTAGCTGCTGCAGGAGAACTAAAGCCAAAGAGACCATTTCCTGTGGTGGTGGTGGTGGTTGTTACTGCCGGAGAACTGAAGCCAAAGAGACCATTTCCTGTGGCGGTGGTGGTAGTTGTGGCTGTTGAAGTAGCTTCCGCTGCGGCTGCAGAACTGAAGCCAAAAGGACCATTTCCTGTGGTGGTGGTAGTGGCGGTTGAAGTAGCTGCTGTTGGAGAACTGAAGCCAAAGAGACCACTTCCGGTGGTGGTGGTGGACGTAGCCGCTGCCGAAGAACCAAAGCCAAAGAGGCCACTTTCGGTGGTGGTGGTGGTGGCAAATGTTGTGATAGCAAAAGGCGAGCTGGTGCTGGTGTTCCCAGTTTCCACCACTGAAGTGCTTGGTGCTGTTGAAGCAACAGACCCAAAACTGAAAACTTGAGGTGACACAGAAGTCGAGAAACTAACAGCAGGGGTAGTAGTGGTGGTTGATAAGGGAGCCATGGCGGTGGTGGTGGCGGCGGTACTTGCGGAAGCTGAAAAAGGAGCCACCGAAGGAAAAGTAGGAGGGTTTGAAGCAGGTGTTGTGTCGAGGCTACTTAAGTTCTGGTTGGATGCGCCAAACGCGAATATACCATCTGTTGATGTGGCTGCAGAAACAGCAGCGGATAAAGACTCCGATTTCCCAAACATTTTATTTTCATCCTTGTTGGAAACTGAAACTTTTACATGATCATTCTTTGTCACTGAATTGAACACACTGCACAAACACAATAAAGATGAAGATCCATCATCCATACACAACTAGTAACTTCAATTTCGGAAATGATGCAATCAACTAACAAAAAAAGGTAAATAAACGAATGTTCTAAGTTCTAACCTGACGGAGACAAATTCTTTCGGATCTGAACCAGCATTTGGTTTGAATTCTGAAGGTTCATTAGCAGAAAACGCGAATGGCGACACCTTTACCGAAGCAACGTTTTCCAGTTGTGAGGTTGAGTTTGTAAGCACACTTGTCTGTGTCGTTGTAACTGATGGAGACAACGGAGATGAAATAGGTTTATTATCGTTTTCAGCTTCTTTTAACTCAACCTGTTCTGGAACTTTAGAAGCCGCAGGAAACACGGCTTTATTATACTCGACTAATTCAGAAGTTTTGGAAACTTCAACTAGTGTAGGGGTTTTGATGATGTCAGCAGCAGAGGTCTCGGGTTTATTATTTTCCACCAATGGCAACGACACATGCCCGTTATCATGAACATCATCATCATCATCATCTATCTCAAAGTAATCCTCAGGTGCACTCATCTGAAAAGCATGTTTCTTTTGAGGCTCTTCTGTATTCGAAGGTAAATAAGTAAATTCAACAACCGGTGTTTTGTTTTTCAAAGTATCTGACATATCATTATCACCATTGACCAAAGTCAACACGTTACTAGATACAGTAGACTTCCTTGAACCATTTTCTTCAGTCTTGTCTTTACTTTGCAAAGTCAACTCTGATACCACCGGTTTCTGAATATCACGAAAGCTTGAATCCAATTTAGGTGAATCCGCTTTCTCCAAGCTTCTAAGAGCTTGACCGTGAAGCATATCTAACCTTAGTTTATTTGGTGTTTTCTCATTCATTCCAGCAAGTGTTGAGAGTGATTTGTTTTCTATTGAGTTTGGTTTGTCGAGGTGTTGCAATATTTTGTTGGCTGTTTGGGTGGCTTTTGTTGGAACAGAAGCGTAGTCTGAGCCTCTTGGTTCAGATGCGTTTGTTAAAAGCAGATATTGGCCCGAATCGTCCGGTTGTTGAAAAGTGGTGTACCCAAGTTCTTTCTTCTCTCTTTGTGACAAAAGATTAGCTTTCTGCCGAATCCTACGAAGCGGCCCACCAGACCCAATATCATCATCTAGTACAGAACTCCTACGTTTTAGTGCCTGATGAAGAACGTCAAAAAACAGTTGGGTAGAAGTAATTAAAAAAACATATTCTACAAAGCAGATTGCATAAAAAATGAACTATGGTTTGATTTCTATTAGGGCTAACACACTACGTTTGGACTCATAAAAAAGCTTAAAGTTTCAAAAAAGTAATAATTAAGTGTAGGGCTGTAAACGAACTAAACATTCAGCGAACAGTTCGTGAACTATTCGGCGGGAAGTTCGTTTGTGTTCGTTTGTATATTAGACAAACGGACATGGACAAGAAATTTCGTTTGTATAGTTAAATGAACGAACATGAACAGAGAATGAGTTCGTTCATTTATGTTCGTGAACGTGTTCGTATATGTTCGATTGTGTTCGATAGTTTATTAGTGTTTTTTGTTTTTATATTTTATTTAAATACTTCAGAATTCCGACAAATAAAATATTTAATTAATATCGATGTAATATATATTTGGTTCATAAACGCTTGTTTGTGTTCATTTATTTCCATTTGTGTTAATGGACATTAGTTTGTGTTCATGAATGCTCGTTGCCTAAAATTAACAAACGAGCACGAACACGTTCATTTTCTTAACAAACAAACACAAACATAAAATCTTGTTCGGTAAGTGTTCATGAACAGTTAGTGAACACATATATTTCCTTACCAAACGAACACAAACAAGGTCGTCTTTGTGTTCGTTAGGTTCGTTTGCAGCCCTATGACGACATCAGAAAAAGTCAACAGGGTCAAAGTTACTAAGGTCTGCATCTTGATTGGATAAGCAGTTACCAGCAGATTGCCCAAAATCAAAGTGTTTAAAAGTTCTGAACCTTTTTATGTGTGAAATCCAAATGTGTTCATCACTAGCTTAAAGAACAGACAAGTTGCCCATGTCTATAATGTAGATTATTACAAAAGTACCATTTTTCCTTCATGCCCTTGAGAAGATGTCAATGCAGCATCATGACCATAATCTGATTTGATTCCCTGAATATGATGTAAGCATAAACAAATTCCACTTCAGCAATATTGCAAAGTAAGTTGAATACAGAAAAGCAGATCAAGCAAACCTGTTGACTAAAAGTTAAAGGACTTCTGGAATATGGTGCGCGAGCCATGGTGTACATTGCAGATCTGCCTCGAGATCTTGGTGTCGCAAAACCATTTTCAAGATTCCCTAAGCTGTTTGCGGTCTTTTGAGACACTGCTGTGATTGGTGTTCTTTGAAGCAACTTTGAGTCTTGTCTAGATCCCATGTAATGCTTTGCCAGCTCAGCAGGTGAAGCAGCTTCCTCCTTGAGCACCTGAAAACAATATGGTAATATATTGTATGTAGAACTATGAATGTTGACGAATATGATAGGGAATTGTTTTCTAAAAATGGATAAAAATGATTACAAAGACAACCATGAACAGATTACTTACTCCTGAAGTACCAATGGGAGTTGAAATAGCAGCATGAAAGTTATCCCGCTTAGCTCCATGTTTTTCCAGTGAGTCATTGGAAGGTGACTCGGTGGTTTTTGAATGCAATACTGAAGTCAATCGTTCGATTTCAGACCTGTTGATCATGGTATAATTCATACCATATTCCACCATATGATTAAGAAGAAGTGCTATTTTACCCTAAAAAGGTAAACAAACAGCAATGTAAGGCAGTAGTAAAAGGATGACCAACCTAGTAAAGGTTTTTTGTTGCAACAATGATTCAAGATCTGATATCCCAGTGGCAGCAGACATGTTAGCAGAATTACCATTTCCCCCTTCGTTCTGAAGAACATTCTGGGCCTCTTTATTAATCTCTGGTCACATGAAAGTTATTGTAAAAACATGCAAAGCATAAAGAAAAATTCAAGCGAAGTAAGAATACAAAGGCTATTTAAAATCTAAGGTTTCCCACACACAAAACATTTACAAAAAGACTCATCATCGTGCATAACTTAATGCAAGAAAAAAAGGAGATTTCCGTTGTCTTTTCGTTAGGGGTTTTGGAATGAGGGAATGAGAATGTGAATCATAAAGAATGTTTAACTTAAGCCACATAATAATTATTAAAAATGTTCCCATTATTTTACACTACTTAAAAGATACTCGAATAGTGTCATGTTATTCTCCAATTCTGTACCCTAGTCTCAAATAAAGAATCTTGTCAGTATGCAATATCGAAATGTCCTAAGCACAAGCCACCCCTATCAAAACTTATAACTAACAAAAAAACTTACCTATGTTGTCAAAGACGCAAGGCGCATAGGTCTCGCCCGGTGCCTAGGCGCATAGGTCTCGCCCGGTGCCTAGGCGCAAGGCGCAAAAAAAGCAAGGCTTTTTTTTTTAATAAAAGTGCATATAGAGGAAAAAATTATAAAAATATATTATGCTTTGAAAATTAAAATTCATAATATAGTTTATATAAATAAACTTACTTTTTAAACATTAAAAGCCCACTGGATAAAAAAATCGCAATAGCAAAGAAAAAGCCCAACAAATATAAACAAAAGTCAAAAGAAAGTGCAAGAAACAATAAAACCCTTAGGGTATCGGTAAAAAAGAAAAGATAGCGCCGGTAGAGAAAGATGCAGCGTACAATGTGAAGAAAAAACTATCAGATGGTGATCATAGCAGCGTCCAGGTTTGTTGTCTTCTTGTTTATCGCCTGATATCCAATAAACCCTCGCCTCTACCTCGCTTGCGCCCAGCTCTAGGCGAGCACCTGACCAGGGCTTTTACAAAAAAAGACGCAGTTAGGCGCCTAGGTCACCACCAGGCGCTCTAGCCTCGCTGCGCCGCGCCTCTGCGCCTAGGCGCGCGCCTAGTGCGCTTTTGACAACATAGAAACTCACATGCAGCACAATTCTAAAGCTTGAAAGTCCAAATCAGCACACATGCAACATTTCACTTTTCCACATCACACATCCTAATCCAGTGAGCAAAAAATTAAACTTTCAAGAAAATCATTTCGTCGATGCACAAGCCTTTAACTTCAAGCACTTGGCCAGGCAGAAAACTAAATCAAAATGAAATTCTATATAAAGTTTACTATCCCTGTATCCCAGATACAGTCACAAATTCATGATTCTTAGTTCATACCACACGCAGAACAGAGTATTAAAATAACAAAAAAAGAGGTACACCAATATAACTAAAGATAACAATACAATGTATGATATAACCAGAGACTAGCAGATCCCAACACTCAAATTAACCCCTAACCAGATATCAACAAAGGCAAAACTAAACCCTAACTAAATAACCTATAAACTAATCAATTAACAAACATAAAGAATTTACAAAACCCCCCAAAACAACCAACAAACTAAACCCTAAATAACGATAAAACAACCAATAAACAACAAAATGATTGTAATTGAGAACAAAAGTGTTCAACCTGGAGGCCCTAAGGATTGAACAAGAGGACGCTTGCGGAAAACATCAAACAGCCTATGAGCACCGGCGTAAATGAGTCTAGAAGCTGGTTCAACAACGAGCTTTTTGAGCATGCTAGGGTTGTGGTTTCTGGCCGCTGACGGAGGGCGTGTATAGGGTGTGGCTGGAACACTACGGCGGAGAGGTCGCTTGCGGAACTTGCCTCCGGCTCCGGTGGTTTCGTAGGGAGGATTTCCATCGCCGGCCGTCGCCATAGGGGGAGCTGGAAGAGGGAGATTGGACGGTGGAGAGAGAAGGAAGAAGAGGGAGAAATGAGAAGGAAATTAGGGCTTTTATTTCTGTACAAATCAGGGCTTAAGGGATTTTATTTTTTATTATTATTAAACTTAAATTGTCTTATTTGCGGCTGTCATTTTTTTGCTTTTTAACTAGGGCCGAAAACGAACCGAACGAACATGAACAAGGTCTTATTCGTGTTCGTTCGTTAAGAAAATAAATGTGTTTATGAACGGTTCATGAACACTTACTGAACGAGATTTTATGTTCGTATTCGTTCATTAAGGAAATGAGCGTGTTCGCGAACGGTTCACGAACACAAATAAATTTGGCGAATGCGACGAAGGATAAAGATAGATGGCCCAGAGAGTAGCACTCGAACTTGAATCCCTTATTGTGGAACGGAGGTCGATCGTATTCGTGGATGTAAATAATGAGATATGAAAGGGAAATTATGCATAAACAAGGTGAAAATGGATACCCTAGTTTAATTGTTAGGGAAATAAAATAAATAAAAGTTTAATAATATAAAAAGTACAAATAAAATATAAGAAAGTACAAAGATCTTCAATTAAAACACAAACATACGAACATAAACAAACGCAAATCAACGGATGTTCACGAACACCTTACCGAACGTTCACGAACACAATCGAACGAACGAGACCTCTGTTCATGTTCGTTCATTTAACTAATCGAACGAAATTTCTTGTTCATGTTCGTTCGTTTATTAAACGAACGAACATAAACGAACTTCCCGCCGAACGGTTCACGAACTGTTCGCTGAACGTTCGGTTTGTTTACAGCCCTATTTTTAACTAATTGTTAAATTTGAATTGGTGGTGGTATACTTGGAATTTTATAAAACTAGTTATAAAAACAGTTGCCGTGTTGCGACGAACTTATTTTATTATTTAGTCTGTGTTTATATGTGTTTGAATTTTGAAATCACTATGAGCGCGTTGCACATGGAACCGCTGACAAGAATAAAAAGAAAATGTAGAAAAAAACACTAAAAAATAACCGAAAGAAAATCAACTAAAAAAGTTGTATGGTAATGATGTTGTTCGGTAGAAACCAGTAGTCAGAGATGATCAAATAGTAATGGGTACCGGTACCGAATTTCCTGAACCGAAAGAACCTAAGTACCAGTTTGGTACTGACGTTTGGCGTTCCTGGTACCGGTTCGCTACCGGTTTTTATCTTCATATACCGATACCGTAACCGGGGTATCAGTTGGCATCGAGTTCATCCCTACCCCTGAAACTAAAAAAAAGTTGTACGATACCGTTGTTGTTCGTACGGTACCTGTGATCAGGGATGGGGAAATGGTACTGGGTAGCAGTACCAAACTTATCGAACTAAAAGACTATCAAACTCAATCCGGTACCGACTTTTGGGGTTTTATGCATCAGACTGGTGCTGGTTTTTACCTGCATGTACCGATAACGAACTGGTATTTTCGATACAAGTACTGGTTGACACCAAACTTATAAGCTTAAAAAGTAAAGAAAATAACAATTTTATAATATTAAAACTTTATTATATTATAATATTCTGAAAACACTGTTCATTTGCGTTTTCTTTTTAATATATAGACAATGATAATGGTTTTTTTTTTAAGAAAATGATAATGGTTTTGATGATGCCATATATTGATGTTCCAGGATTGGTATCGGTTTGGTTTGTTTGGTTCTGAAACGGTACTAGTAATCGGTATAGCAACAAAAGTACATTATTCTGAACATGAAAAGGTTTGTTATGGTACCGATAATCAATATAATTTACTATACAAAAACAAATTAGAGTTAGTTACATGGATAGTTCTTGTGGTTTAATGAAAGTAACACCTTTGAATACGAACATTTTTTGTAATAGGTTCATGTTTTATGGTTTTGATTTTGTAACACATTTGAGTATTAAGGCTAATTCTTGTTAATTTTTCTGTTAAATCAATGTAAAATGACTAAAATACCCTTATAAACTTAAGGGGGCATTTATGTAATATACTACATTTCAAATTGAGAGGCCATTTGTGTGATACACAAAAACATTACTCCATATTCCACTGTTGCAACTTGTAACCCACACCCACTGACCACCACCACACCGCTCGTTGTCAACTTCCTTTATTAACCACCACCACCAACAACCTTCCGCTTCCTTCATCAACCACCACCATCGCCATTCTTCCCAGCAACCACTGCATCGTCACCATTGCATCATCAAGACGATCGTTTTATCATGACGATCGCTTTTTCTGTGGACACATACATCATACATGAATGATTGATTTGTTTATGGACACATACATCATCAAAGACTTCCCTTCTCCAAGGAAAATTGTCTTCTGCTCCACACCCGAAATCAACATAGTCCCTCCAACCAATATCCAAATCACAGAATACCAAACCGAAGCCGACCCATATACATACAAAATGTTTGATTTTGTAAAAATATGATATTTACCATGTTTTCCTGTTAAATCTTGTAATAACATCTGGTCCCTAGCACTACACATTTGACACTCACAAACAACAATCTTAGCAAGAAACCCATTAAGGTTTTTCGTACCGGTTTCTTCTCCGTACAGGATACATTCGTTACTGATGTGTGATATTTGCAACTATTCTTTTATGACCAAGTTTTAAAAGTGGAACTCGCTAACTACACACAACGACAAGTGAACCGGACTTGAAAGTAGTACGACTAGCAAGAACAAGTATCGAATCGTGGACTCTAGGCTGGCACCTCTAATAATTAACCGTAATCACAATTCTAGCCTTAAATTAATTTTAAGAATTTGATTTTATTTTAGAATTATTTAACTAATATTTTAACTAAATTTACTAAGGGGTTGTTTGTTTTTTCTTAAAAGCTCTTCCGGGTCTCTTTTGTCTGCGCCGCGCAGACCTTTTGTTTCGCAGAGTGTTTGTTTTTTAGAAGTGATTTCATTTAAAAACATCTGATTGTCCTCTTATTCCAACAGATCTGGACTTCCCTCTTCTAACCTCTTGATACCACTTCCAAACCCTAGTTCTCCTTCCCTTCTCACCTCTCACCCCTCTCTTCCTCCCAAAATGGCTTCCACCACTCTCCTCCATCCCACAGTGCCGCCGCCACCCTCTCCTCCACCCCACAGCTCCGTCACCTCCCCCACCTTTGGTTGACCCGTCGTCACCTCCCCCACATCCGATTGAGCCCCTTTCACCGCTGACAACCCTAAATCGTCGGCCATGCTGCCTCCACGTCACTACTGCCTCCCAGCCGACCGACTCCAATCTCCTTCACCAATTCCAATCATCGCCCCAATCTCCTTCACTGACTCCAATCGTCGACCTCCACGCCCCTGTTTCCTCCACATCGTTGTTGCCTCCTAGCCGACCGACCCCAATCTCCTTCACCGACTCCAGCTGACACCTCCACGGTTTGTGCATTCTTTTAATTTTTGTTAAAGAATTGCTCTTTTTATGTATGTTTAATGTTTGTTTAAGCATTGTATTTTTTTGTTTATGTTAAATTCATATTATAATTATTGTTCATCTTGATAGATTGTTTGATTAGAGTTTTTGTGTTTATTTGATTACAATTGTTGTTTTAAAAACATATATATATATATATATATATATATATATATATATATATATATATAGTAGGAGTTGGGTAGAAAGTGTATTTTTCCTAGAAAGTCTAGGAAGCAATGAGAATTGGACATGTGGCATTGAGTTATTTTAACTAAAATGGCAACTATGTAATTTCACATTTTAGTTTTATTTTTGGAATTTATTTTTCATTAACTAACATTCCATGATTTTCGGAATTTTTGTTGTTTTCGAATTCAAATCTGGAAGTCAATGTGTTTATCTGGAAAAACTATCAGCATGTCTTGGTGATGTGTTTTACCAGTCAGAGAGGTTGAAGTCAGTGTGTTTTAACACTCTGAAGTCAATATATAATCAGGTTGTGTTTTAACAGTTCTTTTTCATTTTAACACTCTGAATGTGTTTTATGTTGTTGTGTATGTCACATTACATCACATTGTGTTTTTTGATGATTACATTACATCATAATGTGTTTTACAACAGTTTGTTTTTATACTGGAGTTTAACAAATCTGATTGTGTTTTAAGTCAGCAGATTTGCTGGAGGATTCTTGATACTGTGTTTTAACAGCAAGCAGATTTCTTGACATTGTGTTTTAACAGCAAGCAGATTCTTGACGCTGTGTTTTAACAGCAAGCAGATTTCTTGACGCTGTGTTTTAACAGCAAGCAGATTGCTGGAGGATTCTGGATATTGTGTTTTAACAGCAAGCAGATTTATTGACGCTGTGTTTTAACAGCAAGCAGATTGCTGGAGGATTCTTGACATTGTGTTTTAACAGCAAGCAGATTTCTTGACGGCGTGTTTTACCATCCATGCTGGTAATCCTTCCATTTATCAAGAACGACTCAGAAACAACGGTACAAGCCTCTCTACAATCATCAATTAAAACAGAAAAAACGCATCCAAGTTACAAGCAGATTAAGACCGAAAACGTATATGCACTTCAAGAACTTTATTCACAACACAAGATATGAATACCTAGTGAAGAAAAGGGGTATGAACAAGCCTTGGAACCGAAATCTGAATGCTCTTGGGGTCCTGTTTTGCATCGCCAGCAGCAAGGGGAAAGAGATCGGTTTAGAGAGGGAGAGAGAGAAAGAGAGAGAGAAAGAGGGGAAATTGCATGAATTTAGGGATTGGTTATTGATATGGCAGTTTCTTGACTTATTTAAAACACTTTCAATTACCAAAATACCCTCACTATATTAAAAGTCTCTAATTATATAACTCAAATATTACAAGATTGCCATTGATTTAATCTCAACCCTTAAACACACCAATCGGATGGACCAGATCGCTTCCTAGACTTTCTAGGAAAAACACACTTTCCGTGCGAACCCTACTCTATATATATATATTAGAAGAGAAGGCATTCCCCGTGGAATTCCTATCGATTTCCCATCTTGATAATTGTTTAATTAGAGTTTTTGCATTTGTTATATTGACATGATTCAGCAGTTTGCAGAACTAAAAAACAAGCAGTCTTCTTCTTGCAGACTGCAGAGGTTTGGTCCACCTCTTCTGCTACAGATGTCTGCAGATATGGTCCGCAGACAGCAGACGTTTTACTTCTGAAAAAACAAATAACACCTAACTTAACGAACCTAATGAACACGAAGGCAACTGAGACTGTGAACTTAACCAGGAGAGATGAACAAACCACTTAGGCGGGAATCACTAATGACACAAGCTTGACAAAACTCCATCACACACGAGTCTTTTTACGCACAAGCTTTAGATTTACGAATAATATAGGAAGTTTTTACTCCCCCTATTTCTTCGTAAACTGTCAACGTCCAAGCCACGTCACCTTCGTATCTCTTCACATGCCCGATAAAGTCCCACATTGTCCGAATTCCTGAACGGACCAAATCCATTCACTGAGAATCTAGAAACCGAATATAACTCAAAAATTCCGAATATAACCCATGAATTCGGACTTTACAAGTAAAAATCAACAAATTCGGATTCGAAACACAAGTTCTGACAAACACTTAACAAATACTGACAAAAAATGATTGTTAAATGCGTACAAGAAACAAGTAAGTGTGGATGAATCTGAAACATGTTAAGTGCGGATAAGGGTTTTTTTTAAACGTAAATGCGAACTAGGTTTTAAAAACCTAAGTGCGGACAAGCTGATTCCACAACAAATGCGGATAGAAGATCTCTATGTGTTGATGGAATTTATAAATACGGAAAATGGAAAAACCCCCTAAGTGCAGACAAGATTATCAAACATGTGCGCACTGATTAATTTAAACATCTAAGTATGGACAAGACACATTGTCAACAAATGCGGACATGAATGTTTGTAATAACTTCGGACAAGTTGTATCAACAAATGCGGACACAAATAAAAGAACTAAGTCCGGACTGATTGTTTAAGTGATTATGTGCGGACTTGTGATTCAAAGGTTAAATGCCGACAATATCAATACCACAAGTGCTGATGACATGTGTATATTGTAATGTGCAGACTGATAAACCACACCACAAGTGCGGACAAATGATTTAAAGGTAAGTGCGGAAATGAATAAATGACTCACAAGTGCGGACAACGTATTTAGAGGATAAATGCGGACTGATGAAATAACTAAGTTCGCACAAGACTTGAATGAAACAATGTAACGCTCCGCATATTTGTACTTTCCCGATTTAGCAAGCATTGTTGTACTTTCCATTTTTAGACATTTGCACTCTTGTTGTATTCTATTTTATTTCAATTTGTAATCCGAGACAAATGATCATAATGAAGACGCAATTATTTTAATCATATTCATGTTATTCATGTTAGACTTATGTGCAAGCTTGTAATCACAATTCACATTTTGAATGCTATGTTATACATGACTTTTGATTCTTTGATACATATTGACGCTTGATACTCGAAAAACCGATTAAAACACATAAAATAATCAAACTCGAAACGCAAAATATCGAAAACAAGTAGGTTCACATGGATCGAGTAGATCCGCACAAACCGAGTGCATCCGCGCTAAGTCCATCCGTCTGAAACATTTGAAAACCCTAATTTTCCTCGAAACCTATAAATAGGCACACTACTCCACTCCACAATTCGCTAAACTCTTTGCAAACACCCTCAAGCTCTCTTTGACGATTAGAATTTGCTGTAAGGATCATTCCTTCATTTTCATACTTGTTTCATTTCGTTTCTTGCATTATAATCACAAATCCATGAACATTTTCACAAACCTTCTTGATTCAACCTATCTCAAGGATGATTTCCACCTAGTTTGCTTGGGCAAACTACTGTTGGAGCATCACACATACGAGATCGAATTAAGATTGATAAGAATCTAAACATTTTACAACCTAATCATGACATTCTTTTTTATTATTACTCTATCTTGAAGGAACCTGGAACCCATCAGGCCCTTAAATCATTTCATAGTTAAGGATCTGCATTAGGGTTAATTTCCATCAAGAAACGATCTAATTAAATGGATCAAACACATGTTTTAACAAGAACAGTAGGTTCGCGCGGATGGACTTAAGTCCATCCATACAAACGGGCAAACTTTTACATTTTCTGTTTTATTTTCATTTCTATTTTCACACATATTCATCACTGTTTACCCATCTTATTTATTGTTTTGAACAATTTAAACAATTTACTTAACGGTAGGGCTGGCATATCGTGTATACCCGTACACGATAAGACACGACACGATAAGACACGATACACGAAATCCCATACACGAACATGACACGATAACTTATCGTGTCCTTTTTTTCAAACACGAACACGGCACGATATACACGAAAATTACCTGTTAATACCTGTTAACACGACTGTTCGACTGTTATACACGAAAATTACCTGTTAATACATGTTAACACGAACAAAAACACAAACACGACATGCTATCTGAGAGTTACAGAGGGAGTTTAGGGTTTTATTTTTTTGAATTAAATGAGGAATGACAATAGAATGGAATTAAGGAACCCACACGCACATGGCTGATAAGTTTTATTTAGTTTAATTTCTTATCATGTACTAACGAGTATTAACAGGTAATCACGTGTCTACCTGTTTGGTACACGGTACCTGTTAAGGCCATACACGATACTTGTTAACTTCGTGTAGGTTCGTGTCGTGTATTCGTGTAAAATTGCCAGCCCTACTTAACGGTTGCAATTGATTAAGGTTATAAATTAAACTGTTCGTAACGTTAACAATCAGTTCTGTTAGGAAACTTTATTTGTAAGTATTGAAGAAAATCACAATCAACTGGATCTACGAAGAGATAACAGTCCTGAAGATCACAACAAGAAGAAGAAGATCGGATAGGACAACTGAAATGAACAGCATCTACTTCAAAGAATCACAAGTTGATCAAGAGCTGAAGATGATTATCAGAGAAGGTCATTTCTGATGGATCTGATGATATTTCTGATGAAATATCATCAGTTTCTGACGATTCTGATCATCAGATTTTCTAATGGTTTGTTCACCAGAATTTCTGATGAAGTGGTTTATCAGAAATTCTGGTGAATACCCCACTTGTCTAAATATCAACTCTATCCTGCCACAATGACCGAAGCAACTTGACATTATTGGATATCATGATTACAAAGGCAACTTGAACGTTGGATTCAATGAATATGTCAAATTGCTACTTTTTGCAGGACTTATTGCATGAATAAACTATTGCTTATTCATGTACCCAGCCTTCTATAAATAGAAGGCTCACCAAGCAGAGGATACTTGAGTTTGAAGCTTAGCATTCATACATACCACCCAAACTCCATTGCCCTCTCACCCACATAATTCAAGATTCATTTGTATTAGATAATAATCTTACAATCACCTTGTAAACTATTTTGTTTCAAAGTGATATAAACTTGATAATTCTGTAGGTCTTGTTTCTGAAAGTCTGATTTCCATTTCCGCACATCTTTTTCACATCTACTGAAATCACTTGCCATATTACGTGAAAAGAAGTTGTTAAGGCCAAACTGGGTCCAACAATTGGTATCAGAGCAGATTGAATAAACTATTTTCAAACGATCAATTACTCATATTCTTTTCTCTAAATATGGCCAGCTTTTAATCCTGGAATAATGCTTTTAGTATTGGTTCTATGTCTAAACCTCCGACTCTGGTCAGAGAGGAATACCCCCAATGGAAAATCAGGATGGTCAATTTCCTCAATGGTCATGATCGAGCTCTGTTTCAATCCACTGAAAGGGGTCCACATATACCAATGACTGAAATACCAGCTATTCCAGCAACTGACCAATGACCAGGAATCCCTGCCTCATGTGCTCCCAAAAGTGAAATAAACTGGAGCGCGGAAGACAAGGATCTGGTGGCTGGGGATGAAAGGGCAAAGTCACTCTTAATAATGGCCATCCCCAATGACATATTTTCACAAGTTGATGCATGTGCATCAGCTAAGGAAATATTGGATCAGTTGGAAAATCTTTGTGAAGGAGGAGAAAGGATGAGAAGAAACAAGAGAACAAATAATGTTTCCTCATATGAGAGGTTTAAGAGTTTACCCAATGAAAGATTAAATGATACATATCAAAGATTTATAAAACTTTTAAACGAGCTAAAGAAATTTGGTATAACAAAGTCAAATGATGAAAGAAATATAAAATTTCTTGATGCTTTACCTAGAGAATGGAGAAGTCTAACCATGAATTTGTCCTCAACCTTAGAATTAGGAAACATGAGTCTTCATGACTTATACAGCATCTTGATCCCCAGAGAGGAAGAAATATTTGAAGAAACCATTCAAAGAGGGGGGATCTTTAGCTCTTATCTCAAACTCACAAAGAACAACACCTACCAATGATCCACAACCATCAAACAGCCAAAATTTTGAAAATTCTGATACTTCATCAGATTTTTCAGCTTTTGCTGAAGCAATAGCACTGCTCACCAAAACATTTGAGCAGAGGTTGAGGGGAGGAGGCCAGAGATACCAGAGAAGTGACAGAGGGAGGATGGATGGAAGATCTAAGGAAGAAGGTAGATCTAAGGATAAAGGGAAGGCTGAAGTTGTGTGCTACAAGTGCAAGCAAAGAGGTCACTATGCATCAGAATGCAAGACCAAGAAGCTGAAAGATGTTGCTTATTATGAGAAGAAGCTAAGAAGCAGCAGCAGCAAGTCAGCTTAATTGCTGGGACAAATACATGGCTATCTGATGACTCTTCTGATGAAGAAGAAGAAGAAGAAATGGCCAACTTCTGCCTCATGGCACTTTCTGATGACATACCAGAAACTTCAGGACAACAGGTAAATTTAGACATTCTTGATCTTGAACAAAAGCTAAATGAGCTCATGTCAGATTTTCTAAATCTGCAAGTTAAACATCAATCAGATAATAAAAATTCTGATGAATTGCAAAGGACCATGAACAAAATCATTCTTGAAAACCAATTACTAATAGAAGAAAGTTTAGATCAAAGAGCTAAAATTGAGTTCTATGAAAATGAAAGAAGAGATCTTTACAAGAAAATCAATGATAAAGAAATCAATGTAAGAGGTTTTCAACAAGCCAAAGAATTGATAAACTTCATTGAGTCCACACCAAAGAACAAAGGAGAGGGTTTAGGATATGTAAAAACAAGAGAAAGTAAACCCACTGTCTTTGTGAAAGCAACTCACCATATTTCTGATAAATTTTCATCAGAATTTGATTCTGAATCTTGCAAATCAACCTGTTCTGAATACTCTTTTGAAAAACCAAACTTCAAAGCAAAAAATAAGTGAATGCAATCAAGAATCTTTAAAGACTCCAGAAGCAGTTCACTCATCTTTTCAAAATTATCCACTCATTCCATCACAAGAAAGAATATCAGAAAATTCTGATAAATCTTGCATGTGTGTTGACATACTGAAGCTTTTTCAACACCATCTCCAAAAGAAAAATGTAAAACCTGTTTATGGCTCAGCATATAACATAATTTCTGATGAAAGGCCAACAAGAGAAAATAATTTGTTTAAAAAATCATCAGAAAGAGTACCCAAGCATGCCTGGGTACAAAAAACCCTCTAATCATTCCATTTTAGGACCATCATGTGCAGCATATCTGGTACTGCGATTCAGGAAGCTCCAAGCACATGACTGGGGATAGGAGCTTACTCAGCAATTTTGTTTCAAAGCTGGGTAAAATGGTAAATTTTGGAAATGGAGTGAAAGGGAGGATCATGGGATATGGATGTATAAGGTATGGATGTCTGACCATAGAGAAAGTAGCCTATGTTGAAGGCTTAAAGTATAATCTGCTAAGTTGTGGTCAATTCTGTGACAAAGGTTTTCAGGTAACCTTTTTACCAGAAAAATGCTTGCTGATAGGTATGGATGATAACAACATCTATTTAAGTGGAAAAAGAATAAGACAATCAATATACTATTTTGATTTCAAAGAAGAAAATGAACATCCAAAATTATGTTTATTTTCAAAAATCAACAAAGGAAGTAGTTGGTTGTGGCACAAAAGGTTGGCCCACTTAAATTTCAAAAACCTAAGCAAACTAGCAAGCAAGGGTCTGGTAAAAGGATTACCTTTAATATCCTCAAAGAAGGATAAAATTTGTGATGCTTGTGAGACGGGAAAATCCAAAAGAAGCTCACACAAATCATTTTCTGAGTCTTCTATAACACAAAATTTGGAACTTTTACACATGGATTTGTGTGGACCCATAAGTACAGAAAGTTTTTCTGGAAAGAAATACATACTAGTAATAGTTGATGATTTTTCCAGGTATACATGGGTCGAATTTTTAAGGAAGAAAAGTGAAACACTTGATCTGATCATTAATTTTATCAAGAAAATTGAAAATCTGTTAAAACTAACAGTCAGAAGGATCAGATCAGACAATGGGACAGAGTTTAAAAATTCAAAAATTGAGAGCTTTCTTGTAAGTAAAGGAATCTCTCATGATTTTTCTGCTCCTAGAACACCTCAACAGAATGGGGTTGTTGAAAGAAAGAATAGAACCTTAGTAGAAGCTGCTAGAACAATGCTTGCTTATGCTAAAATGCCCACTCATTTTTGGGCAGAAGCAATAGCAAATGCATGTTTTACTCAAAACACAACCCTAATCAACAAAAGGCTAAACAAAACACCTTACAACATTATCAATGGAAGGATTCCAAGTATAAAATTTTTACATACATTTGGTTGTAGATATTTTGTTTTTAATGATTTTGAAAGCCTTGAAAAATTTGACAGAAAAGCGGAAAAATGTATTTTTCTTGGTTATTCTTTGTCCTCAAAAGCTTATAGAATTTTTATTCTTAACACAAGGACAATTAGAGAAAGTCTGTATGTTTCATTTGATGACTCATCAGAAACAGAGGTTTCTGATGAATACATGAAAGAAATAATTTTTTCTGACAAACAAGAAAATTATGAACATCTCTTTGAAATGATAACTGAAGATTTCTTAGAACATGATAAATCTCTCACATAAAAATCAACAGATATTTCATGTACTAACCCTGCAGAACAAGTGAGTAATATATCAGAAAATCAAAATTCTGGTACACTACAAACAACTGAGGCAACTGTTCAGGGGGAAACTTCAAATCCATCAGAACCAACAACATTTCACAACAAGTTAAGATGGATCAAAAGACATGTTCATTCTGACATCATTGGCAATCCAGCAGATGGTGTGAGAACAAGATCTGCAACTGCACATGAGTGTGCATATGCTGGTTTCTTAAGCAAGATAGAACCCAAGTCTGTCAAAGAAGCTCTGAATAACTCAGACTGGATTCAAGCTATGCAGGAAGTAGGGGTGTTCAAAAAACTCGTGGCTCGCAGCTCGCTTGAACTCGCTCGAAAAAAGTTTAAAAAAAGCTCGGCTCAAAATTGGCTCGGTTGTAATCGAGCCAGCTCGACTCGGCTCTATTTGTAAACTAGCCGAGCTCGAGCTTGGCCTGGCTCGGTTCGTGAGCTCGTGAGCCGGCTCGATAAGGTTTACATCCTTCATTTTTTTTGTCCCACATCTCTCAGAATACAAAAACTAAGAGAGTATTTCCCCTATAAAAGAAGGTAAAGAAAATGTACAAAGTGAGTTAACTATTTATACTTGCATATTTAGCCATTTGGTTAAATTAAATTTCATATATGGCCCTTAGTATATGAAAATATTCATTTTTAGGGCTTTTTATTTAGTAAATTTTGCGGGTTTTTGTTAGCTCGAGCTAGATCGAGCCGAGCCAAGCTAGCTCAAATTTTAATCGAGTCGAGCTCGAGCCTCAAATCCCAGCTCGATTTGAATTTCGAGCTCGAGCCGAGCCAGCTCAAATTCAGTTCGACTCGAGCTCGAGCGGGGTCGAGCTTGGCTCGACTCGTTTACAGCCATAGCAGGAAGAGCTTGATCAGTTTGAAAGGGCAAGGTATGGGATCTGGTACCCAAGCCAAATGACAAATCTGTCATAGGCTCAAAATGGGTATTTAGGAATAAATCTGATGAAAATGGCATAATCACTAGGAACAAAGCAAGGTTAGTGGTCAAAGGTTATTGTCAACAAGAAGGTATTGATTATGATGAAACTTTTACACTAGTAGCTAGATTAGAAGCTGTAAGAATTTTTCTTGCTTATGCTGCATCCAAGGATTTCAAAGTTTATCAAATGGATGTAAAATCAGCTTTCCTGAATGGTAAAATTGAGGAAGAAGTTTATGTGCAGCAACCAGAAGGCTTTGTTGATCCAAAATTTCAAAATCATGTTTACAGATTAAACAAAGCCTTGTATGGGTTGAAGCAAGCTCCTAGAGCCTGGTATGAAACATTATCAAACTTCTTACTTAATTCAGGGTTTACTAAAGGTACTATTGACACCACACTTTTCCTCAAAACACACAAAAGTCATACTTTGTTGGTCCAGATATATGTTGATGACATTATATTTGGATCAACAAATGAAAATTTTTGTAAAAAGTTTCAAAAGCTGATGACCAGCCACTTTGAAATGAGTATGATGGGTGAGTTAACCTTTTTCTTAGGGTTACAAGTTAAACAAAGAATTGGTGGAATATTTTTGAGTCGATCAAAATATGAGAAAACAGTTCTACAAAAATACTCACTTGAAAACTGCTCTGTTTCAAAAACTCCCATGGCAACATGGAACAAATTAGATTCTGATAAAGATGGAATAAGTGTAGATATTAAAACCTATAGGGGGATGATAGGATCATTGTTATATTTAACTGCAAGCAGACCAGATATTATGTTTGCAACATGCTTTCTGGCCAGATATCAATGTGATCCTAAAGAATCCCACCTAAAAGCTGTAAAAAGGGTTTTCAAATATCTAAAAGGCACATCAGAACTTGGTCTATGGTATCCAAAGGATACAAACCTTGAATTAATTGCATATACATATGCAGATTATGCAGGGTGCAAGATTGACAGAAAAAGCACATCTAGTGCTTGTCAGATATTGGGAGAAAAATTGGTATGTTAGGCAAGCAAGAAGCAAAACTGTGTTGCCACATCAACAGCAGAATCAGAATATGTAGCAGCAGCAAGTTGCTGTTCACAAGTGCTATGGATGCAAACTCAACTAAAAGATTATGGAGTAAATCTGACAAAAATACCAATTCTATGTGATTCAAAGAGTGCAATTGCAATAATAGAAAATCCAGTTCATCACTCAAGAACCAAACACATAGATGTCAGATATCACTTCATAAAAGATCATGTGGAGAAAGGTAACATAGAAATGTATTTTGTTCCAACTGAAAACCAAATTGCTGATATCTTTACAAAACCTCTTGATGAAAAGAGACAGAACTTTTTGATTAGCAAACTTGGCATGATTAATATAAAAGATGAAAATTTTTCAGAAAACAAAAAGACACAAATTGAAAACCAAATTGATGATCATCAAAATTCTGATAATCATTAATTAAACAAGGTTCTGATAAAGAAATCCATCAATCTGATGGATCATCAGAAGGTCTGATAAATCATCAATGAATGTGATGATTTATCATAAAATCTGAAGATGTATCAGAAAATCTGATAAAATCATCAGAAATTCTGATACAACATCAGAAACTTTGTTTAAACATCAAAATGATCACTGATCATCAATAATAACTCCATCTTTATGCATATCCCATATGTATAAATTCATAATTGTGTATAGTCTGTTTTTGTATTTTTTTAATTAAAAAAAACAAAAAGGGGGAAAAGCAACATGCATTAAGATAAAATTCAATATTGCTGATAAAATCAACCGTCACAAGAAAAGTTTTGCAGAAAATCGAATTATTCTTTCACTACCAATGCATGCAACGTCATTTTTTCATAAGAAGTTCAAGAGACACGTAGGCACTAAAATGATTAGGAGCTATGAAAGTAGCCGCCTAGCTATTTAATGCTTACTCACACATAGGGCTTAGTAGACTGTCATATTCACTGCAACAGATATCGTCTTAATTGAAGAGATGAAAATAAAAACCTTTTGCTATTAATATCATTTATGAGGAACTATCACTTTCACCTATAAATATTAACAACATGAAAAGGACTTTCTTCACACCAAAATCATCTCTTCAAAAGCTCTCCATCAGAAATCAGAAACTTCTTATTTTAAAATGGGTCGCCCAAAATCAATGAAAGCAACTCAATTCCCTCTCCCTTTTCACAGACATCATAATCTTAGATTAAGATCTAACTTGGAAGGACCTGCATGGGAGGACTGCAGTATATGTATAATATGATGATGCAAAGTCCCTTGGGCTTTGCTGTATCAACACATGTCACTATTCATCCAGAACTTCTTCAAGAATTCTGGTGGAATGCTCAAATCATCCTAAGTGGCACTTCCATGTGGATTGATAGCAAGGTTATGGGGGTCAAAATTACCCTAAAGGAGGAAACTCTTAGAGAAGTCCTCCGGCTGGGTAATGATCAAGAAAACACCTTCCTGGATAAGGCAGATGTGCAACAAACCTTAACAGAAATGGGTTATCATACGAACAACGTGTCAAGGCAGGTTAGCAAATCTGGTTTTATACCACCTTTCTAGTATTTGGTGACACAGCTAAGTGTCTGCTTCTCTAAGAAGATTGGACACTTCAACGAGCTGTCCTATAGGATGATGGAGGTGATTCATGCTGTTGTACAGGAAAAACCTTACAACTACACTAAGTTTCTCGTGAGAGACTTAGAAGCAAACATTCATGACCATTAACCTTTTCTGATCTACCCTCGATTCGTAACCAAGGTGATTACCAGTCAGCTGGACTTCGGAGGAGTGAGAAGCTGCTATCCAAGGGCGGAGCTAGCACTTCAAGAAAACATAAGTGATCCTATCCTGGTTCCATCAACGAATCACACTGGACGAATAACCAGTCTCTGGTTATATGTGAAGTGCATGTACAACGTGCTGGAGGAGGAGGAGTAGTTGTTTGCTTGTTTTGTTTTTTTTTTCTGTGTGTGTTTAATGTTTTTTTTATATATTAAGTTTGCCTTAATTCTTTCTTTTTAACTTAAAAAAAATAACAAAAACATGTCAATGGATCTAGGGGGAATTAAAACAACGTGTCTGATAAAAACAAGGAAAATCTGGCGAGATTCAAATGAAATCTGATAGGATTTAGTGAAACTCAGAAAATCTGATGATTAATCAGAAAATTTGGTAATTTATCAGAAAACCCATTAAGCCACCAGAATCTGTTCATTCACCAGAAAATTCTCAAAATAACCAGAAAATCTGATAATAGATCAGAAAATCAAATTTTTATCAGAAAAATCTCTTGACAACCAGGAAGTCTGACAAATCAACAGAAAGAAACACCAGATAACATTGCCTTTAATCGGATTCAAAGAAACTTATGATCATCTAAATTTTTGAAATGAGTTTCTTTCAAAATATTTTTTTCCGAGGATTGGAACAAGCTGTATGACAAACACTTCCTGAAAATCAGTACAAAAGTGTAGAGTTCAAAACTGCAATGTAAGTAAAAATCTTGAAACTCTACTTATTCCCTCTCATCTCAAGAAAAAAAAATGCTGATTCAGTCTCTGAAAATGGATCAAATACATTCTGATGATATATGAAGAAAATCTAACTCTCAAAAGTTTTATTCAAAGATTTTCTGATATATTATCAAGAGGAAAACCTGGGAAGATACACAATTTCAGAAAAGGTTTCTATTGGACCTTTTTGAAACAAAAAGGGGACCAACATGGAGAAAAGGTGCAAGTTGGACATTAGTGTTTATCTGCTAAATCCTTGGAATCTCTGATTTTCTTTAAAAGGATTTACATTAAATTAGAGATAAATCAAAGGTTTTTCAAAAACGGTTGTTTCCTAAACGGATTAAAACATCATTAAGGTGTCATTAACCACCTTGAATACAAACAACCCACGAAAAACACTCAAAGATCTCTGTCTCTATTCACTATAGATATCTCATTAAAAAACAGAGACTTCCATCTTCAACCTTCAAATTCAAAACCCTAAAACCCTTTTCCGAAACAAAAAACCCAAATTCTCAATGGCAGCTATCAACATCAACATGCCACCAATCGAACAATCTGTTCCTTTCATCACCGAAGCTGAATTTCTTCCATTAAAGAGCAACAATGAAGCGATGAATGACAATATTGAAGAATATGATATAAAGTGTCAAATCCTAATTGAATTTCTGATCAGATTCCCGATAGCTCAAGCTCTTACAAAGACCAGAGAGGTACCAGAAAGACTCATACAACAAGCTGTGAAAACTCTCAAAGTCTCAAATCAAATTGAGCTAACAACTCATGTGTGGGGAGATATCTTCATTACAATCTCACCGGAGAAAATAAGGGAATGTTTGGAACTACCCTTAAGACAAAGCTATGAAGAAGCACCAGAAAAAGAAGATATGTTTTCACTACTTGATGCTGTGATGGGTTACAAGACAAAAATCTCAAAAATCAGTGAATTCAAGAGGAATAAGCTACCTGCCTTCTGGAAAGTGTTAATGGAGATTCTGAACAAGTGTTTATCATAAAAAATTGGAGGTATAAATCAGATAAATATGAATGTTCTGACAATCATGTTCAGTCTCATTAGTGGGTTGAATATTGATTTTGGAACAGAAATATTTAATCTGATCAGAAGATCAATTCTGACTAATGCTGGAAGGATAGATTCACATCTACCCTTTCCCAGATTTCTGTCAATCATAATTTCTGATGCATTTTCTGAAAGGAACCTAGAAATTCCAGCATCAGAAAATATGTGGAAAACAGAAATCATGAGACCTTGGAATGCTGTAGGGTCTTGGAAGTCAGATTATGATGTGCCTGCTCTGTCAGAAAGAATGATGAATCTGATACCAGAAGATTCACCATACAGAGCAGAATACCTGAAGATGTTAAGCAAAAAACCAGAAAACAAAGAAGTTTTTGAAAGTGTGTCCCCCATGGAGCATGATGCACAAGAGTCAAGCACACCAAGAATTGAGCAGCTGGGTGAATCAGATCCTCACCCAGATGATGAAGATGTGAACATGAGTCCTGTGGCAGAAAAACATCATGCTGAAATCTCACATATGGGAGAAATAGGTGCACAACACTCTAAACTTAATATTTTTCATAATTCTGAGAGTGATTCTGATGATTCAATTCAAGGAAATTATGAAATTTTACATAGAGGCACTGTTTCCGTAAGAAAAGATGTGAGTGGAACCAAAGACCCATTTTCTGAATCAGATTCTGAGGAGGAAAATGTGGTGGCAACAGATGGAGATCAGTCTACTGATCAAGGAAATCTGGATGAGAAAATTAAGAGTTTCTCAACAACTCATGGAGAACCTGAAAATGTTCAAGGATATGAGGAAAACCAGAACTTGAATGTGTTTCAATTTTCTGGTGAGGGTACAGAGAATTTGGAATATTCCAATCCTCTTAACCTCAGAACATCAGAGAATGTGTTTTCTACTAGTGTTAGAAGAGGAACATCTGTTGTTTCTCCTATTTACCAAGGACATCAATCTATGTCCCCTAAACAACTTCACAAGGAACTTGAAGACATAATTGCTACTGAGAATACAACCACAGAAGGAAAACTTGATCTGATACTGGAAGAAATCTGAAACCAAAAGTCAGATATCAAAGTTTTATCAGAAACTGTCAAAGCTGTGCAGAAGCAAACAGAAGACAATGCTGCAGCCCTCAACAAACTGCAAGAGTTATCAGAAAACAGAGAGAGCTCATCAGAATTCGAGAAAGCTCTCAAAGAACTGCGAGATATCAAGAAAAAGATGGCTGAGGTTGCAACTGCAGGAGAAAGCTCAAGTTCAGGAAAAATTCTTGAAGAAATACAGTTCCTCAGATCCAACAACAGCAGCATGGCTAAGGCTTTTGAGAAGCTGATGGTGGAATTGACTGCACAGAAAAACCAATAAAACCTGGAGTTTCAGAGAATGAAGAAACAAGAAGAAACAAACACTCAAACTCTTGCTAATGTTCATTTGTTAGTAAAGAGATTGCAGTATAATGTTGCCAGACTAGCAAAAGTTGAGCTTCATGAACTGAAAGCCCCAATTTCACAAGAAAGACAAGCAAAAGGATCAGAAACTCCTCAACAACAACCAGAAACCATTCAACAAGATCAAACCAAACAAACAGAAACTCCAACAGCTCAGAAGAAACCCATGGGTCCACCTCCAGATAAACAAAAGTTACTCATGGGTCCTCCACCAAATGTCCCAAAGCTAGATACTTCAAGGGTCCAACAGAAAGAACATGTCCCAGTTCATTCATCTTCTACAGCTATCACAGGGGAAACAGATTTCAGCATAAAAATGGATACAAAAGAGAAGACAAGAATGGAACATGAAGTGACCTCCTCAAAAAGGCCAAGAAAAGCGATGAGAGAAGATTCAGATGGAAACATCAAAGAAATAGAAGTGCTGAAAGGTGATTTACACACAATTATGTACCCTGAAGAACACCTAAAGCATTACTACTGGAAAGGTTCAGAAGACAACCCAAAAAGGCCACTCTCTCCATTAAGTAAAGGTATGATTGAAATAAGGAACAATGGAGGCTGGGAAATTCTGCACAAACACATGACCAATCCAATAGTATCTATTGAAAGAATCGATACTTTAACCACTGGAGGAGGTATCTTAGGTAATGAAGGACAAAACAAGTATACCTTGATCAGAAAAGATAACACTGAACAAAAGGTTACTGATGCAAATCTGGCTGATGATATTCACCCAATGGGCATAGTCAAAATGAAGAATATCATTGACAGAGAGAAAAGTAGTTCAGTTGTGATCAGAAGAGCCCTTGACAGCCTCAAAAATGCAGGAGCAAAGTTATACAAAATGGCTGCACTGGCAGACTTTGATATATGTATCAATTTTGAGTATAGCAACAAGGTGCTATCACCTCCTCCCAACACCACAATTCCAGCTGAAATTCCTTCTAAATTAGTGAGAACTGGAGCAATCTTTGACAAACCAGAAATGTGTGTAGTCTTCAAAGATGCTCATGATGAGAAAGCTCTATTCAGAATCAGTGAAATATGCAGGTATTCAAATCAAACTCTGAAATATATAAGAAACTGCACGAATGAGAAACAAGAGCAGCTCAAAAAGAAGGGAAAAAACAATGAACAACTGAGAAAAACAATTGAAGATTGCATTGAAAACTGGATGGAATCAGGATGATGGTACAAAGAAATGTACAAGGAAACTCAAAAGGCAATTGATCACAAGAAAAGGCTGAAATCAGGAGACAAATACAGAAGTGGAGTGAAGATGAATTAATGAATTGATGAGATTAAATTTCTGTTTGTAAACAATATTTTATTTTTGTCTGTTTTTAACAGTGGTTGGTTTGATTATGTGCTATGTTTCTAAACTTAGTTGTTTAGAATTTTTCTTTCAAGAAGTAGTTGAAAGTTGTTTATGTTAGATATAGAGATAGTTCATTTTCTTACAATACTTAGGGGGAAACTGTTAGGAAACTTTATTTGTAAGTATTGAAGAAAATCACAATCAACTGGATCTATGAAGAGATAACAGTCCTGAAGATCACAACAAGAAGAAGAAGATCGGATAGGACAACTGAAATGAACAACATCTACTTCAAAGAATCACAAGTTGATCAAGAGCTGAAGATGATTATTAGAGAACGTCATTTCTGATGGACCTGATGATATTTCTGATGAAATATCACCAGTTTCTGACGATTCTGATCATCAGATTTTCTGATGATTTGTTCACCAGAATTTCTGATTAAGTGGTTTATCAGAAATTCTGATGAATACCCCACTTGTCTAAATATCAGCTCTATCCTGCCACAATGACCGAAGCAACTTGGCATTATTGGATATCATGATTACAAAGGCAACTTGAACGTTGGATTCAATGAATATGTCAAATTGCTACTTTTTGCAGGACTTATTGCATGAATAAACTATTGTTTATTCATGTACCCAGCCTTCTATAAATAGAAGGCTCACCAAGCAGAGGATACTTGAGTTTGAAGCTTAGCATTCATACATACCACACAAACTCCATTGCCTTCTCACCCACAGAATTCAAGATTCATTTATATTAGATAATAATCTTACAATCACCTTGTAAACTATTTTGTTTCAAAGTGATATAAACTTGATAATTCTGTAGGTCTTGTTTCGGAAAGTCTGATTTCCATTTCCGCACATCTACTGAAATCACTTGCCATATTACGTGAAAAGAAGTTGTTAAGGCCAAACTGGGTCCAACAAGTTCGCACGAACGGACCAAGTCCATCCGCGCGAACGGACTTTTTCTAAACTAAATCGTTTTACTTCTGTTTTCACATCAGTTTAGCGCGTCCGATCATTTTCATTAACTATTTGAATTAATTATCTTACTGTTTTACAAATCAAATCAGTTCGTATCCAACCATAACAGCCGGTCTGTTTTACTAAAAAACGTTGATCCGCACGAATTGACTATGTCCATCCGCGCGAATCAACCTGTTACCCGTTTTATTTCGCACACTTCACGCATTTTAACATTCTGATCCGACAGAATACTTACACTCTCGTTTAACCATTTCAGTGTGATCTCGAGACTTCATCAACTCCGCTCGCGGTTTAAGTGTATTCCCTACGCAAAATTGTGAGTATACTCGATCCCATTTTCATTTTAGTCACTTTGGGTGCAACATGTACTTTATACAAAAACATGTAACACTTGAGACTTGTTTATTCAAAATCATACTCTATCCACATTTAAACATGAGAACATGTGATACTTGTTAATCTCATATGCTATGTATACATTGTGTCTATATGCTCATTAACTTTGCTAGCCTACCTTACCAATTATAGCGCTATAGGATTAACGCACCACCTTGATTCTTAGGGTTTTGTTAAGTAAAACATGTTACACCCTCTTCGTCTCGACGATATTGGGTAATCACGATTGCGTTGAAAACTTTGGTTTGACATATAGTTTACACCCGTTTAACATATTAGTAACTTGTATGCATTATTCATGGTGGATACGAGCACGTTTAAACATTTTATTTTTATGCTATGTATTCAAACTTGTATACTCGCCAACATTTTTGTTGATCATTATTTTAATACATGTTGCAGGTTGAAAGATGATGCTAGTGAAGAAACAAGTTTAGGGTGGACTTAGAAACACACCTTAGAAATAAACATTGTTTTGATTTATATTTGATACAATTTGATCATGTTTTGGAACCATGTATGACATTTTAATATTTATGAAATCTTGATTAATTATATAGTCACAAATTAGTGTTATGATGCTATGAACAATCATGTTTTCGTCTCACTCCGATGTTTCCGCCATCGGTTGGGGTGTGACAGATTGGTATGATAGCTGTTTTGGTCAAAAATTACCGAAGCAATTAAGTGATCAAATTAGTTTGTGAGGTAATGTGCTAGCAATGCTTGTGAAAAAATATGTTGGTTTATTCATTTGTAAAAACAGTTTCAGGATGTAGTCTCAGGATGTGAAACTATATCAACAATCAAACAATGAGCTGAAAAAGTAAAAATGGACACAGGATATACGAGGAAAGCCCTTGATCAATCTAGATCTCCGGCATAAAATCTCGGGAGCTGACAATCGTCGGCCGCCTTGTTCTTCTTATTACTTCAATGTTCAGGATACAGTGCAGGATAAGGCTCAGATCGATGCTAAAGTGGTACAATAATTGTAAGCGTTGAGTGTTATTGCGTAATAGCAAGAAAAAAAGTGTGAGTTCGAGAGCAGAGAGTGTGAAGTGTGTGTTCCTACGATCTGGCCTTCTATTTATAGTTACAAGTATTAAACAAACTCTCCTATAAACTAGGGATACTATGGAATATTCCCTTTTGAACGTTAGAGACCTATTCTTCTGTCTTTAACGTCCATTTTCCAACTGATTAGAGTGAGTCTTCAAGAGAATGAGTCCACATGAACGTTATGATGCTACAGCCATGACCTGCACGTGAATAATTAGTAACTGCCAGGATACTGCATCAGGATGTTACCAATATCCTGATCTGGTATACTGATCATAATCAGAAATAATAAAGTCAAGATATAATTCCAGGATATGGGTTCAGAAAACCACCCATAACAAGAGCCATAACTATAGGGAATTAGGAAAAGTAGGAATGCTTTTATCTACTCTATAGTTTAGGAACATATCCTTATTTGTTCTTTAAAACTACTTGCTTTCTATCTTGTTGCCTTCTATCTATTTCCTTGGTCTTTAATATACATTCCTTTCCTAAGGCTAACACAATACACACTTGGAGACTTGGTGAAGATACTCTTATATCACAATTGAAACGACCCACCAAAATAGGGGTGATTCCCACATTTGGTGATGACTTTCATTCAGCTATACTTGTTATTTTGCACGAAATTTACCCTCAAGTTAGGAGTGATATCCATATCTTGATGAGAGTTTCCATTTCATATTCTAGTGGACCCTTATCGTTTGATAAGTACTAACCACACTAGGGTACGATGTTACCAAGTTAGGGGTGAAACCCACATCTTGATAACTAGTCCCACTCTTAGATTTTCCAATCGACTAGGGACGTGTTGTAACTGGAAGGAAAAATATCGTTAATTGCTTCTCAACGAGAGTATTTATCTATTAGGCCGAAGCACGTTTCCCTAACTCGAAATGACTTCGATTTACTTTGGAGTAGTCCTAGTTACGTTCCATGACAATCCAAATTTTACGTTAAATCTCTTTTATGCTATCTCAATTTTGATGTGTTTTACATTTGTACGTTACTTTGTTTCAAGCTTGGAGACACGAATCACACTTTTCTCTCAATCTCAAACAATAATAATCTCTCGTGAACAAATTAAATTTACGATGCTTTCATTTTCCATGTTACACTATGTGAAATTCGTGTTATACTATGTGAAATTATTTGAACACTATATGCTATGTGATGCATTCATGAAAACAAATTTCTTTAAAGCAAAACATTATGATCACGTCTCATCTATTCCTTTGTTTTGAACCTTTAGATGTCATCTAGCCGCCACTTGAACTCGACCAAGAGGTCCAAGACCAGCTCACAAAAGAAGATGATGGCATTTATGGCTAAACTGATGACGCGTGTTATTCCCGAGATCGTCAACAAGATCAACACCACCACTACTCCAAACTCCTCAGTTGACTCCAAGGTCGACCAACCCAAACCCATCTCGTTTAACTTCAAGCACTTTTCAGCATGCAACCCTAAGCCTTTCACTGGCAATGATGGGGTGACAACAATGCTTGAATGGTTCGATAGCATTGAGGTCAATTTCATCAATAGTGAATGTCCCGAAAATCTCAAGACTCGAAGTGCTACTGGGGTCTTTCAAGCCAGAGCATTAGAGTCGTGGACCAATGAAAGAAACATTCGCTCCAATGAAGAAGCATATGCCTTACTCTGGTCTGAAGTCAAGGAATTGATGATGGCCGAGTTCTGCCTTGCTCACGAGCAGCAGAAACTCGAAGAAGAATTTTGGACCCTTAAACAAATTGGTGACGACAACCTTGGCTATACCACCTGCTTTAAACAATTGAGCTTTATTGTACCTCACCTTGTCTCTACTCCGGAGCGTATGATCAGGAAATACCTCTATGGCTTACATCCTGCTATGCGTGATACTATTGAAGCCTCTCAGCCCGAAACCATCGAGTGTTTATCACCTCGCAGCCAGTTTGAACAACAACCGCATTCGAGATAAACAAACCACAACAACCACCTCTACTAAGACAGCCAACCAAATCACCACTGAAACCAAAGCTCAGTCAAGTGGCAGCAAAGGCAAGAAACGAAAGTTTCAGAACCAAAGCCACAACGCGATTGTTCCTGCTACTACCCCAAATCCTACCACACCTGAAAACACCAAGAAACCATACACTGGGGCTCATCCCAAGTGTAATACTTGCCATTATCACCATCCAGCCAACTTAACTTACCGCCATTGCACTACGTGCAATCGATTTAGTCATACAACCCCTTATTGTCGCAATAGCAATCAAGTTCAGCAACCTCCCCAAAACCCTAAACCATCAAACAACACTCGAGCATGTTATAAGTATGGAGACACTAGTACACTACGCATCTTCATCCACAATGTCATCGACTGAATCAAGAGCAATAACAGCAGCAAGCTCCACGAGGACGAGCCTTCAACATCAATGCCAACCAGGCTCAAAACGACAATGAAGTCGTTAATGGTACGTTTCTTGTTAACAACCTTTATGCTTCTATACTATTTGATATTGGTGCAGAAAAAAGCTTTGTGTTCATTGAATTTGAATCTATGTTAAATTGTTCATGCTGTAAACTACCTAAGTCGTTCACAGTCGAAGTTGCCAATGGCAAATCCATCACAGTCGATTCTGTTCTTCGCGATTGTTTTCTCACTCTTAATGATCATTATTCCCTATCGATCTCATACCCGTGCAATTGGGTAGTTTTGATATCATAGTAGGCATGGATTGGCTTCGTAAGAACCATGCTGAAATCGCGTGCCACGAAAAATATGTTCGTTTACCCCTTCATTTTGGCGATACTTTACACGTCTATGGAGACAGACCTTCAAGAGGACTGAAGCTTATGTCATGCACACAAGCGAATAAGTACTTACGTAAACAGTACTTTACCTTTTTAGCCCACATTGTGGAAGAAAAGGGCAAGGGAAAGAGCATAAGTGATGTTCCAGTTGTGCTTGATTTTCCTGACGTCTTTCCTGAAGATCTGCCTGGTCCTCTTCCATCCCGATCTGTTGATTTTCGCATTGATCTCATCCCCGGTTCGACTCCTGTTGCTAAAGCTCCGTATCGTCTTGCACCCTCTAAGATGCAAGAATTGTCAAGTCAACTTCAAGAGCTCCTCGATAAAGGTTTCATAGACCCAAATACTTCTCCTTGTGGCGCTCCTGTGCTTTTCTTCAAAAAGAAGGATGCTTTGTTTCGAATGTGTATTGATTATCGTGAGCTTAACAAACTCAATGTCAAAAACCGTTATCCTCTTCCAAGCATCAATGATCTCTTTAATCAACTCCAAGGCGCAACGTACTTTTCCAAGATCGATCTTCGTTCTGGCTACCATCAACTTCGTGTCCTTGAAGAGGACATCCTCAAAACCGCATTTCACACTCGCTATGGTCACTACGAGTTCGTGGTTATGCCTTTTGGTTTGATCAACGCACCTACTGTCTTCATGGACTTGATGAACCATGTTTGTAAACCCTACTTGGATTGTTTTGTAATCGTCTTCATCGATGACATTCTCATCTATTCGAAAACTCAAGCTGATCACGAACGACATTTACGTCTCATTCTCGAACTCTTACGTGGTGAACGTCTGTACACCAAATTTTCTAAGTGTGAGTTTTGGATTAAAGAAGTTCAATTCCTTGGACACGTTGTGAGTGAAAATGTCATGTTGACCCTTCCAAGATCGAAGCAGTGGAGAATTGGATCACGCCTAAATCCCCATCTGAAATTCGTTCTTTCCTAGGATTGGCGGGTTACTACCGTCGATTCATCTCAAAGTTTTCGAAAATCGTCGTTCCCCTTACTTTGCTAACTCAGAAAGAGAAACCCTTTGTTTGGGGTCCCGAACAACAGGAATCCTTTCAAACCCTTAAGGACTTGCTTTGCAATGCTCCTGTTCTTGCTCTCCCTGATGGAAACAATGAATTCGTAGTATATTACGATGCATCAAACTGTGGTCTTGGTTGTGTTCTCATGCAACGAGACAAGGTCATCGCGTATACCTCTAGACAACTGAAAATACATGAGAAGAACTACACTACCCACGATCTCGAGCTTGGCGAAGTTGTTTTTGCATTAAATATTTGGCGACACTACCTATATGGTACCAAGTGTGTGGTCTTCACAGACCATAAGAGCCTACAACACATCTTTAACCAAAAAGAGCTAAACATGCGTCAACGTCGTTGGGTGGAATTGCTTAACGACTACGACTGCAAAATTCGCTACCATCCTTGCAAGGAGAATGTCATGGCCGACACACACAGTTGTAAATTTCATGTTAGTAGCATTCGTTGATCTCAAATCGTTAGCGATCTTCATACCTGCATTCGTGAAGCTCAGTATTCGTCAGCCAACGAGGGAAGTTTGTTCGTAGAAATATGTGGTGCTTCTGAAAACCAACTTGTGACAAAATCAGACGGACTCCAATACTATCTTGATCGCATTTGGGTGCTAAATCGCGACAATCTTCTTGAACTCATAATGAAGGAGGCACACAAGTCCCAATACTCTATTCATCCTGGTACTGATAAGATGTACCATGACCTTCGTACGTCCTATTGGTGGGCTGGTATGAAGAAAGACATTGCCACCTTCGTTTCTAAATATCTCACTTGCTTGAAAGTCAAAGCTAAGCATCAGCGTGCTTCTGGTTTACTTGAACAACCAGAAATCCCAGTTTGTAAATGGGATAACATTACTATGGACTTCATAACCAAACTTCCTCGCACACCTTCCGGTCATGATAGCATTTGGGTGATCATTGAGCGTTTGACCAAATCCGCTCACTTCCTCCCCATTTGTGAGGATTTCAAAGTTGAGAAACTAGCTCGAGTCTACACGGATGAAATCATATGTCGTCATGGTAACCCCATTGACATCATCTCTAACCGCGATGGTCGTTTCACATCACGTCTTTGGCAAACATTCCAAACCGCTATGGGTACTCACTTGAATCTTAGTACGGCTTTTCATCCTCAAACAGATTGACAGACTGAACGTACTATCTAAACCCTAGAGGACATGCTTCGCTCATGTGTTATCGACTTTGGTGGTAATTGGGATGTACATTTACCTTTGATTGAGTTCTTGTACACCAACAGCTACCACTCCAGTATTCAAATGGCTCCTTTTGAGGCATTATATGGTCGCAAGTGCCGATCTCCTATTGGTTGGCACGAAATTGGTGATGCGCAACTTACTAACCCTGAGCTTATTCAAGAAACAACGGATAAGATTCTTCAAATCCGCGACAACCTCCTCAAGGCTAGCAGCAGACAAAAGAGCTATGCCGATAAGAGACGCAAACCTTTAGAGTTTAATGTTGGTGATCACGTGTTACTTAAAGTATCTCCTTGGAAAGGAGTAATCCGTTTCGGTAAAAAGGGAAAACTTGCCACACGCTTTGTTGGTCCTTTTCAAAACACTCGAGAGGATTGGTAAAGTGGCATATCGACTCAATTTACCTCAAGAACTTAGCAATGTTCATCCAACATTTCACGTCTCGAACCTTAAAAAGTGCCTAGCCAAATAAGGACTTCAAGTTCCTATCGATGACTTGCAAATAAACGAGACCCTTCATTTCGTGGAAAAACCAGACGAAATCATGAATCGAGGAACCAAGCAACTTAGGCGCAACCGAATTCCCTTAGTCAAGGTTCGTTGGGAAGGAAAGCGTGGTGCCGAATTCACTTGGGAACTCGAGAGCGAGGTGAAGACTAAGTATCCACAACTTTTCGTTCAACCTTCCTCTTAGATTTCGAGAACGAAATCTTCTAAAGTAGGGGAGACTGTAACGCTTTGCATATTTGTACTTTCCCGATTTAGCAAGCATTGTTGTACTTTCCATTTTTAGACATTTGCACTCTTGTTGTATTCTATTTCGTTTCAATTTATAATCCGAGACAAATGATCATAATGAAGACGCAATTATTTTAATCATATTCATGTTAGACTTATGTGCCAGCTTGTAATCATAATTCACATTTTGAATGCTATGTTATACATGACTCTTGATTCTTTGATACACATTAACGCTTGATACTCGAAAAACCGATTAAAACACATAAAATAATCAAACTCGAAACGCAAAATATCGAAAACAAGTAGGTTCGCACGGATCGAGTAGATCCGCACAAACTGAGTGCATCCGTGCTAAGTCCATCCGTCCGAAACATTTGAAAACCCTAATTTTCCTCGAAACCTATAAATAGGCACACTACTCCACTCCACAGTTCGCCCAACTCTTTGCAAACACCCTTATGCTCTCTTTGACAATCAGAATCTACTGTAAGGATCATTCCTTCATTTTCATACTTGTTTCATTTCATTTCTTGCATTATAATTACAAATCCATGAACGTTTTCACAAACCTTCTTGATTTAACCTATCTTAAGGATGGTTTCCAACTAGTTTGCTTGGGAAAACTACTGTCGGAGCATCACACATACGAGATCAAATCAAGATTGATAAGAATCTAAACATTTAACAACCTAATCAAGACATTCTTTTCGATTATTACTCGATCTTGAAGGAAACTGGAACCCATCAGGCCCTTAAATCATTTCATAGTTAAGGATCTGCATTAGGGTTAATTTCAATCAAGAAACGATCTAATTAAATGGATCAAACATATGTTTTTAACAAGAATAGTAGGTTCGCGCGGACGGACTTAAGTCCATACGTACGAACGGGTAAACTTTTATGTTTTCTGTTTGATTTTCATTTCTGTTTCACACATATTCATCACTGTCTGACCATCTTATTTATTGTTTTGAACAATTTAAACAATTTATTTAACGGTTGCAATTGATTCAGGTTATAAATTAAACTGTTCGTAACGTTAACAGTCGGTTCGCGTGAATGGACCAAGTCCATCTGCGCGAACGGACTTTTTCTAAACTAAATTGTTTTACTTCTGTTTTCACATCAGTTTAGCGCGTACGATCATTTTATTCACTGTTTGAATTAATTATCTTACTTTTTACAAATCAAATCAGTTCGTATCCAACCATAACAGCCGATCCGTTTTACTGAAAACGTTGATCCGCACGAATGGACTATGTCCATCCGCGCGAATCAAGCTGTTACCCGTTTTATTTCGCACACTTCACGCATTTTAACATTCTGATCTGACAGAATACTTATACTCTCGTTTAAACATTTAAGTGTGATCTCGAGACTTCATCAACTCCGCTCGCGGTTTAAGTGTATTCCCTACGTAAAACTTTGAGTATACTCGATCCCATTTTCATTTTAGTCACTTTGGGTGCAACATGTACTTTATACAAAAACACGCAACACTTGAGACTTGTTTATTCAAAATCATACTCTATCCACATTTAAACATGAAAACATGTGATACTTGTTAATCTCATATGCTATGTATACATTGTGTCTATATGCTCATTAACTTTGTTAGCATACCTTAACAATTATAGCGCTATAGGATTAACGCACCGCCCCGATTCTTAGGGTATTGTTAAGTAAAACATGTTACACCCTCTTCGTCTTGACGATGTTGGGTAATCATGATTGCTTTGGAAACTTTGGTTTGATATATAGTTTACACCCGTTCAGCATATTAGTAACTTGTATGCATTATTGATGCCGGATACGAGCACGTTTAAACATTTTATTTTTATGCTATGTATTCAAACTTGTATACTCGCCAACATTTTTGTTGATCGTTATTTTAATACATGTTTCAGGTTGAAAGATGATGCTAGTGAAGAAACATGTTTAGGGTGGACTTCGAAACACACCTTAGAAATAAACAATGTTTTGATTTATGTTTGATACAATTTGATCTTGTTTTGGAACCATGTTTGACATTTTAATACTTATGAAATCTTGATTAATTATGTAGTCACAAATTAGTGTTATGATGCTATGAACAATCATGTTTTCGTCTCACTCCGATGTTTCCGCCATCGGTTGGGGTGTGACAAACAAATTCGGACAACTTGACAAGTTCTGATAACTTCTAAGTTCACAAGTTCTGATAACTTTTAAGTTCACGAGTTCTGATAACTTTGAAGTTCACAAGTTCTGATAACTTTTCTGTTCACAAGTTCTGACAACTTTTAAGTCCGGACATAACACTTCATAAGAACTAACTCCTTTTTTAAGTGCGGATAAGAACATAATCACAAGTTCTGCTTCTGTATAAGTTCGGACCTCAAGATAACCTTTTAAGTGTGAATGGAATTTTGATGTTTTAAGTTCTAATAGCTTAAGTTCAGACTAGCTAATGAACTTACAAGTGCGGACAATTAAGTTCTCATAAGTGCTGACAAGTGCGGACATGTGAATTAAATTTGCACTAAATGCGGACAAACCACAAATACTGACAAGTGTGACTTCACACAAGTCATGAGAATAACAAATACGGACATCCAAACTTCTAACACAAAATTAAGTTCGCACAATACCTTTTCAGATCAAAACACAGATCTGAAACAATCTTGGAAAAGAAGAAAAGATCTCAGACGACGAACATCTTCAAAATCTTTAAATTTTCTGCAGAATCTTCACGTCTCCATGATGTTTGGCGGAAACAAACATCAAATCAAGAGCAATGGTGATTCGGAAGGCGGTTAGACCATTCCGAATCGGTCACCATGCTCTGATACCACTGTGAAAGCATCGTATTGATGACGAACATCAACATAGCACTTGATTCAAGACATGAAGAACAATAAAAAACACAAAAGATAGAAATATGTAGAAGATAAATCTCTTTATTAACGAATTAGTCATCAAAGATTACATACCAAAAGAGTATACATCATCTACAAGCTGGTTTAGACCACAAAGATCTAAACCGAGCTTTCTCTCACTAACACATAGTCACTCTCTCTCTAGAAATGTGCACACACTGTTGAGTAATAGCTAGGGTTTGTGAGATGTTGCACAAAGCTGATCACCCAGATCCATTCTCACTGAGATGAATGAATGTGATGGATTGATACCCAATTCTAACCTATACTCCCATATATATAGGCTAGGGCAAAACCCTAAGTCTGGACCATAACATGTCCACAAGTTCGGACAACATAACACATAAAACTGTCCAAATTTAATCAATTAACTCATACTATCCGAATTTAATCAATCACTTTGACTTGGCCTTTGACTTTGTCGAACAAAACTGATAAAGCACAGTTATACGACGAGAACTGCACTTACATTGATGATAGACGAGCTCTTGGATAGACCCATCGGGCATGGAACCATTCTCGTATCTGCAATTGACTTGAAATTAGGCTATCACAATCCTTGTGAAACGAAGATGTTACCAGAAAAAAAAGCCTTTAGGACTAGTGAAACAATCACACACTTTCTTTAATGAATGAAAGGCGTCGCGTATGTTTACGAAATGCCATACTAGCTAGCGTACTATGATATCTAAATTTACAACATTAATGGATGTTCTTGTTAGCCACCGACATATAGTTCTAGTCGATATGCAAAAAGTAAGTTATACACCAACCTTCCTGATTTAGTCAAATGACAAAGTATATGTTATACTTGGTATCCTGATTGAAGTCTCGTCATCAATGGTAATAATAACAACACCAGATATGTAATGGTGTATGCCACCACTAGGTGTCCCTCGCCGACCGGTCTCACGGCCAACATGAGGGAGGTAAATCACGTGTCCCAAGGTAAACCAGTGGTTGTGGGGATTTGATCCCCAAACCTCCAGTTACCATTGGAGCACTATTGTTGGGACCATACCAAATATGTAGGATCAGTATGCATGGGTTTCATACCACACTTTGTGAAGGAACATAAGAGATTTTATAGGCCTTTGACAAAAACAATTGTAGAAAACAACTTTGGTTGGGGCCAAAGGAAAGTTTTAAAAGCTAAAATGAGCTATGATCAGAACTATTAATAACTGAGATGAGACATGTTCTAGGACATGGATTGGGAACAGTACTCCAGTAAAAGAGGGTGACCAATTGCATAATCCAATCAGTTGTTGATGATCAAAACACGCCCGAAGTTCGTATTTGAAATATAATTGCTGGATATCGTTTTTACCATTCAAAAATGCGGCCCATGCCTCGTTTGCCAGCAATCATTCTATTTAATTAAGGAGCAAGGCACATCAAGTTTTTTCTTAAAACAGAGAATAGTTACAGAAGAACACCAAAGATGGTTGTCCACATTGATGAGATACAATTTTGGCAAAAACCCAATTAATAAATCAGCTGTATAACAACTGATTACAATTAGGGAACCAAAATTCCATATCAACCATAGTCTAAATTAGGGTACTAAGAGTGGGTCAACGTATGTTTAACGTATCTGAATGTATCAAGAATACAATTTGTTAAAAAGTAGCAAGAACCTACTTTATGTTTTCATTGTGACTATGTGATGGTTACGGACAAAGTCATGCATCCAAATCAATTGCAACGGTCATTAGTTGCTCATTGCAAACCTTAACTTAATCTGACTAATAAGCCACATTGCAAACCTTAACTTAATCTGACTAATAAGCCACCAGAAAATATGGAAACCACTTTTGGATGAAAAGGTCTTATACCAAAACAAAAACCTGAATATCGATGTGATTTGTAACTACTACCATCATGTTGAAAAAATAACAGGTATCCTTAATACAAAGCTAGACAGTTGCTAACTTATCAGGGGAAAGATTTATAAAAGCAATAAAGATGCACCACCAATGTCATATATATGGATGCAGAAAAGCAAACTGAACCAGAATATCGAACACATCATATATGCCAACAATAGAGAATCTTTATGTAATGAAGGCACTAACAATTGATACTTGATCCAAGACTAAATTAGAAACACACATAGTATAATGCATAATAGTTGTAAAAAAAGATATAGTCATGACGATGACCATTCTTGCTGCTTCAGACCTTATTGACAATTCACCAATCTGTTATGAGTTTACCGAAATTTGCAACGAACATATGGCGCAACTGTTGTTGATCCACTCTATTAGCAGGTGCTATCCACACAAGACTGTCCACATAAGGAACAATTTGGACAGTGCCATAAGAATATCTATTTATATCTATAACCTTGAAGGATTTAACCCTGGCAGCAATGTGATCATACAAAGCTAGACTATCGTCATCGCCTTGCAGAATGAACTCATTACTTAATGTGATTCCAATCGGAACTACGTTACCACTAAACTGTGACAATATATGGTGTTTCACCCAAGATTCAGCCACCCCATATTCATTCATCACCCAAACCTCAACGTCGCCATCTTTGATGTCGCCATCTTCGATGCACGACATCACACATAGTTTACCAGCCAAATCTCCCAAAACCTGCTTCCTCGGTTCCTTCTTATTATTTGCTATGGGATCAGGAAGATAAATCTCACTGAATGTCTCAGTAGCCAAATCAAATGCTATTATTGTTTGCTTAGCTCTTCGGGAAACAACATTACAAAGCCAATGAAGACGACCATCATGACCATCATTCCCAGTAATAGAAATATCTTCATCCGAAAACCGAACAACATGCGAAGGAAACCTGTCATTGATTATTTTCCAGGAGCCTTTTCTCATACTATACACTTCCACTTGTAACCAATCAAAACAGTTTTTCTTAACACCTGACTGATAGTGAATGTATTTATGTAATAAGCGAGTAAGCTTAACAACTTTGAAATCATCAGTTTTGGGATCAAACCCGAACCTGAAGTAAAGATCATCAAACCCACGGATAGTAAATGGAGGGAGAGTCCTTACAGCAGATAGAGAAGGATTCCAAATATAAATGATAGGATCGGGTCCAGGTACAATACTAGACCATACTACAAAACATATTAAACCGTTAACAGAACCGATAACACTGCTGCAGTTATATGCAGATGGGATATTAAAATTGACTGGTAATTTAATGAAATTAGGGTTTACAATATGGGGAGATCGAGAGGGGTGTGCTGTGATTGGTTTACCGCCTTCAAAACAAAATCTGTTGTGGAAGACCAAGAGCATTTCATCGTTGTTGGGGATTGAACGATGGAGGTGTGATTTTATGAAAGAAGGGTTTGATGAGAGTGCATTCAAGGGTTTACAAACGCACCTCAGTTGACCAATCCGTTTGGCCGGTAATCGGATGATGATCTCGGCTAATACTTCCTCGGGGAGTTCTTCCATCGACTTCGGCTGTTTTTGGAGGCTTTCCATGACCTCTTTGAAAATGGAGCTGATCACTGTCGAATGAATTTAGAAGCGAGCATAAAATGATCCTTCTTTGATATTCTAATAGATAGGTTAACTTGTTCTACAAAATTTAGGGCATGTTTGGCTTAACTTATTGGTGACTTTTTCAAAAGTCCTTTTGACAAAAATAAGTCAGGTTTTCCTGACTTTTGCCTTCAAAAAAGGACTTTTGCCCTTAAAATGGAAAGCCAAACACTTCTTAAAAGGACTTTTGCCGCTTCAAAAGTCCTTTTTTCTTCAAAATAAGGAACCCCAAACACCCACTTAGATAGGTTAACTTGTTCTACAATTTTTTTAATTGTAAGAAGTGTAAAAAGACTTTATAAAGTGACAGGTGTCTAAGAACCTAAACCCATTATCCAATCCATCAAATTATACATACATTCCACTAAAAAACAACTACTATATCAATATATTTCCACTAAAAACAAATACTTTTTCTCTCTCATTTTCAATTAAATAATATTATCATCACATTTTTCTCTTTCCTTCACTCACAACCACTTTCAATATATATTAAAAAAATTATACTGGGTGAACAGTGTCCTCCCAAATATACAGATAAACAGTAACATTTTCTCTTTCCTCCACTCACAACCACTTTTTTTACCCTTTACAATATAAAAACGCACCCTCACAAGTTTTGATGGATTGGATGAGAATGCTCTAACCATTACACCATTACCAAAAACCTAAACGCCCACCCCAACCCCACCCCACCACCACTCAAAAACCTAAAACCACGGTGATGGGGGAGGGGCTAGGTGGGGGTGGTGGTTTAGGTTTTTGGGTGATTGTTGGCGTTTAGGGTTTTTTTTATTTTTTATAGTGAGTTTATTTTTAGCATTCTTTGTACCCTTCTTATTTATAATTTTTTTTTGAAAGGTGAACTTCTTAACCAGTCTTGGGTCGAAGGCTTTCTCCCGGAAACCGTACTGCCTCTACACGAGTTGCCTCGCTAGAATAACAACCGGATGAAAACCGGAGTGACTCTCAGGATCAAACCCTCATCGGTAGGTTTTTCACCATCATTGCGCACGGGTGTCCTACCCCTTTCGCCACAAGCGGGAGTCGAACCGGTGACCTCTAGGAGGACAAACCGGCCCCCAACCACTGGCGAGGGTGAGATCCACAAGCTAATACTAAAAAACTTAGGGGTGTGGTGGGGTGTCGCTTAGCTAGGCGTCACCAGCCACGTAGAATTTTTCTTTTTGTTTAAATTGTTTAAAATTTTATTTAATAAAAATAACACACTAATTAAAATTAAAGATTACATCGAATATTTAAAAAACTACAAAGAATTAAAAAACCAACATAAAATTAAAAACTACATAAAAGTTACTCCATGTTATATTTTTTTCATTATTTCATCTTTCATTTCCAATATCATTGCCAATTTTGGGCCAGTTAAGGTGATCGACGGGCATGGCGAGAAATTTCATATCTTCGTATTTTTCTTTTTGAGATATCTTTTTATCGAACGGCGTTTGGATATTTTTCCTGATCTCGATCCTTTGTTGTTGAGAAAATTAAATGTATCAATTTTGGTATTAAGATCTTCCAACTGTTCGGTGTATAACCCTTTACCCGAGGTCGAACCCCCGGCCGAACCCGAGGCCGAAGCTGATCTCGATCTTTGAAGCCGCTTTTTTGACGTGTCTTACCGGGTGGGAGGGTAAGAGATGCATTGTAGGATGTTGTGGGTTGGTTTTATAAAAAAAAAGATATGGTAGAAGAAGTAGAAAAGTGGTAAAAATTGTAAAAAAATGGTGGGTATTTATATATTTGTTTAATATGTAAATAATTTTTTTAAACTAGCCGTTTGACAACGGCTACCCCCAACGGCTACTTTGAAATAGCCAACTGTAGCCTGTCATGTCACCCAGACCTCCCGCCCACGCCAGGTAGAATAGCCACGCCAAGCGGGCAAGGCCAAGTCCAACGTCGTGCCGGGGTGGTGTAGCCGGCGTTAAACCCCCTTCAACGCCAAAACCGATGCCCCACACCCCATAGTCTCATGTATTGTATGTAGGGCAAGTGACATGTGATGAATAAAAACGTCCACCAAAAATACCATTGTTGGTCATGCTCTAAGTGTTTCAGGTTCGTGTTTTATTTTCATTTCCACAATAATCATTAACTTAATTTATTTTTTTAAAGAGAGGGTATTTTTCTTTTTTTTATGGTATAAACAAATATGAAACCTCAAGGACGAATTTGTCATTTTTCTTTTATATTTTTTACTACTTGTTTTCTCTTTTTTATTATTTTAAATAGACAAAATTGTCATGCATGTCCTTTGTTTACAATAAATTGCACTGCACGTCCTTTATGTTTAAAAATTTCATTGCACGTCCTTTACGTTTATTTTTTGTTGCAATGCATGTCGTTTACCATAAATCTAGTTAGTTTTCTTAGCTAACCTAAACATATGCCTAGCACATGATGAGCATAATAGTTATTTTAAGAAAATAATAACGAAGTGTATAAAAATCCAAACAAGTAAATTACAAGTTTTGTCCTTTATGTTTGTACCAAATTGCAGGCGGTGTCCTTTGCCTTTAAATTTGACGAGTTTTGTCCTTACCGTTTCAAAATTCTGCACGTTATGTCCTTTAGGCCTAACTCAATCAAAGTTTTTTGCTAAATATGGTAATGTGCCTTACACACGAGGGTATAATTGTCTTTTCACCTGTTAATTAAAAAACATCTTAAAAAAACTAAAATACTAGATCTGAACACTCTTTTCTTTCTCTACTCTCTCTCTCCTACCACCGCCACACCTCCCTTCCAAATAACCACGACCACCACCTCCTTTTATTAGCACTACCACAACCTGTCTCTCTACCCCCCTCTCTATTTCACTCAACCGCCACCACCTACAGCCACCACCACCCAAATTGCTAAAAAAATAACACAGCTACAAAGATACACAATTCCCCAATCGTTCAAACTATTTAGATTCCCATATAATCGATCTTATTAATCAAGTTCACTCGAATTCAAAATAAGTGACCTGTTTACCCAAATGAAAATTAGACACTTGTTTACCCAAGTAAGGATCTGGTGGAGGTGGAGTTGGGGCGGAGACGACGACGATGGCAACGGTGGCGGTGGCGGGAGTGGAGAAAACCGCCGTGGTGGCCAAACATGATGGCGATGACAGTGGCGAATTGTGTTCGATCTTCTTCAGCAACTTCTGATCTGAACAATCTAGAGCTATCGATCAGAGAGGAGAGGTGAAGATGGGTCGGCGGCCTCCCTGGCGGCGACGCTGTTATCTCTCCGTCGTGTGAAGATGCAACGATTGAGAAAGAGAGACAGAAATTGAGATGTTTGAGAATTGTGGTGAATAAATGTTGATGAAAAATTGAGTTTAAAGATGAATCAAGTTGTTGCAGGTTTTTAAAGAGAGAGAAAATGGAGAGGCGTATGATAGGGAGAGAAAGAGAGTTTTTTAATTAGGGTTTTTTTATTTATATCCTATTCTATAATCTTTTTACATATATAGTCCCTTATATGTGGATACGTAGCTCGGTTCGACTCGGCTTCGAAGTGAAGGCCGTAGTCAAGACATCCTCCTGTATTGACTCGGTATGCTATTTACTTTGTATTGTAAATGTACATGTAATTGCGTGTGTGCAGTATACATGTTATATTGTGTTTAGATGTTGTCTGTTTTTGTTTGGCCCAACATTGAAGAAGCCCAAGAGACAAGTCCCCTTGGAGCCCAAGCCCAATCACAAGTGACGAAAACACCCTGGATGGCGAAATCCCATATATGGTGAAACCCCCTTGTGATGAAATCCCCTTGTGACGAAATCACTAGATTTCGTCGATGATGATGGATTTCGTCGATTTGTTTTTGCCCAGAACTTGTTTTCGTCGACATGTTTACTATATAAACACACACAACAGACTGAAACATTTAGAGAACACATAGAGAGAGTCTGCATAGACTTTGGGAGGGAACACACTGTAAACACACACACACTGAGAGTTTATGAGAGCATCTTGTAAACATTGCTTTGTAACCGTTTTCTAGATTAATACATTGGAGTGTTAATCGGTGAATCTTGTGTCTTACGTGTTCGTAACTTGGTTTAACTTACCCGTTTGGATTCCGCACTTTCGGGTTTGTCGAAAAACAGGAATATAGGTTACTCGATCCTCTGGGTGGACCTACAATTGGTATCAGAGCATTGGCTCGATTCCTTGTTAAAACCAAGTTTGTGTTCTTGATTTTTTTCTTAGTTTTTAATGTGTTTTTCTTGAGTCTTGATCTGTCAGTTCATACATTTTCTGGAAAGAGGTTGTTAAAATCTTGAAAATCTTGGTATTGTTTGCTGTTAGTTCATATTAAAACCTTGTTAAAACTCTTGTATACATGTTAGTATTGGGTTTTTATTGAACTTTATTGCAAAATTGTTGATGTTCGGAAATTTTCAGGTGACCGGAATCTTCATCCAGTTCATCACATCTTCAAACTATTCTTGAATATTATCTTTGTTTGATCTGATTTGTGATTGAATTATTGTTGTTATTAAATATAATATTGAGGTTTGAAAATTGTGTACACATGAATGATGGATAGTTGAAAAGGAAGTCTGATAGGTAAGGTGCTTTTGAAAAAGTTGGCCAAAGAAACTTCTTGTGTCAGTAGTAGATAAGGTTTGGTTTGATAAATATCTAAATTGTCTTGTCTGGTCCTTTTGTCAACGAAATCATTCTGATGAAAACACCAGGTCTTCTTATGACGAAATCACTTCAGTTAACAACTTGATTTGATTTGGACGAAATCACTTCAGTCAACAAATTAATCTGGACGAAATCACTTCAGTCAACAACTTGTTCACTTCTGGACGAAATCATCTAGTGACTTCTGGAATAAAACACCAACATCAGGTGTGTCCGGACGAAATCACACATCCAGTCAACAAAATCAAGCTTCGACAAAATCACTCATTTCAACGAAATCACCTCATCCAGTCAACGAAATCAGTTGGGCGAAAACACTATACTGGACGAAAACACTAAGCTGGGCGAAAACACTTCATGTTGGATGAAAACACAATATCTGGACGAAATCACATCTGATTTCGTCAAACTGATCCAGACAAAATCACTTGTGCACCTCTGGACGAAATCCCACTTGTGTACACGACGAAATCACACCATTTTCATCAGCACAGCGATGAAAACCCTCCTGATTTTCGTCAACACCTCAGCGACGAACTCTCTAGATTTCGCCATACCTTTTCATCGACGAAAACACCTCACAATTTGAATGAAAACCTTTCTGATTTGGACGAAAACAACTTACAATTTCGTCATTCATAATTGTGATAATTTTTCTAACAGAAGGTTTCCATTTCATTCTTAACTATTTGATTCTTAACTGTTTGATTTGTGTGATTTAATCAGGTATTCATCATTATACATCGAAAATGAATCCGGATTGGTGGGGTACTCCATCTAATACGGAAAGTAAGTATAGGAGCACGGGATTATCTCCTTCATGGGCCGAACCTCCTGCACAATCGTCGTCACCTCAAATTTCGTTAACTCAATGGGCATTTGTTTCAAATCAAAATCAAAGTATTCAAAGTATACTTTTAAGCGAAAATGAAACCGGAAGCAATAATCGTCCACCGAAGCTAATGCACATGAATGAATATCCGGGATGGGAAGACAGATTTCATATGTACATTCTTGGGCAAAACACGGAGTTATGGTTATGATTCATTACAGACTTCGATCAAGCACTTGATGTTGCCGCTTCAACTGCCGCGTCTTTTACAGATCTTTCTCCAGATGATAAGAAGATTTATGATTTAGAAAAGAAGGCTTTTTCTATTCTAACTCAAGCATTAAACAAAGAAATCTATCCTCAGTTTGTAAGCTTCAAGGAAACAAAGCGGTTATGGGACGCATTGAAGACGAGAGGTGAAGGAAACGAAGCGTCACGCAAATTTCGACATGATTTACTCAAAAAGGAGTTTGATGGTTTCACTTATATGGAAAGAGAATCTTTGAGAGATTTGACAAGTCAATTTTATCACTTGCTGACTGAGTTGAATCATTATGGGGTAGTAACAACTCCTGCAGAGGTTGTCACAAAGTGGGCCGATGCGCTGCCATTTCAATGGAAGGGTTTCTTGGAAATTTTGAAGTACAATGGCACATTAGCTACAACCTCAATCAATGGTTTCGTTCAGATGTTGGAGAATAAAGATCAGGAAGAAACTCTAAAGGCGAAAAAGGTTCCAGTACAACAAAATCCTGATATGTATTATGGAGCTTCTAGCACTTCTGCAAGACCTGCTCAACATGCTCCACTTCAAACGGCGTTTGTCACAAGCACAGATTTGTATGGCAATCAGATACAAGTTCCTGTAAAGCCAACTCCAACCACAGACTTGTATGGAAATCCACTACAACCAGCTCCACAACAGCCAAGCCAACGATCTATCGTAGCAACTGATATGTTCGGAAATCCATTACCTGTTCGATCTACCGGAGTAACAGATCTGTATGGAAATTCACTTCCACCTTCCTCAAGACCAACGGTTGTTCTACCAACCACAGATTTGTACGGTAATCCACTACCTGTGCAACAGCAAGCCTGTTATGGCAGCACGTCATCAGCTGATCAGCCATCTAATACAGTACGACTGGACACATCAAGTTTCTCCAAAGTTAGCGTTGAAGTAGCTAAGGATCACATGGAGATATTGAACATATTGGTAAGCGCGTATTGTGGGTTGATAGCAGGTCAGATCGGGAACATCAATCTGACTCAAGAAGATTACCAGCAGATAGACAAAGAGGAGATGGATATGATGGACATCAAGTGGGCTTTCGCTAGTGCTGTTAGGCGGGCTAAAGACTTCATGGAACGGACAGGTAGAACCAGCTTGGAAAGCAAGAAAGACACCAAGTATGGGTTTGATAAGCAGTCTGTTAAGTGCTTTAATTGTGGTGAACGTGGCCATTTCAAGCGTGAATGCACAAAGCCAGCTCAGCATGGGAACCAGAATCCTTTCAGAGGTCAAGGCAACCAGGCAAATCAGAATCAAGCCAGAAATGACGATCGCACCTTGGTCCCTGCAAACAATCAAGCAGGACCATCGAACACCAATCAAGCTCCTGTGGTGTAAATAGATGAAGGTTGCGACTGGTCAATGCAATTAGGCATTGGTGATCAGGGAGGAGCAACTTGTTTTGCTAAAGATGCTAAGGATTTGAAACACGCCAGTGGTGGAGAATCTTCCACCAGTGGTGGTGAATCTTCAGATGAAGAGAGTTCTAGTGATTCAAGGAGTTCAGATAAGGAAATCTCAACCTCAGGCGAAGATTATTCTGATGATGTATCTAGTGGGAGAATCGATGCAGATATTAATGAATTGTTAGGAGAAGCTGCAGCAAGGAATGATAGAAGATCTATTCTGGTGGATCAAGCTGCTTATTCTTCTTCTTCTCTTCATTCAACCTTTATGGCTAATGGCGGTAGTTCATCAAGCCAGGGTGTTCCAGGAGGAACTTTCAGCAGTCATTGGATTGTTGATAGTGGGGCATCCTGGCACATGACCGGCGACATGAAGCTTCTCTACGACGTTAAATCTATTAGAGGAGGTTATGTTGCTTTTGTTGGAGATAAAGGCGGATATATTACTGGAGAAGGAATGGTATCCAACGGGGTTGTAAGTTTTGACAAGATCAACTTTGTACAACAACTTGATCACAATCTTCTCAGCGTTTCACAAATCTGTGATAAGCAGTTTTCAGTACACTTTGACGCAAATGGATGTTACGTGCTGAAACCCGGCTTCAAGATTCCAAAAGAATGGATTCTCTTATCTGCTCCAAGGATTAATGATCTGTATGTCCTTGATATGAGCCAAGCTATTACAACGACTGCACAAGCAACTTGTTTTATTACCAAAGCCACAGAAAAAGACTCAATCTCTTGGCACAGATTTATGGGTCACATTCACTTACGGAAAATGAATCATTTGGTGTCGAATGAATTAGTGAATGGTGTTCTTCTTAAAAATTTCCATCTTCAAGACGTCTGTGTTTCATGCCAAAAAGGAAAGCAAACCAAGAAGCGACATCCGACAAAGAAGATCAGCACGGTGGCAGTTCCTTTTGAGCATTTGCACATGGATTTGTTTGGTCCTGTCAAGCACAAAAGTATCAGGAATGATCAATACTGCCTCGTGATAACTGATGATTATTCAAGATTTTCTTGGGTGGCGTTTATGGCTCACAAGAGTGAAACTTTCGGTATTATCAAAAACTTGATCATTCAGATTGAGAATTTGTATAAGTTGAAGGTTAGACGGATACGCAGCGACAATGGTACAGAATTTAAGAATCATGCCATGGCGGAGTTTTCACATCAAAAGGTATTCTTCACGAATTTAGTGCGGCTTATACTCCTCAGCAGAACGGCGTCGCTGAACGTAAGAACCGTACATTGATCAAGACTGCTAGGACTATGTTGGTAGAGTCGCAGTTGCCCATTCCATTCTGGAGTGAAGCTGTGGCCTCCGCATGTTACACGATGAGTCGAGTCCTTACAGTCAAAAGACACAACAAGACCTGCTTCGAGCTTCTTCACAAACGGAAACCAGATTTGTCATATCTTGAACTGTTTGGAGCTCCTTGCACAATGATCGATCCTAATGGAAAGTTTGGGGCAAAAGCTATTGAAGGTCACTTTCTTGGTTATGCCACCCCGAACTTAAGAGTCTGGAATCTAGAGACTAAAAGGGTTGACGAATGGTCTGAGGTCAGAGTACAAAGGCACACATTGCCAGTCAAAAATCTAGGTAAACCTTGGATGTTTGAGTACGATGACTTTTTTAATTCGATCAATGTTGAAGCAGTTGAAGAAAATGCTGCGGCAAGGATGTTTTTCAAGAGTGACAATGCAACAGAATCACCGTTGGTTCATCCAATTATTGTCAATTCAGAACCATCTTCAGTGAACAATAATGCTCTCGACAATGAGGATTTTCATGATGCAACCGAACTGAACGAATCTTCAGAGGATGAAGAATTTCTAGATGCAGATCAAGAAGCTCCTACATCAGCAGTACATGGTACATCAGAGGCTACACCTCCAGTGGATGCCCCTATAACAGCTGAAGCTACTGCATCATCCTCTTCATCAGTTCCGGGTATTGAATTAGTTGTTGATCTCAATCTCAACAATCTGGGTATAAACATTCCTGTTCCAGATAATCCAGAAACAAGGATTCACAATACCCATCCTCAATAAAACATCATCGGTAATGTACAGAGTGGCATTCAAACAAGAAACATGTTGCGAAACAACAACAACGCAGGCCTGTATGCGGCGATTCGAGAATCTGGTCAACAAAATGATTGGTCTTTTGCGTGTTATGTCTCACAGGAAGAGCCAAGAACTTGGAAAGAAGCTTTGAAAGATAACTCTTGGGTTGAAGCAATGCAGGAAGAACTGTAACAATTCCAGAAACTTGGTGTCTGGAAGCTCATAGAGAAACCTGCTGATTACAAGAAGATTGGTACCCGTTGGGTGTATAAATGCAAAAAGGACGACCGTGGAATCGTTTTTCGAAACAAAGCAAGATTGGTCATTCAAGGTTTTCATCAGATTGAAGGTATAGACTACAACGAAGTGTATGCACCTGTTGCACGTCTGGAAGCAATTCGGATCTTTCTGGCTTATGCCTCATTCAAAGGATTCAAGGTTTACCAGATGGACGTCAAAAGTGCATTCTTACATGGTCTAGTGGAAGAAGAGGTGTATGTCGAACAGCCTCCAGGTTTTGAAGATCCTATCCATCCCGATCGGGTTTGGTTGCTGAACAAAGCTCTCTATGGTCTACATTAAGCACCGCGAGCCTGGTACGCAACCTTATCTAATTATCTGCTGGAGAATGGATTTCGCAGAGGTCTTATCGATTGCACTCTCTTCATAAAAGAACAAGATGGAGATCTTCTACTGGTTCAGGTATATGTGGATGATATTATATTTGGTTCTACTAACAATGTTATGTGTAGGGATTTCGAGCGTGTAATGCAGGATAAATTCTAGATGAGCGCTATGGGGGAGATGACTTTCTTTTTAGGCTTGCAAGTGCAACAAACAAAGTCTGGGATTTTCATCCATCAGACTAAGTATGTCCAAGATATCTTGAGCCGATTCCAGATGTCCGACACATCGCCCATTGGTACCCCACTGCAGAAAAATCACGGAATCAATCCAGACTTGAAGGGTGAACTCGTTAGCTCTTCATACTACCGCGCAATGATTGGATCCCTTATGTACCTCACAGCATCAAGACCAGATATAATGTATCCAACATGCTTGCTAGCCAGATATCAACTGAACCTGAAGGCCTCACATCTTGCAGCTGTAAAAAGGATATTTCGTTATTTGAAGGGTTGCCCAGACACCGGTATATGGTACCCTAAGGATGATAACTTTGATTTAGTCGCTTTCAGTGATTCTGATTTTGGCGGATGCCAAATCGACGGCAAATCCACAACGGCTGGATGCCAGTTTTTAAGAAATAGCCTCGTAACATGGCAGTGCAAGAAGCAGACTTGTGTCACTACATCAACTTGTGAAGCTGAATACATTGCTACCTCAAGTTGTTGCTCCCAAGTCTTGTGGATACAACAACAAATGAATGATTACGGTTTTGAATTCCTAACTACTCCTATTTTAGTCGATAATTCTGCTGCCTTATCTATCACTAGAAATCCTGTGCAGCATTCAAAGACCAAACACATCGAAATTAAGTATCACTTCATACGTGATTGCTTTGATAAAAGGCTTATCTATGTTGTTAAAGTCCATACCGATGACCAACGTGCCGACCTTTTTACCAAAGCATTTGATAAATCAAGATTTGACTTTTTATTATTGGTAAACGGCATTAAGGTCAAGCAAGAGTAATCCACATCGGAAAATCGTTTTTGTAAATATCTTTGTGTTTTTAAAATTATTGTAAGTTTGTTGATTTTAGGGGGAGTAATTCCAAAATTTGAAAATTCAAAAACATTGAAAAATTTCAAAAACTAAAAAACAATAGAAAAACAAAAATGAGTTTTCTGTCGAGCAAAAGAGAAAATGATAGTACATCAGTGGTCTGTCTAAACCTTTTTAAACTGAAATGCAAAATGAAAAATGTTAAGCAGCTCTATATAAGATGTATCGGTAGTCTCACAATCATCTTAAAGTGTGTAGGGTGATATAAATCTTAAATCGACTGAAGACCAGGTGGGAACCACTCATTGGCATATGGTCTTAGTACCGAAATTTCGTTTGAGAGATTGCCGAGGTTCTGAGATATGTGGTCTTTATGCTGTTTATCATTTGGGTATCATGGTTGTTTCTTTTACCGAAACAATAACGAAGACGAAGTCTAGATCTTCCATGATATCACACATACGTGTACATACTGCATACGACCTCAATAAGTGATAAACAATCACATGTCCAAACAAAATAAGTGATAATATATCACATTTATCCGGGAGTCAAGTTCGTCTCTCTGATGTACTTTGTACTGACCTGTTCACGGACTTCCTCCTGTGCCCTCTTGCATCTGAAAATCAAGTTCCTCATAAATAAGTGATTCTATCATATAGGGCTTGTTTTCAATCAAAATAAGTTAGTTTCTCACATTTTCATATACGGCAAAACAGATGATAAATGGTATACTCACCAGTAAGATGAATCCTCGTGCATACCTTGATACGGGAATGTGTCGTGATGTGGATGAACACCGGTCGGTAAGTATAAATCATACCTTAACGTATCCTCTCGCCATGATTGCATCTGATAAGTTGAGCTTATGTGGATAACAATACCGATAATCGTTATAGGATGTTTATCTAATTGTTAACAAAATGAACAACAAGAGCGTTTTGGCATGACCGTACACTGATATGATTCTCTTACCCTCGAAACTCGCAAAAAGAATGTTTGTATATATTTACTTTTCTTAGTTTCTGCAACTCTGTATATATTTATTTACTGCTTTCAGTCTTTATGTTTGAAATATTCAAAATGCCAAAAAGATTTTAGGTGTGTTTTAATATAAACTTTATAAAAGTCAAAAAGATTTTATTTCTGCTTTAGTTTGGATTAACCGATGTTGGAACTCGAATCTTCGTTACCTGAAATCTGATTGAAAACCCAAACGACTGAATCTTCATATACGGTCAGAGTTTGCAAGTTTTGAAAGTTAATAATCAAAATTGAAAAATCTGTTAACTTTTCAAACAAATTGTCGGACGGTAGTTGAATGAGAATTGGTCTCATATGTGTCATTTGTTTATGTTAACTATATTCCAAGAAGTTGTTCTCATTACGTGTTTAGATTTCTTGCATGTGCAGATGCTAAAGGCGAGAAAAGAACATGTTCGATGATAAGCTTCGGAATGAAGACACGACGTGAAGGCACTCAAATGATAAAGATGATCGAGTTGCCGCTGATCAATCATCAACACCTCAAGGATCTCAAGTATCGAAGATCAAAAGATTCACAACCATAATCAAAGGGGGTGTTTATTGATACACTTCCTAGATAAAAGCAGGAGTTTGTTAATACACTTTCTACTTACAACACGTGAAGTCTTTGAAGATCCTTTCCGAGAATGAATGAACCATCAAGAGATGGAGAACGAGATTATGAACCTCACGAGCAGCATCCAAGGGGGAGTTTGTTGATACATATTATGTGGATACGGCTCAGCTCGATTCGACTCGGCTTCGAAAGTGAAGGCCGTAGTCAAGACATCCTCCTGTCTTGACTCGGTATGCTATTTACTTTGTATTGTAAATGTACATGTAACTGCGTGTGTGCAGTATACATGTTATATTGTGTTTAGATGTTGTCTGTTTTTGTTTGGCCCAACATTCAAGAAGCCCAAGAGACAAGTCCCCTTGGAGCCCAAGCCCAATCACAAGTGACGAAAACACCCTGGATGGCGAAATCCCATATATGGTGAAATCCCCTTGTGATGAAATCCCCTTGTGACGAAATCACTTGATTTCGTCGATGATGATGGATTTCGTCGATGTGTTTTCGTCCAGAACTTGTTTTTGTCGACATGTTTACTATATAAAAACACACAACAGACTGAAACATTTAGAGAACACATAGAGAGAGTCTGCATAGACTTTGAGAGCGAACACACTGTAAACACACACACACTGAGAGTTTATGAGAGCATCTTGTAAACATTGCTTGGTAACCGTTTTCTAGATTAATACATTGGAGTGTTAATTGGTGAATCTTGTGTCTTACGTGTTTGTAACTTGGTTTAACTTACCCGTTTGGATTCCGCACTTTCGGGTTTGTCGAAAAACAGGAATAGAGGTTACTCGATCCTCCGGGTGGACCTACAGTCTCTCTCTACGGCCGGGAAGTGAACAATTTTTTTGTTCTTAGTTTGTTCTAATTGATCTATTTGGGTGGTTATACCATGTCTTCCAGGCTCCATCGTTATACCTTAAAGAAGAGATAGGGGCGGTGACCGGCGGATTCAAACCGTTTTGGTGGCGGCGGTTTTCAAACCCAATGATGATTTCGCTTGCTACCTGGTAGCAGTGTTGTAAAAGTCGCTAGGCGGTCTCTAGTCGGCCGACTGGGGAGTTGGGAGTAATCGGAGTACTCGGAGAGTACTCGGGGAGTACGCGGACATGGTAATTATAAAGAAAATTAATTGTTATATATTAAACATATGTTAAAATAAGCATAATTCATGTCAACTGAGTATAATTTAATATGAAACATGTTTAAAGTTCAAATTTTCTGAATACAAGTCCGAGTAGTCCGAGTAGGCCGATTTTGACCGATTAAAAGTCAACAAACCACGTTGACCGCCTAGACCGACTAGGCCGACTCTTTCCGACTACGTCCGACTAGGCCGACTAGGCGCCGAGTTTGACCGAGGCCGACTAATTGAGTCCGCCTAGGAGGAAGTCGCCTCGGAGGGGTTCCGAGGACCGAGTACTCGCCGAGTACTCGGCCTTGGAATCCGACTTTTACAACACTGCCTGGTATGGCAACTCCGGTTGCAACCGTAGCGCCACTGAGCGGGTTCAACGACGATAATGATCCTTTCGTATCTGAGTCGATTTGTATAGGTTCAGTGCCTTTTTTTTAAATATATATGTGTGTAGTTTCTGCCTCTACAATTTTGAATGATACAGATGTTTATAGGTTGTTAAATCCATTAGTTTCTACTTCTTTATGAAGATCTTTTGCAACTACTGTACCAGAATTCTTTTGAATGATACGGATGTGTATGGGTTGTGAATAATCTGCAAAGAAGAAAACTTAAAAAGTTCAATTTTGAATCCATTAGTTTGTTTTTCTAAATCCAGTGGAATTGCCAAATTGGGTTGTTGATATTGTTTATGAATGGAGAATTTAAGGGGAGTATTTTGGACTGAACTACAATAATTAATTGTGTTTGGTTTTAATGGATTATTTAAACCATTATGGCATTAGTATTGATTTAATTATTTAACTTTGCTTCTTATTAAACAAAGAAATATGAGGATGACGTGTAAGTATATCAGATGTATTGTAAGATTGACCTTAGCCTCATATAAGAGCTAATTCCATGTATACCTGAGTGTTTTGGGTTTTGGAGGCACATCCGAAAGGTACTTGAATAGTTGAATTTATATTATTTACCTTCAGTTGTTTATCTAATGGCGATGGGTGTGAATACGGACAACATTAACAGTGCTTGTAACTCACTGGTGTGCTTGACTTATTCGATGATGGTGAACTTGCGTTCATATGAGAGGCTCCTGACTTTGTTTTCTGTGGTCAACGGTTTGTTTTTGTTGTTTCTTGAGTAAAACTCACTGAACTCGTGTGTCATGACTTTGGAACGCATTCTCCCACAGTTAATCTATGTAGCTCCATTCAGTTGAAAGCCAAGGACTTGGGGTCGGGGTGACGATGATAATAAAATGATTGCTATGTTCGTTGTCTTGGCGTGGCAATCGTGTTATTTGTAGCCACAACGAGTTAGCATATCTGAGGCTTTGATTGCTTACATCGACTCCTGTTTATTCTTTTATAAAGTTATACTACATGTATTTTGTTGTTGTCTAAATGGTATTTTTATGATCGATTAATGTTTGCTTTTTTACTTGCCTTTATCTGTATGTAACCAACTAACCAAGATTATCTGTATATAGAATACATAGTTTTTGTGCATTCTTAAACAAATGTAGTCTAGTTATTAATTTTGATACGTTTGCAGGTTACATCACCTTCTGGGAACATTATTTACCATAAGGATAATTTAACACATGATGCTTTTGCATTCACATCAAGTGAGTCTCAGTAGAGGTGGGATTATTGGTGGTAGGTTATATCTTGGGCCATCCAAACCCATTAGAGTGAGATTTTTCAAAATATCTGATTGTGCTGATTTGGGTTTGGATGATTCATCTAATTATCATTATTAAAGTACGTTTTAATTAGACACGCATACTAATAATAATCTCGAGTTTATCACAAATATGTTGGTCTCAGTAGAGGTAGGAATATTGGTGGGTTGGGTAACTTATCATAACGGGTTGCCTTAGATGGGCCAGGTGTAACACCACGTAAAAACGTGTCCAATTATGTGAAGACATGTGTCCTAAACTCTAATCATGTGAAAGATTGAGTTAGAAGGACTAAAGTTGACAAACGATGAAAATATGAAACCGAAGGGACTAAATCTGTCAATATGCCAAACTTGTGCCTCTGAATGATCATATACGAAGAACATATTCTTAAACGAGTAATTATTTGGATATAAGAAGCTGTTTGTGAAAATAATCGAAAGATTATGAACTACAGGGGTTAAACGTGTCAACATGTTAATTCTTACCTCTGAGTGACCTTTTAATGAACCCGAGGCTTTGTAACATTCAAATATACTCCCAAGAATAAGTGATATCAGTTCCACGAAGTTTCGAGATCGTTATATGTTGTTTACGCAAATTCCCAAGAATTAGGGTTTAAAGCGTCAACGAGGCGAAACTTATGTTTTCGGTGATCGTTTAATGAAACCGGGCCTAACGGTGTTTGGTTGTACTCCCTAGATCATCTACAAACTAACTACAAGGGCTAGAAGTGCCTAAAACGAAAGATATTGAGCTTATAAGGGTACAGGGACTGAACTTATCATGATTGAAACTTGTTTGACTGGTAATGGGGGGTGTCGCGCAGCGCGACCTTGGAACCATTCTGCCGTCGCGTGACGCGATGGAACCACTTCGATAGAACAGTTTGGCCAGGTGCATGTTTCTTCCTTCCTTGAGCTCGAAACAAGTTTTAATCGAAACAATGGCCTTGTTGATGGTTTTATTATACCACCAAGACACCTGGAGGCATCTGAATTCACCCCTTAACACCTGTGATCATCTTAGGCAACTCTCATTCATTATAAATAGGCTCATTGTGTAGCCATTTCATTTGCTCATTTCACTCAAAATCACTCTCATCTCTCTAGCTTGAGTTCTTGAGCATTCTGGAGGTTCCTGACCCAAAAGGGAGCTTATTCTTGTAGAAAAGATTGCTAGGATCCTTTGTAAGTGTCTTAGCCCCCTTCTTTAGTTCAGTTTTATAATTTAAAACCGAAAAGTCAAAGTTATCGTAATCTGACTTTGACCTTTGGTTTAAACTCTAATGGTCCAGCTATTATTCGAAATGAATGTGGTTACATGACCATAATTAGGTAGGTGATTAACCCTTAAAAGGGCACCTCCTAATTATTTCGTTTGCTTAGTTGATTGTCGGGTCAAACTATTTAACCAAAAAGTCAAACTGGTCAGAATTTCAAATAATAATTAAAACTAATAATGCAGAGGTTATAAATTATATTTTAACACTCTAATAACTTGGTAATTATTATTAGAACATGTTTAGGCATGTTCGACCAGACAATTCTAAGTTTAGGGTCAGTTGGCAACCGAAAGTCGCAAAAGCTTGACTTTTGCTTTGACTTTCAGTTCTGACCCGATTAAGCTTAATTCTTCTATGTTTTAAGCTTCCATTAGGACCACTTTATGTTGTAGTATAACCCTCTGAGGTTATATTACCTGGTCTTTTGTATTCTCAATTATATGCTCATGTCCGTTATTATGCTTATAAATGCCCATTTTGCCTTTTTGACATATAAACGAGATTTTTGAAAATGTGAGAGGAAAAAAAGCTTTATTATTGATATATAAGTATGTTTCGAAAATTTGACATCAGTTTCTGGTCTAAAACTAAAGTTATGCAAGATATCGTAAATTTAAACTTTTTATTAATTAAATTACGCTATCTTGCATAAGGCTTGTTTAAACATGGATTTTGACCAAAAACTCATTCATACTGTTAAGATATTATTTTTAGGGATTTTTGGAATTTTTGATCAGATTATATTATAATCTGACCATATCATGGAGTTCTTGTATAATTCGGTAAATGACGATAATACCCTTTTCGTTCATAAAATGAAATTAACATATGATTTGCACACCAAACCTTTTCCTACTGATATTATATATTAAATAAAATATTTTGAACATTTAAGACTGATCAAAATCTCAGATTTCCATAAACATCTTAATTATCGTCAAATATCGACCTTTACGCTATTTAAGTTCATAGTATGGTTTAAAACCATACTAAACACCTAAGACTTGTTACATACTAATTTCATAAATAAATTTTAATATTATTACAGTAGGTATAAGTCATAAACTCAGACTTCCAAAAATGTCCTGAAAAGCATATGTGAAATGACCAAAATACCCTTTCGGGGCATAATTTGGCCATAAGTGGTAAACCTTACATATGTATGATATCTTACTGATATAACTTGATAAAATAAATGCTTTTACTGAATATTTTAGACCAGAACCTCAGTTTACTATAAAATCTCTTTTATAAACATTAAAATGACCAAAATGCCCCTAAGGGACTTAAATTGGTTTTAAATACTTCTTGGGCATATATGTTAACATCCTACTGATGTATTAACATATTCTAAGCATAATAACTTGTGGGACTTGTATATGGTTCATTTGGTTACCCGTAATGCAATTATGCGTTCGGTTAGGTTTTTGTAGCTAGTTTACATAAATTAGCCGAAACGGGTTTAACCTTATCATTTTCACTTCAAAATCCAGAGTGTGTTTAGTTTACCCATATTATACAAGTATCCAAACTTGTCGGGTCTAAATCACATTCCATTCCGGTCTCCGCTTAATCTAGCGTTTAGAACCGTTAAGTATCTTTCAAACTAACCGGTCTAATCTTTGACTTAAATAAAGACCCGTTAGCATCCTAATAGGTTAATAAACCTTCCACACAGATTAAGTAGCTTCAGTAGAAGGTATTTTCATAAAGATTTAGGAAACATACAGCTGAGTTACATTCTTACATATCTAGCTCGGGTAAATACTTTTAACTTATTTTCACTTATACGGGCTTGGGATACGGTATAATAATAATACCGCTTGGTCGGGTATGGAATCATTTAATCGGATTGTGATTAATAAATTGCATAACCCGTTTTAATCTGTTTTGTTTGATAACATAAACATTGGGGGTTAATACGACCGTGTCCTGGATATCCTCGGCTCGTTTCATTTGAAAATGGCCACGACCTATGCACGGGGTGTAGGCATACACCTGACAGATGCAAATGCTAAATACCCACATGTTGGGAATAACTCCTCTATGGGTTTTATAAGTAGTGTGTCGATTAATCATGCTTCGGCTTCCATAGCGAGCCCATATGTATGACAAACATGTAAATCTGCATACAAGATTTTATATAAAAATTGTCCCAAGTTATAAATGGTTTGTGCCTTGTGCACTTAAATCAATTTTCATAAACTCTTTTCAAATGAGTCAGTAAATTGTATTTACCAGTGAAAACTGACATATTTTCCAAAGACTAAGTGACAGGTACCTCTCGTAACTAGGCTGGAGCTACTTGGTGTTAAATAAGAGGATCTTGCAAATCCTTAGATGCCTGAAGTATGTTATTTCAGTTTTCTTGTATTTTATTTTATGATCCGCCTGTGGATCTCTATTACAACCAGTCTGTATATTCCTTTATTTGGACACTCGTACACTATGGTTTGTAATAGTAGTATTCTACCAAGCCTTCCGCTGTGCTATTATATCGTGTGTATTGACCATGATGATATCAACTATGTCACGATACTCCCCGCCGGGCCCACCAGTGATATGTGGAAATATCAGGGTGTGACAGGTTGGTATCAGAGCCAACATTGAGTGAATTAAACACTAACCTTTTGTGTTTAATCTCAATGACACAATAAGCACATTCCTTAGACTTCCGAGTCTAGGCATATGACCTAGGATTTATTCTTAACTTTCCTTTTGTCGTTTATATGTTGTTTTATTGTTTTGACAGGTTAATTAAAAATGCCACCGGTGATATGTGGAAATATTGGGGTGTGACACCAGGTCCGGCTGGACTGATAATACACTTATATGTCCACTTGTCATAGCTTTATTTATATAATGTTGAGTTTTGTTATTTCAGTATAGATTAATAATTAAAACCTTTATTTAAGCGTCATAAAATGTAGAATTTGGACAAAAGACTACTAATTATTGGGATTTAATTCCCTTTTTTACAAATTTTGTAACTTTTTTTTACATAAGTAGTAATTCTTGGTGACATATATAGGTGGATATGGGTTTTATTACACAGATTGAACAAGAAAACACATGAGCTAACCAGAAGAGCGAATTCCCTATGGACTTACATTATTGATTCCACTTCGAAAGGTATATCGCCTTACTCTTTCTGTTTTCGTACATGTCTTAGCAATTAGTGGATTATTAACCTTATATCTAAGCTTAATCAACCAGATTAAATGTGCAATGTTCTTTCAGGCTGAACATACTCTGCTAACTATGTAAAATAATAGTATATACAAGATTACAAATTGTTTAATTGAGTTTAATTTGGTCATCTGCAGGTTCTAATATTTGACTAAGTTAATATTTCCTAGATGACGAATGGGTTCCATACTCAAGGAGACGATATCGCAAATGACTTAAAACTAAATCTTTTAAATTCCAGCTTATTTAAAAAGTGTATTATTTTGAACTGTTTGTTTATAGCAAAAATGTGAAAGGATTTGCAAAGTACTTCTCAGCAAGTTTTGTATGGGGATTCTTTCAATGGTTCTTTACAAGAAAAAGGGATTGTAGATTTCTTTAGTTTATACTACCTTTGACAAAGGAAAGAAATTGTGAATCTTTATGTGTTTTGTTGTAGAAATGGCTGCTTTGTAACTCTTAATATCTCACGTTCAAAGAAAACAACACAGTTTAGCGTGCTGCAACGCGCACAGGTGTATAAACCTAGTTAATTATAGAAAATGCATTTGATTGAATAGATTGCAATTATAGGAATTCAAGATAATAACATTAATTATAGAAAACGCATAGGATTGAATAGATTGCAGTTCTATTTATAATCATGGATTTATAATTATATGGACTTCGACTATTGATGAATATTGATCATTCTTCTTCTTGGATTTCAGTAACACCAAATTCGCCATCAACAATGAGAATTAACTCTGTAAATCATAAGATTCTTGCTTTGTTTTTTCCGCGAATCGCCATCACTCTGCATAATTGCAGTAAAATACATTAGTGAACATAATTATAGAAACACATATGATTGGATCGATTGAACATAATTAAAAAATGCTACCTTTATGGCTTTATGTCGAACGTGAGTGATTTACAAATGAGTTTGAAGAAAGGCTAAGGGATTTTGGTGATGGTAAAGGGATGCCAATTTAGTTTCGTCAAGGCGCTTAAGATTTGGTGATATTTGAATGATGTATTGATCTGGGTTAAGAAGATGTGGGGAAAGGAATACAAAGAAATAAAAAGGATTTTTTGGGATATGATGTGCCGGTTGATAAGAAGATGTGGCAGTTAAATTAAATTTAATTTGTTTAATTTATGTAAATGGTTATATGTAAAGATTTCATATTTATTTATATAATTAATAAACCGACGTACCCTTTCCTCTCTTTATTTACACGATTTATATTTGTTTTGAACCAACATGATTTATATACAACAAAACCTTTTCTAAGGGTTGCAAGTTCAATATCACAATGGTTTGAAGGCGCACTCATTCATCTGTTCATTAGTTGCTAATTTTCTAAAATAAAGTGGTGTGACTTTTAAATAAAAGAGACATACCCCAAGTTGATTTTTGTAGTATTATATAATTATTTTTTATTTAATTAATTTTTATTTTCAACGACCCCTTAGTGACAACTTGTCGTCGTTAAAGGGTCCTCAGGCCCGGCGACTATTTCTCGACGACATTCTGACCTTTAGCGTCGCAGGTGTGGTGACATAACTTTTCTTGAAGACTGGTCGTCGGGTAGGCTGTCCCAACAACACGTCGTCGAGAAAAGTCGACTTATCAGAGAAGATTTCTTATAGTGATTTTATCATGTATAATTTAATAATACAAAACTAATGAAAAGTAAAGAGTAAATTGCCAAACTTGTCCATGAGGTTTGGATATTTTTGTCAATTTCGTCTAAAATAGTTTTTTTTTATCATATTGCCCTTCACTTTTAGATGTTTTGCCATTTTTATCCAAACGTCTAATTTGAGTTATTTTATCTGTCAAATATTTGGATGAAAACGGCAAAAAATTTCAAACCTTTGGGACAATTATTACAAAAAATTTAGACGTTTGAATGAAAATGACAAAAAAAATCTAAAAGTGAAGGCCAATATATTACAAAAAAAGTTGTTTTTGATGAAACTAACAAATATTATCAAATCTCATGGAGGAGTTTGGCAATTTACTCAAAAATAAAAATATATACCACTATTCATCATCACTTTATATTAATATATACTTGGTTTGTTGAAGTCGCACGTTGTGACGAAACGAAGCAAGTGATAACGTAAAACAAAGAGTAAATTCTGATTTTGTCCCCTGTGGGTATATCACTTTTACTCTTTTAGCCCAAAAAGAAATATTTTAACATCTAAGCCCCCAACGTCTTTGTTTCTAACCCTTTTGGCCCCTAACACTAATCTCATCCATTTACTTTTAGGGGCCAACATGGTTAGAAAAGAAGACGTTGGGGGGCCAAAAAGATTAAAAAAGACAATGGGGGCTCAGATGTTAAAATATTTCTTGTTGGACTAAAAGGGTAAAAGTGATATAGTCATAAGGGCTAAAATCATAATTTACTCTAAAACAAATGTTATTTTAGAATGAAAGTTTTTGTTTAGAAAGCCAAAGCGTCATAATCGGTTCAGTTTATCAACGTAGCGTGTTTTACGATACCAAGAAATACTATATTTTGAATAAGAAATCGTATTTAAAAAAAAATTATACAAGAATATAAAAAAATAAGCAAAACTATGCATTTAGACTATTAAAAAAAATTAACAAACTTAATTCATTAAATAAATCAAGTTAAATGATAAAGAAAGAATGATTTGGAAAAGAAAAAAATTATTATGAAGGAAATATGATTTAAAAAATAATAATTTAATAAAAAGAAAAATAATTAGTAAAAGATAAAAAAAATTAACGAAACTAAATTATTCAATAAAATATCATATTAAATCTTAATTGATCAAGTAAATATGATTTGCAAAAAAGAAAAAAAATCGTTAATTAAAAACAGAAAAAAATATTATGGTAAAGGACATATAATTTGAAAAAAAAAGAAAAATGATTTAAAAATATTCATTAAAAAATAAGAGTCATGTTTCTATGCCTGGCCCTTAAAAATAAATATTATATATATATATATATATAGTCTTAGGATCCTGTAAAAATGACATGTTTCGTGAGAAGTGTGAGAATGCATAAAAATTCATATGTAGACATCATGTTTTGGACTTACACATAATGTTTTGCGTTGTTTTGGCAAGAAAAACACTAAACATAACAATTTAAGACACAACGCAATGAATTCTAGGCTTAAAGCTTAAAACACCACGTCAAGAACATTAAGTAGACGTGTTTTAAGTGTTATATAGTGTCTTTTAAATTTCACGTCCATAATATGTTTCATTGTGTTTTAAATTGTTATGTTTGGTGTTTTTCTTGTCATAACAACAAAAAACATCATGCCTAAGTTCAAAACATGATGCATACATGTCAATTTCTATGTCTTCTCACACTTCTCACGAAAAGAGTCCTTTTTATAGGAACCTCACCCTATATATATATGGTTCGGCTTGAAAGTCCAAATTTCATAAAAAAGTGTAAAAAATCATAAAACGCTATAATGTCAGCCATAAAACACATCTAAAACCCAAAAATTATAGAGTGAATATTACTAAAACATCATATTCAAACCCTAATGGTCTATAAAAACTTCAAACATACCATTGTAAAAATATGAATATAAAACACAACATGCTAATTAACATAAAACATATTAATATTTGTCATTCCATAATCAGAGCCTTATCATTCAGAACACAACACAAAACCCACATATATGATGTTTTACTAATCTTCATTATGTTATTTGTGGGGTTTTTTGTGTGTTTTATAACTTTTTACATGTTTTAGGAAATTTGGACTGTTTAGCCAACTCTTAGCCTATATATCATAATATATAATTACTAGTCTTAAGCCCCCAATGATGTGGGGCAGAGGGCGTAAAATAATGCTAGCAATTTTGGGAGGTGTGAAACGGTGTGAACCGAAAAAAAATCATAAAAAAAAACACTAATTTCTAAGACAAAGTAACTCATCTGACATAAAACATATATAAAATTGAATTCACACCGACCACTCTATGAAATTTTATAGACTATATGATAACTTTAAAACCTTTTTAACCTTTAGGAGTATAAAAGATAACGGGTAAAAGAAAAAAATAGAATAATTAAGCCACAGGAGTTCCAAATGAGAGTTTAAGCAAAAAGTGAAATAGATTAAAGGACAAAATAGTGAATATTCTATTTCAAATTAATATAACGGGTAAAAGAAAAAAATAGAATAATTAAACTACATGAATTCCAAATGAGAGTTTACGCAAAAAGTGAAATAGAATAGAAGACAAAATAGTCAATATTCTGTTTCAAATTAAAATATATAAATAACTATAAGTATTTTTACATATAATTTAGTTATATTTTTTATAATTTTATAAATCGGATATATATATAGGGTGGGGTTCTAGAGTGAACACTAATGTATTTGCGAACTGAGTAAACAAATCCTGGCCATTGATCTACACACGTGTATGGCCAGGATCTCATCATCAAATCGTAAAATACACTAGTGTATTTCAACATCAAATCCTGACCATTGATCTACACACATGTATGGCTAGGATTAGTTCACTCAGTTCGCAAACTACACTAGTGTTCACTCTTCAAACAAATCATATATATATATATATATATATATATATATATATATATATATATATATATATATATAGGGAGGAGATCATGCGAGAACCACCCTTATTGTGAGAACCGCGAGAACCAATGTGAACACAACCTAAAATAGCTAAAAAAACCTAAAAAAACCTACCCCCCCCCCCCCAAAAAAAACCTAACCCCCCAAACTAAATGCTAAAACCTAAAACCCCCAAAAAACCTAAAAAAAACCTAACCCCCCCCCCCCCCCCAAAAAAAAAACCTAAACCCCCCACCCCCAAGCTAAAATGCTAAAAACTAAACCCCCAAAAAACCTAAAAAAATCCAAAAAAAATATAAGAAAATAAAAAAAATCTAATTTTTTTTTAAATATTTTTTATGCTCAAATCGCTACTTCGAAAAGCAGCGATTTTTATATAAAAAATATTAAAAATTTGTTTTTTTGTGTGATTTTTAGCTATTTTTAGGCATTTTTGGTTGTGTTCACATTGGTTCTCGCGGTTCTCGCAATAAGAGGTGGTTCTCGCATGATCTTCTCCCTATATATATATATATATATATATATATATAGGGGAAGGTTAACGTACATTACGGCTTAACTTACATCACGTAAGACAGGTAATTATGCGCGCTCATTTTAAAATAACGCACGTTATAACTCAAAAATCCAAAATCACGCATGTTGAAACACAATAATCACGCATATTGAAAACATTAATCACGTATGTTATATAACAAATCACGCACGTTGTTGTACATGAAGTACGTTAAGTCGTAATGTACGATATACTTTTTCTATATATATATATAGGGAGGGGCTCATGCGAGAACTCCATTTATTGCGAGAACCGCGAGAACCAATGTCAACGGATGGCAATTTTGTAAATAACAAAAAAAATTCTAAAAATCTCGCTCCCTGCTCAAACAATACGGATGTCAACATTGAAATTAACTATGCTCTATAATACAATTTCGCGTCCGATAACTATCGCATCCAAACATAACTCTCACAATCAATCAATTCTCCCAAAAAATCTCACAAAATCAAGTCCAATGCTCACCGCTGCTCAAAATTTCAGCCGTTCGTCATCAATATTCGTCATACGATCACCATCGATAGTACAATCGTCGGCCGCACATTAGCCATCGGCTCGAAATTAGGGCAAAACGGCCATAACAAATCGATTTTAGGGCAAAAAAAACGGGCATAATCGGCAAGGTTTATTGCATGAAGAGGGATATTACGAAGAACATAAGTTGTTGCATCGATTTACGAATTTGTAAGTTCATACAGCCGATGTAAGTTCATACGATGTAAGTTCATACAAGGTTCTTATGTGTTTGTTCATGTAGATTTTGTTAGCATAATATGATTTTGGTTCATATTTATGTTTGATTTGGTATACACATGTGCATAACGTGACAAATTATGTTTTCAATTTCCAGCCGACTATATTTTCTTGGGTCATTTATAGGTATGCACATGTGCAATAATATGATTTTGGTTCATATTTATGTTTGATTTGGTATGCACATGTGCATAACGTGACAAATTATGTTTTTAATTTCCAGCCGACTATATTTTCTTGGGTCATTTATAGGTATGCACATGTGCATGAGGTGATAACTTATGTGATAACTTATGGTTTTGGTTCATATTTGTGTTTGATTTGGTATGCACATGTGCATAATGTGATAACTTATGGTTATGGTTCAAATTTATGTTTGATTTGGTATGCACATGTGCATAACGCGATAAATTATGTATAATTTGCAGCCGACTATATTTTTTTGGGTCATTTATAGGTATGTACATGTGCATAACGTGATAACTTATGTTTATAATTCATAGCCGACCATAGTTTTGGTTCATATATATTGTTGATAAGTTATTTCATAGTTGTATGTATGCACATGTGCGTAGTTGTAGTTGCATAGTTATAGTTATGCGCATGTTTTGGTTCATATGTATTATTGATAAGTTATGTCATAGTTGTATGTATGCACATGTGCATAGTTGTAGTTGCATAGTTATAGTTATGCGCATTTGCATAATGTGATAAATTGTGTTTACACCAAACCTGATAAATGCGTTGCATAGTTATATTTATGCGCAATTGCACAATTGCTAGCTGATGCAAAACGACTGCACAATTGCTAGTTGATACAAAACAACTGTGCACCAGCTTATGACAACAGGCTCATATGTAAACACCTATAAGCATGAGACAGTATAGATGCATATGCCCGATGTATAGCGGATTTTGGGAATGCATAACAGATTTTGGGTTGTCTGTTCAGTCAAAAAAAAAAAAAGACACACAATGTATGACTATCTATCGCCAGATATAGTTGAAAATAAAGCTCATGATTACGCAGTTGATAATTGGATTTTAGGTGTTTTGTGTTATCAGTTTATTTATTAATAAGGTGTAATTGTGTGGCCTGTATGTATGCACATGCGCATATTTTGACATAATATGATTACACAATATGTTAATAACATAAATTTATGATATGTATAGTTATGCACATGTGCATATTTTGACAGAATATGCTTACACATAACATGTTGATTAGGTATAATTGTGTGATACATAGTTATGCACATGTGCATATCTTGACAGAATATGATTACACATAACAGGATAATAAACTAATTTTGTGATCTATATAATTATGCATATGTGCATAAATTGTTATAATAAGTTAATATGCACGTGTGCATAGTTTGCAATAATAGTTTAACAAGGTAGACAATGTTGATGCATATGACTTTGAATAAGAGTCTCACTTGTGCATCAATGATCTGTAATCGGTATTTAGTTTTATTTAGATGTTTTTTGGTGTGATATTGATGCGTGCGAAGTGTTATATATATTAGGTGTATATTTTAAGCCCTTTTTAACACTTATTTTAGCCAAGTTTTAAATTTATAAAACACGATATTTTACTAACACTAAACACACATATGGGCAAGTGCACCCATCGTGAGCGTAGTATAGCGTTGGTAAGATACCGAGGTCGTCCAAGGACACAAGAGCTTTTAGTACCGGTTTATCCTCAACGTCTAATCAAAATAAAAAGTTTAGAAAAATGTTTTAAACTAAGAAAAGATAAAAACTAAGTAAAATGCTGAAAATAAAAATAAAAGAAAAAAAAACAGATAGACAAGATGAATCACTTGGTTCCGACTCGTATCTAGTATAACCTTTGATTATTTCCGCACTTTTGCACATAATTAAGAGATTATCTAAGTTATTGTAGTAGGCCCCTCTTTTGAAGGTGACGTTACCCTCACCCCAGTAGTTTGAGTCAGCAAGGATACAATCCTAAAAGGGTGGATTATTGGAAGATAATGAATTAAGTTATTAATGCAGTATTATGGTAGGCCCCGCTTTTGGCGGTGACGTTACCCTCGGCTAAGTAGTCTGAGTCAGCAGGGATACAGTCCTAAATAGCCGGGTTATAGTATTAATAGTAGTTAACTTATGAGGGGATCAAAGAGTTTGGACCCCCGCCATCCAATACCGTGAAGCATTGAAGGAGGTCCTACTAAATTTGACCCAGGTCCATTGCAGGACCTCTAAACGCTGAACAATGGCAATACCTTTACCAAATCGTTCCCTTAACCCCCGACCAGGTAGCCAACATACCTCCATATAGAACGTGGAGATATGAATGGTGAAAATCCTTTATTTTATATAGACAGTAAAATAATGCCAAGACACCACGGACAAACGATAAGGAAAGATCACTTTCAACATAAGTAACTAGTTATTAAAGTCATTAATACAAAACCAAATAAAAAGTGCAAAAGATTAGAAATAAAAAGTATTATACTAGACACTTTGTCTTCACCAAGTGATGTAAGAGACTTAGGCAAACATGGCCTTGATTGTCAAGAACTCTTACGATCAATCTTGGATCCCGAGACGACTCACACACTCTACGATGGACAATGGATGATGGTGGTGGATGATGGTGTTGTGATGGTGGTGGGTGGTGGATGAAGTGTGAGAGAGGTGGTGTGCCAAGGGATGAGTTGAAATGAATCCAAGCACTCCTATTTATAGGCTGAACAGAGAGCTGGGCACGGCCCCGTGCCTGTCTGACACTCTCTCTCCTCATTAATTGTAATTCGCAATTACAATTAATGCGCCTGCTGTACTTTCGACACGCCCCCGTGTCCACTGGACACGGCCCGTGGTGGGCAATAGAAGCTTCTATAGGTTTGTCTTTTCTGCTGCTTCTTGGGCACGGCCCCGTGCTGGCTGAGCACGGGGCGTGTTCAGCCTTCTGCCTTCTCTATTTTGCTTGGGAAGATGCCGTTGAGGGGTCGGGCAGTCCACTTATGTTCCTTTCCTTGTATTTATGTTGGAATTAGCTGTCTTTTTGCTTCTTTTGTGTTTTTGAGCTCATTTAATCCTGAAAATACAAAAGGAAGACAAAAACACTCTTTTTCCAATATTAGTACTTAAAAAGGGTTAGTTTTATGCCTTATTTGATGTAATTTATATGTTGCATTTTACACACATCAAATACCCCCATACTTGAACTTTTGCTTGTCCTCAAGCAAAACTCTTTAATATGTGGCTTACACTCCCAAATGGAATGGGTAGAAGAGAAGGTTTTTGGCTTTTCGTAGAGTGTTGGGATGTCCAAGATCTTTTTGGGTTTTATTTTTATTTATTTACAATCCTATTCGTAATGATTTGTTTAGAACGTTTCATAGGAGAAATTACTTATTTGGGCATAACATGCCTTTTTAAAATTCCATCTATATACAAGTTCACATACCTCACGGGAGAAATCACTCACACTCGGCCGAAGGTGTATTTTTAGTGAATCACTCGAGAACGGCATGGAACTTATTCCTACCATAAGCTTGCCAAGAAATCAATCCTCCTCCTTTTTAACTTTTATACCTTTGTAAATATCAAGAGGACTTTGTGGGTTAAGGATTAGGCTTGGGTTAAAGGTAGGTGGTTGGGATAGTGGTTAGTGGTTAGTAGAAAAAGGGCGAAAAGCGTAACAAGTGTCGGTTTTCGTAAGACTTTATTTTGTAACTTTTTATTTTGATGAAGCTTTTATTCAAACAAAGTTATTTTTGATGAACTTGTTTGTTTATTTTCTTTTTGCTTCATCATCAACACATTTTTTTTTTCAATCATACGAAAAACCGAACTTGTTACTAAAACAAAGGGTTAAAAAAAATAAAAAGGTTTTGGTGGGTAAAAGGGTTTTTGGTTTGGGTGATGAAATGAAAAGGTTTAGGCTCAAAGGGGCTAACTAGGGGGATTTTTGGGTAGGTGGTAAAAAAAAAAGAAAAATAATGGTGTAGAAATAAAAAGGGTTAGTCCTAATGCCTCCATCATTTACTTACTCGGGTTTAAGTTGATAAGGACCGGGAATGTATCGTCATGGCAAGTTCTAGAGTTGTAAGAACCAAGCGGCTATTCACACAAGAAACGAAAAATGAGCATTTAGTCTAATGATATGTAATTGTATGCTCAATAAAGGCTCAAAACTCACTTTTGTGGGAATGGGTTTTTATGTGATCAAGTATATATAATCAAATTTTAACTAAGTTTGTCATGCCTTTTCATAATTTTCTTATGTTGGTTCTTTTTATCACTACGCTATCGGTTGTAAATTTGTAAAAATATAACCTTTTTGAGAACTTGAATTTCCCGAGTTAAACCTAGACAAGTAAGAAAAATGAAATTTTTGAAAAAAAATTTGGGGTGATTAGCGGTTCCAATAGAGTTTTGTGTAAGGCTTGTATTTAGGACTTGCAAAATTCAAGGTTTTAGCATCCCCCCCACACTTAAATTACACATTGTCCTCAATGTGTCCCAAAAATAAATTTTTAGGTTGATTAGATGTGTAAAATGGTGTAAAAAGCAAAAATTTTCTGTTACTGGGCGCTGAACACGGCCCCGTGTTGTCCGGGCACGGCCCCGTGTTCAAGTGCCAGTAACAAAATTAAAATAAGAGAAGCAGAAGTCTGGACACGGGGGCGTGTTGGGTGAACACGGCCCGTGTCCAGTTACCTGAACTGGGCGTTTTTCTGCTGGTGGTTCAGCACGGGGCCGTGTTGGTTGGGCACGGCCCGTGTTGAACCTTCTGAACTGGAGAGAATTGTCGGGTTGCCTTGTTCTTGTGCATGAGTTCATTTTTCTCGTTCCCCTTTTCATCCCTTACCACCATGAGTGTGTTTTATTCCTGAAAATTAAAACTAACTAGAAAACATAAAAATTAATCTAAATTAAACTAAGGATAGTTCCGCGGAATGCCTCCGTGGTGCGCCACGTTTATAAGGGTCCTTGGCTAGACCCAAAGCCGGTCATATGTCACCCAAGTGGGATGTATTGCATCCCATGTTACACTGTCGGAGAGCATCATCCAAGCTTGAGTCTACGACTTGCATGTAGTTGACCGGGTCTTCGTCCTCAATTCTTTTTCCACATTCAAACTTCACCTCCTTATCCCCAAACTTCAATGTTAACGTTCCGTCATTCATGTCTACCACCGCTTGGGCGGTGGCTAGAAATGGCCTCCCGAGGATGAGAGGGACATCGGTGTCTTCCTCCATGTCTAGGATGACAAAATCGGTAGGGAAAACGAAGTTGTCAACTTTTACTAACAAATTTTCAGCGACACCTTGTGGAAATTTGACGGATCTGTCGGCGAGTTGTATGCTCATCTTTGTAGGGCTTGTTGTTCCTAGGCCGAGTCGTTTGAACATTGATGTGGGCATGAGGTTAATGCTAGCTCCAAGATCAGCTAATGCATTACGAACGGGAGATTCCCCAATCGAGCAAGGAATTGTGAAACTCCCGGGATCGATTTTCTTTTGTGGAAGTTTGTTGAGCACTAAGGCGGAGCATTCTTCGCCTAAGTTAACTAATTGCAATGATTCAATTTTCCTTTTGTTTGTGAGGAAATCCCTCATAAATTTTGCGTATTTGGGCATTTGGGTTAGGACCTCGATAAAAGGAATATTAACATGCAATAGTTTTAGTAAACTTTCAAATTTAGCGAATTGCTCATCGGTCTTTTGACGATTTAACCTACCGGGGTACGGGATTGGAGGAGTCTTGGTGGGCTCTTGAGTTGGTAGAGAAGCCTTTTCTGGTGCAGGAGGAGTCACAGGCTGGCTAGAATGGCTTCTTTCATTTGGCGGCAATGGAGCATCCTCGGGACCCACGGTTCGATTTCTTAATGTGATGAGATGTACTTGTGCCTTCGGGTTGGTTTCGGTATTACTAGGTAACGCGCCTTGTGGTCTCTCGGAGAAAGTTTGAGCTAGTTGATTTAATTGTTTTTCAACGTTTTGAATGCTAGCTTGTTGATTTCTAAAATTCGATTCCAATTGTTGAAATCGATCCGAGTTTTTCTTTTCAGTGTCAGAGATGAGGCGAGATACAGTATCTTCAAGCCTTTCTCTTCCACCTTGTTGTTGAGAGAAATTTTGTGGTTGTTGAAAATTAGTTCGTTGGTTTTGTTGGTTACTACTATTGCCGGGATCTCTCCAACCAAGGTTTGGGTGGTTACGCCATCCTTGGTTGTAGGTACCCGTTGGAGGACCCGATGGCCTAGGTCTATTATCAATGTAGTTTACCGTTTCTGTTTGTTCATCTAATTCTTTCATACAACTCCAATTTTCATGTGACCCACCACACCCTTCACAAGCCATAACCGAGGCCGTTTTTGTCATTTCTAGCTTTTTGATTTTTGAAGAGAGGGCCTCGATTTGGGCTTGTAAAGAGGTGCTTTCATCAACCTTATGGTCGCCCGGGGCAATAGATTTATTACCTCGGGGAGTGTTCCATTGAAAATTGGTTTGAGCAATTTCCTCAATTTGGTTATATATTTCATTTGGGCGACGATTACCTAAAAGTCCCCTGGAGCTTGAATCAAGTGTCTGTCTTGTGTGTGGTAACAACCCATTGTAGAAAGTGGATACTTGTTGCCACACCGCCAGACCGTGATGAGGACACTTTCTTAGAAGCTTCTTGAACCTTTCCCAAGTTTCATATAAGGATTCCCCATCCTCTTGTGAGTATGTATTAATTTCAGTCATTAATTTAGCCGTTTTAGCAGGAGGGAAATACTTATATAGAAATTTTTGGGTGAGTTCATCCCAAGTGTTTACCGAGCCCACTGGGAGGGTGTTAAGCCAAGCCTTAGCTCGGTCTTTTAGTGAGAATGGAAACATTCGAAGACGGATGGCGTCATTTGATGCTCCATTGATCCGAAAGGTATCACATATTTCTAAGAAGTTAGTAATACGTAGATGGGGATCCTCGTCCGCAAGCCCGTGGAAGGTTGCGGAGTTTTGGAGCATTTGTATCAAATGTGGCCGAAGTTCGAAGTTATTGGCTTCGACATTCGGTGCATTGATAGCGGCGCCGAGATTGCCTACGGTAGGCCGTAGGTAATCCATGAGGGTACGTTGAACCGCCATTGGAAGTGGGTCCCCCGAGGCTTTCTCTTGATTTTTGGCTTTAATTCTTTTTCTGAGAAAGCGTTCGGGTTCTTCTAGAGGTTCTTTTATGTCTCTACTAGAACTGGAGCTCATGCACTACGTAGGAGGTTCAAATGTGGCGCCTAGGTTCCAAGTCCTGCAATAAAAACAGAAAAAGAACGTTGGTCAGAAGATTCACCACGGCCCCGTGCTCAGCGAACACGGCCCGTGGTCAGAGGCACAGTGATTGGTTTCTGGATCCCTGTTACTGGGAGTTGGACACGACCCCGTGTTGCACCGACACGGCCCCGTGTTCAGCTCTTTGTAACTCAGAAAATAAAAACTGCCAGTGATGATGCTGGGCACGGCCCGTGTCTGACCGGGCACGGCCCGTGCTGAGCTCTGCAGAAGCTGAAAAACTAAGAAAAATCCTAAAAAACTAAAAAGAAAAATAAAAGATGATTAGGCCGCTGATTCCTAACTTTCTTAAAATCCTTGTGTCCCCGGCAACGGCGCCAAAAACTTGATGCGTGTGAAGTGTTATATATATTAGGTGTATATTTTAAGCCCTTTTAACACTTATTTTAGCCAAGTTTTAAATTTATAAAACACGATATTTTACTAACACTAAACACACATATGGGCAAGTGCACCCATCGTGAGCGTAGTATAGCGTTGGTAAGATACCGAGGTCGTCCAAGGACACAAGAGCTTTTAGTACCGGTTTATCCTCAACGTCTAATCAAAATAAAAAGTTTAGAAAAATGTTTTAAACTAAGAAAAGATAAAAACTAACTAAAATGCTGAAAAAAAAAATAAAAGAAAAAAAAAACAGATAGACAAGATGAATCACTTGGTTCCGACTCGTATCTAGTATAACCTTTGATTATTTCCGCACTTTTGCACATAATTAAGAGATTATCTTAGTTATTGTAGTAGGCCCCTCTTTTGAAGGTGACGTTACCCTCACCCCAGTAGTTTGAGTCAGCAAGGATACAATCCTAAAAGGGTGGATTATTGGAAGATAATGAATTAAGTTATTAATGCAGTATTATGGTAGGCCCCGCTTTTGGCGGTGACGTTACCCTCGGCTAAGTAGTCTGAGTCAGCAGGGATACAGTCCTAAATAGCCAGGTTATAGTATTAATAGTAGTTAACTTATGAGGGGATCAAAGAGTTTGGACCCCCGCCATCCAATACCGTGAAGCATTGAAGGAGGTCCTACTAAATTTGACCCAGGTCCATTGCAGGACCTCTAAACGCTGAACAATGGCAAGACCTTTACCAAACCGTTCCCTTAACCCCCGACCAGGTAGCCAACATACCTCCATATAGACAGTGGAGATATGAATGGTGAAAATCCTTTATTTTATATAGACAGTAAAATAATGCCAAGACACCACGGACAAACGATAAGGAAAGATCACCTTCAACATAAGTAACTAGTTATTAAAGTCATTAATACAAAACCAAATAAAAAGTGCAAAAGATTAGAAATAAAAAGTATTATACTAGACACTTTGTCTTCACCAAGTGATGTAAGAGACTTAGGCAAACATGGCCTTGATTGTCAAGAACTCTTACGATCAATCTTGGATCCTGAGACGACTCACACACTCTACGATGGACAATGGATGATGGTGGTGGATGATGGTGTTGTGATGGTGGTGGGTGGTGGATGAAGTGTGAGAGAGGTGGTGTGCCAAGGGATGAGTTGAAATGAATCCAAGCACTCCTATTTATAGGCTGAACAGAGAGCTGGGCACGGCCCCGTGTCCGCTGGGCACGGCCCCGTGCCTGTCTGACACTCTCTCTCCTCATTAATTGTAATTCGCAATTACAATTAATGCGCCTGCTGTACTTTCGACACGCCCCCGTGTCCGCTGGACACGGCCCGTGGTGGGCAATAGAAGCTTCTATAGGTTTGTCTTTTCTGCTGCTTCTTGGGCACGGCCCCGTGCTGGCTGAGCACGGGGCGTGTTCAGCCTTCTGCCTTCTCTATTTTGCTTGGGAAGATGCCGTTGAGGGCTCGGGCAGTCCACTTATGTTCCTTTCCTTGTATTTATGTTGGAATTAGCTGTCTTTTTGCTTCTTTTGTGTTTTTGAGCTCATTTAATCCTGAAAATACAAAAGGAAGACAAAAACACTCTTTTTCCAATATTAGTACTTAAAAAGGGTTAGTTTTATGCCTTATTTGATGTAATTTATATGTTGCATTTTACACACATCAGATATACAGTTATGAGAACATGTATTTAATCTTGGAATATGTTAATAATGTATAATTGTATGATATATAGTTATGCACATGTGCATAGATTGACATAATATGTTAATATGCATATGTGCATAGTTTGTCAACATAGGTTATTAGGGTATTTAATGTTTATGCACATGTATATAATGATGCATGTGTGTATATCTTATATGTTGATCATAAATTAATGTTGATACACATACTCATTGTAGATCATCGATGGAAAAAAAGATACATGTATTAACAGATGAAAGAGTTAAGCAGATGTTATACGAAGAGGCGTTGAAGCAATAGGAATGCTGGGGTCTGCTCAACAACTGGAAAGAGAAACAGACAATATGATGTTATGGATGTTATATGTGGGTGATTCAAGGACATGAAACACGTAGTAATTTTTTTTTTGTTTTTTGTTTGGGCAGTAGTAAGTGGCTAACTGATGTGGTGTGGGTATATTTGGTTGACAGCAGTTGTATATGATAAATTATGTATGGATGCACATGTGCATTATTCAAAATTGGTAATCATACGTCGATGTATTATGTATATCAAAGGATGTATTATGCATATTAAAGTGATGTATATACGTATCAAAGAGTGCAGGTATGCTGTTAAAAATATGTATGGGTGCACATGAGCATTATTAGAACACGTATATTGCGATTGTGCATCTTTTTTTCCGTATCAAATAACCATGTTAAGTTAAACAGAAAAACATGTATGCACATGTGCATCTTTCTGTCAATACATTAAGTTTGGTAATGCATATGAAAACAACTAAAAACATAATCAAAATGTAAATTTAATAATCCACATCATGACAACTAAAAAAAACAGAATCAAAGTGAATACTGATTGGAATTTGTTTATCGTCATAAATAGTTAATTCAAGAATCATAAATTTTGGTTTGGTCAATTTACGACGTCTGGTTGAATATCTAAGAACAATTGTAGCTCGTTATCAGCTATAACATAATCAAAATAAAAGTCTTTGAGGTTGGCAAATTGGGCTTCATTGTATGTAGTATAATGTATGAATCACGTTAACCGATAAATAGATGTACGTCTCTCGTATGTCTCTGGAACAGTTTTTTGAAATCTTCTATCGTTTGCATCACCCTTATCATCCTATATTTTTCAAATGTATACATAATGCAATTGTCAATATAATGCACGTGTGCATAATGTAATTAGCAACATAATGCAAACGAGCATTATCAATTTATATATAACGACATTTTTTTGAACATAACAAGATGCCATATATTCAAACCATAACTTTAGACATGAACTAGAGAAGTACACTTACATTAAACATACAAACTCCTATTTTTCTATTACATTCACACCACTAGTGTACCACTATTCAATCACTAAATTTTCCATTTGGCTATGACTTTCATCCACAACAGAGTACACTCATTAACTTATTCCAGTCTTCTAGCATTTGAACACTGCACGGCTTTGAATACCTTCTCATTTCTGCTCGACCATATGATCCATAATGTAACCATCACTGTGCAGTTGACTGCCTTTTTCTTCTTCTTAGAAATATCCAACTTCCAGGAAAAAAGAGAGAATATATGCCATTGTTCAGTAAGAATTTAAATATTTTGATCCTAGCCATTCTCTGACTATCCACCATAGCGTTTTCGACATCAAACACGGAATGATGATGTGTTCAACAATTTCTTGCTCGTATCCGCAAACCGGGCACAATGTGTTGCTGATATGAATTCCCCTTTTTACAGCTATGTCTTTGTCAGTAACCTGTCTTCGACACCTTTACATGCTAACATATTGGCTTTAGGTGTAGCCCAACCGTTCCAGGTCATTAAAAAAGCCACTCGACGGGTCCCCGCTTGTGACACACAAATCCTATCTAACGGGTTTAACATTGAAAGTCGACTTATTTTTCCGAGTGCCAACCCAACCCATATTGACCCGTCTTCATTCGGGTGTCTTTCAGCAGCGCCAAAAGCTGCATATAATCCACCCATGCCTCCCCGGTTGTCGGCTTATTATTCCATTGCCAATCTCACACAGTGACCTCCCCTATTTTTTTTGTAGTTGTCCGCCACCCAAGACCCTTTGTTTGCTGCCATTCTGTACATAATTGGATAGTTATCTATAAGGCACTTGTTCAGAATACATACATCAATGATATATTCTAATTTTCAACATAATGCACATGTGCATATAATTTAATACAATATCATTTACAATCAATATAATGCACATGTGCATATAATTTAATACAAGATCATTTACAGTAAATATAATGCATATGTGCATATCATTTAATATAATATTTACAGAGTATCTACAACATGCAAATTAAAAAGATATATCGACAAAGATCTTAACCAGTACATGATCTCATCTTCTACGCCAGAATACCACAAAATTACTTGCAGATGAAGAACTAAAAGATTATAGAATAGTCTTCTCAATAGCTATTTTTCAGCAGATTCTTAAAAGTTTAAAACCTTGGTAAACACAAATCCAAGAAGATCACCATATGCAATTAGATAAAAACTGCAAAACGAAAAAATATATCGACAACGATCTTATTAAGTCCATGAACTCATCGTCTCTGCCAGAATACCACAAGACTACTTGCAGATGAAGAACTAAAAGATTATATAACAGTCTTCTCCATACCTAACTATCAGTACGTTCTTAAAAACCTCGGTTAACACAAATACTGGCAGATCACCATACGAAATCGGCTACCTAAGCAAGCTTCAACTGGCTCCTCTTTCATTCTACTTTACTTTTACCTACCTGTTGGTGCACTCGTGTCTGTACTTTGTCTGTATTTTGTCTTGTTACGAAACGATGTCTTTGTTAGTCTTGTAAGTTTGATCAAGTCAACCATCCTCCGGTTTGACTTGGCCAAACAGTCAACATTGGTTGAAAGATGTGTTTGAGTCGAAGGATGTACCATCGAAGGATTGCCTATATCCTTCGATGATGAGCTCGAAACATAAGCATTCGAAAGATGGACCTCGAAGGATATCAACCTTCGAGGTATATGCAGATCTTTCGATGTGTCTCTGATCGACAGATGATCTTTCGATCAGTCTGTCTGATCCTTCGACCAGACCTGCTGTGTTGGGTATAAATACCCGTGTGTTGTGTTCACTTCAGAAGAGAGACAAAAGAGGTTGGACAGATAAGGAAAACAGAACACACACACACACTAGAGAGAGTTTGCAGAACTGATTTGTAAACCTTGTGCTTGTTACGGACCTTTCATACGCATTAATACAAGTGGTGTTAATCGTTGAGTCTTGTGTGTTGATTATTTACGTGTTCTATCTCGGTTTGCTATCTCGGTTGGATTCCGCACAACCGAGTTGGTTTGTACACAAGGATTAGGCGACTAGATCCTCCCCTAGCCGGACCTACAAGTGGTATCAGAGCCTTGGCTCTTATCCTTGTTAAAACCGAGGTGTTCTTGCTGTTTTTCGGGTTTAAAAGGTTTATTTTTTCTGGAAAATCTTGCTGTTTTTGCTTGGTGTTTTGTTAAAAACCTTGTTATTTTTCATGTTTACATGTTAGTCATGGGTTTTTGTTAAACATTTTAGCAAAATCGTGTGTTTGGAGAGTTTCGGTTCACCGAAATTCTTATTTTTCTGGGTAGTGTTCTTGAAGTCTTCATTGGGTTCTTGATAAACTACACTCTTTGATCTTGAAAATTTGAATATTAAACTTGTTTGTGCATTGAAAAGAGTAAACTGATTAAAATATTGGACATTACCTGTTTGGTGAAACCTGCATGTTCAGAAGATATGGTCTGAACATACTTTCTGCCGAAAGTTCTCACCAACCCGTCAACTTTTCACCAACCTGTCACATTTGTCAACCGTGTCAGTAAGTTCGAAAGATCATCTTTCGACCAAAGGAGGTTCGACAGATAGTCATCCTTCGAGCATCCTTCGAAGTGTGAGACTTATCTTTCGTTCCGAGGAATATTTTCGAAACATTCATCTTTCGGTCTACAGTCCTTTTTTTCGAAAGATAAGGATTCCTCGTTTTGGAGAATCTTTCGAAAACATTGTTTGAAATTCAACAGAGATCTTTCGAACCCTGTTGATCCTTCGAACAGGTGTTGATCTTTCGATCCAGAGTCTATTTGTGCTTAACAAGTTGTGATTTTCAGGTTCTTATTTTTCTTGATCAAAAATGAATCCAAGATGGAATACTTTGGTAAATACAGATATGTATTTTGGTACTCCGTCATCTTCCGCACCGGTATCTTCTCAAGCTAATGCAATTTCTACCGGTCAATGGGCATTTGTATCCAATCAAATTCCAAGTGTTCAAAGCATTCTCTTAAGCGAGAGCGAAACTGGAAGTTTGAATCGGCCTCCAAAGTTGATGCACTTGTATGAATATCCAGGATGGATTGATAGATTTCGTACATACGTTCTTGGCCAAAATACAGAATTGTGGTTGCGGTTTATTACTGATTTCGATCAAACAATAGAGGTTGCCGCATCATCTGCTGCTACGTTTGCAGATCTCACGGAAGATCAGAAGAAGGTCTATGATCTAGAAAAGAAGGCATACGCCATTCTCACTCAGGCCTTAAGTAAAGATATCTATCATCAATTCGTCAGTTACAAGACAACGAAGAGGTTGTGGGACGCGTTGAAAACAAGGGGCGTAGGAAATGAAGCGACACGTCAACTGAGAAAAGAACTGCTAAAGAAAGAGTTTGATGGTTTTACTTGTATGGAGAATGAGTCGTTGGGTGATTTGACAAGTCGATTTAATCACTTGTTGACTGAATTGACAAATTTTGGGGTAGTTACAACTCCTGCAGAGATTGTGAAAAGGTTTGCAGATGCGTTGCCACCTCAATGGAATACTTTCTTGGAAATCATGAAGTACAATGGTACTTTAGCTACAACGAGCTTCAACGATTTTGTTCAAATTCTAGAAAACAAGAATCAGGAAGAAACTCTGAAGGCAAAAAGAATTCCCGTGCCACAAAATCCTGAAATGTATTTTGGAACCTCTAGCACCTCTACAAAACCTTCTTCGCATGCTCCAATTCAAACAGCATTTGTGACTAGCACTGACATGTATGGCAATACTATCCAAGTGCCGGTTCCTCCAAAGACAGACATGTATGGAAATCTGCTAGAACCAGTTCCTCAACAGCAACAGCAAAGCCAACGACCTCTCAGACCAACTGATATGTTCGGAAATCCATTACCTGTTCGATCTTCCGGAACAACAGATATGTATGGGAATCCACTTCCTCCTCAATCTACAGTTCCAACAGACATGTATGGGAACCCACTTCCTCCACAACAGCAAGCCTGTTATGGAAGCACATCATCTGCTGGTCAACAATCAAAGCCAAATACAGTACGGCTCGACACCTCAAGCTTTTCTAAAGTCAGTGTGGAAGTAGCAAAGGAACACATGGAGCTGCTAAACACTTTGGTGAGCGCATACTGTGGATTAGTGGAAGGTCAGATTGGCAACATTAATCTGACTCAAGAAGACTATCAGCAGATTGACAAAGAGGAGATGGAGATGATGGATATCAAATGGGCCTTTGCCAGTGCTGTTAGGCGAGCAAAGGATTTCATGGAAAGAACGGGACGAACCAGTTTGGATAGCAAGAAAGACACCAAGTATGGGTTCGACAAGCAAGCTGTAAAGTGCTTCAACTGTGGGGAACGTGGTCATTTCAAGCGTGAATGTACAAGACCATCTCAGCATGGAAACCAGAATCCCTTCAGAGGTCAAGGCAACCAGCAGAACCAGAATAGGAACAATGTTCGCACATTGGTGCCTGTTAACAACCAGACTCAAGCAGGACCATCAAATGCCAACCAGACACTTGTGGTTCAAGTAGATGAAGGTTGTGATTGGTCTATTCAGTTGGGAAACGATGCTCCAGATGGAACAGCTTGTTTTGCTGAAATTGTCAAGGATCTTAAACACACCAGTGGTGGAGAATCTTCCACCAATGGTGATGAGTCTTCTGAAGATGAAAACAGCTCAGGTTACAGTGGAAGTTCAGATGAAGAGTCCTCGGGTTCAGGAAATGATCAAGAAGATGACACATCAAGTGTGTCAGTCGATGCAAATATTGATGAGCTATTGGAGGAAGTTGCAGCAGGAACTGATAGAAGATCTATTTTGGTGGATCAAGCTGCTTATTCTTCGTCTTCTCTCCATTCAGCCTTTATGGCTAATGTCGACAGTTCATCAAGTCAGGTATGTGTCGATGAACCCACTTCTGTTAGCTGTGATAATTGTGATAGATTGCATGTTAGATGTGCTGATTTGGAAGCAAACATGTCTGAGTTGCAAGGCAAACATGATGCTTTACAAGCTAGTTTGTTTGACTTGCAAGACAAACATGCTTCTTTGAATGATAAGTGGTGTGAATTGCAAAGCAAACACGAGGCTTTGCAAGAGAAATATGATGTGACATTCATCCACAATCAAAAGTTGACTGTTGATCTTTCCAAGTGCACTGAAGCCAACATGTTTTATGAAAACCATGAAAAGGAATTTAAGTCAATGATTGAAACGTTAAAGAAAGATAAAACAGAGTTGACAAAAATGGTTTCCAGAAAACAAACTGATATTAATTTGTATATAACTCGTCTTGAGGTAATGCAAAAGGAAATGGCTTGTGTTAAAACTGAAAGTGAGGCGATCCGACTCAAGTTAGACAGTTATTTGAGCTCTAGCTATGTGTTGGATCACATCATTGACGTTCAGAAAGAAAAACGGGATGTCACATGCATAGGTTATAAGAAATGTCCACCACCCGTGAGAAACAATTTTGATGCTCTGCCTGATGAGGAGTATAGAACTCATTTTGAACCATCTGTTCCTTTGGACGTTGAGGAATTTGCAGCAGGTCTCGGATACAAGAAAGATGTATCGTCAGATTCAGATGTGTCAGCAGATACATTTGTAACTGCTGAACAGAATCAGGATCCTCCAGTTGTGATTGAGGATGCTGATTCTTCTGATGATGAGTCTGATGATACTGATTCAGCAAAGTCTGATGCGGTGATAAACGAAGAGGACATACCTCTTGAGAATCATATTCTGTGTGATCCTCCTGCAAAACCCGCTAAGACTATTGCAATCGAGTCCTCGTCTGAGAAAGAGTCGGAGAGTGTGGATTTACTGTACACTCTTGTTGGTGATGATAAAATTTATTCAGACAAAGATTTTCTTATTAAGAATGTTAATCAATCTTTAATCAGTAAAGTCTTTGAAAATTCAACAAGTAAGTTTTTGGGTAAGAAAGGATCACACATTGTGGTAACACAGTGCCCTCCTATCCCTAAGGCTGAAATTAGAAAACAATTTGGCAATCAGAAATTACCAACAGTGCAAAAACAGCAAAATCATGCCAAACCAACAGGTAAAACACCGACTCAAAGTCAAAAGAAGCCGAATCAGAAGAAGAACAAGAATGTGAACTTTGTGAAATCGAAGGGAACGGACAAAATTGCAAAGTTTGAAAACCAATCTAACTTAGATTTTGTCAAGAAAGCTACTGTGATGAAAAGGAATGAACCAAATAGTTCAAAACCTAGTACCTCGGGATCACAAAGTTCATCATCGGCAAGACGACCACATGATACTTCGGGGTTTGTTGAACGAAGATCATGTTTTGAATGTGGAACAATCGGGCATATCGTTCGAAATTGCCCGTATCTTCATAAACAAAAAGGCATAGTTGATGTTCCCCGTGACCACATTGACCGCAAGCGATCTGTTTCATCAAAACAAGATCCCCGCCTTGTAAAAGAAAGGGAAAAGAAACAGAAACGCCAACAGGTCAAGAAAATTGAAAAAGCAATTAAAACTGATGCGGTTAACAAATCATCTGTTTCTGTCAAACCAGAAAATTCAAAAACTTCTGACAACCATGAAGTTAAAATTTTAAAGAATAACACTGGAATAACAAAACAGACCTGGAAACCAAAAACGGTTAAAGAATCAGGGGGACCATCACAATTTTCAAATCATCAAAGAATAGAGGTTATTGTTATTGATGAAAATGGAAGACCCAAGACCACAATGGCTTGGGTCCCCATCTCCAACTAATTATGTGAGTTCAAGTGCAGGGTGTTCCAGGAGGAACTATCAGTAGTCATTGGATTGTTGATAATGGGGCATCCAGGCACATGACAGGCGACATGAAGCTTCTCTACGACGTTAAAACTATTAGAGGAGGTTATGTTGCTTTTGCTGGAGATAAGGGCGGATATATTACTGGTGAAGGAATGATTTCCAACGGGGTTGTTAGTTTTGACAAGATCAACTTTGTGCAACAACTTGATCACAATCTTCTTAGTGTTTCTCAAATTTGTGATAAGCAGTTCTCAGTACACTTTGATGCAAATGGATGTTATGTGCTGAAACCCGGCTTCAAAATTCCAAAAGAATGGATTCTCTTGTCGGCTCCAAGGATAAATGATTTGTATGTCCTTGATATGAGCCAAGCTATCACAACGTCTGCACAAGCAACATGTTTCGTTTCCAAAGCCACAGAAAAAGACACAATCTCTTGGCACAGACGAATGGGTCACATTCACTTACGCAAAATGAATCATTTGGTATCAAATGAATTGGTGAATGGTGTTCCTCTTAAAAATTTCCATCTTCAAGACGTCTGTGTGTCGTGCCAGAAAGGAAAACAAACGAAGAAGCGACACCCTACAAAGAAAGTCAACACGGTGGCTGTTCCTCTTGAACGTTTGCACATGGACTTGTTCGGTCCTGTCAAGCACAAAAGCATTAGGAATGATCAATATTGCCTCGTGATAACTGATGATTATTCAAGATTTTCTTGGGTGGCGTTCATGGCACATAAGAGTGAAACTTTCGGTATTATCAAAAATTTGATCATTCAGATTGAGAATCTATATAACTTGAAGGTTAGGCGGATACGTAGCGACAATGGTACTGAATTCAAAAATCATGCCATGGCGGAGTTTTGCACTTCAAAAGGTATTCTTCACGAATTTAGTGCAGCTTATACTCCTCAACAGAATGGCGTCGCTGAACGTAAGAACCGCACTTTGATCGAGACGGCTAGGACTATGTTGGTAGAATCGCAGCTGCCCATTCCATTCTGGACTGAAGCTGTGTCCTCTGCTTGCTATACGTTGAACCGAGTCCTTACAGTCAAAAGGCACAACAAGACCTGCTTTGAGCTTATTAACAAACGGAAACCTGACTTGTCATATCTTGAACCGTTTGGAGCTCCGTGCACAATAATCGATCCTAATGGAAAGTTTGGGGCAAGAGCAATTGAGGGATACTTTCTTGGGTATTCCACCCCGAACTTAAGAGTCTGGAATCTAGAGACTAAAAGGGTCGAGGAATGGTCTGAAGTCAGAGTACAAAGGCACACTTTGCCAGTTAGAAATCCTGGTCAGCCTTGGATGTTTGAGTACGATGACTTTTTCAATTCGATCAATGTTGAAGCAGTTGAAGAAAATGCTGCGGCAAGGATGTTTTTCGAGAGTGATAATGCAACAGATTCACCGTTGGTTCGTCCCATTATTGTCAATCAAGAACCATCTTCGGTGAACAATAATGCTCTCGACAATGAGGATTTTCATGATGCTTCCGAATTGAACGAATCTTCAGAGGATGATGAATTTCTAGATGCAGATCAAGAAGCTCCAACAGCAGTTCATGGTATTTCAGAGGGTACTCCTCCAGTGGATGTCCCTAGAACAGCTGAAGCTACTGCATCATCCTCTTCGTCAATTCCGGGCCTTGAATTGATTGTTGATCTCAATCTCAACAATCTGGGTACAAATATTCCAGTTCAAGATAATCCAGAAACAAGGATTCATAATACCCATCCTCAACAAAACATCATCGGAAATGTACAGAGTGGCGTTCAAACAAGAAACATGTTGCGAAACAACAACAATGCAGTCTTGTATGCAACTATCCGAGAATCTGGTCAACAAAATGATTGGTCTTTCGCGTGTTATGTCTCACAGGAAGAGCCAAGAACTTGGAAAGATGCTTTGAAAGATAGCTCATGGGTTGAAGCAATGCAGGAAGAACTGCAACAATTCCAGAAACTTGGTGTCTGGAAACTCGTAGAGAAACCTGCTGGTTACAAGAAGATTGGTACCCGTTGGGTGTTTAAATGCAAAAAGGACGACCGTGGAATCGTTATTCGAAACAAAGCAAGGCTAGTCGTTCAAGGTTTTCGTCAGATAGAAGGGATCGACTACAACGAAGTATATGCACCTGTTGCACGTCTAGAAGCAATTCGGATTTTTCTGGCTTATGCCTCATTCAAAGGTTTCAAGGTATACCAGATGGACGTGAAAAGTGCATTCTTACATGGTGTGGTGGAAGAAGAGGTGTACGTCGAACAGCCTCCAGGTTTTGAAGATCCTATCCATCCCGATCGGGTTTGGTTGCTCAACAAAGCTCTATATGGTCTACATCAAACACCGCGAGCTTGGTACGCAACCTTATCTAATTATCTGCTCGAGAATGGATTTCGCAGAGGTCTTATCGATTGTACTCTTTTCATCAAAGAACAAGATGGAGATCTTCTACTGGTACAGGTATACGTTGATGATATTATATTTGGTTCTACTAATGATGTTTTGTGTAGGGATTTCGAGCGTGTAATGCAGGATAAATTCGAGATGAGTGCTATGGGGGAAATGACTTTCTTTTTGGGCCTACAAGTACAACAAACTGAGTCTGGGATATTCATCCATCAGACGAAATATGTTGGTGACATCTTGAGCCGATTCCAGATGTCTGATGCAACGCCCATCGGTACCCCATTGCCACAAAATCACGGAATTACTCCAGACTTGAAGGGTGAAGCAACTAGTCCCTCATACTACCGCGCGATGATCGGATCTCTTATGTACCTCACAGCATCAAGACCAGATATAATGTACCCAACGTGCCTGCTTGCCAGATATCAAGTCAACCCGAAGGCTTCACATCTTGCAGCTGTAAAAAGGATTTTTCGTTATTTGAAGGGTTACCCTGACACCGGTCTATGGTACCCTAGGGATAATAACTTTGGCTTGATCGCATTCAGTGATTCTGATTTTGGCGGATGCAAAATCGACGGCAAATCCACAACGGCTGGATGTTAGTTTTTGGGAAATCGCCTAGTCACATGGCAGTGTAAGAAGCAGACGTGCGTCGCTACATCAACATGCGAAGCTGAATACATTGCTGCCTCAAGTTGTTGCTCCCAAGTCCTATGGATCCAACAACAAATGCGCGACTACGGTTTTGAATTCCTAACTACTCCTATTTACGTTGATAATTCTGCTGCCTTACAGATCACTAAAAATCCTGTGCAGCATTCAAAGACTAAGCACATCGAAATTAAGTATCACTTCATACGTGATTGCTTTGAGAAAAGGCTAATCGATGTTGCTTACGTCCACACCGATGACCAACGTGCCGACCTTTTTACCAAAGCATTTGACAAATCAAGATTTGACTATTTATTATTGGTAAACGACATTAAGGTCAAGCAAGACTAAAACCAACATCGGAAAATCATTTTTGTAAATACCTTTGTGTTTTAAATTTATCTTAGTTTGTTGATTTTAGGGGGAGTAAATCCAAAAATTTGAAAAATCCAAAAACATCGAAAAATTTCAAAAGCACAAAAACAATAGAAAAACAAAAATGAGTTTCCTGGCGAGAAAAATAGAAAATGATAGTACATCAGTGGTCTGTCCAAACCTCTTTAAACCTTAAATGAAAAAGTGATAAGCAGCTCTATATAAGATGTATCGGTAGGCTCACAATCATTTTAAAGTGTGCAGGGTGATATAAACTTAAATCGACTGAAGACTGGGTGGGAACCATTCATTGGCATATGGTCTTAGTACCGAAATTTCGTTTGAAAGATTGCCGAGGTTCTGAGATATTCGGTCTTTATGCTGCTTATCATCTGGGTATCATGGTTGTATCTTTTACCGAAAAATAACGGGGACGCAAGTCTAGATCTTCCATGATACTATACATACGTGTACATACTGCATACGACCTCAATAAGTGATCAACAATCACATGTCAAAACAAAATAAGTGATAATATATCACAAATTCTTTCCGGGAGTCAAGTTCGTCTCTCTGCTGTACGAAAGTACTGACCTGTTCACGGACTTGCTCCTGTGCCCTCATGCATATGAAATTCAAGTTCCTCATCAATAAGTGATTATATCACATAGGGCTTGTTTTCAAATCAAAATAAGTGAGAATCTCACATCATATACGGTCAAACAGATGATAATCGTTATACTCACCGGTAAGATGAACCCTCGTGCATACCTTGATACGGGAATGTGTCGTGATGTGGATGAACACCGGTCGGTAAGTATAAATCATACCTTAACATATCCCCTCGCCATGATTACAAATGATAAGTTGAGCTTATGTGGACAACAATACCGATAATTGTTATAGGATGCTTATCTTAATGTTAACTAAAAGAACAACAAGAGCGTTTTGGCATGACCGTACACTGATATGATTCTCTTACCCTCGAAACTCGCAAAAAGAATGTCTGTATATATGTATTTACTGCTTTCAGTCTTTACATTTGAAATATTCAAAAATACCAAAAAGATTTTATTTCTATCTTATTTTCGATCATACGATGTTGGAGCTCGAGTCCTCGTTACCTGAAACCTGGTTGAAAACCGAAACGACTAAATCTTCATAAACGGTCGAAATTTGCAAAGTGTTGAAAGTTAAAATTGAAATTGATAAAATACTTTAAACTTTCAAACTGTCGGACGGTGTTTGTTTAAACAATGGTCACACGTGTGTCGTTTGTTTATTTTATGATATTCCAGGCGGTTGTTCTCATTACGCGTTTAGATTTCTTGCATGTGCAGATTCTAAAGGCAAGGAGAACATGGTCGATGACAAGCTTCGGAATGAAGACACGACGTGAAGGCACTCAAATGATGAAGATGATAGAGTTGCCGCTGACCATCATCAACACCACAAGGATCTCACTTCATAAAGAACAAGTATTTCACGAGCATAACTCAAGGGGGAGCTTATGTTAAGGGGGAGTTTGTCAACACACTTCCTACATGAAATGGGGAGTTTGTTGGTACACTTTCTGCTTTCAAAACGTGAAGACTTTAAAGATCCTCCGACATTGAAGACTTGAAGACAAGAAGGACCTACAAGAATTAAGATCAAGACAAAGCTATCTCGAAGATCGAGACAAAGCTACAGCCAAGGGGGAGTTTGTTGGTGCACTCGTGTCTGTACTTTGTCTGTATTTTGTCTTGTTACGAAACGATGTCTTTGTTAGTCTTGTAAGTTTGATCAAGTCAACCATCCTCCGGTTTGACTTGGCCAAACAGTCAACATTGGTTGAAAGATGTGTTTGAGTCGAAGGATGTACCATCGAAGGATTGCCTATATCCTTCGATGATGAGCTCGAAACATAAGCATTCGAAAGATGGACCTCGAAGGATATCAACCTTCGAGGTATATGCAGATCTTTCGATGTGTCTCTGATCGACAGATGATCTTTCGATCAGTCTGTCTGATCCTTCGACCAGACCTGCTGTGTTGGGTATAAATACCCGTGTGTTGTGTTCACTTCAGAAGAGAGACAAAAGAGGTTGGACAGATAAGGAAAACAGAACACACACACACACACTAGAGAGAGTTTGCAGAACTGATTTGTAAACCTTGTGCTTGTAACGGACCTTTCATACGCATTAATACAAGTGGTGTTAATCGTTGAGTCTTGTGTGTTGATTATTTACGTGTTCTATCTCGGTTGGATTCCGCACAACCGAGTTGGTTTGTACACAAGGATTAGGCGACTAGATCCTCCCCTAGCCGGACCTACACTACCTTACACTCATGGAAACTCATAAGAACAACTTAGATCATGACCAATTCATAGCTTGTTCCTAACGCATACACACGAAAAGTAGAACTCAAAATTAACCCTAGGACACAAACCAGATCACAATTTAGAACAACATCAGATGTATATGAGGAGGAACATCATATGTGTGAGAATCGACACTTGATGAATCAGAGGATGCCATGTAGATATGATGAGGATTATCATAAAATGTATGAGGAGGAACATCAGATGTGTGATAATTGACACTTGATGAATCAGAGGATGCCATGTAGAGGGTGTAAATGGTGGGTTGTCGTTGTGAATGCCGCTGGAAACACCGTGACCGGATGCCACCATCGTCGATGTATACAAAGTTCTGATCTGATGAATGAAACCCTAACTATTGATCGTGAACAGAGTAATGAAAAAGAGGGGCGCGTGTTTTATAATAAGTACCACATAATTACAATTTTGCCAAGTGTTCACATTGGTTCTCGCGGTTCTCGCAATAAAGGGTGGTTCTCGCATGATCTTCTCCCTATATATATATATATATATATAATATTATTAAAAAATTATATAAAAGTATTATTTAAAAATTATATAAAAGATGGGCTTGTTTAGACTCGTTAGCAGGTTCGAGCTCAATAAGTGTACCTCTGGCTCGTTTAAAGCTTATTTTTGAAAGAGCTCTACTAGCCCAGCTTGTTTACACCCCTGGGCACATATCATAAAAAGAAAAGAGTTAAAGGGAAGGATATCAATCATATGGCAATAACCCTACTACAATTTTGAGATTAGTAGTTGGAAATTAGGTATCCGTAATGGAGTAGGATATCAATCATACCACAACCCAGTTAATAAAACAGGTGCAATCTATCTAGAATGACATGTTCTAAGCGCATTACAATCTACTATTTAGAGCGCATTATAATCTACTACTTACAATCTGGAATGACATCAGATTGAAAGTTTTGACACCTGAATCAGTTAAAAATCGTTTTATCTCTCCTTACCGTGTAAGAAAGACAGGAAACATAGCCATTTGGCAAACTAAATTGATTCAGATTTAATAAGTTTCTGAGAACACGAACCTAAATGTAGAATAGACAAGATCGATGTGATTTGTAAGCTATCAGGTTGAAGAAATTAGATGATTACTTAATTACCATAGCGCTAGACACTTGCAATTTTCGTTTGTGGAAGGACTTACAAAAACGAAAAAAAACATGCAACACTAGTTCATTTGATTTGAAATTAAAGGACAACCAGTTGAAGCAAATCGTATATGCTAATAGAGAATTTGATGATTCCTGGAGATGTTCAAGGAACAACCTCTCTACGCCACATATATAGAAGCAGAATAGCAAAATGAACCAAATCATATATGCAAATTGAGAATTCATATGTAATTAAGGCACTTGACTTAAGCCTAGCTAAGAAACATGTATAATTGATACTTGAACATATGCTGCAACAATTGGCCCACTCTAATTAACAGGTGTTATCCAAACATGACTATCGACATAAGGAACAATTTTGACCCTGTTGATGCAGATTTTGTGTCCGATGCTTGTCGAATAGATTAGTTTTATTTTACGCTGAATTTGTAATAGTTAGTGAAACGGTCCATCGAACGTGTATAGACCCGCTCGTTTGAAGTGGTCAAACGAGAGGGTTATTCGGTTGACCGTGTGTGTTTGCAAGACAAGGGGTGTGACTATAAATAGAAAACCCTTGTCATTTGCAACACAAGGAGAGTTTAGGAGGTTTGAGACCTCACCGGGAGAGATCACCACTTGGTCTCTCCCCGGATGTGTACTCCTTTGGTATTAGTTCGGTTATCTTGTAATCGGGCCGATTTGTAATGTTATACTACCGGATTAATACAAAGAAGTTGTTTGTTTATGTCTAATCTCTCCCGTCTTGAACCGATCTCACACGAATCACGGTTTCGGTCACGAAACTCGGTCCTACAATTGGTATCAGAGCCATGGTGCCCGATTTAGTAAATCTAACCGTTTACTAAGTCACATGTGCTCTAGATCTGTGATTTTCGTGAGTTTTGTTCAAGATCTAAAAATGGTGAAATGAAGAAAAACTCAGATCTGGACCCGAATATTCAGATCTGTGCTGAAACGAGTGTTGGGTTTTATGTTTTTCACCTAAATAAACAAGTTATCATCATCAAAAATTGTATACAAAGTGTTTTCGTCAAATCTGCAAAATTAAACAGAGGCTGTGTTCTTGATGTTCTTGGCAGCTTCATATTTCGAAAGATGTAAGGGTGCTCGAAAGATCAAACAGATTTCGAAGGATCATCTTTACCCTCAACAACTTCGAAAGATCCAGCATATTTCGAAAGATCAGACAGTTTCGAAGGATCCAGAATCGAAAGATCAGATTTCGAAGGATCACCCTCATCCTCAACAACTTCGAAAGATCAGACAGATGTTGTGTATCGAAGGATCCAGCATATATCTTATGTTTTGAAAGATGATCACTTCGAAAGATGATCAGTCCCAACAACTTCGAAGGATCCAGATCTGATCAGCTCGAAGGATATCTTTCGACCAATTCATCTTTTGAGCATCAATTGTCCAGCATATATCTTTCGATCTGAAACAGGGGTTCTGGTTCTTCGGGTCATCTTCAGCGGATGATGATGTCCGATTGTTGCTGGGAATCGGAGAGAGAACAGGGGTTAGACATGGTGTCGGCTGGAAATTGAGGGTACAACTGTTGTTTGGAGGTGGATGAATCGGAATCAGAAAGGAGATGCTATGATTGTTCTTCGTAGATAGAGATTTGATGTGTGTATCGCAGATGTATGTTGTATCGATGAAGATGACACTGTTCATTTCTGAATCGGTTGATGCTGTGTATCGATGAAGAGATTTGGTGTTAGATTATGTATTCTGCATTTAGGGGTTTTGAAATTTTGGGTTGTTTGAATGCTGAATCGAAAAGGAGAAAGTCTGATGTTGTTGACTGAAACTTGTTGAGTGAGGTTGAAGGTTGTATATGAGAAGACAAAGTTGTCGGCTGGTATGTATTCTGCAATTAGGGATTTGTAGGTGCAAGATGGGTTGGTTAAAATTTGAGAACATGGGCCTGATTTTTAATTGGGCTGTATGATTCCTTTTCAACCTTAACAGTAACTAAAAGATAGATTATCTCTTTTGATTTATATTATACTTGAGCCAAGATTTATAAGTGGTTTGCAAAAGTGAAACGGGGCAGTGGATGATGTATGTATCGCAGAGAGAGGTGTTTGTCTAGCAGATAAAAGTGGGTGGTCAATTAATTGGTGGATGACATATTTTTTTTTGGGCCAAGTCATAACCAGTTGGGCCTTGCTGATTTAGGCTTGTTAAATTTGATGTTATTAGACCAAACAAAAGGTCTAGTAATGTTGGACAAATTTAATTGGCCAATTTATTATGGGCAAATGTTTAAAGATGAGCTCTATTATAAAAAAAAATAAAAAAAAAATTATAATTTGGATGAGACATGAGGTCGTAGAACCGTCTCTATTTGTGAGTTGCAAAGTGGGGGTCGGGTGTTCGCAAAGTGGATTTGAACCGTGCTTTTAAATTTCAACATCGAATTCATACGAATTTGGGAGCGCGCGGGATATTGCGGCATGATGAAAACAAGAGATGATGAAAACTTGATATTTTGAAAAATGTGGGGTAGTCACGGTTACCGATGCAAATGTCAAAAATGGTGACGCGACTATTATGGGCCAAAAACAAAACGGTATGTTCACTTCCGCACGTCAATGTTTATGATTGTTATCGGTTATTCGAAAATGTTCGAAAGCATTTTGTTATTTGTCATATTCTCGCATTTGAAGACGAACGTATGAACCTAGAACGTCAATACCGGTCCTAACGAGTTCACAAAGTCTTTGGAGGGATACAAGTCGGATCCTACGGGGTACTAGGCGATATTTCCTTATCAACTAGAATATGCAACGAAGAAATTTGTTTTTGTTTATTGTCATATTCTCGCATTTGGTAACGAATGCATGAACCTAGAATGTCAATACCGGTCCTAACGAGTTCACAAAGTCTTTGGAGGGATACAAGTCGGATCCAACGGGGTACTAGGGGACGTTCTTATTCAACTAGCATATGCAAAGAAGAAATTCGTTTTCGTGATTTTTCGAAAAACCAAGAACATTCAACGAAGATTGATGACAGTTCCGCTTAGTGGAGGGAACTGGTGAACATTTGACGACAGTTTCTTTGAAGTGGAGAGAATCTGTTAAGGTTTAGAGATCTTACCAAAGAAATAGGGGGAATAAAAATTTTCATATGTTGAATTTCTTCGGTAAATTTCTAAACGCAATCACAGGTGGTAGAGTTTGTGATTTTCTGGTGATACCAACGGTTCGGCGTGGAATGTTTTGCACATACACATATTTGAGGATTTTAATTAATTCTCCAGCCAGCGTGAAGGGTTTTGCACGGAAAAATACAGGTTTCTAAAGTCTACAGTAGTTACAAAAGCGCTGTTCACTGAAGACCTGGGGAATCTTTCTGAAAGCTGATAGTTCAAGACTGAAGACCTGCAGGATTCGGTTTTGGGTTTGATGTTTCCTTGGGATTTTACAGGGATCTGGGGGTAACTCAATTCGTTGAGTTTGCAAACGATGTACTTGGTCAAGCTGACTTCCTGAGTACTGATGCTGAAGATCCGTAGTGCATTACGTGGTAAACTTCACAAAGGCGAGACAATGAGATCTGGATGTAGTTCAACTAAGCATGCTGGTTGAGCTTGCAAGGGATACACTTGGTCTAGCTGACTTTCCTGAGTGTTGATGCTGAAGATTAAAGTGCATTACTTGGTCGATTCCACAAAGACGGTTTACAGAAGACAGTTCACCAGAAATCTCTATCAATGTAGTATGCTTGTATGAAATAGAGTTCTTATGACAAGATCAAGACTTGATGCAGTTCTTAAAGATTGGAACCCTTATCAAATGCCGGTTGGAGTATTGGAAGATCAGCGGAAGATCGGTCAATTGAGGAAATTGCACAACACCCAACACGGATACGCGTACTTTAAGGGGGAAATATTTTACAAGGAGCGTCAAGATACTACTTACCTGGATCATCAGTCAAGGGGGAATTTGTTAACACAGAGAAGATGAATACTTGACTGAAGATCGATTGCAGTTGCATTTTCAGCATTCGACAGCAACGGACAAGGGGGAATTTGTTGATGCAGATTTTGTGTCCGATGCTTGTCGAATAGATTAGTTTTATTTTACGCTGAATTTGTAATAGTTAGTGAAACGGTCCATCGAACGTGTATAGACCCGCTCGTTTGAAGTGGTCAAACGAGAGGGTTATTCGGTTGACCGTGTGTGTTTGCAAGACAAGGGGTGTGACTATAAATAGAAAACCCTTGTCATTTGCAACACAAGGAGAGTTTAGGAGGTTTGAGACCTCACCGGGAGAGATCACCACTTGGTCTCTCCCCGGATGTGTACTCCTTTGGTATTAGTTCGGTTATCTTGTAATCGGGCCGATTTGTAATGTTATACTACCGGATTAATACAAAGAAGTTGTTTGTTTATGTCTAATCTCTCCCGTCTTGAACCGATCTCACACGAATCACGGTTTCGGTCACGAAACTCGGTCCTACAGACCCTGTCATAGGATATCTAGGAATTATCATATCCTTGAAGAATTTAACGTTGGCAGCATCTTGATCATACAAAGCTAGACAGTTATAACCTTGCCGAAAAACTTGTTATTTAATGTAAATCCAATAGGAACAATGTCACCACTAAACTGTGGAAATACATGGTTATTTATTCAAGATTCCCACCCCATATTCATCCATCACCCACACCTCAAAGTCGTATATCCAATTTGAAATCTACGCAAGATCGTAAATCAACAATGGATGAACCCAAAATTTTGGTTGTAATTGGTAGTGAGCTCTACAATTCTTAAAGTTCAGTCCAAGAAGAAACACAATACTAACTATGAATCCAAATAGACTATGTATACTACTAGTTATTGGTGAAATAAGCATGGTGTTTTAACCATAATTTCCAGGCAAAACTCCCAATACATTCAAGCGACAAACACTATATTTATAGGGCATTTAGTATATGTGTTGGGAGATTTGTTACCACGGATAAAGGATTCCAAAAGACCACTGGTACAAGTATTCATTCAAAATAGAAACCTCTTTTTAATTTAGAATGTTTAGGATTCCAGAACACAAGATCGTTGTGATTCAAATCCACAATCATCAAGTTTAAGAAAATAATACAATCCATAATTTATGATCATAAAGCTAGAAGTTTTTTAAGTTTTTACAGGAAGACTATAAACAGAGACCATAAACACCAAAAACTTAATTTAGACATGAACCAACACCACAAAAGCAAACCGACAACACAATGTCGAAATCATCATGTTTACTTCAGAAAGTCTAGATATAATGCACTGAAAATTAGTACTTCTGCTTATCCTAAATAAGAAACACCTGAATATATAGTATAATGTAATAGTAACAAAAGATATAATAAGTACATCTCATGTTTTGCCTCTTGTAGCCTGTTTTGACAGCTCATGTTTTCACTAGGACCAATATTTAAATTCACAGCAAACAAATAATGCACTGTCGTAATGTCCTCTATGCCAATTTTTGAAAAAAAAAAAAAAAAAAAACTTGGCTGCAATTCTTTTGTAGAAAGCTAGATGTAAACACAGAGGGTTTCCCCCAAGATTCAGCCGCCCTATATTCTTCCATTACCCACACCTCACACTCACCATTTTGCTATGCTAGCAGCTGGTATTGGATATCCACCATTTTGCTTGATACTTGTAAGAAAACATGACCCAACAACTTGAGAGACGGAGATATCATATCACAGTTTTGAAACAGATTGAGTACTGTTCGGGACAACAATAGAAGGTGCAGTCATGTTATCAGCTAACTATTTAATTGTTTTACCAAGATTGATAAATGTACATTGGTCTCAGTGAAAAACAGCTGGAAAATCTCTAGAATAAGACATGAAATAACAACAATTAGAATGCTAATAATTATTGAACCCTTGAATGCCGAAAAAGTACTTAACCTTATCCTGATCAATGAGAAGAATAATAATAACAAAAAATAAAATACAGTAAGACAAAAGAACATTAAAACACAATGTTAAACACAACATGCTTATAATTGAGATCCTTGTGTAATCCACTAAAGAGTGATGCTTTACCTCAGCCTATTTAAGAAACATATATATAATATGCATGTAGATAAATCTGTCTTGCCTCTTATTTCTTTTTCACATTTTATATCCCATTAACTTTAGTATAAAGATTTGGAAAGAAAAAGAGCACAACACATAGTAGGAAATTTTGGGGAACACCCTTACATGTGAACATGAGCATGCCATTGTGTTGGTGCACTTATGTCTGTACTTTGTCTGTATTCGATCACGATGTAAAACGATGTCGTTGTTAGTCTTGTAAGTTTGACCAAGTCAATCATCCTCCTGGTTTGACTTGGCCAAACAGTCAACATTATGTTTGTAAGATGTTGGGTCGAAGGATGTGCCATCGAAGGATTGCCTATATCCTTCGATGACCTGCTCGAAAGATAACCTTCGATGGATGGACCACGAAAGATCACATCTTTCGTGGTACATGTTGATCCTTCGAGCTGTTTCTGGTCGATAGATGATCCTTCGATCATCCTATCTGATCCTTCGACCAGACCTGCTGTATTGGGTATAAATACCCGTGTGTTGTGTTCACTTCAGAAGAGACAAGAGAGACCAGACGAGGGAGACAGATAAGGAACACAGAGAACACACACACACACTCTGAGAGTTTACAGAACTGATTTGTAAACATTGCTTTGTAACCGGACCTTTCATACGCATTAATACAAGTGGTGTTAATCGTTGAGTCTCGTGTGTTGATTATTTACGTGTTCTATCTCGGTTTGCTATCTCGGTTGGATTCCGCACAACCGAGTTGGTTTGTACACAAGGATTAGGCGACTAGATCCTCCCCTAGCCGGACCTACAAGTGGTATCAGAGCCTTGGCTCTTATCCTTGTTAAAACCGAGGTGTTCTTGCTGTTTTTCGGGTTCTTAAAGTTCATATTTTCTGGAAAATCTTGCTGTTTTTGCTTGGTGTTTTGTTAAAAACCTTGTTATCTTTCATGTTTTCATGCTAGTCTTGGGTTTTTGTTAAACATTTTAGCAAATATTGTGTTCCGAAAGTTAGTGGGTTTACCGGAAAACTCAGATATTTGGGCTGTGTTCTTGACATATTCAAGTGTTCTTCATAATTTTACACTCTTTGATCTTAAAAATTTGAATATTAAACTTGCTTGTGCATTGAAAAGAGTAAGCTGATTAAAATATTGGACATTACCTGTTTGGTGAAACCTGCATGTTCAGAAGATATGGTCTGAACATACTTTCTGCCGAAAGTTCTCACCAACCCGTCAACTTTTCACCTACCTGTCACATTTGTCAACCGTGTCAGTAAGATCGAAGGATATCATCTTTCGACCAAAGGAGGTTCGACAGATAGTCATCTTTCGAGCATCCTTCGAAGTGTGAGACTTATCTTTCAGTCCAAGGAATATTGTCGAAACATACATCTTTCGGTCTACTGCTCATTTTCGAAAGACAAGGATCCTTCGACTGGGGAGTCTTTCGAAGTCATTGTTCGACACCCAACAGTGTTCATCTTTCGGTCTACAGTACGTTTTCGAAGGATAAGGATCCTTCGTTGGGGAATCTTTCGAAAACATTGTTCAAAACTCAACAGTGATCTTTCGAACCCTGTTGATCTTTCGAACAGGTGTTGATCTTTCGATCCTTTGTCTGTTTGTGTTTAACAGTTTGTGTTGTTCAAGTCTTTCGAACAGGTATCCTTCGGCTGATCAAAATGAATTCGATGTGGGGTGTTCCGGTAAATGTAGAAATGTATTTTGGTACTCCAGCTCCGGATTCGGGTTCGCAAGCTAATGCTACATCTACCGGTCAATGGGCATTTGTATCAAATCAAGCTCCAAGTGTTCAAAGCATTTTGCTAAGCGAAAGTGAAACAGGAAGTTTGAATAGGCCTCCAAAGTTGATGCACTTAAGTGAATATCCGGGATGGTTTGGTAGATTTCATACATACGTTCTTGGTCAAAATACAGAATTGTGGTTGCGGTTCATTACAGATTTCGATCAAACAATAGAGGTTGCCGCATCATCTGCTGCCACGTTTGCAGATCTTACAGAAGATCAGAAGAAGGTCTATGATCTGGAAAAGAAGGCATACGCCATTCTCACTCAGGCTTTAAGTAAAGATATATATCATCAATTTGTCAGTTACAAGACGACAAAGAGGTTGTGGGACGCATTGAAGACAAGGGGCGTAGGAAATGAAGCGACACGTCAATTGAGAAAAGAACTGCTGAAGAAAGAGTTTGATGGTTTTATTTGTATGCAGAATGAATCTCTAGGAGATTTGACAAGTCGATTTACCCATTTGCTAACTGAATTGGCAAATACTGGGGTGGTAACGACTTCAGCAGAGATAGTGAAGAAGTTTGCAGATGCACTGCCACCTCAATGGAATAATTTCTTAGAAATCATGAGGTACAATGGCACTTTGGATACAACAAGCTTCAGTGATTTTGCGCAACTCCTGGAAAACAAGAATCAGGAAGAAACTCTCAAGGCAAAAAGAGTTGCAGTGCCACAAAATCCTGAAATTTATTATGGAACTTCTAGCACTTCTACAAAACCTTCTTCACACACTCCAATTCAAACAGCATTTGTGTCTAGCACGAGCTTGTATGGCACTCCTCCTCCAACAACAGACATGTTTGGAAATCCGCTTAATCCAGCTCCTCAACCAGCACCACAACAGCAACAGCAAATCAGAGCAACTGATATGTTCGGGAATCCATTTCCTCCTCAACAGCAAGCGTGTTATGGAAGCACATCATCTGCTGGTCAACAATCAAAGCCAAATACAGTACGGCTCGACACCTCAAGCCTTTCTAAAGTCAGTGTGGAAGTAGCAAAGGAACACATGGAGCTGCTAAACACTGTGGTGAGCGCATACTGTGGATTAGTGGAGGGTCAGATTGGCAACATTAATCTGACTCAAGAAGACTATCAGCAGATAGATAAAGAGGAGATGGAGATGATGGATATTAAGTGGGCCTTTGCCAGTGCTGTTAGGCGAGCAAAGGATTTTATGGAAAGAACAGGCCGAACCAGCTTGGAAAGCAAGAAAGACACCAAGTAAGGGTTTGATAAGCAAGCTGTAAATGCTTCAATTGTGGTGAACGAGGTCATTTCAAGCGTGAATGTACAAGGCCATCTCAACATGGGAACCAGAATCCCTTCAGAGGTCAGAGGAAACAGGGGCCAATCAGAACCAAGCGAGGAACAATGATCGCACACTGGTGCCTGTCAACAACCAGACTCAAGCAGGACCATCAAATGCCAATCAGGCACTTGTGGTTCAAGTAGATGAAGGCTGTGATTGGTCAATCCAGTTGGGAAATGATGCACCAGATGGAACAGCTGTTTTGCTGAAATTGTCAAGGATCTTAAACACACCAGTGGTGGAGAATCTTCCACCAATGGTGATGAGTCTTCTGAAGATGAAAACAGCTCATGTTACAGTGGAAGTTCAGATGAAGAATCCTCCACTTCAGGCAATGATCAGGTGGATGAGACATCAAATGCGTCAATCGATGCAAATATTAATGAGCTGTTGGAAGAAGTTGCAGCAGGAACTGATAGAAGATCTATTTTGGTGGATCAAGCTGCTTATTCTTCGTCTTCTCTCCATTCAGCCTTTATGGCTAATGTCGACAGTTCATCAAGTCAGGTATGTGTCGATGAACCCACTTCTGTTAGCTGTAATAACTGTGATAGTTTGCGTGCTAAATGTGCTGATTTAGAGGCAAGCATGTCTGAGTTGCAAGGCAAACATGATGCTTTACAAGCTAGTTTGTTTGACTTGCAAGACAAACATGTTTCTGTGAATGATAGGTGGTGTGAATTGCAAAGCAAACACGAGGCTTTGCAGGAGAAATATGATGTGACATTCATCCACAATCAGAAATTGACTGTTGATCTTTCAAAGTGCACTGAAGCCAATATGTTTTATGAAAACCATGAAAGGAATTTAAGTCAATGATTGAAAACGTTAAAGAAAGATAAAACAGAGCTGACCAAAATGGTTTCCAGAAAACAAACTGACATTAACCTTTATATAACTCGTCTTGAGGTAATGCAAAAGGAAATGGCTTGTGTTAAACAGAAAGTGAGGCGATCCGACTCAAGTTAGACAGTTATTTGAGTTCTAGCTATGTGTTGGATCACATCATTGATGTTCAGAAAAGAAAAACGGGATGTCACATGCATAGGTTACAAGAAATGTCCACCACCCGTGAGAAACAATTTTGATGCACTGCCTGATGAGGAGTATAGGACTCACTTTGAGCCATCTGTTCCTTTGGATGTTGAGGAATTCGCAGCAGGGCTCGGATACAGGAAAGAAGTATCGTCAGATTCAGATGTGTCAGCAGATACATTTTGTAACTGCTGAACAGAATCAGGATCCTCCAGTTGTGGTTGAGGATGCTGATTCTTCTGATGATGAGTCTGATGATACTGATTTGGAAAAGTCTGATGCAGTAATCAAAGAAGAGGACATACCTCTTGAGAATCATATCCTATGTGATCCTCCCACAAAACCTGCTAAGACTGTTCCAACCGAGTCCACATCAGCAAAAAGAGTCCGAGAGTGTGGATTTGCTGTACACTCTTGTTGGTGATGATAAAATCTATTCAGGACAAAGGATTTTCCTATTAAAATGTTAATCAATCTTTAATCAGTAAGTCTTTGAAAATTCAACAACTAAGTTTTTGGGAAAGACAGGATCACGTGTTACAGTAACACAGTGCCCTCCTATCCCTAAGGCTGAAGTTAGAAAACAGTTTGGCAATCAGAAATTACCAACAGTGCAAAAACAGCAAAATCATGCCAAACCAAAAGGCAAAACACCGGCTCAAGGGTCAAAAGAAGCCGAATCAGAAGAAGAAGAAGAATGTGAACTTTTGTGAAATCTAAGGGAACGGACAAATTTGCAACATTTGAAAATCAATCTAACTTAGATTTTGTCAAGAAAGCAACTGTGATGAAAAGGAATGAACCAAGTAGTTCAAAACCTAGTACCTTCGGGATCACAAAGTTCATCATCTGCAAGACGATCACATGATACTTCGGGGGTTTGTTGAACGAAGATCATGTTTTTGAATGTGGTACAATCGGGCATATCATTCGAAATTGCCCGTATCTTCATAAGTTGAAAGCCAAAGAAGATGATCCCCGTGACCACATTGACCGCAAGCGGATCTGTTTCATCAAAACAAGATCCCCGCCTTGTAAAAGAAAGGGAAAGAAACAGAAACGCCAACAGGTCAAGAAAATTGAAAAAGCAATTAAAAACTGATGTGGTTAACAAATCATCTGTTTCTGTCAAACCAGAAAATTAAAAAACTTCTGACAACCATGAAGTTAAAATTTTAAAGAATAACACTGGAATAACAAAACAGACCTGGAAACCAAAAACGGTTAAAGAATCAGGGGGACCATCACAATTTTCAAATCATCAAAGAATAGAGGTTATTGTTATTGATGAAAATGGAAGACCCAAGACCACAATGGCTTGGGTCCCCCATCTCCAACTAATTATGTGAGTTCATTGTGCAGGTGTGTTCCGGAGGAACTGTCAGTAGTCATTGGATTGTTGATAGTGGGGCATCCAGGCACATGACAGGCGACATGAAGCTTCTCTACGACGTCAAATCTATTAGAGGAGGTTATGTTGCTTTTTGCTGGAGATAAAGGCGGATATATTACGGGTGAAGGAATGATTTCCAACGGGGTTGTTAGTTTTGACAAGATCAACTTTGTGCAACAACTTGATCACAATCTTCTTAGTGTTTCTCAAATTGTGATAAGCAGTTCTCAGTACACTTTGATGCTAATGGATGTTATGTGTTGAAACCCGGCTTCAAGATTCCAAAAGAATGGATTCTCTTGTCGGCTCCAAGGATAAATGATTTGTATGTCCTTGATATGAGCCAAGCTATCACAACGTCTGCACAAGCAACTTGTTTCGTTTCCAAAGCCACAGAAAAAGACACAATCTCTTGGCACAGACGAATGGGTCACATTCACTTACGCAAAATGAATCATTTGGTGTCAAATGAATTGGTGAATGGTGTTCCTCTTAAAAACTTCCATCTTCAAGACGTCTGTGTCTCGTGCCAGAAAGGAAAACAAACGAAGAAGCGACACCCTACAAAGAAAGTCAACACGGTGGCTGTTCCTCTTGAACGTTTGCACATGGATTTGTTCGGTCCTGTCAAGCACAAAAGCATTAGGAATGATCAATATTGCCTCGTGATAACTGATGATTATTCAAGATTTTCTTGGGCGGCGTTCATGGCACATAAGAGTGAAACCTTCGGTATTATCAAAAACTTGATCATTCAGATTGAGAATCTCTATAACTTGAAGGTTAGGCGGATACGCAGCGACAATGGTACTGAATTTAAAAATCATGCCATGGCGGAGTTTTGCACTTCAAAAGGTATTCTTCACGAATTTAGTGCAGCTTATACTCCTCAACAGAATGGCGTCGCTGAACGTAAGAACCGCACATTGATCGAGACTGCTAGGACAATGTTAGTAGAGTCACAGTTGCCGATTCCATTCTGGACTGAAGCTGTGTCCTCTGCATGTTATACGTTGAACCGAGTCCTTACAGTCAAAAGGCACAACAAGACCTGCTTTGAGCTTATTAACAAACGGAAACCAGATTTGTCATATCTTGAACCGTTTGGAGCTCCATGCACAATAATCGATCCTAATGGAAAGTTTGGGGCAAGAGCAATTGAGGGATACTTTCTTGGGTATTCCACCCCGAACTTAAGAGTCTGGAATCTAGAGACTAAAAGGCACACTTTACCAGTTAAATGTCCTGGTCAGCCTTGGATGTTTGAGTACGATGACTTTTTCAATTCGATCAATGTTGAAGCAGTTGAAGAAAATGCTGCGGCTATGATGTTTTTCGAGAGTGACAACGCAACAGATTCACCGTTGGTTCGTCCCATTATTGTCAATCAAGAACCATCTTCAGTGAACAATAATGCTCTCGATAATGAGGATTTTCATGATGCTACCGAATTGAACGAATCTTCAGAGGATGATGAATTTCTAGATGCAGATCAAGAAGCTCCAACAGCAGTTCATGGTATTTCAGAGGGTACTCCTCCAGTGGATGTCCCTAGAACAGCTGAAGCTACTGCATCATCCTCTTCGTCAATTCCGGGACTTGAATTGATTGTTGATCTCAATCTCAACAATCTGGGTACAAATATTCCAGTTCAAGATAATCCAGAAACAAGGATTCATAATACCCATCCTCAACAAAACATCATCGGGAATGTACAAAGTGGCGTTCAAACAAGAAACATGTTGCGAAACAACAACAATGCAGGCTTGTATGCAACTATCCGAGAATCTGGTCAACAAAATGATTGGTCTTTCGCGTGTTATGTCTCACAGGAAGAGCCAAGAACTTGGAAAGATGCTTTGAAAGATAGCTCATGGGTTGAAGCAATGCGGGAAGAACTGCAACAATTCCAGAAGCTTGGTGTCTGGAAACTCGTAGAGAAACCTGCTGGTTACAAGAAGATTGGTACCCGTTGGGTGTTTAAATGCAAAAAGGACGACCGTGGAATCGTTATTCGAAACAAAGCAAGGCTAGTCGTTCAAGGTTTTCGTCAGATAGAAGGGATCGACTACAACGAAGTGTATGCACCTGTTGCACGTCTAGAAGCAATTCGGATTTTTCTGGCTTATGCCTCATTCAAAGGTTTCAAGGTATACCAGATGGACGTGAAAAGTGCATTCTTACATGGTGTGGTAGAAGAAGAGGTGTACGTGGAACAGCCTCCAGGTTTTGAAGATCCTATCCATCCCGATCGGGTTTGGTTGCTCAACAAAGCTCTCTATGGTCTACATCAAGCACCGTGAGCTTGGTACGCAACCTTATCTAATTATCTGCTGGAGAATGGATTTCGCAGAGGTCTTATCGACTGTACTCTTTTCATCAAAGAACAAGATGGAGATCTTCTACTGGTACAGGTATACGTTGATGATATTATTTTTGGTTCTACTAATGATGTTTTGTGTAGGGATTTCGAGCGTGTAATGCAGGATAAATTCGAGATGAGTGCTATGGGGGAAATGACTTTCTTTTTGGGCCTGCAAGTACAACAAACTGAGTCTGGGATATTCATCCATCAGACTAAATATGTTGGTGACATCTTGAGCCGGTTCTAGATGTCTGATGCAACGCCCATCGGTACCCCATTGCCACAAAATCACAGAATTACTCCAGACTTGAAGGGTGAAGCTACTAGCCCCTCATACTACCGCGCGATGATCGGATCTCTTATGTACCTCACAGCATCAAGACCAGATATAATGTACCCAACGTGCCTGCTTGCCAGATATCAAGTCAACCCGAAGGCCTCACATCTTGCAGCTGTAAAAAGGATTTTTCGTTATTTGAAGGGTTGCCCTAACACCGGTCTATGGTACCCTAGGGATAATAACTTTGACTTGATCGCATTCAGTGATTCTGATTTTGGCGGATGCAAAATCGACGGCAAATCCACAACGGCTGGATGTCAGTTTTTGGGAAATCGCCTAGTCATATGGCAGTGCAAGAAGCAGACGTGCGTCGCTACATCAACATGCGAAGCTGAATACATTGCTGCCTCAAGTTGTTGCTCCCAAGTTCTATGGATCCAACAACAAATGCGTGATTACGGTTTTGAATTCCTAACTACTCCTATTTACGTCGATAATTCTGCTGCCTTACAGATCACTAAAAATCCTGTGCAGCATTCAAAGACTAAGCACATCGACATTAAGTATCACTTTATACGTGATTGCTTTGAGAAAAGGCTAATCGATGTTGCTTACGTCCACACCGATGACCAACGTGCCGACCTTTTTACCAAAGCATTTGACAAATCAAGATTTGACTATTTATTATTGGTAAACGACATTAAGGTCAAGCAAGAGTAATCCACATCGGAAAATCATTTTTGTAAATACCTTTGTGTTTTAGTTTATTGATTTTAGGGGGAGTAAATCCAAAATTTGAAAAATCCAAAAACATCGAAAAAGTTCAAAAACACAAAAACAATAGAAAAGCAAAAATGAGTTTCCTGGCGAGAAAAAGAGAAAATGATAGTACATCAGTGGTCTGTCTAAACCTCTTTAAACCTTAAATGAAAAAGCGATAAGCAGATCTATATAAGATGTATCGGTAGGCTCACAATCATTTTAAAGTGTGCAGGGTGATATAAACTTAAATCGACTGAAGACCAGGTGGGAACCACTCATTGGCATATGGTCTTGGTACCGAAATTTCGTTTGAGAGATTGCCGAGGTTCTGAGATATTCGGTCTTTATGCTGCTTATCATCTGGGTATCATGGTTGTATCTTTTACCGAAAAATAACGGGGACGCAAGTCTAGATCTTCCATGATACCATACATACGTGTACATACTGCATACGACCTCAATAAGTGATAAACAATCACATGTCCAAACAAAATAAGTGATAAAATATCACAAATTCTTTCCGGGAGTCAAGTTCGTCTCTCTGCTGTACGAAAGTACTGACCTGTTCACGGACTTGCTCCTGTGCCCTCATGCATATGAAAATCAAGTTCCTCATCAATAAGTGATTATATCACACAGGGCTTGTTTTCAAATCATAATAAGTGAGAATCTCACATCATATACGGTCAAACAGATGATAATCGGTATACTCACCGGTAAGATGAACCCTCGTGCATACCTTGATACGGGAATGTGTCGTGATGTGGATGAACACCGGTCGATAAGTATAAATCATACATTAACATATCCCCTCGCCATGATTACAAATGATAAGTTGAGCTTATGTGGACAACAATACCGATAATTGTTATAGGATGCTTATCTTAATGTTAACTAAAAGAACAAAGAGAGCGTTTTGTCATGACCGTACACTGATATGATTCTCTTACCCTTGAAACTCGCAAAAAGAATGTCTGTATATATTTATTTACTGCTTTCAGTCTTTACATTTGAAATATTCAAAAATACCAAAAAGATTTTATTTCTATCTTTTTTTCGATCGTACGATGTTGGAGCTCAAGTCTTCGTTACCTGAAACCTGATTGAAAACCGAAACGACTAAATCTTCATAAACGGTCGAAATTTGTAAAGTGTTGAAAGTTAAAGGCTAAAAATTGACAAATTTTCTAAACTTTCAAACTGTCGGACGGTGTTTGTTTGAACAAATGGTCACATGTGTGTCGCTTACTTATGATATTCCATGCAGTTGTTCTCATTACGCGTTTAGATTTCTTGCATGTGCAGATTCTAAAGGCAAGGAGAACATGGTCGATGACAAGCTTCGGAATGAAGACACGACGTGAAGGCACTCAAGTGATGAAAATGATCGAGTTGCCGCTGACCATCATCAACACCACAAGGATCTCACTTCATAAAGAACAAGTATTTCACTAGCATAATTCAAGGGGGAGCTTATGTTAAGGGGGAGTTTGTCAACACACTTCCTACATGAAACGGGGAGTTTGTTGGTACGCTTTCTGCGTTCGAGACGTGAAGACTTTGAAGATCCTCCGACATTGAAGACTTGAATAGAAGTCAAAGACTTGAAGACACGAGAACTTACAAGAATGAAGATCGAGACAAAGCTACAGCCAGACAAAGCTACAGCCAAGGGGGAGTTTGTTGGTGCACTTATGTCTGTACTTTGTCTGTATTCGATCACGATGTAAAACGATGTCGTTGTTAGTCTTGTAAGTTTGACCAAGTCAATCATCCTCCTGGTTTGACTTGGCCAAACAGTCAACATTATGTTTGTAAGATGTTGGGTCGAAGGATGTGCCATCGAAGGATTGCCTATATCCTTCGATGACCTGCTCGAAAGATAACCTTCGATGGATGGACCACGAAAGATCACATCTTTCGTGGTACATGTTGATCCTTCGAGCTGTTTCTGGTCGATAGATGATCCTTCGATCATCCTATCTGATCCTTCGACCAGACCTGCTGTATTGGGTATAAATACCCGTGTGTTGTGTTCACTTCAGAAGAGACAAGAGAGACCAGACGAGGGAGACAGATAAGGAACACAGAGAACACACACACACACTCTGAGAGTTTACAGAACTGATTTGTAAACATTGCTTTGTAACCGGACCTTTCATACGCATTAATACAAGTGGTGTTAATCGTTGAGTCTCGTGTGTTGATTATTTACGTGTTCTATCTCGGTTTGCTATCTCGGTTGGATTCCGCACAACCGAGTTGGTTTGTACACAAGGATTAGGCGACTAGATCCTCCCCTAGCCGGACCTACACATTGTATTTTGACAGATAACAGCTCCAGCTGATTTGTACTCACAAGTCTTGACAGTTAAAATTATACAGTAATGAATCCGAGAGATGCTACTACAGCTAGTTAAGCCAAAAAATTCAGATTTTGATGATAGATGAGCTCTTGGATAGAACCATTGATCACACTTTAACGTGAAATTGACTTGAAACCGAGCTATCATAATTCTCATGAAACCAATTGACTTGGTGAAAGAATCGGCCACATTCCAATCTTTAACTAATAACTAAAATGCTTGTTGTACGATGATATCATGATTAAAATCTTGCTATAAATGTTAGCATAGCCAGCACTAAATATGTTAAGATGGATCAGCATGCATGGTTTCCATTAGCGCCGCTTTGTGCAGGAACATAAGAGTTTCAATGGCCTTTTACAAAAAACAATTATAGGAAAATCAGGGCCGGCTCAAGGGGGAGTGAAATAAAGCAAGAGCTTTAGGCCTCCATTTTTCTAGGGCCTCAAATTCTAAGAAAATATATTATATGTTGGTAATTTTGGCTTTAAGATTGTTAACATTGAGGTTTATGATCTATAATTATGCGTATACATAGATGATATATGAATAATAGGATCCATAGCAATTTTTTTCGTTTACAAAAGGGCCCCAATTTTGCTATCCGCTTTAGGCCTAGAAAAATTTAGAAAATTTTGAGCCGGCCCTGGAAAATAACTTCGGTTGGGGGCCAAAGTGATGTTGAAAAGCTAAAATGATCTCTGAGAACTATTTATAACTGAGACGAGACATGATCTAGGAAATGGATTGGGGACGTTACTAAATAATGATTTTTATTAAAAACAAAGATTGGTGATAGAAGAACACCAACGGTGGTTATCCACGTCGATGAGACAATTTTGACAGTAACCCAGTTAATAAATCAGCTGTATAACAACTGATTACAGTCAGGAACAAAACATCCATATCACCCTTACTCTAAAAATAGCTTGGGTACTAAGAGTGAGTCAATGTATGCTTAATGAATGAATCTAGAAAGTAGGAGAGACCAATTTTGTCTTTTCATGGAGAAACTGACTGTGTGTTACAAAGTCATAATACCATATCAATTGCAACATCATTAGGGGGTTCCTTGCAGACCTTAATTGAACCAGGCTAATAACCCACGAGCTAGTATATAAAACCCTTCTGGATGAGAAGGTTTAACAGGATACCATAACCCTAACCTGAATGTAGAATAAATACATGATCATTAAAGATCATAAAACCAAACACTTGCCAACTTTTTAGCGGAAAGAGTTACAAAAGATATAAACGTGCACCACCAATGTCATAGATATAGAAGCAGAAAAGAAAACTACACCAGAATATCAAACACATCACATATGCTAACAATAGAGAATCTTTATGTAATGAAGGCACAACATTTGATACTTGATCCAAGCTTAATTATGAAACACACATAGTATAATTAATGCATAATGTTTGTAACAGAAAGATGTATTTATAACGACGCCAAATCTTGCTTCTCGAGACCTTATTGACATATCACCTTCGACTTTATTGAAAAGTTAAACGAACATATGCTGCAACTGTTGATCCAATCTAATTAGCAGGTGCTATCCAAACAAGACTGTCAACATAAGAAACGATTTTGACCCTGTCAAAACCAAATCTTGAACTAGCAATTACCTCCAAGGAATTAACCTTGGCAGCAATTTGATCATACAAAGCTAGACGGTTCTTATCACCTTGTAGAAGGAACTCCTTATTTAATACGAATCCAAGGGGAACTATATTACCACTAAACTGGGAAAATACATGGTGTTTCACCCATGATTCAGTCACCCCGTATTCATTCATCACCCACACCTCGATATCGCCATCTTCCATGTATGACATCACACCAAGATTTCCAGACAAATGTCCCAAAAGCTTCGTCCGGTCCATCTTATTCTGTGGTATAGAATCAGGAAGAGGTATCTCACTGAAAGTCTCAGTAGCCAAATCAAATGCTACTATCGCGTGCTTAGTTATTTTGCCATTAAGTCCACAAAGCCAATGAATATGGCCATCATGCCCATCACTCCCAATAATAGAAAGACCGGCAACGTCAGAAATCCAACCCACATGAGAAGGAAACCTGTCATTGATCAACTTCCAGGAGCCTTTTCTCATGCTATACACTTCCACTTGTAACCACTCTTTAAAGTAGCTTTCAAACGCGGTAACTGGCCGTTGAAATAATCGAGAAAACTTAACAACTTTGTAATCATCAGTTTCAGGATCGTACCCAAACCGAATGTGGAGATCGATGCCCTCAAAACCAAGGGAGGCTGGGATGGTATATGGAGGAAGAATCCTTAAGGCATTTAGAGAAGGGTTCCAAATGCAAATGATAGGATCACGAACGAATACAGTATAAGTAGGCCATAGAGCAAAACATATCAAGCCATTAAGAGAACCAAGAATACCACTGTGGGTATATCCAAGTGGGATAGTTAAACTTGCTGGTAAGTTAATGAAATTAGGGTTTTCGATATCAGGAGAGTGAGAGGGGTGTGCAATGATTGGTATCTCACCGTCAAGACAGAGCTCACTGTAGAAGACCATGAACATTTCATCGTTGTTGTTGTGGATGGAACGATGGAGGTGTGATTTTATGAAAGATGGTTGAGATAAAAGTGCATTCATGGGCTTAGAGACGCACCTAAATTGAGCAAGTCGTTTGGCCGGTAATCGGATCAGAATGTCGGATAAAAGTTCCTCCGGGAGTTTTTCCATGGTTGTCGGCTGTTTTGGGAGTTTGTCCATAGTCGCCAGTTTTCTTTTGGGAGCTGCCTCTTGGGGAGCAGGAGGCGGACATAAAATGATAATATAAAAGAACAAGGGGAAACTTGTAGAAATATTTTTTTTCTTTTTTTTTAATAGGGTTTTGCGGGACTTTTAAGAGAGTTTTTATTTTTTATTTTTTATGATCTTTTAATATGAGTGTTATGAGGTGATGTTTTTGTGATTTATGTGATGGACATTTTTAATGTAAGAAAGAATTGATGAATGTAAGAAAAATTTAGGGGAAATTACTTTTTGAGTCCCTGTATTTTATGGGTTTTAACTAGTTGAGTCCAAAAGCAAAAAGTTTAACGATCTGAGTCCCTATAAGCATTTTCTTTAACCATTTGAGTCCAAATTTATAACCCAGTTAGAATTTTGTTGTTAAGTTTTGTTAAATGACCAAATTACCCCTATAAAACACAGGGACTCAAAAAGAAAAAAATATATAATTATTATTATTATTATTATTATTATTAATTATTGAGTCATTTTTCCTCTGTTCTTCTTCTCCTTCAAGGTTATAGAAACCCTACTTCTCAAATCTTTCTCTGTGCAATCTTATCTCCTTCCAAACCTTCAATGTCTATTGTCTCCAACACTGCTGTCTCCAGGTTGATTGACATATGCCATCATTAAAATGTAAGTTCAATGCCATAAAGTTCAGTCTAAAATGGCACTCCAGCCTTGCATTCAAAGTCGTCTCCTCTTGCATTCTATGTCGAGACAGAGTCTAAAATCGCCATCGTCCAATGTCATTTCACAACAATGCATCCTACTGAAGCAAGGGTAAGGTACCAGAGAAAGGCTATCTTTTGCGGCAGGCAGGAGGCTCAGCGGCAGTGGCGGGGACACTCTTTTTTCTAATGTGCTCGCTGGTGGTTCTTTGCTGTGGGTCCATATCGACTTTTATCACTCGGTGACCGAGGGCTGACAGCCTGGGAGATTGCAATGGCATAATCCTTATTTGTCCTATGGTCTTGTAAAGTTGTCTTTGGTGGATTCGAATTCAAGTTTATCATCTGTTTCAACATTCTGGCATGAAGTTCTTTCCCCAATTTAAAACATTTTAAAGACGAACGCGCGTTTAACACTTTAGTGAACGTGTGCGCATTCCATCTAAACCCGTTTCGATCCATACCACGAGCTAATTTAATGGCGTTTTTATCATACCCGTTTTGTGCATAACCCGCGATCATCGTATTCCAAGAAACCACATCGTTTAACTCGGTCTGATTCGAAAAAATCTCCATCGCCATATCTACATTTCCTTCTCCGCAACACGCAGCAACGACTGCGTTTTTCGAAACCATATCAACAGACCCGTAACTGCAGCCGTTAAACGCGTTATAAGCTTCATCAAAGCACCCGCTTTTCGAATACATATCGAGTAACACACTTACTGCGAACCCGCTTATATCATTCCCAATTTTCACCATAAATGAATGGAGTTGCTTCCCGTACCACGAATTCCCCAACTTTGCTGTCAAGTTACACATTCTAGTAAGCGAAAACTCGTTGACACGCGCTTCATGCCTCACAGAATGCATCTGCTTTAACAAATTAATCGCCTTTGTTTCATATCCCGCACTGTTTGCATACCCTGAAAACATTGAATTGTAGGTCACTGAATCTTTATATGGGGCAGTGTTAGATAGAAGTTTGGAGTGATCAAGGTTGTTGGACTTAACATGGGCGGAGATTATGGCGTTCCAAGTGAAGACGTTTCGGTCAGGCATTTCGTCGAACAACTTGCAGGTGTCTTTGATGAGGCCATGTTTGGAGTATAAGTGTATGAGCTGGTTATATGCGAATATTGTTGGGTTATTGCCGGAATAAACAACAACAACAACAACAACAACAACAACAACAAGTATTATTATTATTATTATATATTCTTTTTCTTTTTGAGTCCCAGTGTTTTATAGGGGTAATTTGGTCATTTAACAAAACTTAACAACAAAATACTAAATGGGTTAGAAATTTGGACTCAAATGGTTAAAGAAAATGCTTATAGGGACTCAGGTTGTTAAACTTTTTGCTTTTGGACTTAACTAGTTAAAATCCATAAAACACAGGGACTCAAAAAGTAATTTACCCAAAAATTTATATTACGTAAGATAGTGATTAGGGGAGTGTTTATTGGGTAACACTAAAAAAGTGGGGAATTAAGCAATTAACACATTAAAAATTCAACTTAACATGTTAAAAATTATTTTTTAAAGAAAATAATCGGCGCTTTTTCTTATAAATAAATGTAGAAGCCTTTTTAATAAAAAAATTAAAAAACTAAAAATATACAAAAAATATTTAAAAAATAGTTAAAAAAGGTTTAAAAAGTAATAAAAATGATTTTTTAATTGGATGAGCTTCTACAAATTTTTATGTCCAAAAGCACAAAATTGATTTTTAACGTATTAAGTTATACTTTTAAAATATATTTAACATGTTAAATGCACTGTTTCTCAGTTCCCTTAGTGTTCCCAAGTTAATCTCACACTAATGATACATATTTATTTTTTTGGGTAAATTACACTTTTCGTCCTTATGTTTGTCCCAGATTGCAATGAATAGCCTTTAACTTCAATAACTACAATCACAATCCTTTATTTGCAAAACCCGTTACACTCTACGTCCTTTAACACTAACCATATTAAAATTTTCAGTTAAGTTAATTCACTTAAGGGTATTTTGGTCGATTCATGCTTTTATTTAAATGTTTAATAGATAAAAAAATTGCATAAGTGATCAATTCATATTTATATATCTGTATCTTCTTCTTCTTCAAGCAATCAACAATGGCAATAATCTCACCACAGCTCAATCAACCAACTTCGGCGTCTACAAGTGCAGAACCACTCACAACTTTACCACCACATCATATCAACAAATCATCGAAACCGCACTCACCGGAAACGTCGCAAAAACGGCGGTTTCCACCACTCAACCGCGACGATATCGGACGGGAAGATTGCCAAAACTGCGTGAAAAACTCGATTCCGTCGCTTCAACGGAACTGTCCGAACCCGAAGGAGGCAGGGGCGTGGTACTCGAACTGTATGATTCAGTATTCAGATCGGAAAATCATCGGAATCGTTGATAACCGGACGTTCGGCGAGTTGTTTAACACGGCTAGGGTCTCTCTCCCTCTCAGCTTTTTACACGGCGAGTTGTTTAAAAAGCCCTCGATGTTCTGCAAGTTCATAGCTTTCTAATAATGATCAATCTCCAACTCAAATTATCCCCAAAATCAATTATGCCCTAATTTTATTAGGAAGAGATCAGGCGAGAGAATCTGGATCATCCGACCCTCCTGTGCCTTCTGTTACTCCTGATTTTAGGCTCGTAACCTCTTCCTGTCTCTGTCGAGTGTCATTGGTGAGATTTCCAGCATCACTCCGTCGGTTTTGTTGACAAAATGTGAGATTTTTAGTGTTGTTCGTGCAGGATGTATCTAATGGTTGTGATTGCTTTGCCGCCAGTGGTGTTGCGAGAAAGAAGATGGCAGGTGGTAGGGGTGGTGGCTGGTGGTGGGTGGGGGTGGATCTAATTTGTTGAGATGGATTTGATGCCATTCAGTTATCAAATTAGAGAGGGAAAGAGGGAGATAAAGGCGATGGAGAGAGAGAGAGAGTGAGGAGAGAGAAAGGGGTTTTGATATTAAACTTTTTTATGTTTTTAAATATAATAGGTCAAATTACTAACATACCCTCATACCCTCATGCGCAAGACACATGCTATAGTTAACTTAAAATTTTAACCTGGTTAGTGTTAAAGGACATATGGTGTAATAGATTTTCCAAATAAATGATTGTGACTGTAATTATTGAAGTTAAAGACTATCCATTGCAATCCGATACAAACATAAAGAACGAAACATGTAATTTACCCTTATTTTTTTTTTGGAAGATGATACATATTTATTCATGTAAGAAAAATGAAACACATAATGTGGTGTATCAACTTTAACTTAAAGATCACGTTAAATGTCATCTTAGATTTTCATTCCCATGAAACTATTCTTGTATTATTATATTTCGCCGCGTATCAAGAGTAAAATGTACATTTTGATGATTCAAATTAAATTTATATTCGAATCAGCATCGTGTATTTGTTGTAATATTTTGTTTATCTAGTACAATTTAATTTGTGAAGTTTATACAGATCTATACACCAAAGAGATATTTATCTTAGGGGTGTGATTTTTAATGTAACATTGGTGGCGGTACTGTAACACCCCGAAAATTTACGTCCTATAATGTCTTGACACGTGTCATAACCTTTGAACATGTGAAAGAATGTTCTTGAAGGACTAAAGTTGACAAACAATGAAACTATGTAAATACAAGGGTTCAAAGTGTCAACAATGAATAAATATACTTTACGATAACCCTACCTGAGGTTTATAACCTTAAACGAATAAATCATGGATCATACGAAGCTAAATGTGAGAGATTACAAACTACAGGGGTTAAATGTGTCAACATGTTTAAAGATATACCTCTGAGTGACCTTTTGACAAACCCGAAGCTTTGTAACGATAAATTATGCTCACTAGAATGCACGATATAAATTTCATAAAGTTTCGTTATCGTATGAGCAAGTTGTGATCAAATTCGTTTACAAGGGTTAAAAGCGTTAACGTTGGAAGTTTGGACTTTTCGGGTGACAATGAAGTTAACCGGGGACTTAACGAAGTGGATATATATCTTGAAGCCCTTACAAATCAATAATGAGGGTCCATATCGCAATAAACAAGTGTCTGTACAAGATTCGAAGAACCAGGGACTGAAATTGCAAATTATCAAAACTTTGTTGGCTGACCCCATAGGCTCGCGTAGCGCGAGCCCTTAGCTGCACACCCTCGCGCTACGCGAGGGCTTGATCTGGACAGAAACATATCCTCCTTGATTTTTTTGTCTGCCCATTGAACTTGGATGAACTTTGATCGATCATAACTCACCCATTGGCCCCTAAAACACCCCCTAGAACACTAGGGCATGTGTCAATAAGTTGTGGGATGTCCTAGACTTGTTTGTCAATCATCTATGGTGAGTAAACCCACTATATAAAGGACCTTCATGTCATAACCTTTCCTCACACCATTTTCAAGCAATCTGATCATTGGAGGAGCTTTCTAACAGATCAAGGGCCTTCCTAAGCATCCATTAATCACTTGGTAAGTTGCCTAACCTTTCTAAATTAATTATAGCTTAGTAATTAGCTTAAAAGTCAAACCGACGTAACTACGGTTTGACTTCAGGATTAGTTAACGATAGCTCAGTGTTATCACGAAGTAAGAGTATCGTTAGATAGGTAATTATATGGGTATTAAACCCTTATAAGGGCACATACCAATTCCAGACCTATCTAGGTCGTTTGTCGGGTCAAACGTTGACCGAAAAAGTCAACATAAATGCAAAATATGATTTAATGCACAATTAATGATACGAGAGGTGTGTAACCTGTTTTAATCTTAATATAACATGGTAATAAGTATAAAAACTTGTCTACGCTTGCCCGACTCGACAAATTTCTGTTTAAACCCGGTTCGGAGCCGAAAGGCGCAAAACCTTGACTTTTGCTTTGACTTCGGTTCTGACCCAATTCTTATAGGTTTAGATATGCCTTAAGGTTCCATTAGGACCTAGTTACATTTGTGTATAAGCCTCTGCGTTTATACCACTCGAATCCCTAATCGTCCGATGTTTCCGTTAAACGCCTAAATATTGACCGTAATGCCCTTATGACCATAAAACGAGATTTTAGAAAATGTAAAAGTGCAAAAGCCTTTAATACTGACTATTGAACATTTCTGCAAAATTTCACGTCAATCGGAAGTCTAGATTAGGAGTTATGCTTAATGGCGTATTTATAAACATGTTTATTAATTAAACGGCGCCATTAGCGTAAAACCTATCTAAACTCAGTTGTGACACCAAATCTTTTACCCACTGATGTTAAATAATATTCTAGGATTTTTAAAGATTTTTAATTATTTTTAGACTGATCATAAGCTTGGATTAGCGCCTTAATTCGGAAAATACCGAAAATACCCTTTTCGGGTATAAAATGAGTTTTACAAATCCTTTTAACGCCAATCCAATTGCTACTGATTTTAAATAATAAATTTAGTGTTTTGAACTTTATAAACTGACCTAGAAACTCAGAATACTATTTTAACCCGTAAATCGCTTAAAACGACGTTATACGCGTATTAAGTGCATAGTAAGGGTTTAAAACCATTTTTGCCACATAGGACTTAACACCAACTGATATACCAAGTTAAAATAAACTATTTTACTGAATTATTCAAACCCGGATCACAGAAGCTTAAATGATCCCTTTTATACTCTTTAAAATGACCAAAATACCCCTACGGGGCTTAATATAAGATTTAACTCGTTTTGGGCATTATGGAAGGTATCATTATGATATCACAACATATTTTAAGCATATTAACTTAGGAAACCTGTTCGTGACCTATTCGGTTACCCGTTACGCGTTATTCGCGTTCGGATCGGTTTATATAACTGGTTTATATAAGTTAGCCGAAACGGGTCAAACCTTATCGGTTTTATCTCAAAATCCAGAATGTGTATGTAATACCATATTATACAAGTCCCTAAACTTGTCGGGTATAAATCACATTCTATCCGGTCTTCGCTTAATCGTGCGTACGAACCGTATCTTTCTGTAAGACTAACCGGTCTAAGCTTAAGCTTAATTAAAGACCCGTTAGCATTCTAATTAGTTATTTATACCATCATTCCAGACTAGAGCTTTCCGGTAAATTGTACCTACGCTTGCTTAAGTGAATACGGCTGAGTTATAAATTTCTGCTATTTAAGACAGGAGCTAGCTCAGGTAAATACTCTTAACTTATTTTCCCTATTACGGGCTTGGGATACGGTAATATAAATACCGCATGTTCAGGTATGGGATTCAAAGACTCAATGAGTCGGGAAATCCAAATAACCTGTTTTAATTCGTATTGCTTGACTGAAACATTGGGGATTAATTTGACCGTGTCCTGGATATCCTTGACTCATTAAATTGCAATGGCCACGACCTAAGCACGGGGTGTAGGCATACACCTGACAGATGCCACATGTTTATACCAATATGGAATTCCCAATAGGGGAATAGTGGTGTGTCGGTTAATCTTGAACCGGCATAGAACCGGGCCCCGTATGTAGAGCAAGTTATGTAAAACTGATAACATGAAATATAGTTTGTCCCAAGTAATCAAGTATACAAAGTATAAAAGATTAATATTGCCTCTGTGCATTTTAATCCAAGTGTCGAAATATTTATGTGTCTTGTGCACCTAAACAAATTTTCATAAACTCTTTTCAAATGAGTCGGTTGAGTGTATTTACCAATGAAAACTGACGTATTTTCAAAAGTCTAAGTGACAGGTACAAGTACGTAATAGGCTGGAAGCTGCTCAGGACGTTAATAAGGAATCTTGCAAGTTCTAGGCGTCTAAAGTCTGTTGAACAATATTTATGTTTTAAGATCCGCCTGTGGATCCTTTACTTTCAGTTGTAATACCTTGATATTACGTTATATTCGGATTGTAATAATATTATCTTTTGCTTCCGCTGTGCATTTTTATATTGTGTTGTTTGACTATTATGTTGCCAACCACGTCACGATACTCCCCACCGGGCCCACCGGTGACACGTGGAAATTTGGGGTGTGACAGGTTGGTATCAGAGCCAACACTGAGTGAATTAAACACTAGCCTTTTGTGTTTAATCTCAGTTACACAGTTGCACATTCTTGAGTCTAGACGAGAACATAGGACAAATTCAAATTTCGTTTTATTTTGTCCTTATTTGGTTCCTTTGTTATTTATAAGATTAGCTCTTGCATGGGCGAGTCATTTTCGGTAGAAGTCCCGTTTAGGGCAACCATATACTTGTATAGATTTTAAAGGAACGATAAATTTAAAATATCATTCCTATATTATAAGATCTACCATTATAATAAAATGGCAAAATCTAAAAGGACAAGACCTAGCCACATGTCACATTAAGACAGGGCCAAGATGGTAGTTCCACAATTAGATTCAGATCCTTATTAACATCTCGATTTAAAATTTTGTTCTGCGTTAATTATTAAAAAGAATCTTAAAGGTAAAACCTAGCCTAAATGTCACTGCATACAAGGCCGAGATGGTAGAACCTATTCAAGAGATTCAAATCCTTATTTAACATATAAAAGCATAATTACATGCTCGACAAAGTGTGATACGATAAAATCACATAAGTCATTTTTATGGAAGTATTCTAAATCTTTATTTATATAAGCATCCCATATGGATGAAGTGCCCACGGGCTATAATTAACGTCCTCTGAGACTTAAAGACAATTCTATAATAAACTCACCAATAGACTATTGTCGATATGTTACAGTTCAAGCTACATGGCAGACTCAAACGAGGTCAACAGTCACCCAGGGATAGTACCTGATAATGCCCGAGTAAACGTAGAGGGTGCAGAATTACAAGCAATGATAGATAATGCGGTTAATAGGGCTATGGATAGACAGCACCATGGATCAAGTGGTACCCATACGAGGACCCATTCTGCATCACACACTAGAACACCCTCCAGGACCCACACTGCCCACAACAATAATTCTCACCACTCCTCGAATCAAAGGAGTAATCCATCCCAAAGAGTTCCACAGAACCAAGAACCTCGTAATAGGGGTTGCACCTATAAGTACTTTGTTTCGTGCAAACCCAGGGACTTCACTGGGGAAAAAGGAGCTGTTGATTGCATGACTTGGATGGACGAAATGGATGCGGTTGTGGATATTAGTGGTTGTGATGATAGGGATATTGTGAAATTTGTGTCACAATCTTTCAAAGGTGAGGCATTAGCTTGGTGGAAATCTTTGATCCAAGCTACAGGGAAAGTCCCGTTATATAATATGACATGGGAACAGTTCATGACGCTGATCAAAGACAACTATTGCCCTCAACACGAGGTTGAGAAGATTGAGACTGAATTCTTGACTTTAGTCATGGAGAACTTAGATTGTCAAGCATACCTTACAAGTTTCAATACCAAGTCTCGATTGGTTCCTTATTTGGTCACACCGGAACCAAAGCGAATTGCTCGCTTTATTGGGGGTTTAGCCCCAGAAATAAAGGCAAGTGTGAAAGCATCGAGACCTACTACCTTCAGGTCAACGGCAGAATTGTCGCTAGCTCTCACACTAGATGTGGTTAGAAACAAGGCTGCCAAGGCCTCTGAAGATGGGAAGCGTAAAAGGGAGGAGAATAATTCCCAGAATCCTAAGAAGAACAAATCCGAGTTCAACAATGACCAACAGGATTCCGACAAGAAGCCTACATGCAAAACTTGCAAAAGAAGACACTGGGGACAGTGTCGATCAAACCAAAAGATAAAGCAATGTGGCATCTGCAAAAGAACTGGCCACCAGTCCCACGAATGTAGGGACATAAAGAATGCAAGCTGTTTCAGATGTGGTGAAAAGGGCCACATCAGTACTAATTGCCCAGAGGCTGCCCAGGGAGGAGCAGCTAAGTCTGGGATGGATAAGAAAGGAAACGCCTAAACTACCAGTTGAAGGCCAGAGACAGTGCATATCAATAATAAGGTATGTCCTTACCTTTTTGCATCAATTGTATCTGCTAAGTATTTTACGTTAATGTAAGGAATAATAAACCTTTAGTAAACCATAAGCGTAGCAAACTTTTGGTTGCATACTTAAGGACTCAATTTAGTGATAAAAATCGAGTGGTTGCCTTAAAAATCAAGTCCATATTGTGAGTGATAAGAAGCAATTAATTATCAAGACTCCTTATGAGACAACCCTCGTAATTACACGTGTCCGTACGCTTAATTAATATTAAACATAAAAAAAAAATGGTGGAACTGACCGTCCCCGGAATCGAACCCGGGTCTAGGCCGGCCGCACCCTTTCGCGCGCCTAGCCAACTGAGCTAGGTGCCTAGTTTGTGAAAATCTCCATTCTAATTTAATATAAGCACTTGTACAATAAACTTCCTTATCATTTAGCTATAATAATGTCTGCTAAGTGTCCTGTTTTTTTTATATACAGGCAATAATAAATCTTCATGAACCATAAACTTAGCAAAATTTTATTATCATCCACAAGGTATAACTACCAAGGAGACCATAGTAACCGATTCGTATAAATCGGCTAGGAATCGTTCCGAAAATCCAAGAGCACTCTTTCTTTGCATAGAGTACGACAACGTATATTATTATTTTCTCATTGTTTTCTATCGCCTGCGAATGCCAAACTATGTTTGATAAAAGTGTCATATGAGGATTGGCGTATCCTAGTGTGTCCCATAGATTGTTTCCATGACTGATCAACATGGAGGTTTAATACATGGAACCCCTGAGACATCCCAATGGTCATATCATACTAAAGTCGACTAGTAGTATTCAAAGAAGATATCCAATATAAAATGTCCCTATAAGTATCTCTACTTAGGGCACCCTTACATTTGTAAAGTGAATGTGTCATTTATCTGACACCGACATCGATAGATGAACCAAAGCCTGAGAACACGGACAACTATGACATCTCTATGTGTGTCATGATTATTTTCTCCATAAGAATTACCATGTTTACCTTTTGAGAGGCAAGTGGATGCTAGGACAAACATTCCGCTTAGGGCTGCAATAATTGTAAAAGCCTTATATTTGTTAGTACCAACAGAATAGGATGAATTAAGAGCCAAATCGATAAGTTTTTAGAGAAGGTGTCATAAAGCCAACATTCAAAGTTCTAAGAACTCCAATTTTTAGTAAATAAGAAAGACGGTTCATCTTGCTTATGCATTGATCACCGCAACCCTATTTAGGCAACAATTAAGAATCGCTAGTACCTACCCAGGATCGTCGAATTGTTCGACTAACGGCAAGGATTAGCTATTCCCTAAACATTAGCTAAGCAGTGGTTGGAGTAACCATCACACCTTAGAAATAAAGCTTTTCTATAATAATGGATATGTAAGTATTAAGGCTACTCCTTTGGAGACCTTGTATAGATGAAATGTTAAACATCTGTTGTTAGGACAATAGATTGGTAAGTCCAATATTCAGGATCTGAAAGTTGCATTGGAAACAACAAGTAAGATTATACAAATCCATAATCGATTGTAGGTTGCCAGTATATGGCAAGAAATCGAGGAGTTATGAAAATAGCAAACTTCGTAAGTTCTTGTTAAGGAATATGGTTTAACATAAGATATCACCCAGGAAGGGTGTACCAAATTTGTGGAATTATCAGGCTAGTTAAGCTCTGAATATATGGAAATCATTCGAAGGAAATCGAATGTATCAAGATCAAGTAGCTTGTAAGCTAAAACCTACTTAAGGAGTTTGACGGAGCACGCAATACATTGCACACTAGTGACTAGAGGATGTGTTCCGCCAATAAGTCAAGAAGCACTATCACATAATGAGATGCATAATTATGATATGATGAGCATCCTGTATCGATTGAGGATCGACAGGTCAAGAAGCTCCAAAAGGATACATACGCCTAATATAAGAGCCACTATGGGAGCTTGGAAAGACTCCAGATATACTATAAAAGCTAAGTCCCTTATGCGACAAAGAGTACTTCCAGCATTTTAACAAATCTCGAGGTCGAGATTTCTTTTAAGGGGGTGAGGATGTAACACCCCGAAAATTTACGTCCTATAATGTCTTGACACGTGTCAAAACCTTTGAACATGTGAAAGAATGTTCTTGAAGGACTAAAGTTGACAAACAATGAAACTATGTAAATACAAGGGTTCAAAGTGTCAACAATGAATAAATATACTTTACGATAACCCTACCTGAGGTTTATAACCTTAAACGAATAAATCATGGATCATACGAAGCTAAATGTGAGAGATTACAAACTACAGGGGTTAAATGTGTCAACATGTTTAAAGATATACCTCTGAGTGACCTTTTGACAAACCCGAAGCTTTGTAACGATAAATTATGCTCACTAGAATGCACGATATAAATTTCATAAAGTTTCGTTATCGTATGAGCAAGTTGTGATCAAATTCGTTTACAAGGGTTAAAAGCGTTAACGTTGGAAGTTTGGACTTTTCGGGTGACAATGAAGTTAACCGGGGACTTAACGAAGTGGATATATATCTTGAAGCCCTTACAAATCAATAATGAGGGTCCATATCGCAATAAACAAGTGTCTGTACAAGATTCGAAGAACCAGGGACTGAAATTGCAAATTATCAAAACTTTGTTGGCTGACCCCATAGGCTCGCGTAGCGCGAGCCCTTAGCTGCACACCCTCGCGCTACGCGAGGGCTTGATCTGGACAGAAACATATCCTCCTTGATTTTTTTGTCTGCCCATTGAACTTGGATGAACTTTGATCGATCATAACTCACCCATTGGCCCCTAAAACACCCCCTAGAACACTAGGGCATGTGTCAATAAGTTGTGGGATGTCCTAGACTTGTTTGTCAATCATCTATGGTGAGTAAACCCACTATATAAAGGACCTTCATGTCATAACCTTTCCTCACACCATTTTCAAGCAATCTGATCATTGGAGGAGCTTTCTAACAGATCAAGGGCCTTCCTAAGCATCCATTAATCACTTGGTAAGTTGCCTAACCTTTCTAAATTAATTATAGCTTAGTAATTAGCTTAAAAGTCAAACCGACGTAACTACGGTTTGACTTCAGGATTAGTTAACGATAGCTCAGTGTTATCACGAAGTAAGAGTATCGTTAGATAGGTAATTATATGGGTATTAAACCCTTATAAGGGCACATACCAATTCCAGACCTATCTAGGTCGTTTGTCGGGTCAAACGTTGACCGAAAAAGTCAACATAAATGCAAAATATGATTTAATGCACAATTAATGATACGAGAGGTGTGTAACCTGTTTTAATCTTAATATAACATGGTAATAAGTATAAAAACTTGTCTACGCTTGCCCGACTCGACAAATTTCTGTTTAAACCCGGTTCGGAGCCGAAAGGCGCAAAACCTTGACTTTTGCTTTGACTTCGGTTCTGACCCAATTCTTATAGGTTTAGATATGCCTTAAGGTTCCATTAGGACCTAGTTACATGTGTGTATAAGCCTCTGCGTTTATACCACTCGAATCCCTAATCGTCCGATGTTTCCGTTAAACGCCTAAATATTGACCGTAATGCCCTTATGACCATAAAACGAGATTTTAGAAAATGTAAAAGTGCAAAAGCCTTTAATACTGACTATTGAACATGTCTGCAAAATTTCACGTCAATCGGAAGTCTAGATTAGGAGTTATGCTTAATGGCGTATTTATAAACATGTTTATTAATTAAACGGCGCCATTAGCGTAAAACCTATCTAAACTCAGTTGTGACACCAAATCTTTTACCCACTGATGTTAAATAATATTCTAGGATTTTTAAAGATTTTTAATTATTTTTAGACTGATCATAAGCTTGGATTAGCGCCTTAATTCGGAAAATACCGAAAATACCCTTTTCGGGTATAAAATGAGTTTTACAAATCCTTTTAACGCCAATCCAATTGCTACTGATTTTAAATAATAAATTTAGTGTTTTGAACTTTATAAACTGACCTAGAAACTCAGAATACTATTTTAACCCGTAAATCGCTTAAAACGACGTTATACGCGTATTAAGTGCATAGTAAGGGTTTAAAACCATTTTTGCCACATAGGACTTAACACCAACTGATATACCAAGTTAAAATAAACTATTTTACTGAATTATTCAAACCCGGATCACAGAAGCTTAAATGATCCCTTTTATACTCTTTAAAATGACCAAAATACCCCTACGGGGCTTAATATAAGATTTAACTCGTTTTGGGCATTATGGAAGGTATCATTATGATATCACAACATATTTTAAGCATATTAACTTAGGAAACCTGTTCGTGACCTATTCGGTTACCCGTTACGCGTTATTCGCGTTCGGATCGGTTTATATAACTGGTTTATATAAGTTAGCCGAAACGGGTCAAACCTTATCGGTTTTATCTCAAAATCCAGAATGTGTATGTAATACCATATTATACAAGTCCCTAAACTTGTCGGGTATAAATCACATTCTATCCGGTCTTCGCTTAATCGTGCGTACGAACCGTATCTTTCTGTAAGACTAACCGGTCTAAGCTTAAGCTTAATTAAAGACCCGTTAGCATTCTAATTAGTTATTTATACCATCATTCCAGACTAGAGCTTTCCGGTAAATTGTACCTACGCTTGCTTAAGTGAATACGGCTGAGTTATAAATTTCTGCTATTTAAGACAGGAGCTAGCTCAGGTAAATACTCTTAACTTATTTTCCCTATTACGGGCTTGGGATACGGTAATATAAATACCGCATGTTCAGGTATGGGATTCAAAGACTCAATGAGTCGGGAAATCCAAATAACCTGTTTTAATTCGTATTGCTTGACTGAAACATTGGGGATTAATTTGACCGTGTCCTGGATATCCTTGACTCATTAAATTGCAATGGCCACGACCTAAGCACGGGGTGTAGGCATACACCTGACAGATGCCACATGTTTATACCAATATGGAATTCCCAATAGGGGAATAGTGGTGTGTCGGTTAATCTTGAACCGGCATAGAACCGGGCCCCGTATGTAGAGCAAGTTATGTAAAACTGATAACATGAAATATAGTTTGTCCCAAGTAATCAAGTATACAAAGTATAAAAGATTAATATTGCCTCTGTGCATTTTAATCCAAGTGTCGAAATATTTATGTGTCTTGTGCACCTAAACAAATTTTCATAAACTCTTTTCAAATGAGTCGGTTGAGTGTATTTACCAGTGAAAACTGACGTATTTTCAAAAGTCTAAGTGACAGGTACAAGTACGTAATAGGCTGGAAGCTGCTCAGGACGTTAATAAGGAATCTTGCAAGTTCTAGGCGTCTAAAGTCTGTTGAACAATATTTATGTTTTAAGATCCGCCTGTGGATCCTTTACTTTCCGTTGTAATACCTTGATATTACGTTATATTCGGATTGTAATAATATTATCTTTTGCTTCCGCTGTGCATTTTTATATTGTGTTGTTTGACTATTATGTTGCCAACCACGTCACGATACTCCCCACCGGGCCCACCGGTGACACGTGGAAATTTGGGGTGTGACAGGTACGTTACTGTAGGCATTTGATGAGTATCAGTTCGGTTCTTTGCAACAGTGGTACGATACGTTGTTAGAAAGGTAATCATCAGTAGCACTGATACTTATTTATTATTGCAGACCGAGTTGTATAAACAAAAAATTATAGAAATTAGAAACCATAAAGATGAATACAGATATCGGCACCTGATGTGTGCAAAATGCAACATATAAATTACATCAAACGAGTCATAAAACTAACCATTTTTTAGTACTAGTATTGGAAAAAGCGTGTTTCTTTCTTCCTTTTGAATTTACAGGATCCCAAATGAGCTTAAAATAACAAACGGAACAAATAAACAGCCAAATACCAACATAAATACAAGAAGAAAGAATAACGTGACATGCCTAACCCCTCGGCAGCATCTCCCAAAGCAAAAGCAAAAACAAGAAGACAAAAGCTGACCACGGGGTTGTGCCCAGCTCACCACGGGGCGTGGTCAGCTCACCACGGGGTGTGGTCAGCCATGACACAAGAAGACAAAGCCTGTAGAAGTTTCTACGCCCACCACGGGGCGTGGTCAACGCAAAGATACGCAGAATCTTGCCAAATATTGATAGTACAGATACGAAGTTGACCACGGGGCCGTGCCCATGAGACACGGGGCCGTGTGGGGCCCTATGCTGACACTTGCAATTGTAGGTCCACCCGGAGGATCGAGTAATCTCTATTCCCTGTTTTCCGACAAACCCGTGAGTGCGGAATCCAAACGGGTAAGATAAACCAAGTTACGAACACAAACACAAAGATTCAACGATTAACACTCCATTGTATTAATGCGTACGAAACTGTTACAAAGCAATGTTTACAAGATAACCTTATAAACTCTCAGTGTGTGTGTGTTTACAGTGTGTTCGCTCTGTGAAATCTATTCAGACTTCTCTAACTGTGTTCTGTCTGATGTCTGTGTATTTATACTAGATGACTGACGAAATCCCATAGTCGACGAACACCCAAAGGCGACCTGTGATCTTGACGAAATCCCTTGGATTTCGTCATATGTGTGTTTTCGCCATAATATCTCGATGAAATCAAAGTGATTTCGTCACTTTGATGTGCCTGGGCTTGGTCTTCGTCCAAGAGAGCTGGCCCAATGATAGTTTCGGCCCACATGAGAAGTAGATTGGCCCAAAACATCATGCACGTATATGAATTCCCAACATGCAGATTGTAAACATTTGTCAAACATGTTACATCATCATGACATCATCATGATGATGTCATGAGGATGTGTAAGCCGCGGCTCCGTATTTTGCGTGTCGAACTCTGGGGCGCACGACGGAGGAATGTCGCTACGTCGGGCTTGAGCCGAACCTAACCTAACCTAACCGAGCCAAACCGAACCGAGTCGAAATGAACCGAGTCGCGTCCACATAATATGTATCAACAAACTCCCCCTTGGACGCTACTCGTGAGGTTCGTCTTCCATATCTTTCATATCGGAGGATCTTTAAAAGTCTTCACGCGTCGTAAGTAGAAAGTGTATTAACAAACTCCCGCTTTCATTTAGGAAGTGTATCAATAAACTCCCCCTTTGATTATGCTCGTGAATCTTTTGATCTTCAAAACTTGAGATCCTTGTGGTGTTGATGATTGATCAGCGGCAACTCGATCATCTTTATCATTTGAGTGCCTTCACGTCGTGTCTTCATTCCGAAGCTTATCATCGAACATGTTCTCCTTGCCTTTAGCATCTGCACATGCAAGAAAGCTAAACGCGTAATGAGAACACCTGCTTGGAATATAGTTAACATAAACAAACAACGCATATGAGACCAATTCTCATTCAACTACCGTCCGACAATTTGTTTGAAAAGTTAACAGATTTTTCAATTTTGATTATTAACTTTCAAAACTTGCAAACTCTGACCGTTTATGAAGATTCAGTCGTTTTGGTTTTCAATCAGATTTCAGGCAACGAAGACTTGAGTTCCAACATCGGTTAATCAAAACTAAAGTAGAAATAAAATCTTTTTGACTTTTATTAAGTTTAAATTAAAACACACCTAAAATCTTTTTGGTATTTTGAATATTTCAAACTTAAAGACTGAAAGCAGTAAATAAATATATACCGAGTTGCAGAAACTAAGAAAAGTAAATATATACAAACATTCTTTTTGCGAGTTTCAAGGGTAAAAGAATCATATCAGTGTACGGTCATGCCAAAACGCTCTTGTTATTCTTTTAGTTGACATTTAGATAAACATCCTATAACGATTATCGGTATTGTTATCCACATAAGCTCAACTTATCAGATGTAATCATGGCGAGTGGATACGTTAAGGTATGATTTATACTTACCGACCGGTGTTCATCCACATCACGACACATTCCCGTATCAAGGTATGCACGAGAGTTCATCTTACTGGTGAGTATACCATTTATCATCTGTTTTGCCGTATAAAAAGATGTGAGTAACTCATTTATTTTGAATGAAAACAAGCCCTATGTTATAGAATCACTTATTGATGAGGAACTTGATTTTCAGATGCATGAGGGCACAAGAGCAAGTCCGTGAACAGGTCAGTACTTTCGTACAGCAAAGAGACGAACTTGACTCCCGGATAAATGTGATATATTATCACTTATTTTGTTTGGACATGTGATTGTTGATCACTTATTGAGGTCGTATGCAGTATGTACACGTATGTATGATATCATGGAAGATCTAGACTTCGTCTCCGTTTGTTTTGGTAAAAGAAACAACCATGATACCCAGATGATAAACAACATAAAGACCATATATATCAGAACCTCGGCAATCTCTCAAACGAAATTTCGGTACTAAGACCATATGCCAATGAGTGGTTCCCACCTGGTCTTTAGTCGATTTAGGTTTATATCACCCTGTACACTTTAAGATGATTGTGAGCCTACTGATACATCTTATATAGAGCTGCTTAACATTTTTCATTTTGCATTTCAGTTTAAAGAGGTTTGGACAGACCACTGATGTACTATCATTTTCTCTTTTGCTCGCCAGGAAACTCATTTTTGTTTTTCTATTGTTTTGGGTTTTGAAATTTTTCGTTGTTTTTGAATCTTCAAATTTTGGAATTACTCCCCCTAAAATCAACAAACTTACAATAATTTAAAAAACACAAAGATATTTACAAAAATGATTTTCCGATGCGGATTACTCTTGCTTGACCTTAATGCCGTTTACCAATAATAAAAAGTCAAATCTTGATTTATCAAATGCTTTGGTAAAAAGGTCGGCACGTTGGTCATCAATATGGACCTTAACAACATCGATAAGCCTTTTATCAAAGCAATCACGTATGAAGTGATACTTAATTTCGATGTGTTTGGTCTTTGAATGCTGCACATGATTTCTAGTGATACATAAGGCAACAGAATTATCGACTAAAATAGGAGTAGTTAGGAATTCAAAACCGTAATCACTGTAGGTCCCTCGGAGGTTGAGGTTTAACCTATTCCTTGTTATGTCTAACACACTAGCAAGTGCGGAATCCAAGCTAGCATGCAAACCGAGATAGAACAAGCACAAACACAACACACAATCTTCACCGATTAACACCACTTGTATTAATGCGTATGAAAGGTTCGGTTACAAGCTCAATGTTTACAAATGTGTTTTGCAAACTCTCTCTAACTCTCGTGTGTGTGTGTGTTCTGAACAGAATGCTCTCACTACTCTATCTGTCTAACTTGTCTGTCTACCCTATGAAGTGAACACAACACATGGGTATTTATACCCAACACAGAATGTCTGGTCGAAGGATCAGATAGATTGATCGAAAGATCATCTATCGATCTGAAACAGCTCGAATGATCCATATGTACCTCGAAGGATGACATCCTTCGTGGTCCATCTATCGAATGCTCATCTATCGAATGCTTATCTTTCGAGCTCATCGAAGGATCTCAACAATCCTTCGATGACACATCCTTCGACCCAAACATCTTTCAACCATTGTCTAACTGTTTGGCCAAGTCAAACCGGAGGATGGTTGACTTGGTCAAACTTACATCAATCTTACATCAAAGACATCGTTTTGTATCAAGACTAAATACAGACAAAGTACAGACACAAGTGCACCAACAAACTCCCCCTTGGCTGTAGCTTTGTCTCGATCTCGATCTTAAATCTTGTAGGTCCTTCGGGTCTTCAAGTCTTTGACGTCTTTCCAAGTCTTCAATGTCGGAGGATCTTTAAAGTCTTCACGTCTTGAAAGCAGAAAGTGTATCAACAAACTCCCCGTTTCATGTAGGAAGTGTGTTGACAAACTCCCCCTTAACATAAGCTCCCCCTTGAGTTATGCTCGTGAAAGTCTTGATCTTTATGAATTGAGATCCTTGTGGTGTTGATGATGGTCAGCGGCAACTCGATCATCTTCATCATTTGAGTGCCTTCACGTCGTGTCTTCATTCCGAAGCTAGTCATCGACCATGTTCTCCTTGCCTTTAGAATCTGCACATGCAAGAAATCTAAACGCGTAATGAGAACAACTGCCTGGAATATCATAAGTAAACGACACACATGTGACCATTGTTCAAACAAACACCGTCCGACAGTTTGAAAGTTTAGAAAATTTGTCAATTTTAGTCTTTAACTTTCAAAACTTGCAAATTTCGACCGTTTATGAAGATTTAGTCATTTTCGGTTTTCGTTCAGGTTTCGGGTAACGAAGACTTGAGATCCAACATCGTACGATCGAAAATAAAATAGAAATAAAATCTTTTTGGTTTTTATAAAGTTTATATTAAAACACACCTAAAATCTTTTTGGTATTTTTGAACATTTCAAATGTGAAGACAGAAAGCAGTAAATAAATATATACAAAGATGCGGAAAACTGAAAGCATTAAATAAATATTTACAGACATTCTTTTTGCGAGTTTCGAGGGTAAGAGAATCATATCAGTGTACGGTCATGCCAAAACGCTCTTGTTGTTCTTTTAGTTAACATTAAGATAAGCATCCTATAACGATTATCGGTATTGTTGTCCACATAAGCTCAACTTATCAGATGTAATCATGGCGAGGGGATACGTTAAGGTATGATTTATACTTACCGACCGGTGTTCATCTACATCACGACACATTCCCGTATCAAGGTATGCACGAGGGTTCATCTTACCGGTGAGTATACCGATTATCATCTGTTTGACCGTATATGATGTGAGATTCTCACTTATTTTGTTTGAAAACAAGCCCTATGTGATAGAATCACTTATTGATGAGGAACTTGATTTTCATATGCATGAGGGCACAGGAGCAAGTCCGTGAACAGGTCAGTACTTTCGTACAGCAGAGAGACGAACTTGACTCCCGGATAAATGTGATATTTTATCACTTATTTTGTTTGGACATGTGATTGTTGATCACTTATTGAGGTCGAATGCAGTATGTACACGTATGTATAGTATCATGGAAGATCTAGACTTGCGTCCCCGTTATTTCGGTAAAAGATACAACCATGATACCCAGATGATAAGCAGCATAAAGACCGAATATCTCAGAACCTCGGCAATCTCTCAAACGAAATTTCGGTACTAAGACCATATGCCAATGAATGGTTCCCACCTGGTCTTCAGTCGATTTAAGTTTATATCACCCTGCACACTTTAAAATGATTGTGAGACTACCGATACATCTTATATAGAGCTGCTTATCGTTTTTCATTTAAGGTTTAAAGAGGTTTGGACAGACCACTGATGTACTATCATTTTCTCTTTTGCTTGCCAGGAAACTCATTTTTGTTTTTCTATTGTTTTTGTGTTTATGAAATTTTTCGATGTTTTTGGATTTTCAAATTTGGATTTACTCCCCCTAAAATCAACAAACTAAGATAAATTTAAAGCACAAAGGTATTTACAAAAATGATTTTCCGATGTTGGTTTTACTCTTGCTTGACCTTAATGCCGTTTACCAATAATAAATAGTCAAATCTGGATTTGTCAAAAGCTTTGGTAAAAAGGTCGGCACGTTGGTCATCGGTGTGGACGTAAGCAACATCGATTAGCCTTTTCTCAAAGCAATCACGTATGAAGTGATACTTAATTTCGATGTGCTTAGTCTTTGAATGCTGCACAGGATTTCTAGTGATCTGTAAGGCAGCAGAATTATCAACGTAAATAGGAGTAGTTAGGAATTCGAAACCGTAGTCACGCATTTGTTGTTGGATCCATAGGACTTGGGAGCAACAACTTGAGGCAGCAATGTATTCAGCTTCGCATGTTGATGTAGCGACGCACGTCTGCTTCTTGCACTGCCATGTGACTAGGCGATTTCCCAAAAACTGACATCCAGCCGTTGTGGATTTGCCGTCGATTTTGCATCTGCCAAAATCAGAATCACTGAATGCGATCAAGTCAAAGTTATTATCCCTAGGGTACCATAGACCGGTGTCAGGGTAACCCTTCAAATAACGAAAGATCCTTTTTACAGCTGCAAGATGTGAGGCCTTCGGGTTGACTTGATATCTGGCAAGTAGGCACGTTGGGTACATTATATCTGGTCTTGATGCTGTGAGGTACATAAGAGATCCGATCATCGCGCGGTAGTATGAGGGGCTAACAGCTTCACCCTTCAAGTCTGGAGTAATTCCGTGATTTTGCGGCAATGGGGTACCGATGGGCGTTGCATCAGACATCTGGAACCGGCTCAAGATGTCACCAACATATTTAGTCTAATGGATGAATATCCCAGACTCGGTTTGTTGTACTTGTAGGCCCAAAAAGAAAGTCATTTCCCCCATAGCACTCATCTCGAATTTATCCTGCATGATGCGCTCGAAATTCCTACACAAAACATCATTAATAGAACCAAATATAATATCATCAACGTATACCTGTACCAGTAGAAGATCTCCATCTTGTTCTTTGATGAAAAGAGTACAATCGATAAGACCTCTGCGAAATCCATTCTCCAGCAAATAATTAGATAAGGTTGCATACCAAGCTCGCGGTGCTTGATGTAGACCATACAGAGCTTTGTTGAGCAACCAAACCCGATCGGGATGGATAGGATCTTCAAAACCTGGAGGCTGTTCGACGTACACCTCTTCTTCCACCACACCATGTAAGAATGCACTTTTCACGTCCATCTGGTATACCTTGAAACCTTTGAATGAGGCATAAGCCAGAAAGATCCGAATTGCTTCTAGACGTGCAACAGGTGCATACACTTCGTTGTAGTCGATCCCTTCAATCTGACGAAAACCTTGAACGACTAGCCTTGCTTTGTTTCGAATAACGACTCCACGGTCATCCTTTTTGCATTTAAACACCCAACGGGTACCAATCTTCTTGTAACCAGCAGGTTTCTCTACGAGTTTCCAGACACCAAGCTTCTGGAATTGTTGCAGTTCTTCCTGCATTGCTTCAACCCATGAGTTGTCTTTCAAAGCTTCTTTCCAAGTTCTTGGCTCTTCCTGTGATACATAACACGCGAAAGACCAATCATTTTGTTGACCAGATTCTCTGATATCTGCATACAAGCCTGCATTGTTGTTGTTCCGCAACATGTTTCTTGTTTGAACGCCACTTTGTACATTTCCGATGATGTTTTGTTGAGGATGGGTATTGTGAATCCTTGTTTCTGGATTATCTTGAACTGGAATATTTGTACCCAGATTGTTGAGATTGAGATCAACAATCAATTCAAGGCCCGGAATTGACGAAGAGGATGATGCGGTAGCTTCAGCTGTTCTAGGGGCGTCCACTGGAGGAGTACCCTCTGAAGTACCATGTACTGCTGTTGTTGGAGCTGCTTGATCTGCATCTAGAAATTCATCATCCTCTGAAGATTCGTTCAATTCGGTAGCATCGTGAAAATCCTCATTGTCGAGAGCATTATTGTTCACTGAAGAAGGTTCTTGATTGACAATAATTGGACGAACCAACGGTGAATCTGTTGCATTGTCACTCTCGAAAAACATCCTTGCCGCAGCATTTTCTTCAACGGCTTCAACATTGATCGAATTGAAAAAGTCATCGTACTCAAACATCCAAGGCTGACCAGGACATTTGACTGGTAAAGTGTGCCTTTGTACTCTGACTTCAGACCATTCCTCGACCCTTTTAGTCTCTAGATTCCAGACTCTTAAGTTCGGGGTGGAATACCCAAGAAAGTATCCATCAATTGCTCTTGCCCCAAACTTTCCATTAGGATCGATTATCATGCACGGAGCTCCAAACGGTTCAAGATATGACAAATCTGGTTTCCGTTTGTTAATAAGCTCAAAACAGGTCTTGTTGTGCCTTTTGACTGTAAGGACTCGGTTCAACGTATAACATGCAGAGGATACAGCTTCAGTCCAGAATGGAATCGGTAACTGTGACTCTACCAACATAGTCCTAGCAGTCTCGATCAATGTGCGGTTCTTACGTTCAGCGACGCCATTCTGTTGAGGAGTGTAAGCTGCACTAAATTCGTGAAGAATACCTTTTGAAGTGCAAAACTCCGCCATGGCATGATTTTTGAATTCAGTACCATTGTCGCTACGTATCCGCCTAACCTTCAAATTATAAAGATTCTCAATCTGAATGATCAAGTTTTTGATAATACCGAAGGTTTCACTCTTATGTGCCATGAACGCCACCCAAGAAAATCTTAAATAATCATCAGTTATCACGAGGCAATATTGATCATTCCTAATGCTTTTGTGCTTGACAGGACCGAACAAATCCATGTGCAAACGTTCAAGAGGAACAGCCACCGTGTTAATTTTCTTTGTAGGGTGTCGCTTCTTCGTTTGTTTTCCTTTCTGGCACGAGACACAGACGTCTTGAAGATGGAAGTTTTTAAGAGGAACACCATTCACCAATTCAATTGACACTAAATGATTCATTTTGCGTAAGTGAATGTGACCCATTCGTCTGTGCCAAGAGATTGTGTCTTTTTCTGTGGCTTTGGAAACGAAACAAGTTGCTTGTGCAGACGTTGTGATAGCTTGGCTCATATCAAGGACATACAGATCATTTATCCTTGGAGCCGACAAGAGAATCCATTCTTTCGGAATTTTGAAGCCGGGTTTCAGCACATAACATCCAGTTGCATCAAAGTGTACTGAGAACTGCTTATCACAAATTTGAGAAACACTAAGAAGATTGTGATCAAGTTGTTGTACGAAGTTGATCTTATCAAAGCTAACAACCCCGTTGGAAATCATTCCTTCACCCGTAATATATCCGCCTTTATCTCCAGCAAAAGCAACATAACCTCCTCTAATAGATTTGACGTCGTAGAGAAGCTTCATGTCGCCTGTCATGTGCCTGGATGCCCCACTATCAACAATCCAATGACTACTGACAGTTCCTCCTGGAACACCCTGCACATGAACTCACATAATTAGTTGGAGATGGGGACCCAAGCCATTGTGGTCTTGGGTCTTCCATTTTCATCAACAACAATAACTTCTATTCTTTGATGATTTGAAAATTGTGATGGTCCCCCTGATTCAATAACAGTTTTTGGTTTCCAGGTCTGTTTTGTTATACCAGTTTGACTGTTTGAAAATTTTACTTCGTGATTGTTTGAAGTTTTTGAAAATTTTGAGTTTTCTGGTTTAACTGAAACAAATTGTTTTTGAACCACATCAGTTTTAAGTGCCTTTTCAATCACCTTGGCTTGTTGGCGTTTCTGTTTCTTTTCCCTTTCTCTTACAAGTCGGGGATCTTGTTTTACAGAAACAGATCGCTTTTGGTAATTGTGTTCACGGGGATCATCATCTTTTCCTTTCAACTTATGAAGATACGGGCAATTTCGAACGATATGCCCAATTGTACCACATTCAAAACATGATCTTCGTTCAACAAACCCCGAAGTATCATGTGATCGTCTTGCCGATAATGAACTTTGTGATCCCGAGGTACTAGGTTTTGAACTATTGGGTTCATTCCTTTTCATCACTGTTGCTTTCTTGACAAAATCTAAGTTAGATTGATTTTCAAATGTTGCAATTTTGTCCGTTCCCTTAGATTTCACAAAGTTCACATTCTTTTTCTTCTTCTGATTCGGCTTCCTTTGACCTTGAGTCGGTGTTTTACCTTTTGGTTTGGCATGATTTTGCTGTTTTTGCACTGTTGGTAATTTCTGATTGCCAAATTGTTTTCGAACTTCAGCCTTTGGGATAGGAGGGCACTGTGTTACAGTAACACGTGATCCTGTCTTTCCCAAAAACTTACTTGTTGAATTTTCAAAGACTTTACTGATTAATGATTGATTAACATTCTTAATAGGAAAATCTTTGTCAGAATAAATTTTATCATCACCAACAAGAGTGTACAGCAAATCCACACTCTCCGACCCTTTTTCAGACGAGGACTCGATTGCAACAGTCTTAGCGGGTTTTGCAGGAGGATCACACAGAATATGATTCTCAAGAGGTATGTCCTCTTCGTTTATCACCACATCAGACTTTGCTGAATCAGTATCATCAGACTCATCATCAGAAGAATCAGCATCCTCAATCACAACTGGAGGATCTTGATTCTGTTCAGCAGTTACAAATGTATCTGCTGACACATCTGAATCTGACGATACTTCTTTCTGGTATCCGAGTCCTGCTGCAAATTCATTAACATCTAGAGGAACAGATGGTTCAAAGTGAGTTCTATATTCCTCATCCGGCATGGCATCATAATTGTTTCTCACGGGTGGTGGACATTTCTTGTAACCTATGCATGTGACATCCCGTTTCTCTTTCTGAACGTCAATGATGTGATCCAACACATAGCTAGAGCTCAAATAACTGTCTAACTTGAGTCGGATCGCCTCACTTTCAGTTTTAACACAGGCCATTTCCTTTTGCATTACCTCAAGACGAGTTATATAAAGGTTAATGTCAGTTTGTTTTCTGGAAACCATTTTTGTCAGCTCTGTTTTATCTTTCTTTAACGTTTCAATCATTGACTTAAATTCCTTTTCATGGTTTTCATAAAACATGTTGGCTTCTGTGCACTTAGAAAGATCAACGGTCAACTTTTGATTGTGGATGAATGTCACATCATATTTCTCTTGCAAAGCCTCGTGTTTGCTTTGCAATTCACACCACTTATCATTCAAAGAAACATGTTTGTCTTGCAAGTCAAACAAACTAGCTTGTAAAGCATCATGTTTGCCTTGCAACTCAGACATGTTTGCATCCAAATCAGCACATTTAACACGCAAACTATCACAGTTATCACAACTAACAAAAGTGGGTTCATCGACACATACCTGACTTGATGAACTGTCGACATTAGCCATAAAGGCTGAATGGAGAGAAGACGAAGAATAAGCAGCTTGATCCACCAAAATAGATCGTCTTTCAATTCCTGCTGTAGCTTCTTCCAATAGTTCATCAATATCTGCATTAACTGACGCAGTTGATGTGTCATCTTCCTGATCATTCCCTGAACTCGAGGACTCTTCATCTGAACTCCCACTGTAACCGGAGCTGTCTTCATCTTCAGAAGATTCACTACCATTGGTGGAAGATTCTCCACCACTGGCGTGTTTAAGATCCTTGACAACTTCAGCAAAACAAGCTGTTCCATCTGGAGCATCATTTCCCAACTGGATTGACCAATCACAGCCTTCATCTACTTGAACCACAAGTGCCTGGTTGGCATTAGATGGTCCCGCTTGACTCTGGTTGTTGACAGGTACCAACGTACGAACATTGTTCCTGTTCTGGTTCTGCTGGTTGCCTTGATTTCTGAAGGGATTCTGGTTTCCATGCTGAGATGGCCTTGTACATTCACGCTTGAAATGACCACGTTCACCACAATTGAAACACTTAACCGCCTGCTTATCAAACCCATACTTGGTGTCTTTCTTGCTTTCCAAGCTGGTTCTGCCTGTTCTTTCCATGAAATCCTTTGCTCGCCTAACAGCACTGGCAAAGGCCCACTTGATGTCCATCATCTCCATCTCCTCTTTATCGATCTGCTGATAGTCTTCTTGTGTCAGATTAATGTTGCCAATCTGACCTTCCACTAATCCACAGTATGCGCTCACCAAAGTGTTTAGCAGCTCCATGTGTTCCTTTGCTACTTCCACACTGACTTTAGAAAAGCTTGAGGTGTCGAGCCGTACTGTATTTGGCTTTGATTGCTGACCAGCAGATGATGTGCTTCCATAACAAGCTTGCTGTTGAGGAGGAAGTGGATTCCCATACATGTCTGTTGGTCCGGTAGATTGAGGAGGAAGTGGATTCCCATACATGTCTGTTGTTCCGGTAGATCGAACAGGGAATGGATTTCCGAACATATCAGTTAGTCTGAGCGGTCGTTGGCTTTGTTGTTGTGGTACTGATTGAGGGACTGCTTCCAGCAGATTTCCATACATGTCTGTCTTTGGAGGAACCGGAACTTGGATAGTATTGCCATACATGTCAGTGCTAGACACAAACGCTGTTTGAATTGGAGCATGTGAAGAAGGTTTTGTAGAAGTGCTAGAAGTTCCATAGTACATTTCAGGATTTTGTGGCACTGGAACTCTTTTTGCCTTGAGAGTTTCTTCCTGATTCTTGTTTTCCAGGATTTGAACAAAGTCATTGAAGCTTGTTGTAGCTAAAGTGCCATTGTACTTCATGATTTCCAAGAAAGTATTCCATTGAGGTGGCAGCGCATCTGCAAACCTTTTTACAATCTCTGCAGAAGTTGTAACAACCCCAAAATTTGCTAATTCAGTCAGCAAATGATTAAATCGACTTATCATATCACCCAACGACTCATTCTCCATACAAGTAAAACCATCAAACTCTTTCTTTAGCAGGTCTTTTCTCAATTGACGTGTCGCTTCATTTCCTACGCCCCTTGTCTTCAATGCGTCCCACAACCTTTTCGTTGTCTTGTAACTGACAAATTGATGATAAATATCTTTACTCAACGCCTGAGTAAGAATGGCATATGCTTTCTTTTCCAAATCATAGACCTTCTTCTGATCTTCCGTAAGATCTGCAAATGTAGCAGCAGATGATGCAGCAACCTCTATTGTTTGATCGAAATCTGTAATGAACCGCAACCACAATTCTGTATTTTGACCAAGAACGTATGTATGAAATCTATCAATCCATCCTGGATATTCATATAAGTGCATCAACTTTGGAGGCCGATTCAAACTTCCGGTTTCGCTCTCGCTTAAGAGAATGCTTTGAATACTTGGAGTTTGATTTGATACGAAAGCCCATTGACCGGTAGAAGTTGCATTAGAAGATACCGGTGCGGGAGACGGAGTACCAAAATACATGTCTGTATTTACCGGAGTATTCCATCTTGGATTCATTTTTAATCAAGGAAAAATTGTTACACCAGTCGAAGGATCTGAGATCGAAAGACCTGAAACACAAACTTGTTAAACTAAAACAGATTAAGTTCGAAAGATCAACTCTTGTTCGAAGGATCAACAGTGTTCGAAAGATTACTGTTGAGTTTCGAACAATGATTTCGAAAGACTCCCCAATCGAAGGATCCTTGTCTTTCGAATAAGAACTGTAGATCGAAAGATGTATGCTTCGATATGATTCCTTGGTTCGAAGGATGATGATCTATCGAACCTCCACTGATCGAAAGATGGTCTTTCGACTTCGAAGGATATCCTTCGAACTGCTCTGACACAGTTGACAAAGAGTGACAGGTTGGTGAAAAAGGTGATGGGTTGGTAAATCTTTCGGCAGAAAGTATGGTTCAGACCATCATTTTCTGCAAAAACAGATTTGAACAAATAAAATATTACCGAAAAAGGACTGTTTTTATCTAGAAACCGGTACCGGAGAAGCCGAAATTTTGGCCGGAAAATACCAAACAACTCAAAAACAAGTTTTTAAGTTACCCAACCCGTTCCTTAACACACCCGGTTAGTTTAGAACACGTTTTAACGTAAAGATAAGCGAGAAACACAGTAAAAACGGCTGCAAAAACCAAGTGAGTTTTGTCCAAAACACTCCAAAGTCTTGTAAAAACTCGGTTTTTAACAAGGAAAAGAGCCACGGCTCTGATACCACTTGTAGGTCCCTCGGAGGTTGAGGTTTAACCTATTCCTTGTTATGTCTAACACACTAGCAAGTGCGGAATCCAAGCTAGCATGCAAACCGAGATAGAACAAGCACAAACACAACACACAATCTTCACCGATTAACACCACTTGTATTAATGCGTATGAAAGGTTCGGTTACAAGCTCAATGTTTACAAATGTGTTTTGCAAACTCTCTCTAACTCTCGTGTGTGTGTGTTCTGAACAGAATGCTCTCACTACTCTATCTGTCTAACTTGTCTGTCTACCCTATGAAGTGAACACAACACATGGGTATTTATACCCAACACAGAATGTCTGGTCGAAGGATCAGATAGATTGATCGAAAGATCATCTATCGATCTGAAACAGCTCGAATGATCCATATGTACCTCGAAGGATGACATCCTTCGTGGTCCATCTATCGAATGCTCATCTATCGAATGCTTATCTTTCGAGCTCATCGAAGGATCTCAACAATCCTTCGATGACACATCCTTCGACCCAAACATCTTTCAACCATTGTCTAACTGTTTGGCCAAGTCAAACCGGAGGATGGTTGACTTGGTCAAACTTACATCAATCTTACATCAAAGACATCGTTTTGTATCAAGACTAAATACAGACAAAGTACAGACACAAGTGCACCAACAATCACGCATTTGCTGTTGTATCCACAGGACTTGGGAGCAACAACTTGAGGCAGCAATGTATTCAGCTTCACAAGTTGATGTAGCGACACAAGTCTGCTTCTTGCACTACCATGTTACGAGGCGATTTCATAAAAACTGGCATCCAGCCGTTGTGGATTTGCCGTCGATTTTGCATCCGCCAAAATCAGAATCACTGAAACCGATCAAATCAAAGTTATTATCCTTAGGGTACCTGTAACAACCCTCAGTAAAACCGACACCCTCATAATATTTCCGACACCTCTGTATGTTTTAAAATACCCTTATATGTCTTTAAATACAACCCGTATAAGAAAACCGAGCCCAAAATACAATATAGTATTTAATATAAATATAAAATCTGAAATTTTAGCTAAGGCGGGCCGCGTAGACCCACCTCAAGCCCTTACGCGGGCGATATAGAGGTTTAAAATCAGATTTCTTTGAAATATAAGTTGAGGCGGGCCGCGTGAACCCCACCTCAATCTTATGCGGGCCGCGTAAGATCAAGAAACATGGCGCAGCCCGGTGATGACACGTGTCATCATCGTGGCGAGGCTAGATCATGACCAGGACAAGCTACGCGTTGACCCAGCATTGACGCGGGCCGCGTGAGAGTCAGATTCAGCAACTATATAAGGAGGCAACGGGTTTTCGTTTTCCGTCGCTCATTCCTTTCATTCTCAATCACAATTTCTGTAGTAGGCTTATAATACATGGGTATTATATCCCCCTAATTAGCAAGGTTCTGCCCCGTTGTAAGTATTATAACCCCAGTTTCGTAATAGATACGCTGCCCGATTGATTTAGGGTTCCGTAACAACTGTCGTGGTTCTGCCCGACGTAGTTGTTGGAATGCCGTCTCGGGGAGGGTATCATTAATATTTTCAAAGGGTTATGATACTAACCTATGTACATTTATGTAAATTATAGATTATATCCAGGAAACCCTTACGCAAAGTCTAAGATAGCAAAGTGAGTTTATCCTCTTTTTGTTAATCTTTTTGGAATGTTTTACAAAACCTTAATTGTTTTACAATGCGATTAAGCGGTGATTGAGTCTTTGTAATTCTTCAATTACTGCCGGTATGTTGGGGTTTTGTATACAAAATATACTACTACGTGTAGTAAGTCGGGGATAACAGTACGTTACCATTGGACGACGAGTTAGCCAATGTGTAATATGACCCATAAGTCAGGATTGACAGTACTGAATGAGTAATTGTGTAGAAATAAACAATGTGATCGCTCTCAATACTGTTTTAATTGATAAAATGTTTCTTGATTAAACTGGGATTCACTCACCAGTATTTCCCGCTGATAAATATTTTTAAAACGCGTTTCAGGTAACACAATGTGACAGCCAATTAGTAAAAAGCCAGCTGGAGAGCACTGAAGGCTTGGGAAAAATGTGGCTATAAAAGTTACCTAATAAACGATGTTTTAAATTCAATATAATAGGGTTTATCCCTATAATTGTATTGTAATAAGAAACTTGGGTTTTGCCCATGTGATTATTACTATTAAATATGGTGGTTTTACTCTGATAAACATTTCCTAACTACGGTCCTGATGTAATTTCCGCTGCAAGATTAAATAGCTGATACCACCAAAACTCTGAGTTCGTGTTCGCCCGTTCCCGGGACAGATAAGGGATCAGGGGTTGCGACAGTACCATAGACCGGTGTCCGGGTAACCCTTCAAATAACGAAAAATCCTTTTTACAGCTGCAAGATGTGAGGCCTTCGGGTTCACTTGATATCTGGCTAGCAGGCACGTTGGATACATTATATCTGGTCTTGATGCTCTGAGGTACATAAGGGATCCAATCATCGCGCGGTAATATGAAGAGCTAACAACTTCATCCTTCAAGTCTGGATTGATTCTGTGATTTTGCTGCAGTGGGGTACTAATGGGCGATGTGTCGGACATCTGGAATCAGTTCAGAATGTCTTGGACATACTTAGTCTGATGGATGAAAATCCCAGACTTCGTTTGTTGCACTTGCAAGCCCCAAAAGAAAGTCATCTCCCCCATAGCGCTCATCTCGAATTTATCATGCATTACACGCTCGAAATCCCTACACATAACATTGTTAGTAGAACCAAATATAATATCATCCACATATACCTGAACCAATAGAAGATCTCCATCTTGTTCTTTTATGAAGAGAGTGCAATCGATAAGACCTCTGCGAAAACGATTCTCCAGCAGATAATTAGATAGAATGCACTTTTGACGTCCATCTGGTAAACCTTGAATCCTTTGAATGAGGCATAAGCCAGAAAGATCCGAATTGCTTCCAGACGTGCAACAGGTGCATACACTTCCTTGTAGTCTATACCTTCAATCTGACGAAAACCTTGAACGACCAATCTTGCTTTGTTTCGAATAACGATTCCACGGTCGTCCTTTTTGCACTTATAAACCCAACGGGTACCAATCTTCTTATAATCAGCAGGTTTCTCTACGAGCTTCCAGACACCAAGTTTCTGGAATTGTTGCAGTTCTTCCTGCATTGCTTCAACCCAAGAGTTATCTTTCAAAGCTTCTTTCCAAGTTCTTGGCTCTTCCTGTGAGACATAACACGCGAAAGACCAATCGTTTTGTTGACCAGATTCTCGAATCGCCGCATACAGGCCTGCATTGTTGTTGGTTCGCAACATGTTTCTTGTTTGAATGCCACTCTGTACATTACCGATGATGTTTTGTTGAGGATGGGTATTGTGAATCCTTGTTTCTGGATTTTCCGGAACTGGAATATTTGAACCCAGATTGTTGAGATTGAGATCAACAACCAATTCAATACCCGGAACTGGCGAAGAGGATGATGCAGCCTCTTCAGCTGTTTTAGGGTTATCAACTGGAGCTGTAGCTTCCGAAGTACCTTGTACAGCTGTTGTTGGAGCTTCTTGATCTGCATCTAGAAATTCATCATCCTATGAAGATTCATTCAGTTCGGTTGTATCATGAAAATCCTCATTGTCGAGAGCATTATTGTTCACTGAAAATGGTTCTTGATTGACAACATCCTTGCTGCAGCAGTTCGGTTTCAACCAACGGTGAATCTGTTGCATTGTCACTCTCGAAAAACATCCTTGCTGCAGCAGTTTCTTCAACTGCTTCAACATTGATCGAATTAAAAAAGTCATCGTACTCAAACATGTATGGTTGACCTGGATTTTTGACTGGCAAAGTGTGTCTTTGTACTCTGACTTCAAACCATTCCTCAACCCTTTTAGTCTCTAGATTCCAGACTCTTAAGTTCGGGGTTGCATAACCAAGAAAGTGACCTTCAATAGCTTTTGCCCCAAACTTTCCATTAGGATCGATCATTGTGCAAGGAGCTCCAAACGGTTCAAGATATGACAAATCTGGTTTTCGTTTGTGAAGAAGCTCAAAGCAGGTCTTGTTATGTCTTTTGACTGTACGGACTCGGTTCAATGTATAACAAGCAGAGGACACAACTTCAGTCCAGAAGGGAATCGGCAATTGTGACTCTACTAACATCGTCCTAGCAGTCTCAATCAATGTACGGGTTTTACGTTCAGCGACGCCATTCTGTTGAGGAGTATAAGCCGTACTAAATTCGTGAAGAATACCTTTTGATGTGAAAACTCCGCCATGGCATGATTCTTAAATTCTGTACCATTGTCGCTGCGTATCCGTCTAACCTTCAACTTATACAAATTCTCAATCTGAATGATCAAGTTTTTGATAATACCGAAAGTTTCACTCTTGTGAGCCATAAACGCCACCCAAGAAAATCTTGAATAATCATCAGTTATCACGAGGCAGTATTGATCATTCCTGATGCTTTTGTGCTTGACAGGACCGAACAAATCCATGTGCAAACGTTCAAGAGGAACTGCCACCGTGTTGATCTTCTTTGTCGGATGTCGCTTCTTGGTTTGCTTTCCTTTTTGGCAAGAAACACAGACGTCTTGAAGATGGAAATTTTTCAGAAGAACAGCATTCACTAATTCATTCGACACCAAATGATTAATTTTTGTAAGTGAATGTAACCCATACGTCTGTGCCAAGAGATTGAGTCTTTTTCTGTGGCTTTGGTAATAAAATAAGTTGCTTGTGCAGTCGTTGTAATAGCTTGGCTCATATCAAGGACATACAGATCATTAATCCTTGGAGCAGATAAGAGAATCCATTCTTTTGGAATCTTGAAGCCGGGTTTCAGCACATAACATCCATTCGCGTCAAAGTGTACTGAAAACAGTTTATCACAGATTTGTGAAACGCTGAGAAGATTGTGATCAAACTGTTGTACAAAGTTGATCTTGTCAAAACTTACAACCCCATTGGATACCATTCCTTCTCCTGTAATATATCCGCCTTTATCTCCAGCAAAAGCAACATAACCTCCTCTAATAGATTTAACGTCGTAGAGAAGCTTTATGTCGCCTGACATGTGCCTGGATGCCCCACTATCAACAATCCAATGACTGCTGAAAGTTCCTCCTGGAACACCCTGCACATGTACTCACATGATTAGTTGGAGATGGGGACCCAAGCCTTTGTGGTCTTGGGTCTTCCATTTTCATCAACGTAAGTTACTTGAACTTCTCGATGTTGTGGAAATTGTGATGTTCCCCCTGATTCAGTAACCGTTTTTGGTTTCCAGGTCTGTTTTGTTTTACCAGTGTTATTCTTTAAAATCTTAACTTCATGATTGTCTGAAGTTTTTGAATTGTCTGGTTTGACAGAAACAGATGTTTTGTTAACCATGTCGGTTTTAATTGCCTTTTCAATTTTCTTGACCTGTTGGCGTTTCTGTTTCTTTTCCCTTTTTTTTTACAAGACGGGGATCTGGTTTTGATGAAACAGATTGCTTTCGGTCATTTCGGTCATGGGGATCATCAACTTTGGCTTTTTGTTTATGAAGATATGGACAATTGCGAATAATATGTCCAAATGTGCCACATGAAAAACAATATCTTCGTTCTACAAACCCCGAAGTATCATGTGATTGTCTTGATGATGATGAACTTTGTGATCCCGAGGTACTTGGTTTTGAACTGTTTTGTTCATTTCTATTCAAAATTTTTGCCTTATTAACAAAATCTAAGTTAGATTTGTTTTCAAATGTGTCAATTTTATCCGTTCCCCTTGATTTCACAAAGTTCACCTTCTTGTCCTTTTTCTGGGTCTGTTTCTTTTGACCTTGAGTCGGTGATTTACCTTTTGGTTTGGTGCGATTTTGCTGAACTTTCTCAGTTGGTAATCTTTGATTGCCATTTTGTTTGCGAATTTCAGCTCTTGGAATCGGAGGACACTGTGTTACCACAACGTGTGATCCTGTCTTTCCCAAGAACTTACTTGTTGAATCTTCAAAAACTTTACTAATTAAAGATTGATTAACATTCTTAATAGGAAAATCTTTGTCAGAATAGATTTTATCATCACCAACAAGAGTGTACAACAAATTCACACTCTCAGACTCTTGTGAGGAAGTGGACGTGGACTTGGTTAGAACAGTTGTAGCAGGTTTTGCGGGAGGATCACATAGAATAGGATTCTCGAGAGGTATGTCCTCTTCTTTGATTACCGCATCTGACTGTGCTGAGTCAGTATTATTAGATTCATCATCTGAAGAATCAGCATCCTCAATAATAACTGGAGGATCCTGATTCTGTTCAGCAGAAGACACACTTGTATCTGCTGATATATCTGAATCTGATAATACTTCCGGTTTGTATCCAAGTCCCATTGTAAACTCCTCAATGTTTAATGAAACAGATGGCTAAAAGTAAGTTCTATCTTCTTCATCAGGCATAGCATCATAATTGTGTTTCACAGGAGGTGGACATTTTTTATATCCAATGCACGTGACATCCCTTTTGTCCTTCTGAACATCAATGATGTGATCCAACACATAGCTAGAGTTCAAATAACTATTTAGCTTAAGATTGATCGCCTCACTTTCAGATTTTACACAAGCCATCTCTTTTTGCATTATCTCGAGCCTATTGATGTAACAGTTAATGGTTGTTTGTTTTCTTGAAACCATTTTTGTTAGCTCGGATTTGTTTTCTCTTAAATTTTCAATCATTGTTTTATACTCGTTTTCATGGTTTGTATAAAACATGTTGGCTTCTGTGCATTTGGCAAGATCCACGATCAACTTTTGGTTGTGGATAAATGTCACATCATACTTGGTTTGGAAAGCCTCATGTTTGCTTTGCAAATCAGACATCTTAGCATTTAAAGAAACATGTTTGTTTTGCAAGTCAGACAATTTAGCATTTAAAGCATCATGTTTGCTTTGCAACTCAGACATATTAGCATCTAAATCAGCACATTTATCACTTAAGCTAGAACAATTATCACAAATAATGATAGTTGGTTCATCGACACATACCTGGCTTGATGAACTACCGCCATTAGCCATAAAGGCTGAATGAAGAGAAGAAGAAGAATAAGCAGCTTCTCCTAACAATTCATCGATATCTGCATCGATTCTCCCACTAGATACATCATCAGAATAATCTTCGCCTGAGGTTGAGATTTCCTCATCTGAACTCCTTGAATCACCAGAACTCTCGTCATCTGAAGATTCACCACCACTGGCGGAAGATTCTCCACCACTGGCGTGCTTCCAATCTTTAGCAGTTTCAGCAAAACAAGCTGCTCCTCCCTGATCACCAATGCCTAATTGCATTGACCAGTCGCAACCTTCATCTATTTGCACCACAAGAGCCTGATTGGTGTTCGATGGTCCTGCTTGATTGTTTGCTGGGACCAAGATGCGATCATCATTCCTGGCTTTATTCTGATTCGCCTTGTTGCCTTGACCTCTGAAAGGATTTTGGTTCCCATGCTAAGCTGGCTTTGTGCATTCACGCTTGAAATGACCACGTTCACCACAATTAACGCACTTGACGGATTGTTTGTCGAACCCATACTTGGTATCTTTCATGCTTTCCAAGCTGGTTCTACCCGTCCGTTCCATGAAGTCTTTAGCTCGCCTAACAGCACTAGCGAAAGCCCATTTGATGTCCATCATATCCATCTCCTCTTTATCTATCTGCTGGTAATCTTCTTGAGTCAGATTGATGTTCCCAATCTGACCTGCTATCAACCCACAATACACGCTCACCAATGTGTTCAATATCTACATGTGATCCTTAGCTACTTCAACGCTAACTTTGGAGAAACTTGATGTGTCCAGTCGTACTGTATTAGATGGCTGACCAGCTGATGACGTGCTACCATAACAGGCTTGCTGCTGCACAGGTAGTGGATTGCCGTACAAATCTGTGGTTGGTAGAACAATCGTTGGTCTTGAGGAAGCTGGAAGTGGATTTCCATACAGATCTGTTTCTCCGGTAGATCGAACAGGTAATGGATTTCCGAACATATCAGTTGCTACGATAGATCGTTGGCTTGGCTGTTGTGGAGCTGGTTGTAGTGGATTTCCATACAAGTCTGTGGTTGGAGCTGGCTTTATAGGAACTTGTATCTGATTGCCATACAAATCCGTGCTTGTGACAAACGCCGTTTAAAGTGGAACATGTTGAGCAGGTCTTGCAGAGGTGCTAGAAGCTCCATAATACATATCAGGATTTTGTTGTACTGGAACCTTTTTCGCCTTTAGAGTTTCTTCCTGATCTTTATTCTCCAACATCTGAACGAAATCATTGATTGAGGTTGTAGCCAATGTGCCATTGTACTTTAAAATTTCCAAGAAACCCTTCCATTGAAATGGCAGCGCATCAGCCAACTTTGTGACAACCTCTGCAGGAATTGTTACTACCCCATAATGATTCAACTCAGTCAGCAAGTGATAAAATCGACTTGTCAAATCTCTCAAAGATTCTCTTTCCATACAAGTGAAACCATCAAATTCTTTCTTGAGTAAGTCATGTCGTAATTTGCGTGACGCTTCGTTTCCTTCACCTCTCGTCTTCAATGCGTCCCATAACCGCTTTGTTGTCTTGAAGCTTACAAACGGATGATAGATTTCTTTGTTTAATGCTTGAGTTAGAATAGAAAAAGCCTTCTTTTCTAAATCATAAATCTTCTTATCATCTGGAGAAAGATCTGCAAAAGACGCGGCAGTTGAAGTGGCAACATCAAGTGCTTGATCGAAGTCTGTAGTGAATCGTAACCATAACTCCGTGTTTTGCCCAAGAATATACGTATGAAATCTGTCTTCCCATCCTGGATATTCATTCATGTGCATTAGCTTCGATGGACGATTATTGCTTCCGGTTTCATTTTCGCTTAAAAGTATACTTTGAATACTTTGATTTTGATTTGAGTTAATTGCCATTTTAGTCCCTGTGGTTTGGCCCATTTTGCCAGTATAGTCCAAAGGTTTCATTTTTAACATCTGGATCCAAAAACGTTTCATCGTTGCCATTTTGGTCCAACTGACTTAACTCCATCCATGGACCTCAGTTAACTCAAGGGCAATTTTGTCATTTTATATATCTGTTTTAATTAATTAATATTTAAAGAATATATTATACACACACCTTCATCACCCACCTCACCATCACCACTGCCACAATCACCACCCCTGCCTTCATCACCACCACAGCCTCACCACCACTATCACCAGGAACCGACCACCACAACTATCACCAGGAACCGACCACCACCACAACCAATCACCACCACCCGACCACCATGGAATCCACACATACATACAGAACACACACACAGCCACCACCTCTGCCACACCTCAGCCACACCTCTGCCACACCTCAGCCACCACCACACTTCAGCCACCGACCACACCACATCAGTCCCCCGTCGGTGACCATCACCTCCACCTCCAAATTAACGAAAAGAATCAAATCAAATCCAAACAAACCCACAAACAAAATCAAATCCAAATTAACGAAATAATCAAATCAAATCCAAACAAACCACAAACAAAATTAAACATACACAAAATCAAACAAAATCAAATCAAATCCAAACAAACCTCCTGCCACCGTGAACCATCACCGCCGCTGCCACCGCCATCATCTCACCTCCGCCTCCCTTCCCTCATCAAATATCTGCTTCTCTCTCATCTCATAAAACCCCCAAATTCACTGAAACACCTTCACCTCCTGCCACCGTGAACCATCACTGAAACACCTTCACCCCCTACAAAACCCACCACCCAACCCAATCAATCACAACCTCCAAGTTCAAATCGCACATAGATCTTCAAATCAATCACCACATACAAAACCCACAACCCAGCGCCGCCGTTTATCACCATCAACACCCACCTCCGCCTTCATCACCAGCAACACCCCACCTCCACTGTCATCACCATAAACATCCACAACGACAAACTCACCACCGCCGTTCATCACTATCAAACCTGTCGAACCAGACCGTTCATCACCATCAAACCCGTCGAACCACCATTTTTAGAGAGATAGAAAGTCAAACCTGTTAGGGACGGTGGTGGCTTGTGATGGCCTTGCAGTAGTAGTGGCGGTGGTGTACATTTGAGACGGTGAAGGTGGGGGATTTTAACAAAGATCAAGCAATGGTTGATAGTGGTGGGCGGTGGTGACTGGTAGGGGGTGGGCGGTGGTGACTGGTAGGGGGCGATGGTGATTTTGTGGCGGATGAGAGAGAGAGAGAGAGAGACAAGAGAGAGTGAGAGATGAATGGTGGTGGATCAGTATTATAAGATATTTGTATATATATATATATATATGTTATTATAATATATGTTATTATAATTATATTATAATTATTATATATAAGATAAATCTTATATTATTATATATAAGATAAATCTTATATTAATTAATTAAAACAAATAGATAAAATGACAAAATTGCCCTTGAGTTAACTGAGGTCCATGGATGGAGTTAAGTCAGTTGGACCAAAATGGCAACGATGAAACGTTTTTGGATCCAGATGTTAAAAATGAAACCTTTGGACTATACTGGCAAAATGGGCCAAACCACAGGGACTAAAATGGCAATTAACTCTTTTGATTTGAAACAAACGCCCATTGACTTGATGAGATTTGAGGTGAAGACGATTGTGCAGGAGGTTCGGCCCATGATGGAGATAATCCCATGCTTCTATACTTACTTTCCGTATTAGACGGAGTACCCCACCAATCCGGATTCATTTCGAATATTTAATGACCAATACCTGAATAAATCACACAAATCAAACAGTTAAGAATGTTTTAAAAAGCTTCTGTTAATAATATGAAAAGATATGTGTTGATGCACTACATCTGTTGACTTCGTCTTGTATCGAATCTTAGATTTCATTGTATAGATCAGGGCACGTTGTACGAGAATATGTAAAATTTTATAGGTAGATAGAGTTGATTTCGCTCATGTGTACAAGAGGGTATCGCTTATGTGTACATGACACATAAGCGAAATCACTAACATGGGGTATCGCTTATGTGGTCTGTCATATAAGCGAAACCATCACCCTATATATAGGTGACCTCTTGAGCGAAATCATAAGGATACTCTTGACAACTACGCCGAAGTGCTGCCGGTGTGAGATTTGAGCTGTAATTGTCATCCAATCAATCAAACAGTATTTTAAAGCTATTTCTACCTTTGTTTCTTGTAATTCCGCACCTGAAACATAGGAGAACGCCTCTGATCGACTCGTTCGGGTCCGAAACCGGTCCTACAATTGGTATCAGAGCTCAGGAGGAGGAGTTCTGCTGAAATTAGCTTGTTTTCTTCTGGTTTTCATTGGTTTTTCTCACTTCTACACATATTTTTCTTAATTCAGAGGGTTTTCATGGTCAAAATTGGATCAAAATTGTTCAGCACATAGATAATCTTGCATAGATAAAGCCTGGAAAGTTTGAGACTTAGATTCTAAGTAAAATGGCCTAAATTCTGGTTCGAAGGGGTTTCGCTTTTGAGGTCAGGGTATCGTTCTTGTGTCACATCGATTTCGCTCTTAGGGTAAATTGAGATTTCGCTCTTGTGGTAATTTGAGGTTTCGCTTTAGTGGTAACTTGGGGTTTCGCTCAAACGTCACTTTAGGGTTTCGCTTTTGTGGCAACTTACAAACTGATTTCGCTTTTACGACATAGTGTTGAAAAATTTGATACGTCATCATGAGTACTGAATTTTACAATGCATTTGCAACACCGACGGGCCAATCTTCAATTGCTAAAGCCGTGAACTTAGAGAATGAGACGGGAACTACACAGAAACCGCCAAAGCTTATGGGTATTGAGGAATATTATGGTTGGAAAGATAGGTTTGAAAACTGGGTTCAAGCAAATCATTTGAGATCATGGGAGTGCATTTTGAAGAAGTACGTATTACCAAGAACTGAGCTACAAACAATTAAACAGATTTCAGATTTCAGCAATGAAGAACGAGAGATGTATCGGGCTGAAAAAATGATGATTAGTTTGTTACAACAGGCGATCAAAGAAGACATATTCATACTTCTTCAACATGATAAAACATCGAAGTCGATTTGGGATGCTTTGAAAGTAAAGGTTGAAGGAAGTGCAAATATGATTAAGAACAAGAAGTCGTTACTTAAAAAAGAATTTGATCTGTTTACAAGTCTGCCTGGGGAAGACACGAAGAAGTTAATTGAAAGGTACTGTCATCTGGTGAGAACGATGTCGATGATGGACATCACAAAGGAAAATGAGGAATGGGTTGATAAGCTAGCTGATGCTTTACCACAGAAAGAGTGGGGAACGTATTTGATGATACTGAAAAATACGGGTGTTTATGATGGTTTATCGATATCTCAATTCATTGAAAAGATTGAAAGTCAGGATCTGGAACAGCAAAAGATCGCTAGGATGAATAATCCAAGTGGTCAACAGGATGTGAAGATGTATTATAAAGGCAGTGTTCCTACATCAGAATCTGATAGAAGTCCTAAGATTCAGACTGCATATAGTGTTGAGAATGCTACAGAACAAACTGATCAAAGCACAAACAAAAGCAGTAGCAGTTTCTCATCATATTCAAGTTTTAATCCAAAGACTTCATCAGAAAACACAAAGATGGGAAATGGTTGTGTGATTCAGTGCAATATAGCTCTCAATCTGTCAGAAGGTAAAAGTTTTCCAGAAGACATAGCAAAGGATCACATGGCTCTACTTGGTTCAGTGTTGATATCCTATGAGGGATTGGTAGCTGGTCGAATTGGAAATCCTATGTTGACAAAGGAGGATTATGATCAGATAGATGCTGAAGAAATGGAACTCATGGATATTAAGTGGTGTCTTGCTAGTGTTCTTCGAAGGGCTGAAAAGTTCAAAACAATCACTGGAAGAAATTATTTTCTTGATGCTTGTGTTTCTAATTTAGGATTTGACAAATCTAAAGTTACTTGTTTCAGATGCAGGCAAAAAGGTCATTTCAAACGAGAGTGCAAAAACAGAGAAGTGAGTGGTGCTCAGAATCCGTTCGAAAAAGAAGACTACTACCGGAAAGCCATCTATCAGCAAGTTGGTCAATTACAAGATTCACAAACGGCTCATGGTAGAAAGATTGAAGATTCGAAGAAAGGATGCTTGGTAGATTTCAACTGGAGCAAATACATATCTTCTGAAAACTCAGCATGTTTGGTAGATCAGAATGATGAAGAATTACCTAAAGGGTTTAGCTGGGATATGTTTGTGGATGAGAAAGGTGGTTTCAAAGCATTTATTGCAAAGATAGTCAAAGAACCAGATTTGTTTGCTAAGTGGATGAGATCTATTGGTGAGACAGTGAATAGTGTGAAAGAAGAATCTGATGCATTTAATGAAAGTTCTGACAGTGATGAAGAAAGTCTGAAAAGTTCTGATGAGAGTGTTCAAAATGATGATAATTCAGAAAAAGAAGTTGTTTTTGATCAAACACCAGTTGATTCTGGTGTTTCAGATACAGAGTCTGAAAAATCTGCACAGTTTGATCAAACTCCGGTTGATAGCAGCAGTGATGATGAAGAAGAAAAACATATTAATGTTGCAAAAAGACATTTATCTCCTGAAAGTTTTCATTTTTATTTTGCAGAACGATTGGAAAAGCTGAAGGAGAAAAGAGCTGAAAAAGAACAACAACAAGATTTAAAGAATGAAAATGTTGTTGAAGAAGAGAAGATGACCGAGGTTGAAAAAGAAATTGTTGAAGAAAAGGTTATTGAAGTGGTGAAGACTGTAGAAGTTGAGAAGATTGTTGAGGTTGAGAAGCCTTGCATGAAGTGTTCGGAAGTTTGCAAGAAGTGTGAAGATAAAGATGTGTTGTTGTTTGACAGAGAAAGATTGATAGAGAAGTTGCTGTCTGACATCAATTATGTGAAAGAATCTTACAGTGTCTTAAACAGAACAGTGACTAGTCTTCAAACAACAAATTCAGAAAGAGAAAAGGCGTTAACCATGACTAATTCAACTTTGATGCAAAAGCAAAAGGCAATTAATCATTACATTGAAGAAAATGCAAAACTGAAGCAGGATTTGGAAAATGAAAAGATTGAGAACGAAAGAATCAGAAGGTTACTTCTTAGTTATTCATGTTCTGACTATGTGATTGATAGAGTTTATCCTACTGTTGCAGGTTTTGAAGCATTTGAAGATGAAAAGAAAAAGAAAGAGACTGGTAAGAAATCGACTGTTAAGTATAACAAGTGTCCGCCTCCTATCTGGGAAGGTTATTCTCCTAGGAAACCAAATGAGGAGCAAGTCGAAAAAGCAGTCAATATAAAGTTAAAATCAGAGGAAACTGACGTTTTACCAGAAAATATTGATATCACATTTACCTCGTCTGATACTGATCATGAGTCTGAGTTAATCAAAAAGGTGGTCGATCAGGTGTTGGATACTGAGGAGGTGTCTGAGTCAAAATCTGAGTCTGGGGGTTCAAGTTCGTCAGTTCACAGTTCAAAATCATCAGAAAAACGGTCTTATAGTAAAGAATTTTTGTTATCAAAGACAAATTTGGATGATGAAACATTTAAAGTTGCATATACTTTAAATGGTTCTGACAAATTATATTCTGATGAAGAGTTTCCGATGGATAGTGTTAGATTTGATAAGATCAAAAAGGTTTTTAAAATCACAGAAATTAATATTTCTGATACTAAAAATTTAAATTTTAATGAAAAACCTAAAAAATATACTTCAAGAGTTCAACAAAGGTTAAACAAGAAAAAAAGGGAAAAATGATTACAATTTTAGTTCTGGTTTTCAAAAGAAAACAAACCAAAATTGTAATTACAAAAGAAAAGGTTTAGGTTTTATTCAGCAAGAAAGTTACAGAAAGATAAACAATTTTAAATCAAAAACAAAATTTGTTTCAGGTGGAAGTGTTGAAGATGAACAAAAGAAACCTTTCTGGAAAGAAACAAATCAGGAGTTTCTTGTTGAAAGAAAAAGAACAGGAACTGGAGTTTTTCATTCAAGAGACATTCCAAGAGATACAAGGATCTGTTTTCAATGCCAAGTTGCTGGACATATTGCTCACAACTGTCCAAACAAAGACAACAGAAAACAGGGAGTATCCGATAAACTCAAAGAAAAACTGGTTGAAAAGAATGTTTCACCAACTACAAACTTCAAAATTTTTGAAAATTCAAAAAATGAAGTTGGTGAAAGTTCTAAAAGATTTTACAAAAAGAAGGCTCATCTTGACAATCAAAAATGGGTTGTTAAAGAATCTGATGTAAAATCTGACAATGAATCTGATTCCACAAAATCAGAGGAGTCACAAAATGAGATTAATGATTTGTTGAAAGATACTGACATTAAAACTATGAGTGTGAAAGAAATTCAACAAATGGTTGGTAAAATAGAAATCTCAGATTTTGATATTGAAAAAACATTCAATGGGAATGTTAAGAAAATTTTCAAGAAAATGATTGATGGGAAAGTAAAGGGGGTTAAAGATTTTTATGCAACGAAAAAGGCAACTTACAACCCTACTAAGCAGGAATTGGAAGCCACCAAGTCAAATAAGACTTGGGTGGAAGTTTGCTTTCCTTAAAGTCTTAGGACTTTGCCGGAGATCCCAAGTTTATATCGTGGATCAGGAATCGGCATCTTTCTAATGTTTGAAGATTTTGGTTGAAAGATTTTGATAGGGTTTGAATGTTTACAGATTGAAGGACTACGCCGGAGCTTCCAGGTTGGTAAGTGTGAAGCAGGAATCGGCATTTTGATTGGTAAAATGGTTTGTGTAGATGGTTTATTCCTACATATGTTTTAAATGTTGGATATTCTTACAAGTGGTATAGAGGTTGCTTGATTGCAAACAGTGAATCAAGGACATTAAGTTGTACTTGATTTACTACAGTTGATAAAACTGACAAGATGATGAACCATATCCCCATACTTAACAAGTGGTAAATCTACAAGTGGTAAATACAAATTCATTTTCCGGAAAAATCATTTTGATTAAAACAAACTTAAGTGTTTTGAAATCTAAATGAGAAAATGGTTTGTAATAAGGGGAGTTCTGATTGTTTATGCATAGTGAATGGCGATTTGATGCGATTCGATGTCGGTTGTCAAGTTTTTGTACAAATTATTTTTAAATTTCCTAAAATGTGTTTGCATTTTAGGGGGAGTAGAAAATTTCAGAAAATACAAAAACATTAGAAATTTTGAAAAAGCCAAAAACATGATAAAATGAAAAAAGAGTTTTTGTTGCATATAAGAGGAAATGATAGTACATCAGTGGACGATCACAACATGCTAAAGATTGGTAAGATAAAAAAGTGATAAACGGTCTCACTGATGATGTGCCAGTAGGTTTTTGCACATTTAGTAGATTGTGACGAGATATAAACCTAAATTTCAAACTTGCTTGTTCTGTGGGTTAACACAAACTTGGATATATAGGTAACCCCTGAAATCTTGTTTGAAAGGTCCCTTATTCTGAAATACTAGGTCTTTATGCTCAGTGATATCTGGGGTATTATCCCGGGACTTCTAATTTTGCGGAAGCAATGGCCTAGTCCCCGGAGAATACTTTCTGCTTGCTTGAAATATAGCACCACCCTCAGCTAAAAAATGATGAAACATTGAAAAATGCTAATCATGGCTGTTGAAACAAAAGATCCTCTAAAGGGGACACACCTAAAAGTCAACTAGGCTCTCTGCTGAACGGAAGTTCTGACCTGAGCTATCACGGTTGCATAATTTATTCCCCTTACAGATATCATCTGTGGTATACTCACCTGTAAGACTGAATATTGGGATCTGGATACGGGAGTATATTCAAGTAGTGGGACACACGAATAAGTTCAAGAGCTTAAAACATTAATCTCATATCTCGGATCAATTGAACTTTGTGTGAAAATTTAAGTGGACCAGTATACTGACAATCTAAGTGAATCGTTTAGAGCTTAAAATGAAATGAAGCTTAACGGTGTTGGTGATTGGTCTCAAAAACTGATATGATTCTCTTACACGAACTCACAAAAATATTGTCTGTAAATATTTCTTTATTGCATTCCTTTACAATCAAAAATTACAAAAAAATTTTAGTGTGTTTTAGCATAAGTTTTGAAAAATTCAAAAAGATTTTCGACAATTGATATTGAAAAGCTGATTTTCAAAATTTCAAGTGCTAAACATGATGACATCATTGTAAAGAGGGAGTAAATCTTAAATGAAAAATTTATTTTTGAAATTTTACAATTGGTTCATCATATGAAAGTGAGATGTGAATTTGAGGGAGAGTTAGTATTGGTGCATATAATTTGTTAAATTTAGAAATTTATTTTTGGGTTAAGATTTTTCCAGATATTGACCTGATGCTGATGAACTTAAGGAATCAAGAGATCTGATCAAGAGAATTAGACTTGATTTTGAAAAGCCAGGTTTTGATATCTGAAGTCTTAGAGAGACAGACAGAGATCCTGAAGATTGTGCTGAAGAACAAAGGAATACCAGCAAATCGAGAGGGGGAGTCTGAAGAGAACATCTGAAGAGGAGAGTTCGGAAAAGCCCATAGATAGATCAAGACTGAAGAACTGAAGATACAGTTGGTGCTGGATGCGACTCGTCAACATCTGAGGGGGAGTTTGTTGATGCACTACATCTGTTGACTTCGTCTTGTATCGAATCTTAGATTTCATTGTATAGATCAGGGCACGTTGTACGAGAATATGTAAAATTTTATAGGTAGATAGAGTTGATTTCGCTCATGTGTACAAGAGGGTATCGCTTATGTGTACATGACACATAAGCGAAATCACTAACATGGGGTATCGCTTATGTGGTCTGTCATATAAGCGAAACCATCACCCTATATATAGGTGACCTCTTGAGCGAAATCATAAGGATACTCTTGACAACTACGCCGAAGTGCTGCCGGTGTGAGATTTGAGCTGTAATTGTCATCCAATCAATCAAACAGTATTTTAAAGCTATTTCTACCTTTGTTTCTTGTAATTCCGCACCTGAAACATAGGAGAACGCCTCTGATCGACTCGTTCGGGTCCGAAACCGGTCCTACAATATGTGACGAAATCAAGGGGTTTTCGTCGCTGATATAGGATAATGATTGACACTTCTGATTTCGTCGCTGAAATGCTTGATTGACACTTCTGATTTCGTCGCTGATGTTTGACTGACACTTCTGATTTCGTCGCTGAAATGCTTGATTGACACTTCTGATTTCGTCGCTGATGTTTGACGAAATCAGAGTTTGTTTTCGTCACTGATGTTTGACGAAATCAGGTGTTTGTCGCTGAACTGTTTTGACGAAAATAAGTGTTTTCGTTGCTGAACTTGTGTGACGAAAATAAGTGTTTTCGTTGCTGAACTTGTGTGACGAAAATAAGTGTTTTCGTTGCTGAAATTGTTAGACGAAATCAGGTGGTTTTCTTCAGGATATGTTTATGAAGATGGGTGTTTTCGTCCAGCCGGTTTTGTTGACCAAAGGACCAGGTAATTTCGTTGACAAATGGTGAAGATAACTAAAATATTTTGCAAAGAAAAACAAATATTTTCTTCTGACACAATAGGTTATTTTGTCAAATAAGTCAAGCATATACCTTATCCAATGACCTATTTTTCAAATAACCATCATTTGAAAGACACAATTTTCAAACAGTTGTTTTTATAATCAACAACAATTCATTAAACAATAATTCATTAACAAATGGATCAAACTCAGATAAGTATCAAGAACAACTCAAGAACAATTGAAGATCTGACCAAACTTATCAACAGATTAAAATTTCGAGACCCAAATTTTTGCTAAAACTTTCAATAAAAACCCACAATAACATACAAGCATGTAATATAACAAGGTTTCCACTAAAACAAGAAGCAAAACATCATGATTTACACGATTTTAAAAACGTTTTTCCAGAAAATGTATGATTTTAAACTCCAAAATACAAGAAAAACACTTTAAAATCTTTCAAATCACAATAAAAATACTTGGTTTTAACAAGGAATCGAGCCAATGCTCAGATACCAATTGTAGGTCCACCCGGAGGATTGAGTAACCTCTATTCCCTGTTTTCCGACAAACCCGTGAGTGCGGAATCCAAACGGGTAAGTTAAACCAAGTTTGGAACACAAACACAAATATTCAACGATTAACACTCCATTGTATTAATGCGTACGAAACCGTTACAAAGCAATGTTTACAAGATATCCTTATAAACTCTCAGTGTGTGTGTGTTTACAGTGTGTTCACTCTGTGAAATCTATTCAGACTTCTCTAACTGTGTTATGTCTGATGTCTGTGTATTTATACTAGATGACTGACGAAATCCCATAGTCGATGAACACCCAACGGTGAACACATGTGATCTTGACGAAATCCCTTAGATTTCATCACATGTGTGTTTTCGCCATAATATCTCGACGAAATCAAAGTGATTTCATCACTTTGATGTGCCTGGGCTTGGTCTTCGTCCAAGAAAGCTGGCCCAATGGTAGTTTCGGCCCACATGAGAAGTAGATTGGGCCAAAACATCATGCACGTATATGAATTCCCAACATGCAGATTGTAAACATTTGTCAAACATGTTACATCATCATGACATCATCATGATGATGTCATGATGATGTGTAAGCGGGAAACAGTTCGCGGCTCCGTGCTTTGCGTGTCGAACTCTAGGGCGCATGACGGAGGAATGTCGCTACGTCGGGCTTGAGCCGAACCTAACCGAGCCAAACCAAACTGAGTCGAACTGAACCGAGTCGCGTCCACATAATATGTATTAACAACAATTAATGAAGAAAGAGAAAAGGGCTGGCACCGAGGCGTGCTCAACGGGCACGGGGCCGTGGCCAAAGTTCTGTGCAGGCTATAAAAAGGGGTGCTTGGTTCATTTGAAAGGCATCACTTGGCAAACCACTACTCTCCCACTTTGCCGCAACTCCTCCACCACTACAACACCAAGACCCACCACCATCATCCATCATCCATCTTTAGAGTGTGTTGTAGTCTCCGGATCCAAGATTGATTGTAAGGGTTCTTGCCAATCAGAGGCCATGTTTGGTTAAGCCTTTTACATCACTTGGTGAAAACAATTCTTTTATGTATTACTTTTGATTTTTAATCTTTTGGCACTTTTTAGTTGAGTTTGTATTAATGACTTTAATAACTAGTTTCTTGTGTTGAAGGTGAATTTTTCTTATCATTTTTTCCGTGGTGTCTTGAGGTTACTTTACTGTCTATATAAAGTAAAAGATTGCACCATTCATGTCTTTACGGTCTATTTAAAGGTATGTTGACTACCTGGTCGGGGGTTAGGGGATGGTTTGGTAAGGTTCTTGCCTTGTTCAGTGTATAGATCCTGCAAGGACCTGTTCAAGCTTACTAGGACTTCCTTCAATACCCACCGGTATTGGATGGCGGGGGTGCGAATAGCTTGAACGCCTCATATGTAAACTACTATTAATACTTTAAATCGGCTTCTTGGCATTGTATCCTTGCTGACTCAAACCACTTAGCCGACGATAACGTCACCTTCAAAAGAGGGGCCTACCACTTTTCGCGTTAATAACTTACTTAATTATCTTTCAATATTCCGACTCTTTGGGATTGTATCCCTACTGACTCAAACCACTGGGTTGAGGGTAACGTTACCTTCAAAAGAGGGGCCTACTAATATAACTAAGATAATCTCTTAAAAAGTCCGAAAGTGCGAAAATCATCAAAGGATACATTAAAGACGAGTCGGATCCAAGTGATTCTATCTTGTTTATCTATTTTTATTTTATTTTATTTATGTTTGCATTTTTAGTATCTATTTTTATGTTTCAAAACTTTTCTCAAAAAAATTTTAAATTGATTAGATGTTGAGGATAAAGCAGTACTAAAAGCTCTTGTGTCCTTGGACGACCTCAGTATCTTACCAACGCTATACTACGCTCACGATGGGTGCACATGCCCAAGTGCGTGTCTAGTGTTAGTAGAATATCGTGTTTTATAAATTTAAAACTTGATTAATGTGTAAAATGGGCTCAAAATATTAATAAAAACATATCACGCTTTGCACACACCAAGTTTTTGGCGCCGTTGCCGGGGACACAAGGATTTTAAGGAATCTTAAAATTGACGGCCTAATCATTTTTCAAAACCTTTTCAAAACTGTGCACACTTTTTTTTAATTTTTTAGGAATTTTTGCATTACAGTAGTCTGAACACGGGGCCGTGTTCACTGAGCACGCCCCCGTGCTACATAACACCAGTAACAATTTTCAAAACACCCAGATACAGAATCTGACCATGGGTCATGCTCGCTGACTATGGGGCCGTGGTGAGCCTCTGTTTCAGTTTTTAACTTTGTTTTCTGGTCCTGAGACTTTGTGATCTGTTGAGTGATTCGTATGGATCAATGCTCAGGAGCTTACAATTACTACTATGAAGAGAATGATTACGAAGAAGAATATTGTACCATTTATGGTAATCCTCACTCGGTACAATATTATAACCTTTTCAAGCCATCCACCTCATACACATACCTTGAGGAACCAAGGTATGTACCCTCTACATCATACTCATACCTTGAGGAAACAATGTATGAATCATCTCCATCATATACTCACTATGAGGAACAATGGGATGAACCATCTACCTCATATGGGTATTATGAAGGACCAAGGTTTGAACTTCCGCACTTAAGCTTTTGGGACACTTATCCCGCCCAATTTGATGAACCACCAACTATCCTCCCCGAAGCCTAAAGAATATTACAACACCTCAAAGATATCGAACGCTATATAAAAGAAGCCCGCGCGAGGGAAGAGGTAGTTTGTACTAAAGAAGTAATAATAGAAGAAGTAAAAATGGAAGAACAAGTAAGTGAAAAACCGACGCATGTGCTAAACAACGAAAAAGGTGAGTCCAACAACACTAGTTTTCAAAAGGAGTTAATTTTTCTAGAAATTAATCTTTTAACACCTTCTTTCGAAAACCATTGTTTGGTACCTACTCATGCTATGTTTTTAAAAGAGTTTTCACACTAAAATTTACGAAATGGTAAGCATTAAGTTAAGAACTGATCAAACTACGCTAATAAAACATGACCCATTTGAAATTAACATTACACCGGTTCCATGTTTCTTTCAAAACTCCTTTATTAGTATTATTACAATTGATAAAGATCTTTGTGTGATGATAGTTGACGTACACTTGATGTTCATGACTTTGGAACACATTCTCCCACAGTAAATGTATGTAGCTCCATTCATTTGAAAGCCAAGGACTTAGGGTCGGGGCGATGATGATAATAAAAGGATTGCTATGTTCGTTGTCTTGGCGTGGCAATCATGTTGTTTGCAGCCACAACGAGTTAGCATATCTGAGCCTTTGATTGCTTACATCGACTTCTGTTTATTCTTTTATAAAGTTATACTATATGTATTTTGTTGTTGTCTAAATGGTATTTTTTTGATCGATTAATGTTTGCTTTTTTACTTGCCTTTATCTGTATGTAACCAGCTAACCAAGATTATCTGTATATAGAATACATAGTTTTTGTGCATTCTTAAACAAATGTAGTCTAGTTATTAATTTTGCTACGTTTGCAGGTTACATCACCTTCTGGGAACATTATTTACCATAAGGATAATTTAACACATGATGCTTCTGCATTCACATCAAGTGAGTCTCAGTAGAGGTGGGATTATTGGTGGTAGGTTATATCTTGAGCCATCCAAACCCATTAGAGTGAGATTTTTCAAAATATCTGATTGTGCTGATTTGGGTTTCGATGATTCATCTAATTATCATTATTAAAGTACGTTTTAATTTGACACGCATACTAATAATAATCTCGAGTTTATCACAAATATGTTGGTCTCAGTAGAGGTGGGAATATTGGTGGGTTGGGTAACTTATCATAACGGGTTGCCTTAGATGGGCCAGGTCCAGCTGGACTGATAATACACTTATATGTCCACTTGTCATAGCTTTATTTATATAATATTGAGTTTTGTTATTGCAGTATACATTAATAATTAAAACCTTTATTTAAGCGTCATAAAATGTAGAATTTGGACAAAAGACTACTAATTATTGGGATTTAATTTCCTTTTTTTACAAATTTTGTAACTTTTTTTTACAGAAGTAGTAATTCTTGGTGACATATATAGGTGGATATGGGTTTTATTACACAGATTGAACAAGAAAACACATGAGCTAACCAGAAGAGCGAATTCCCTATGGACTTACAGTATTGATTCCACTTCGAAAGGTATATCGCCTTACTCTTTCTGTTTTCGTACATGTCTTAGCAATTAGTGGATTACTAATCTTATAATCTAAGCTTAATCAACCAGATTAAATGTGCAGTGTGCTTTCAGGCTTTGAACATACTATGCTAACCATATAAAATAATAGTATATACAAGATTACAAATTGTTTAATTGAGTTGAATTTGGTCATCTGCAGGTTCTAATATTTGACTAAGTTAATATTTCCTGGATGACGAACGGGTTCCATACTCAAGGAGACGATATCGCAAAGGACTTAAAACTAAATCTTTTAAATTCCAGCTTATTTAAAAAGTGTATTATTTTGAACTGTTTGTTTATAGCGAAAATGTGAAAGGATTTGCATAGTACTTCTCAGCAAGTTTTGTATGGGGATTCTTTCAATGGTTCTTTACAAGAAAAAGGGATTGTAGATTTCTTTAGTTTATACTACCTTTGACAAAGGAAAGAAATTGTGAATTTTTATGTGTTTTGTTGTAGAAATGGCTGCTTTGTAACTCTTAATATCTCACGTTCAAAGAAAACGACACAGTTTAGCGTGCCGAAACGCGCACAGGTGTATAAACCTAGTTAATTATAGAAAATGCATATGATTGAATAGATTGCAATTATAGGAATTCAAGATAATAACATTAATTATAGAAAACACATATGATTGAATAGATTGTAGTTCTAATTATAATCATGGATTTATAATTAAATCGACTTCGACTATTGATGAATATTGATCATTCTTCTTCTTGGATTTCAGTAACACCAAATTCGTCATCAACAATGAGAATCAACTCTGTAAATCATAAGATTCTTACTTTGTTTTTCTGCGAACGCCATCGCTCTGCATTATTGCAGTAAAATACATTAGTGAACATAATTATAGAAACGCATATGATTGAATCGATTTAACATAATTAAAAAATGCTACCTTTATGGCTTTATGTCGAACGTGAGTGATTTACAAATGAGTTTGAAGAAAGGCTAAGGGATTTTGGTGATGGTAAAGGGATGCCAATTTAGTTTCGTCAAGGCGTTTAAGATTTGGTGATATTTGAATGATGGATTGATCTGGGTTAAGAAGATGTGGTGAAAGGAATACAAAGAAATAAAAAGGATTTTTTGGGATATGATGTGCCGGTTGATAAGAAGATGTGGCAGTGAGATTAAATTTAATTTGTTTAATTTATGTAAATGGTTATATGTAAAGATTTCATATTTATTTATATAATTAATAAACCGACGTACCCTTTCCTCTCTTTATTTACACGATTTATATTTGTTTTGAACCAACATGATTTATATACATCAAAACCTTTTCTAAGGGTTGCAAGTTCAATATCACAATGGTTTGAAGACGCACTCATTCATATGTTCATTAGTTGCTAATTTTCTAAAATAAAGTGGTGTGACTTTTAAATAAAAGAGACATACCCTGTAACAATCCTCAAATAAAACCGACACTCTCGAATATTTCCGACACCCTAATATATTTTAAAATGTTTTAATATGTCTTTAAATACACCCCGTATGTGAAAACCGAGCCCAAAATACCATATAGTATTAAAAATAAAATTTAAAATTTGATTATTAAAGTTGAGGCGGGCCGCGTAGGTTCCACCCGAACCTTACGCGGGGGGTATCAAGGCTCAAAACTGATTTCGATGGAATTTTAAGTTAAGGCGGGCCGCGTAAGCTAACCTTAACACTTACGCGGGCCGCGTGAGATCAAAATAATGGCGCAGCCCGGTGATGACACGTGTCATCATCGTGTCAAGTCTAGTTGGTGATCCGGACGAGCTACGCATTGACCGGAGGTCAACGCGGGCCGCGTAGCCCTTAGGCTACTCTTACGCGGGCCGCGTGAGAGCCAAATTCAGCACCTATAAAAAGAACGCATCGGATTTCATTTCAGTTCATTCCGTTTTCATTTCTCAATCACAATTTCTGAATTATAGGCTTTATAAAGCTGGTATTATACCCCCTAATTAGCGAGGTTCTGCTCCGTTGTAAGTAATATAACCCCAGATTCGTACTTGATACGCTGCCCGATTGATTTAGGGTTCCGTAACAACTGTCGTGGTTCTGCCCGACGTAGTTGTTGGAATACCGTCTCGGGGAGGGTATCATTAATATTTTCAAAGGGCTATTATACTAATCTATGTACATTGTGTAAATTATAGATTAATCCCAGGAAACCTTTACGCGAAGTCTAAGATAGCAATCTGAGTTTATCCAATTTTTGTTAAACTTTTTGTAATATTTTACAAAACCTTAATGCTTTACAATGTGATTAAAGCGGTGATTGAGTCTTTGTAGTTCTTCAATTACTGTCGGTATGTTGGGGTTTTGTATACAAAATTTACTACACTGTGAGTAGTAAGTCGGGACGACAATACGTTACCATTGGACAACGAGTTAGCCAATGTGTAATATGACCCACCAGTCAGGATTGACAATACTGAATGAGTAATTGTGTAGAAATAAATAATGTGATCGCTCTCAATACTGTGTTAATTGATAAAAGGTTTCTTGATTAAACTGAGATTCACTCACCAGTATTTTCCACTGACAAATGTTTTTAAAACGCGTTTTAGGTAACACAATGTGACAGCCAATTAGTAAAAAGCCAGCTGGAGAGCACTAAAGGCTTGGAAAAAATGTGGCTATAAAAGTTACCTAAAAGACGATGTTTTAAATTCAATAAAATAGGGTTTATCCCTATAAACGTATTGTAATAAAAAACTTGGATTTTACCCATGTGATTATAATATCAAATGTGGTGGTTTTACTCTGATAAACATTTCCTAACTACGGCCCTGATGTAATTTCCGCTGCCAAATTAACCAACTGATACCACCGAAATTCTGAGTTCGCGTCCGCCCGTTCCCGGGACAGATAAGGGATCGGGGGTTGCGACAGGAGGTGGTATCAGAGCCTAGCCACTGGTCTAAGCCAAAGAAGTGTTATGCTGACACTTAAATTTTAAATTTTGTGTTAGGAAATAATTTATGTGATTATGTGTTTTATGTTATTTGACTATTTGTTAGTTTCCAGTCTGAGTGATCAAGGACCCTCAGACATGTGTCGTCAGTTGTCTGATTTACCAAGGAGTGAAGGTACCTCTTCACAGCCTGCCCTTTCTGTGTATTCTGCTAATCAGGAAGAAGGGATGTTTGCCTTTAAAGCTCAGTCAGAAGAGCCATTCCCTCATAAAAAGAGAGGATGGTTCAGTAAGGAAGCATTTACGCGTAGGAAAAGAATGCGAAAGTTGCAACAGCAAAGAGTTCTAGCGGCTGCTAAGCGAAAGACAGATGCCCATACACAGGATATGCTTAATAGAAGCCTAGCCAATTTCCATATCCTAGCTACAACTGCTGCTGACCCAAGTCTGGAACAACTATTAGCCCCACAACCCTTACCTTCGATTCCCACTCAACCAATGGAGGTAGAAATGCCTGATTTTAACCCTGAGGAGATACCTAGGATACCAGCCCCTAATCCTCTAGATCCAAATTATGATCCATGGTTTGATGATCTTAGGGATTATGTGCCACGCTATCACTTAAACGAAGAAACCTTGTCGAACTTAGCAACGTATCCAGGTCTGGACCTTCTAGATCCCTATTTTGACAACGATGAATACATTAGGGAGATTTTGGAGAATCCATACCCTCAGGAGAATCCAGTACCTCAGTACTCAGAGCCAATACCAGTACCTGCACCCCCAATGAGTGCAGAGAATTTGCAAGAACTCCGAAATTTTGGAGAGGAAATCATAGAAAGTAGCGAGAGGATGAGGTATGTAGGAGAGCAACTCGTATGGAAATACGATGAGCGCCAGATGGATTTCATGGGAAATCCATATCCTTGAAGGAAGTGATAAAGTTGGTAATAATAATAAATAAAATATGTGTAATAATAATAAATCTATCATAGTATAGACCACTCTGTGGTTAACGAGGCATAATAGTGTTGTAATTTTTAATTTCTGTTTTAGTGTGTATTTGACGAATACTATAGCAAAAAGAGTAGAGTCGCAATGCACGACATTTTTGACCAATATGTGTATTATGTGGATTGTTACTTAAACTATTTAATTGTTCTATTAATGATTGGTAAATGTTTAAAATTTAGATGGCCGACGAAGGAAATCAAAGAAATCTGAATAATGATAACCAGAGTAACATTAACGTGGTTAATGAGAATCCAAGCATCAATAACAATGGAAACAAAATGGATAACAGTGCCGTTCAACATATAGTGGCACAAGGAATCATAGATGCAATGCCATTTATTATTCAAACGATTCAAGAAGCGAATAATAAAAGTAAGCATAGCAGTAAGCGACCAATCGAACCCGAAAACAGCATGAACAATGGACCGGTACTTCAATTACCCATTCCCAAAAGGAGAAGAACCGTGTATTACGGTTGTTCTTATAAAGAATTCTGGTCTTGTAAACCAATGGAATTCTTGGGCAATGAAGGGCCATTGCAACCCTACGCTGGATAGAGAAAACTGAGGCAGTCTTAAGAATAAGCAAGTGTGCTGAAGAAGATAAGATACTATTTGCTTCTAATCTGTTTAAGAATTCAGCACTAGAATGGTGGAACACTATCCTCCAATCAAGAGGAAGTGATAGAACTTACAATATGGAATGGGAAGAATTTAAGGACAAGGTAGAAAGGAAATTCTGCCCACCCAATCAGAAGGAACATATAGCAAACAAATTCCTAAACCTTAGGATGACTGGTGTGGATAGTAAGGGATACACTAAATTATTCTTCGAATATGCTAGAATAGTGCCAACTCTTGCTTCACCTGAATCAGTATTGATCTCCCGTTATATCTGGGGATTAATTGGGGAGATAAGACACGTAGTCAAGGGAGCTAGACCTCAAACTATAGAAGAAGCTGTAGAACTAGCAAATACCTTGACAGATGAATTAGTCCGTACCCGAGAAGAGGATCAAAGGAGGAACCTAACCCAGAAGCTCACACAAGAATTTCATTCTGGAAATTTTAATCGTGGGAAAAATATAGGTTCTACCTCTACACCTTACTATAAGAATTGCAAAAGAAAGCATTCAGGAAGATGCTCCATATACTGTAACTTTTGCAAAATATCGGGACACAAGGAAGAAGATTGCAGGAAGAAAGCTAATAACAAGATATGTTACAACTGCGGAGAACAAGGTCATATCAAGCCTAATTGCCCAAAATTAGCTCCAGCTACAAACAACAAGAATACTAAAAATGCTAGAGCATTTGTTCTGACTGCAGATGAAGCCAAGATGATTCCAGATGTCATAGCTGGTACGTTTTTAGTTAATGATGTCTTTGCTAACGTATTATTTGACTCTGGTGCAAACCAAAGTTTTATTAATACATCATTTTGCAAATTTCTAAATCAGTCATTAACTAAACTACCACAAGAATGTTTAGTAGAGACAGCTAATGGAGAAAATGTTAGGATTTCTAAAATCTTGCAGGGAGCAAGAATAGAAATTTTAAATCAGAAATTTATTGCAAACCTTTATCCCATGAATCTGGCAGGATTTGATATTGTTTTAGGAATGTATTGGTTAATAGCCAATAAAGCCAGTATTTTATGTGATCAAAAGTCAATCCAAGTAAATTCACCAAAAGGTAAAACGATCACAATTAAAGGAGATAAATCATCTAGATCCACAAAATTTATCTCTGTAATGAAAACTGCAAATTACATAAGAAAATGATCATTAGTGTATTTGATTTCCATAATCACTAACACTAAAGGAAAAGATTTAAAAGATATTCTAGTAGTATCTCAGTTTTCAGATGTATTTCCAGAAGAATTGCCAGGGCAACCTCCAGATAGAGAAGTTGAATTCGGAATCCATTTAATACCAGGAACAGCACCGATTGCCAAAGCACCTTACCGTTTGGCACCCGCAGAAATGCAAGAATTAAAGAAACAATTAGACGAATTATTGGAAAAAGGATTTATACAACCAAGTTCGTCGCCATGGGGAGCGCCGATACTGTTCGTTAAAAAGAAAGACGGGTCGATGCGTATGTGCATTGACTACCGTGAATTGAACAAAGTCACGATTAAGAACCGGTACCCATTACCAAGAATCGATGACTTGTTCGATCAACTACAAGGAGCTCGATTTTTTTTCTAAAATCGATTTAAGGTCAGGATATCATCAACCAAAGGTACAGGAAGAGGATACTCCTATGACCGCATTCAGAACAAGGTATGGCCATTATGAATTTACTGTCAAGCCATTTGGTTTAACCAATGCCCCAGCTGCATTTATGGACATGATGAACCGAATATGTAACCATATTTGGATAAATTCATAATTGTTTTTATAGATGATATTCTCATTTACTCTAAGAATAAAGAGGATCATGCAAAGCATTTGCACGCACTTTTAAGTTTATTAAGAAAGGAAAAGCTTTATGCTAAATTTTCCAAGTGCGAATTTTGGTTAGAATAGGCACAGTTTCTCGGACACCTAGTCAATCATGAAGGAATTCATGTGGATCCAACAAAAATCGAGGCGATTACTAAATGGAAAACCCCTGAGTCACCAACCGAGGTTAGAAGTTTCTTAGGACTGGCCGGTTATTATAGAAGATTTATTCAAGATTTTTCTAGAATAGTTATTCCTTTAACTAAGTTAACCTGTAAATCTGTTAAGTTTAAATGGGGATTAAAACAAGAAGAAGCCTTTAGAATCCTTAAGCAAAGATTAACCCATACACCCATATTAGCGTTACCAGAAGGAACTGAAGACTTTGTAGTCTATTGTCACGCTTCCAAATTAGGTTATGGATGTGTATTAACGTCAAAAGGTTATAGCTTACGCATCTAGACAACTTAAGAATCATGAAGAGAATTATTCAACCCATGATTTAGAGTTAGGAGATATAATTTTTGCTCTTAAGATTTGGAGACATTACCTTTATGGTATTAAGTTTACCATATTCACTGATCATAAGAGTTTAAGGTATGTTTTCAAGCAAAAAGAGTTGAATATGAGACAAAGACGCTGGATGGAGATGCTTAGTGATTATGATTGTGATATCCAATATCATGAAGGAAAAGCAAATGTAGTGGCAGATGCTTTAAGCCGAAAATATCATGAAAAGCCAAAAAGGGTACGTTCTCTTAAATAAAATCTGCAAGTAGATTTAAATGATCAGATAAGAGAAGCACAAGAATCAGTAATCAAGGATGATACCGAAAAACTAAAAGGTATGATTAAGGAATTAGAACAAGGAACCGATGGAATTTGGAGATTCCATGAAAAGAGAATGTGGATATCTAAATTAGGAAACCTACGTCATCGTATATTAGAATAAGCCAATAAATATAAGTATACGATGCACCCAGGAAATGATAAGATGTATCAAGATTTAAGAAAGAATTTCTGGTGGATAGGAATGAAAAAGGACATAGCAGCCTATGTTTCTAAATGTTTAACTTGTTCTCAAGTCAAAGCTGAACACCAGAAACCCTCAGGTCTATTACAACAATTAGAAATGCCAGTATGGAAATGGGAATTGATAACAATGGATTTTGTTACTAAATTACCCAAAACAAAGAAAGGAAATGATACAATCTGGGTGATTGTAGATAGGCTAACCAAGTCAGCTCATTTTCTACCAATGAAGGAAACTTTCAGCATGGAACAACTAGCTAAACTATATGTGAATGAAATTGTTTCATTACATGGAATTCCTTTATCAATTGTTTCTGATAGGGATAGCCGATTTACCTCTCATTTTTGGTCAAGTTTTCAAAAAGTCATGGGAACCAAGTTAAATCTAAGCACAGCTTATCATCCTCAAACGGACGGACAAAGTGAAAGGACAATTCAGACAATGGAGGACATGCTTAGAGCTTGTGTAATTGATTTCGGAGGTAATTGGGATGATCACTTACCTTTAATAGAAATTTCTTATAATAACAGTTATCACACAATTATCAATGCTGCACCATTCGAAGCACTTTATGGACGAAAGTGCCGAACCCCAGTCTCTTGGGCAGAAATTGGGGAAAAGCAACTATCTGGACCTGAGATAGTGCAAGAAACAACCGACAAGATTATTCAAGTCAAAGAACTACTGAAAGCAGCACGTGATCGACAGAAGAGCTATGCCGATAACTGACGCAAGCCATTGGAATTTCAAATAGGAGATAAAGTATTATTAAAGGTCTCTCATTGGAAAGGAGTGGTAAGATTCATCAAAAGGCTAAGTCCCAGGTATATTGGACCTTTTGAGATTATTAGAAAAATAGGATCTGTAGCCTATCAGCTACAACTGCCATAGGAAATGGCAGCAATACATGATGTATTTCATGTATCTAATCTCAAAAAGTGTTTAGCTGATGAATCACTGATAGTACCTCTTAAGGATATAGAGGTAAATGAACAACTTAAGTTTGTAAAAAGGCCTCTACAAATTGAAGACAAGAAAGTCAAGAACCTCAAGCATAAGAGACTAGTTCTGGTCAAAGTGAAGTGGGACTCCAAAAGAGGACCTGAGTACACATGGGAGCTTGAATCTGAAATGCAAAGGAAATATCCGCACTTGTTCCAGTAGATCTCGAGGACGAGCTCTAAAACAAGGTGGGGATGATGTAACAATCCTCAAATAAAACCGACACTCTCGAATATTTCCGACACTCTAATATATTTTAAAATGTCCTAATATGTCTTTAAATACACCCCGTATGTGAAAATCGAGCCCGAAATACAGTATAGTATTAAAAATAAAATTTAAAATTTGATTATTAAAGTTGAGGCGGGCCGCGTAGGACCCACCCCAACCTTACGTGGGCGGTATCAAGGCTCAAAACTGATTTTGGTGGAATTTTAAGTTAAGGCGGGCCGCGTGAGATCAAAATAGTGGCGCAGCCCGGTGATGACACGTGTCATCATCGTGTCAAGTCTAGTTGGTGATCCAGACGAGCTACGCATTGAACAGAGGTCAACGCGGGCCGCGTAGCCCTTAGGCTACTCTTACGCGAGCCGCGTGAGAGCCAAATTCAGCACCTATAAATAGAACGCATCGGATTTCATTTCATTTCGTCCCGTTTTCATTTCTCAATCACAATTTCTGAATTATAGGCTTTATAAAGCTGGTATTATACCCCCTAATTAGCGAGGTTCTGCTCCGTCGTAAGTATTATAACCCTAGTTTCGTACTAGATACGCTGCCCGATTGATTTAGGGTTCCGTAACAACTGTCTTGGTTCTGCCCGACGTAGTTGTTGGAATACCGTCTCGGGGAGGGTATCATTAATATTTTCAAAGGGTTATTATACTAATCTATGCACATTGTGTAAATTATAGATTAATCCCAGGAAACCATTACGCGAAGTCTAAGATAGCAATGTGAGTTTATCCAATTTTTGTTAAACTTTTTGTAATATTTTATAAAACCTTAATGCTTTACAATGTGATTAAAGCGGTGATTGAGTCTTTGTAGTTCTTCAATTACTGCCGGTATGTTGGGGTTTTGTATACAAAATTTACTACACTGTGAGTAGTAAGTCGGGACGACAATACGTTACCATTGGACAACGAGTTAGCCAATGTGTAATATGACCCACCAGTCAGGATTGACAATACTGAATGAGTAATTGTGTAGAAATAAATAATGTGATCGCTCTCAATACTGTGTTAATTGATAAAAGGTTTCTTGATTAAACTGGGATTCACTCACCAGTATTTTCCACTGACAAATGTTTTTAAAACGCGTTTCAGGTAACACAATGTGACAGCCAATTAGTAAAAAGCCAGCTGGTGAGCACTAAAGGCTTGGGAAAAATGTGGCTATAAAAGTTACCTAAAAGACGATGTTTTAAATTCAATAAAATAGGGTTTATCCCTATAAACGTATTGTAATAAGAAAATTGGATTTTACCCATGTGATTATAATATCAAATGTGGTGGTTTTAGTCTGATAAACATTTAGAAAACTACGGTCCTGATGTAATTTCCGCTGCCAAATTAACCAACTGATACCATCGAAATTCTGAGTTTGTATCCGCCCGTTCCCGGGACAGATAAGGGATCGAGGGTTGCGGCATACCCCAAGTTGGTTTTTGTAGTATTATATAATTATTTTTTTATTTAATTAATTTTTATTTTCAACGACCCCTTAGTGACAACTTGTCGTCGTTAAAGGGTCCTCAGGCCCGACGACTATTTCTCGACGACATTCTGACCTTTAGCATCGCAGGTGTGGTGACATAACTTCTCTTGAAGACTGGTCGTCGGGATAGGCTGTCCCAACAACACGTCTTCGAGAAAAGTCGACTTATCAGAGAAGATTTCTTATAGTGATTTTAGCATCTATAATTTAATAATACAAAACTAATGAAAAGTAAAGAGTAAATTGCCAAACTCGTCCATGAGGTTTGGATATGTTTATCAGTTTCGTTCAAAATAATTTTTCTGTATCATATTGCCCTTCACTTTTAGATGTTTTGTCATTTTTATCCAAACGTCTAATTTGGGTTATTTTATGTGTCAAATATTTGGATGAAAATGACGAAAAATCTCAAACATTTGGGACAATTATTGCAAAAAAGTTTAACGTTTGAATGAAAATGACAAATTTTTTTTTTTAAAAGTGAAGGGCAATATATTACAAAAAAGTTGTTTTTGATGAAACTAGCAAATATTATCAAATCTCATGGAGGAGCTTGGTAATTTACTCAAAAAATAAAAATATATACCACTATTCATCATCACTTTATATTAATATATACTTGGTTTGTTGAAGTCGTGCGTTGCGACGAAACGAAGCAAATGATAATGTAAAACAAAGAGTAAATTCTGATTTTGTCCCCTGTGGTTATATCACTTTTACCCTTTTAGGCCAAAAAGAAATATTTTAACATCTAAGCCCCCAACGTATTTTTTCTAACACTTTGGCCCTTAACACTAATCCCATCCTTTTACTTTTAGAGGCCAACATGGTTAGAAAAGAATACGTTAGGGGCCAAAAAGATTAGAAAAAAAGACGATGGGTGCTCAGATGTTAAAAAATTACTTTTTAAACTAAAAAGGGTAAAAGTGATATAACACAAGGACCAAAAATTGTAATTTACTCTAAAACAAATGTTATTTTAGAATGAAAGTTTTTGTTTAGAAAGCCAAAGCGTCATAATCATAATCGGTTCAGTTTATCAACGTAGCGTTTTACGATACCAAGAAATACTATATTTTGAATAAGTACTCGTATTTTAAAAAAATTATACTAGAATATAAAAAAATAAGAAAAACTATGCATTTAGACTATTAAATAAGTTAACAAATGCAATTCATTAAATAAATCAAGTTAAATGATAAAGAAAGAATGATTTAGAAAAGAAAAAAATTATTATGAAGGAAACATGATTTAAAAAAATAAAAATTTAATAAAGGCTAATAATAATCCCAATAATAATCCGAACTATTCACTTTTGTTTGTAAAATACTCCCAGTTAAAAAAACACTAACTAGGTTAAAAATTTGCTGATGTGGCATCTGATGTGGCCCTTTTAGCTGATGGGTCATATGACGTGGCAGTTGATGTAGCATTTTTTGATGACGTGGCAACTGATGTGGCAGTCTACGTGACATTTTTGATGACGTGGCAGCTGACGTGACAGTCTACGTGGCATTTTTCGATTACCTGGCAACTGATGTGGCAGGTGACGTGGCAAGCCGAATCACCAAATTTTTAACCTAGTTAGTGTTTTTTTAACTCGGAGTATTTTACAAACAAAAGTGAATAGTTCGGATTGTTATTGGTGATTAAATGAGTTGGGATTATTATTGGCCAATAACAGTGAGTTGGGATTATTTAAATCCAATTTGCCTTTAATAAAAAGAAAAATAATTACTAAAACATAAAAAAAAATCAATGAAACTAAATTATTCAACAAAATATCATATTAAATCTTAATTGATCAAGTAAATATGATTTGCAAAAAAGAAAAAAACGTTGATTAAAAACAGAGAAAAAATATTATGGTAAAGGACATATAATTTAAAAAAAAGGAAAAATGATTTAAAAATATTCATTAAAAAATAAGAGTCATGTTACTATTCATGGCCCTTAAAAATAAATATAAAATAATAAATATGTAAATATATATATATATATATATATATATATATATATATAAATGAAAACCACTAGTTATTGTGAAAACTCCAAAACTAATTAAAAAAGCCAAAAAACATACCAAAAATTTTTTTTGCATACCAATTTTCGGAGCCTTTTATATATAAAAAAAATTACAAATTATTTTTTGTAGTGCACATGTGTAATACTATACTACACATATGTATGTGTACTAGTGCTGCAACAACATTTTTTTATATAAAAAAACTTGCGATTTTTATAAAAAAATGAAAAAAAAAATTTGTGTGTTTTTTAGGCTTTTTTAGTTAGTTTTCGAGTTTTCACAATAAAAGTGGTTTTCATTTTAACATTCCCCTATATATATATACATATATGTATATATGTATATATATGTATATATATATATACGTAGGGGAAGGTTCAAATCAAAACCACTAGTTATTGTGAAAACTCGAAAACTAATTAAAAAAGCCAAAAAAACATACCAAAATTTTTTTTTTTGCAAATCAATTTTTGCAGGTTTTTATATATAAAAAAAATTTCAAAAAAAAAAAAAAAAAAAAAAATTTGTGTAGTGCACATGTGTAATACTACAGATGTGTGTGTACTACACATGTGTAATACAAAAAAAAAAAAAAATTTGTTTTTTTGAAAAAAAGTTTTTTTCATATATAAAAACTAGCAATTTTTATAAAAAAAATTGAAAAAAAAAAACTTTTTGTGTGTTTTTTAGGCTTTTTTTAGTTAGTTTTCGAGTTTTCACAATAAAAGTGGTTTTCATTTGAACCATCCCCTATATACGTATATATATATACATATATATATATATATACATAGGGGATCGCTAGAATGAGAACCACCACGAGTTGTAAGAACCACGAGAACCGCGACCCGCGGGTGGCCGTTGACCACGAAATTTTTTTTACACCTAGATCCGTATATTTTAACATCGGGGGTAAATTTTCGGTTCAAACGGCGCGCCCGAGGGGGTAGTTTTTTACGCCCAAAGTTTGGGTTTTTTTAATTTTTCTTTTTTTTTTACCAAACTTTGGGCGTAAAAAACTACCCCCTAGGGCGCGCCGTTTGAACCGAAAATTTACCCCCGATGTTAAAATATACGGATCTAGGTGTAAAAAAAATTTCGTGGTCGGCGGCCACCCGCGGGACGCGGTTCTCGTGGTTCTTACAACTCGTGGTGGTTCTCATTCTAGCGGCTCCCTATATACATATATATATATATATATATATATATATATATATATATATATATATATATATATATACATATATATATGTATGTAGGGTGTGGCTCGGCTTCAAAGTCCAAATTTCATAAAAAGTGTAAAAAAATCATAAAACACTATAATTTCAGCAATAAAACACATCTAAAACCCAAAAATTACAGAGTGAATATTACTAAAACATCATATTCAAACTCTAATAGTCTATAAAAACTTCAAACACACCATTGTAAAAATATGAATATAAAACACAATATGCTAATCAAAATAAAACATATTAATATTTGTCATTCCATAATCAGAGTCTTATCATTCAGAACACAACACAAAACCCACATATATGATGTTTTACTAATCTGCATTATGTTATTTGTGGGTTTTTTTGGTGTGTTTTATAACTTTTTACATTTTTTAAGAAATTTGGACTGTTTAGCCAACTCTTAGCCTATATATCATAATATATAATTACTAGTTTTAAGCCCCCCATGATGTGGGGCAGATGGCGGAAAAATAATGCTAGCAATTTTGGGAGGTGTGGAACCGTAAAAACCGAAAAAAAAAAAAACATAAAACAAAAACACTAATTTCTAAGACAAAGTAACTCATCTGAGGTAAAACATATATAAAATTGAATTCTCACCGACAACTCTATTAAATTTTATAGACTATATGATAATTTTAGAACTTTTTTAACGTTTAAGAGTAGAAAAGATAACGGGTAAAAGAAAAAAATAGAATAATTAAGCCACAGGAGTTCCAAATGAGAGTTTAAGCAAAAAGTGAAATAGATTAAATGACAAAATAGTCAATATTTTGTTTCAAATTAATATATATAAATAACTATAAGTATTTTTACATATAATTTAGTTATATTTTTTATAATTTTATAAATCGGATTTATTTTTATTAATAATATATATACATATACATATATATATATATATATATATATATATATATATATATATATATATATATATATATATATTATTTAAAAATTGTATAAAAGTATTATTTAAAAATTATATAAAAGATGGGCTTGTTTAGACTCGCTAGCAGTATCGAGCTCAATAAGTGAACCTCTGGCTCGTTTAAAGCTTGTTTTTGAGAGAGCTCTACTAGCCCAGCTTGTTTACACGTTTACACCCCAGGGCACATACCATAAAAAGAAAAGAGTTAAAGGGAAGGATATCAATTATATGGCAATAACCCCTACAATTTTGAGATTAGTAGTTGGAAATTAGGTATCCGTAATGGAGTAGGATATCAATCATACCACAACCCAGTTAATAAAACAGGTGGAATCTATCTAGAATGACATGTTCTAAGCACATTACAATCTACTATCTAGAGCGCATTATAATCTACTACTTACAATCTGGAATGACATCAGATTGAAAGTTTTGACACCTGAATCAGTTAAAAAATCGTTTTATCTCTCCTTAACGTGTAAGAAAGACAGGGAATATAGCCATTTGGCATACTAAATTGATTCAGATTTAATAGGTTTCTGAGAACACGAACCTAAATGTAGAATAGACAAGATCGATGTGATTTGTAAGCTATCAGGTTGAAGAAATTAGACGATTCCTTAATTACCATAGCGCTAGACACTTGCAATTTTCGTTTGTGGAAGGACTTACAAAAACGAGAAAAAAACATGCAACACTAGTTCATTTAATTTGAAATTAAAGGACAACCAGTTGAACCAAATCGTATATGCTAATAGAGAATTAGAGGATTCCTGGAGATGTTCAAGGAACAACCTCTCTACGCCACATATATAGAAGCAGAATAGCAAAATGAACCAAATCATATATGCAAATTGAGAATTCATATGTAATTAAGGCACTAACTGTTGATACTTGACTTAAGCCTAGCTAAGAAACATGTATAACTGATACTTGAACATATGCTGCAAGAATTGGCCCACTCTAATTAACAGGTGTTATCCAAACATGACTATCGACATAAGGAACAATTTTGACCCTGTCATAGGATATCTAGGAATTATCATATCCTTGAAGAATTTAACGTTGGCAGCATCTTGATCATACAAAGCTAGACAGTTATAACCTTGCCGAAAAACTTGTTATTTAATGTAAATCCAATAGGAACAATGTCACCACTAAACTGTGAAAATACATGGTTATTTATTCAAGATTCCCACCCCATATTCATCCATCACCCACACCTCAAAGTCGTATATCCAATTTGAAATCTACGCAATATCGTAAATCAACAAAGGATGAACCCAAATTTTGGTTGTAATTGGTAGTGAGCTCTACAATTCTTAAAGTTCAGTCCAAGAAGAAACACAATACTAACTATGAATCCAAATAGACTATGTATACTACTAGTTAATGGTGAAATAAACATGGTGTTTTAACCATAATTTCCAGGCAAAACTCCCAATACATTCAAGCGACAAACACTATATTTATAGGGCATAGTATATATGTTGGGAGATTTGTTACCACGGATAAATTAGGATTCCAAAAGACCACTGGTACAAGTATTCATTCAAAATAGAAACCTCTTTTTAATTTAGAATGTTTAGGATTCCAGAACACAAGATCGTTGTGATTCAAATCCACAATCATCAAGTTTAAGAAAATAATACATTCCATAATTTATGATCATAAAGCTAGAAGTTTTTTAAGTTTTTACAGGAAGACTATAAACAGAGACCATAAACACCAAAAACTTAATTTAGACATGAACCAACACCACAAAAGCAAACTGACAACACAATGTCGAAATCATCATGTTTACTTCAGAAAGTCTAGATATAATGCACTGAAAATTAGTACTTCTGCTTATCCTAATTAAGAAACACCTAAATATATAGTATAATCTAATAGTAACAAAAGGTATAATAAGTAGATCTCATGTTTTGCCTCTTGTAGCCTGTTTTGACAGCTCATGTTTTCACTAGGACCAATATTTAAAGAGTGTGCCTATTGGCACACTAAAGTGCCTATTGGCACACCAAACCCTAGAAAAATTAGGGTTTATCTACGCTGCGTATTGATCTATACGCAGCGTATAGATCAATACGCAGCGTAGATAGACCATAGATCTTAGTGCCTGATAACCAATCATTGCACAGAAAACAATGTTCATATACGCTGCGTATTGACCAATACGCAGCATATATAAACCTGGTAAAACTTTGTCAGTTCAAACATACCAAAATGACCCCAAATTTGCAGTTGTTTTATATACGCTGCGTAGCGGGTGACAATTACGTAACCATACTTCTTTCCCGTTTCTTGTACCCAATTCTTCAAATCAGTTAGAGACATGAAACGCTAAAAAAAAGTTACGTTAATATTTGGTCATTTATGAAACTCATACTTCAGGGACTAAATGGTCATTATTGAAATTATTTTAACTGAATGTTTTAGCCAGGTTAACTTTCATATAAAGATTTCTTCTTTAAACACTAACTCAGTTAGCATACTTAATTGAACAGTACAGGGACCATTTTTGTCAATTTTCAAAACTTCAGGGACCATTTTTGTAAATCCTAGAAACATCAGGGACCATTTTTGTAAATCTATCAAACTTGAGGGACCGTTTACGTCAATTTTTGAAACTTTAGGGACCATTTGTGTAAAAATTGAAACTTCAGGGACCAAAGTGTAAATATATCAAACATATGTTAAAAAGGGGGTCTTCTTTAAAGAACCGGCCCATGCAAGGTTCGAACTCGTGGCCTATCGTTTATAACCGCAACGTCTTAACCAGTTTATCCTCTGTCCAGAGCTGTTAGAATATGAAACTTAATACTTATATACACTAGTTAGGTTCTACGCTGCGTATTGACCAATACGCAGCGTATATGCATACTTTATATACGCTGCGTATAGGTCAATACGCAGCGTATATAGCCTTCTGAATTTTATATGATCGCAGAATATGTTAAATAACCTGTTAAATAACCAGTTATCTATACAACAGAACATGTTATATAACCTGCCAGAATTTTATATGTACACCACAGTATATATATACCCTTTCAGAATATACAAGAGTTTGATATATACAAGAAAAGTTTGTGCATACATAACAAAATGATAAAAATGATAAAATACTACTGCTGCTGCTGCTGCTGCTGCTGATGCTGATCCCAGTCCGCTTCCGTAATGAAGGGTAGTGGAGGTAACCCGTCATGCTGTCGCTGCTGCTGCAGCGCCGCAGCCACCCACTCCAATAGATAATTGTTCCTTTCAGCTAACCGAAGCTGCCGCTGATGTGATGGGTCAGGACCGGGCCAAACATGGCGTGGGAACTGAGGCGCCCCTGGTGGTCCACGCGGTGGTGGTGGCTGCAGAATGACGACGGCCGGCTCATGCGGCTGCGGCGGCTCCGGATCGTGCGTGGGATAATACGGAGGGAACTGTTCCGGCAGCTGTTTAAACTGATATTGCGTGCCGTTCGGATTCTTAAACCGCTTCCCCTCTGGGAAGTCTTTGGTAACGTGCATTCCGGATATAACGTTCTTCCCCGTCCGCTTCGGCTGTGCCGGCGGGCCTACATTGTCGCGGTCAGTCTCCGGATGATAGCCCAACGAAAGGGCTATCCTAGTCACGTAGGCGCCGCCGAATAAATCTCCGCGCTCCTGTCGATGATGCGCGGAGGCGAAGTATTGCGCCAACCCGTGGGCGAGAGCGCACGACCTCTTGTATAAGAGGCAATATAAGAAAAATAAATCACCACTGGTGCACCACTCCCGGTTTTTGTTTCGAGCAGTGATCGAAGTGGAAATCATTTTGTGCAAATACCTGCACAAAAGGAAACCAGTCAGTAAATAATAATCAGACGACATCGACTAAGATCGTCGTTAATTTTTTTTTTATTATTTAATCTACGTCGTCCGTAAGGCGCGTACGGGCCTAACGAGCGTCGAAACTAAGTTCGTCGTTAAAGTATAAAACGACGAACTTAGTTTCGACGCTCGTTAGAGACCTACGCGCCTTACAATTCGACATGGACCAAATAATAAAAAAAAATATATATTTTAACGACGAACTTAGTTTCGACGCTCGTTAGGCCCGTACGCGCCTTACGGACGACGTCGACTAAATAATATTTTTTTATTATTTTGTCGACGTCGTCCGTAAGGCGCGTACGTGCCTAACGAGCGTCGAAACTAAGTTCGTCGTTAAAAAATATATATTTTTTTATTATTTGGTCCATGTCGAACCGTAAGTCGCGTAGGTCCCTAACGAGCGTCGAAATAAGTTCGTCCTTAAAATATAAAACGACGAACTTAGTTTCGACGCTCGTTAGGGACCTACGCGCCTTACGGTTCGACTTCGATAAAATAATTAAAAAAAATCTGTTTAAAAAAATAAATCTGTTTAAAAAAACTTCTGTTAAAAAAATTATGTTTAAAAAAGCAGTTTTCTGTTAAAAAAAACAATTTAAGTTTAAAAAAAATCTATTTAAATAAAACAGTTTTCTGTCGACGCTCGTTAGGGACCTACGCGCCTTACGGTTCAACTTCGACTAAATAATAAAAAAAATATACATTTTAACGACGAACTTAGTTTCGACGCTCGTTAGGCCCGTACGCGCCTTACGGACGACGTCGACTAAATTATATTTTTTTTATTATTTAGTCGACGTCGTCCGTAAGGCGCGTACGGGCCTAACGAGCGTCGAAACTAAGTTCGTCGTTAAAGTATAAAACGACGAACTTAGTTTCGACGCTCGTTAGAGACCTACGGGCCTTACGGTTCGACTAAATAATAAAAAAAATATATATTTTAACGACGAACTTAGTTTCGACGCTCGTTAGGCCCGTACGCGCCTTACGGACGACGTCGACTAAATAATAAAAAAATATAATTTAGTCGACGTCGTCCGTAAGGCGCGTACGGGCCTAACGAGCGTCGAAACTAAGTTCGTCATTAAAATATATATTTTTTTATTATTTAGTCGAAGTCGAACCGTAAGACGCGTAGGTCCCTAACGAGCGTCGAAACTAAGATCGAAGTTTTATATTTTAACGACGATCTCAGTTTCGACGCTCGTTAGAGACCTACGCGCCTTACGGTTCGACTTCGACTAAATGTAAACAAACCAATATCCGACTAATCTCAAATAACCTCGACAAAACTTTACACAACTAGAAAAATTAAACAAAGCAAAAAAACCAAAGCTGTTCCAAATCGGTTCAGTCCGGTTAAATAACCAGGTTTTTTGTAACCGGTCCAAAAAACCGACCAGAAACCTGCAACGCAGAACGCTGCACAATGTTGCAGATTTTTTAAGTTTAACGCTGTAGATTTTTGACGTTTATCGCTGCAGTTTTTTTATGTTTATTGCTCAAAGAACGCTGCTGAAAAACGTTGCATAACGCTGCAGTTTTTTGACGTTTATCGCTGAAAAAACCTGCAGTTTTTTAAGATTTTTATGCTAAAAAACATGCGATTTTTTGACTTTTTTTGCTGAAAAAACAACAGTTTTTAAGGTTTTTACGCTGTAAAAGCATGCATTTTTTTGGTCTTTTTTGCCGGAAAAACTGCTTTATTTTGGCGTTTATAACAGTTTTTTAGCTGAAAAAACCTTAAAAATGTTATTAAATAGTTGGAAAAAACATAATTTTTTTATTATTTAGTCGTAGTCGAACCGTAAGGCGCGTAGGTCCCTAACGAGCGTCGAAACTAAATTCGTCGTTTTATACTTTAACGACGAACTTAGTTTCGACGCTCGTTAGGCCCGTACGCGCCTTACGGACGACGTCGACTAAATAATATTTTTTTATTATTTAGTCGACGTCGTCCGTAAGGCGCGTACGGGCCTAACGAGCGTCGAAACTAAGTTCGTCATTAAAATATATATATTTTTTATTATTTAGTCGAAGTCGAACCGTAAGGCGCGTAGGTCTCTAACGAGCGTCGAAACTAAGTTCGTCGTTTTATACTTTAACGACGAACTTACTTTCGACGCTCGTTAGGCCCGTACGCGCCTTACGGACGACGTCGACTAAATAATAAAAAAAATATAATTTAACGACGATCTTAGTTTTGACGCTCGTAAAGCGCGTACGGGCCTAACGAGAGTCGAAACTAAGTTCGTCGTTAAAATGTATATTTTTTTTTATTATTTAGTCGAAGTCGAACCGTAAGGCGCGTAGGTCCCTAACGAGCGTCGACAGAAAACTGTTTTTTTAAATAGAATTTTTTTTTTTAACTTAAATTGTTTTTTTTAATAGAAACTGCTTTTTTAAACAGAATTTTTTTAACAGAAGCTTTTTAAACATATTTATTTTTTTTAAACAAATTTTTTTTAATTATTTTGTCGAAGTCGAACCGTAAGGCGCGTAGGTCCCTAACGAGCGTCGAAACTAAGTTCGTCGTTTTATACTTTAACGACGAACTTAGTTTCGACGCTCGTTAGGCCCGTACGCGCCTTACGGACGACGTCGACTAAATTATATTTTTTTATTATTTAGTCGACGTCGTCCGTAAGGCGCGTACGGGCCTAACGAGCGTCGAAACTAAGTTCGTCGTTAAAGTATAAAACGACGAACTTAGTTTCGACGCTCGTTAGGGACCTACGCGCCTTACGGTTCGACTTCGACTAAATAATAAAAAGAGTTAAATGCCATTTTAGTCCATGTGGTTTGGGCCATTTTGCCAGTTTAGTCCAAAGGTTTCATTTTTAACCTGTGGGTCCAAAAAGGTTTCCCAGTTGCCATTTTAGTCCACTTGGTTAACTTCATCCATTTTTTCTGTTAACGAGAAGACCAATTTGGTCATTTTGTATTTAATTCTGTTAACTAAAAGGGCAATTTAGCCATATAAAATGACCGAAATGGCCTTCTGGTTAACAGAAAAAATGGATGAAGTTAACCCAGTGGACTAAAATGGCAACTGTGAAACATTTTTGGACCCACAGGTTAAAAATGAAACTTTGGACTAAACTGGCAAAATGGCCCAAACCACAGGGACTAAAATGGCATTTAACTCTAATAAAAAAATTTAACGCCGAACTTAGTTTCGATGCTCGTTAGAACCGTACGCGCGTTACGAGCGTCAAAACTAAGATCGTAAAAAAAAATATGTTTAAAAAAATATTTTGTTTAAAAAAAAAAATTGTTTAAAAAAAATCTGTTAAAAAAAAAACGACGAACGTCGACGTCGTCCGTAAGGCGCGTACGGGCCTAACGAGCGTCGAAACTAAGTTCGTCGTTAAAGTATAAAACGACGAACTTAGTTTCGACGCTCGTTAGGGACCTACGCGCCTTACGGTTCGACTTCGACTAAATAATAAAAAAATTTAACGCCGAACTTAGTTTCGACGCTCGTTAGAACCGTACGCGCGTTACGAGCGTCAAAACTAAGATCGTCAAAAAAAATATGTTTAAAAAAATATTCTGTTTAAAAAAAAATTATGTTTAAAAAAAAATCTGTTAAAAAAAATCTGTTTAAAAAAAACAGTTTTCTGTTTAGAAAAAAAAACAATTTAGGTTTAAAAAAAATATATTTTCTATTTAAATAATAATAACTATTATTAAAAAATAATAACTAACGTACCTGTGGAGCGGATCCTTTATCGTCGTAACCCTCCCCTGTTGGTGGTCCCACTGACCGATGTCCGCGATCAGAGCCCAAAACCCTAAAAGCGTGGGTTTATCAACAATTAGCAACCCCTGTTTACACGAATGTTTATTAAACGTTAAATTAATATTAAATCTTAAATTTTATATATTAAAATAATAATAATAACAATACAAAATTTGTGTTAAACGTACCGTCCTATATAGATCCGTAGCGATCTCAGCCTCCGTATACAAACCGCTATGCACCGCAAAGTCTGCAAGTGACATAGAACGCGCCTGGCCAGCCATGCGAAACGAAACCTCGGCCGGCTACGCGGGGTCCACAGCCTCATTTGGCCGACGAGGATGAAACTCGAACGACGACAGGAACTCGATCAGTATCTCCCAGTAGCTCGGCGTAAACGCTAGCTCAAACAGTCGATCCCACGGTGAATCACGGGGAACAAACTCCCGCGCCCAATCTTCCGCCGCGAGCTCCCGGAGGGTTTTCCAAGAAACCGCAAAATGGGCACCGATGTGCATCTTCCGAAGCTTGTTGCAACGGAGAGCAGCGTCGGACTCCGGAGGAAACTCCAAATACGGGTGATTCAGGAGAGGATCCGCCGGTGGACGCTTCCGCTTTTGCGGCTGCTCCGGATTAATTTCTTCTAATTCCATTTCAGCATCCATCTTTCTCGTCCTGAAAACACATTGATCAAAATTAATTAAACACCCGTTTGCGGCTGCATTTCGCAAACGGCTGCGAAATCGCTGCCGTTTGCGGCCGCATTCAATCTCAATGAACTTTGTTTCTATAATGGGTCAGTTTGGATTCTGTTTTATCTCAAACGGGTCAAATTGGTCGAAGGATACAAGGGGGTTGAAATAATGCATAAAACTCCTAAACCGTAAGGCGCGTAATTAGATTACTGGTATGCAGTTTGGTCGAAGGATACAAGTGCATTTCTGTTTTAAAGCTCATACCCTTAAGCCAAACACCCTCTATGATTCCTAGACCCATTCCTTCATTCCCAATCCCCACGATCCAAACACACCCTAATTAGATTACTGGTATGCAGTTTGTTCACAAAGATTGATCTAGATGGTGATGCATACATATAAACTCATCTCATAACATAAATTAACCAAACAATAACTGCAAACATTTCAGCATATATCATCTAACATTAATAGATTAACCAGTAAATACGAATCATCGACATTCAAATTAACATCAACCAGATCTTTAAACTTCAAAAATAAAAAATAATATATTTAACAATGGCTAAACCCTAACAAGTCAAACAAATCAACATTAATCAAAGCTTAACCAAACCCTAATTTACGAAAGTTCAATGACTAACCAAACCCTAACTTACCTAAAAAACATCTAATTTACGGATAAAATACAAAAAAAAAATCAAAATTACTTAAATAGGTTGAGTAAATACCTGTTTTATACTTCGAATTCGTGTCGTATACGGTCGATTTTGTCAGTCGCCTTCGTATGCTCTCTTGTGTGTGTGTTTTTGAGATTTGGGGAAGAACAGAGCTGCGTAGGTATTTCTCTGATTTAAATCAGTACCTCTACGCAGCGTAGAGATCCCTACGCAGCGTATAAGAATAATAATTTTACCATTTTGCCCTTGTGTTTGGGGCAATATGGAGCTGATTATAAGGGTAAATAGGTCATTTAGAACATTTTATCAGCTGCGTATGGATCTCTACGCTGCGTAGGATTAATATAATTATTAATTAAATTCAGAAAACAAAAAGGAATTTATTATTATTATTATTCTTGTTATTATTATTATTCTTGTTATTATTATTATTATTGTTATTATTATTATTATTATTATTATTGTTATTATTATTATTGTTATTATTATTATTATTATTATTATTGTTGTTGTTGTTGTTGTTCTTATTATTATTATTATTATTATTATTATTATTATTATTATTTTTATTTTTAAACTGACCTTTTTCTACGCTGCGTAGTGATCTATACGCAGCGTATAGAAAAGTGGTAGATGACCTTTTTACCCTTATAGTCAGCCTCGTATTGCCCCAAACACAAGGGTAAAATGGTAATTTAACATATATAGGTTTTGAAATTTTGATTTGGGGGGAAAATGTCCGCCTTTTACATACGATGCGTATGGAGCAATACGCTGCGTAGTATTCTATTAGTTTTACCATTTTGGCCTTGTGTTTGGGGCAATACGAAGCCAAAGACAGGGACTATTTTGTCATTTGAGTACCATACGCTGCGTATGGATCCCTACGCAGCGTAGATAAAGCTACATTTTTTATTATTTTTTTTTGTTTTTTCCTTTATTTGATACATAATACAAACAAATATAATTTAGAATTATAAAAATAAAAAATGATACAGACTTTATAAATTAAAAAATTTCTACAATTTACAAAAATACAAGTTTCCGCTTAATCTTCGATAACATTTAAACTCGGTTCTCTGTCTTTGTCTGAGTCTGCTTGAGGATTGATTAACTTGAAGTAGTGCTGTAACCGCGGTCTATACATTTCTTCCCACCGTTCCGCAGCTATTGATCGATGTGTCGACCACAACGGGGTCTCTAAAGGCATGGGGTAGTCTCCTTCCAACTTAGCATGTATGTAGTGTCCCCCGTCAACATGTACGAGCGTTATCGCTTGAGGTCGTGGATCTAGTGGGGCATCCGTTAATGGGAAGATGGTAGTGCTCCATTCGATTCTTAGCACGCGGAGGACAATATTATACCTTTGTGCTACGAGAAGCCCTACCTGGGGCATTTCCATCTAGTGGCTTGGACCGCACCCTGACACTGAATGCCATTTGATGCTGTTACGTATTCGTTCAAAGTCTCCTTCGTTATATGTTTCGAATATATGCTTCCAACGTGGCTTGTTATGGTCAATCTCCAGTAGTAAATCTCTTCGAATATTGGTCCATGCGTGTTCCGTAAAACCTAACCCGACAGCCACAGACCTGTACCCACAATGACCGTCTGGGGTCACATCTTGTATACGCGATATGTAAGAGTGAAACTCTGATGGAATTTGATTCTTAAACCTCCTAATGCTTAACAAGTGCTCGTCCCCCTTCATTAATGGAAAACCCTTATCATCCCGCGTCTCCTTCTTTTTAGAACTTGTTGAACTGTTTCGTTGCATTTTAGGTTTTTCAGACTTTACAACCGAACCAGTTCTACGAGAGCCCTCTGACGGTACGTATGAGCTGTGTCGGGGTAAATCGTACCTATGTTTGGGGGAAGCGGTATATACGTTGCTGTCCTCGCCATAGGAGCTGTGTCTCGCAGCTTCGTCTAACCTGGCAGCTTCATCTAGCCTTTCTTGTACTTTCTTTGATGTAGGCCGACCGCGAGTATTTTGCTGGACGATCGGTGGTTTCTTGGTTGACGATTTGGGGTGAAGACCGCTTTTATCTTTGAAAGCAAACTCTTTTGCTGAACGGGGGACTGCGCCTCTAAATGTTGCCGCACATTATTTAGCTCTTCTACAACATCGACTTCCTCGTCTACCAGTTTACACGGGCGCAAGTCAAGCTTACGCCAGAATACATATAAGTCGTCGAGTTGTATCATACGCCCTGTACAGTTAAGTTAATACGGTGTGAGAAACAGCTAAATCGTACAAGATAACAAAAGGTTTGTGGTTTTAATATTTTTTACCTGTACTTTTGTAGTTTTCCAGCCTACAAGCACACGGCAATCCACAGCTAAGCCACATATGGCAACCACATGATGCGTTAAGTTTCCGCAACACCTCCATCTTCCTGGTCAGCTCTTTTGCCAGCAAATCAAGTGCTTCATGGGAAACCTTTCCACGTAGGTTGTCCAACACTCAGCGTCTATGGTGGTTCATCGTTTTTTCGATGCTCTCAGTGAAACTTTTTTGTATTTCATCGTACTGAGTTTCAACTATATCAATGACGCATCTTGCTATTCGCTCCAATGAACTCCCGCGCGTAATGTATCTTTTTAAATTTGCGTGCTGGCTCTCAACTCTGTTGGTGGTGCGCTGACCAAAGTTGCGACACTTATCGGTCCACGCATAAACGAACATTTCTTTATAGTTTTTGAGCCAGTTTTCGTAGACGTAATCATAGACACCTGCAAAAATAAAATAATGAAATGTAAAAGCGTGTGTAAAATATAATAGATTGGGTGAGTCGTTTGTTGAATGAACACTTACTTTCTCGGTTGGCAACCACGAGTCGGTTATACATTTTCTCCAAGTTGTACTTGTACATGGGCTCTGAAGAAGATTCGCACAATCTCCGCCAGTACGACATAAATTTCCCCCAATCTTCTTTATCGAACCCTTCCTTGCAATTTTGCACTATATTTTGTTGGATGTGAAAGTGGCATAGAAGCCTGGTTGCGTTCGGGAATACTTTAGAACACGCGTTAATTAGGGCAAGCTCCCTATCCGTGACTATCACACGCGGCATCATATATTCATGCAATATTGACTTGATCCGCTCAAGCACCCACACGTAGTTACCCTTTCGTTCTTTACAAATAACGGCATGTGCGATACAAAAAGACTTCCCAGTCGACGTCATACCCACAACCTGGACAAATGGCATGTTGTAGAGGTTTGTTTTGTAGGTCGCGTCGATCAACATCACGTGCGGGAATGCACGCCACATAGTGATTGAATAAGGATGAACAAAGAAAATCTCTGTTACGACATCTGTTTTGGGTTCCTGTCGGGTTTCGTAAACGAATCGGTGGTCATGCAGCAGGCTTTCCAGTGCCTGAATAGGATTCTTTCCGTCCACTATGGTCGCTCTAATTTTTTGTACCGCATTTTGCACGTCTTTCTGAACATGCAGGCTGTCGGGGAACTGCTTTCTTAGGGTTTGAAATATGATACGTGGTTCCATGTTTTGAGCAGTTAGCTGCTCCACTAGCTTGTATTCGGCTTCAGTAAATCTTCGCACAAACGCATGGCCCAACAGACTCGTCGTAGGTTCGTGGTTATGGTTCGCGTCTTCCACTTTTAACTCCCACGTGTCATTCGTCACGTCCCGGATGGCGAGTAATGAAAAGGGGCAACCGATTTTTTTGCTACCAGCTTTCCTAACTGTTGCTTTACTACGGTGCTCACCACTACGGTCGCACACAAGCCATACCATCCCAGTAGTACCGCCAATATTTTTCGATCGGCGGGTAACAATTACGTAACCATACGCCTTTCCCGTTTCTTGTACCCAATTCTTCAAATCAGTTTGAGACATGAAACGCTAAAAAAAAGTTACGTTAATAATAATAATAACAATAATAATAATAATATTAATAACAATTATAATTATAGTATTTTACCAATAATACCAATAATAACAATAATAATAATAATAATAATAATAATTATAATTATAATATTTTTAATAATAATAATAATAATAACAATAATAATAATAATTATAATTATAATATTTTTAATAATAATAATAATAATAATAATAACAATAATAATAATAATATTAATAACAATTATAATTATAGTATTTTACCAATAATAACAATAATAATAATTATAATTATAATATTTTTAACAATAATAATAATAATAACAATAATAATATTAATAATAATTATAATTATAATTATAATTATTTTTAATAATAATAATAATTATTTTAATGTGATACCTCATTTATTTGAAACGGATTGCCCGGGGTAGATGGTTCATAAAGTGATGTGTTACGGGGCTCATAACCATATCCACCATGTTCTTCGTATCCACTGTAACCACCTTCACCCCCATATCTATCGTATCCACTGTATCCACCTTCACCCCCGTATCCACCTTCACCCATGTATCCACTGTAACATTCGTATCCATCTTCACCCCCGTATACCCCGTAACCCGGATACGATTGCTGCGTCGGGTAATATGGTTCATCAACAGGTGCATTCTCAGCGTCGTATCCACTTTGTTGCACGTACGGAGATTCATACCCGTATCCGTAATCCGGATACACTTGATACGCCGGGTAATTTGGTTCATCAACAGGTGGAGTGAGAGTCTTGTTCAAGTCTGGCAACTGTGTTTTTTGATCAACAGGGACTCTAGACACAACCTCCTCCTCCTCATTGGCATTATTTGCTCCCCTTGTGTCGTTAGAATAGCGATTACCGAAATAATTATCGGTCCAAAATGATGACATTTTGGTTTGGAATGTAAACTGTTTGCTGAAGAACAAAAGAAATGCGAATGAAAGAAGCGATAAATGATAAATGAATGGAAGATGAAAAGACAGCACACACTGCTAAATAGACTTTCAATTATACTAAAAAAGGCAGCGTATAGCCCTCTACTCCCCATATAACTTTATTCCCGTGCCTGACAACATCGCATCAGAGTCAAATCAGTCTGACATACGCTGCGTATTGACCTATACGCAGCGTATATCAAGTGTTCAAATACGCTGCGTAGAGGTCAATACGCAGCGTATAACCTAACTAGTGTGTATAAGAATTAAGTTTCATATTCTAATAGCTCTGGACAGAGGATAAACTGGTTAAGGCGTTGCGGTTCTAAACGATAGGTCACGAGTTCGAATCTTGCAAGGGCCGGTTCTTTAAAGAAAACCCCCTTTTTTACATATTTTTGATATATTTACACTTCGGACCCTAAAGTTTCAATATTTACAAAAATGGTCCCTGAGGTTTCAAAAATTGACACAAATGGTCCCTGGAGTTTCGTAAGTTTACACAAAATGGTCCCTGGTGTTTCGAAAACTTACATAAACGGTCCCTGAAGTTTTGAAAGTTGACAAAAATGGTCCTTGAAGTTTCGAAAACTGTTTTATATACGTTGCGTATTGACCAATACGCAGCGTATATAAACCTTGCAAAAATTTGACACTTCAAACCTACCAAAATGACCCCAAATTTGCAGCTCTTTTATATACGCTGCGTATTGACCAATACGCAGCGTATATACACCTTGTTTTCTGTGCAATGATTGGTTATCAGGCACTGAGATCTATGGTCTATCTACGCTGCGTATTGGTCAATACGCAGCGCAGCGTATTGGGTTAACCCTATACGCTGCGTATTGACCAATACGCAGCGTATTTAAACCCTAAGTGTGCAGATAGGCAAACTCAGTGTGCAGATAGTGAGGGCCTATTTAAATTCACAGCAAACAAATAATGCACTGTCGTAATGTCCTCTATGCCAATTTTAAAAAAAAAAAAAAAAAAAAAAAACTTGGCTGCAATTCTTTTGTAGATATTGGATAATCTTGATGGGTTACGGGTCGAAATCGGGTTTGTTTACGGGTCACGGGTCGGCACGTTATCGGGTTGCCGGTTCACGGATACGGTTCGTTAAGATTGCGGGTCAATAAGCTGCATGTTCTCTTAATCATGGGTGTGAACATGGTCATGGAAGTCAAGTGTGAACATTGGAGTATTAAAGTTGGAGTAATGGCTGGGAAGAATGAAGTTAGCTTTAAATTCTATTATGCATGTGTTGTTCACATTAGATTTTCCTTTATGCTTTTAATTCCTACGTGCATGTACAAGGCTATATAAAGCCTCATTTGTGTAGTAAACAAAGTAACCTTCTCCATTTTCTTTTTTTCTTTCATTTCTCTGCATATTACACACAGTGAGTGTTGTGAGTGTGAGGGGCCTGAACCAACAATTGGTATCAGAGCTATAGGGCTCGTACTGTGGGTTTGAGAGTCGACTTTCGGAGAAGAAGGGAGCAGTCCCTCTAAACTGCGAGGTGAGAAGATAGAGAGAACGGGACAGAACTAGAGAACGGTGGTGTTTGCGTAGATGAGTGAAGTCCACAAGCGGGTGTGGAAGTTCAAAGTAAGAAAGAAGAGCAGCGAGGTTCTGTGTGAACCGAACATATATGGTTCTAAGTGAGCCATGTGGAGAAGAAATCGAGACTTTTAGAAAAGGAGAGGTTCTTAGTGAACCGAGTATGGTTCCGAGTGAGCCGTGCGGAGACAATGAAGAAGATGATCTTAGTGATCGAAGAAGGGTTCTTTGTGAGCCGTATGAAGAAGAGTTCTGAGTGAGCCGGTAGAAGACGAGGAAGAAGCTGATCTGTGTGATCAAAATGTATCTGCTCTGTGTGTGGCAGGCGTGAGAAAGGAGGACCAGATCTTTGTGATCAAAGAAGGTTTAGAGAAAGAACCAACGGATCTGTGTGATCGAGAAAAAAAAAATAAAAAATCTGTGTGATAGATGCTCGGGAGTAGATAACAAGCTGTGTGGTTCAGAGTTTCGAGTGGATAAAGACCTGTGTGGTGACGAAGAACGACCAAGTAACTGAGTTCTGTGTGAACGTAGAAGAAAATAATTGAGTGAGTTCTGTGTGAACAAAGAAAAGAAAAAAAAGGCAGGGGTGCAATTGATATATTCAGACGTGGTTGACTTTTGTGGTTTGTTGTAACCTAGAAGATAAGGAATTATGTTTGTTTTATTTTGTGGGTAAAAAGTCTGTATTCAAGTTTGGTGGGTGGTAAAGTACTTCATGATACAGGGCTGCAAACACTATACGGGACGATATGATTGGGTAGTTTCGGAGTTCTTCGGTGTTGAATCGGTAACAAAACGGAACCGAGGTGCAGTGGAATGTGGCTGCTAAAGGCGAGTAAGCAAGCAACCGAACTCGTGTGGTTCATTTAGCAAGTACAAGAAGATGAAGAACGAATGGCGGTTAATGAGAATAACAAGAACAAATACGGGTTAACGAGAAGAGCAAGAGCGAATGCGAGCAAGTAACAAGAACCGAGATCAAGATTATGGGGGTGAATATTGGATAATCTTGATGGGTTACGGGTCGAAATCGGGTTTGTTTACGGGTCACGGGTCGGCACGTTATCGGGTTGCCGGTTCACGGATACGGTTCGTTAAGATTGCGGGTCAATAAGCTGCATGTTCTCTTAATCATGGGTGTGAACATGGTCATGGAAGTCAAGTGTGAACATTGGAGTATTAAAGTTGGAGTAATGGCTGGGAAGAATGAAGTTAGCTTTAAATTCTATTATGCATGTGTTGTTCACATTAGATTTTCCTTTATGCTTTTAATTCCTACGTGCATGTACAAGGCTATATAAAGCCTCATTTGTGTAGTAAACAAAGTAACCTTCTCCATTTTCTTTTTTTCTTTCATTTCTCTGCATATTACACACAGTGAGTGTTGTGAGTGTGAGGGGCCTGAACCAACAGTAGAAAGCTAGATGGAAACACAGAGGGTTTCCCCCAAGATTCAGCCGCCCTATATTCTTCCGTTACCCACACCTCACACTCACCATTTTGCTATGCTAGCAGCTGGTATTGGATATCCACCATTTTGCTTGATACTTTTAAGAAAACATGACCCAACAACTTGAGAGACGGAGATATCAGTTCATAGTTTTGAAACAGATTGAGTACTGTTCGGGACAACAATAGAAGGTGCAGTCATGTTATCAGCTAACTATTTAATTGTTTTACCAAGATTGATAAATGTACATTGGTCTCAGTGAAAAACAGCTGGAAAATCTCTAGAATAAGACATGAAATAACAACAATTAGAATGCTAATAATTATTGAACCCTTGAATGCCGAAAAAGTACTTAACCTGATCCTGATCAATGAGAAGAATAATAATAACAAAAAATGAAATACAGTAAGACAAAAGAACATTAAAACACAATGTTAAACACAACATGCTTATAATTGAGATCCTTGTGTAATCCACTAAACAGTGATGCTTTACCTCAGCCTAATTAAGAAACATATATATATATAATATGCATGTAGATAAATCTGTCTTGCCTCTTATTTATTTTTCACATTTTATATCCCATTAATTTAGTATAAAGATTTGGAAAGAAAAAGAGCACAACACATAGTAGGAAATTTTGGGGAACACCCTTACATGTGAACATGAGCATGCCATTGTATTTTGACAGATAACAGCTCCAGCTGATTTGTACTCACAAGTCTAGACAGTTAAAATTATACAGTAATGAATCTGAGAGATGCTACTTCAGCTAGTTAAGCCAAAAAATTCAGATTTTGATGATAGATGAGCTCTTGGATAGAACCATTGATCCCACTTTAATGTGAAATTGACTTGAAACCGAGGTATCATAATTCTCATGAAACCAATTGACTTGGTGAAAGAATCGGCCACATTCCAATCTTTAACTAATAACTAAAATGCTTGTTGTACGATGATATCATGATTAAAATCTTGCTTTAAATGTTAGCATGGCCAGCACTAAATATGTTAACATGGATCAGCATGCATGGTTTCCATTAGCGCCGCTTTGTGCAGGAACATAAGAGTTTCAATGGCCTTTTACAAAAAAACAATTATAGGAAAATAACTTTGGTTGGGGGCCAAAGTGATGTTGAAAAGCTAAAATGATCTCTGAGAACTATTTATAACTGAGACGAGACATGATCTAGGAAACGGATTGGGGACGTTACTAAATAATGATTTTTCTTAAAAAACAAAGATTGGTGGCAGAAGAACACCAATGGTGGTTATCCACATTGATGAGACCATTTTGACAGTGACCCAGTTAATAAATCAGCTGTATAACAACTGATTACAGTCAGGAACAAAACATCCATATCATCCTTACTCTAAAAATAGCTTGGGTACTAAGAGTGAGTCAATGTATGCTTAATGAATGAATCTAGAAAGTAGGAGAGACCAATTTTGTGTTTTCATGGAGAAACTGACTGTGTGTTACAAAGTCATAATACCATATCAATTGCAACATCATTAGGGGGTTCCTTGCAGACCTTAATTGAACCAGGTTAATAACCCACGAGCTAGTATATAAAAAAACCCTTCTGGATGAGAAGGTTTAACAGGACACCATAACTCTAACTTGAATGTAGAATAAACACATGATCCTTAAAGATCATAAAACCAAACACTTGCCAACTTTTTAGCGGAAAAAGTTGCAAAAGATATAAACGTGCACCACCAATGTCATAGATATAGAAGCAGAAAAGAAAACTACACCAGAATATCAAACATATCACATATGCTAACAATAGAGAATCTTTATGTAGTTAAGGCACAACATTTGATACTTGATCCAAGCTTAATTATGAAACACACATAGTATAATTAATGCATAATGGTTGTAACAGAAAGATGTATTAATAACGAGGCCAAATCTTGCTTCTCGAGACCTTATTGACATATCACCTTCCTGTGAGGACTTTATTGAAATGTTAAATGAACATAAGCTGCAACCGTTGATCCAATCTAATTAGCAGGTGCTATCCAAACAAGACTGTCAACATAAGAAATGATTTTGACCCTGTCAAAACCAAACCTTGAAGTAGCAATTACCTCCAAGGAATTAACCTTGGCAGCAATTTGATCATAAAAAGCTAGACGGTTCTTATCACCGTGTAGAAGGAACTCCTTATTTAATATGAATCCAAGGGGAACTATATTACCACTAAACTGGGAAAATCCATGGTGTTTCACCCATGATTCAGCCACCCCGTATTCATTCATCACCCACACCTCGATGTCGCCATCTTCCATGTATGACATCACACAAAGATTTCCAGACAAATGTCCCAAAAGGTTCGTCCGGTCCTTCTTATACTGTGGTATAGAATCAGGAAGAGGTATCTCACCGAAAGTCTCAGTAGCCAAATCAAATGCTACTATCGCGTGCTTAGTTATTTTGCCATTAAGTCCACAAAGCCAATGAATATGGCCATCATGCCCATCACTCCCAATAATAGAAAGACCGGCAAAGTCAGAAATCCAACCCACATGAGAAGGAAACCTGTCATTGATCAACTTCCAGGAGCCTTTTCTCATGCTATACACTTCCACTTCTAACCACTCTTTAAAGTAGCTTTCAAACGCGGTAACTGGCCGTTGAAATAAGCGAGAGAACTTAACAACTTTGTAATCATCAGTTTCAGGATCGTACCCAAACCGAATGTGAAGATCGATGCCCTCAAAACCAAGGGAGGCTGGGATGGTATATGGAGGAAGAATCCTTAAGGCATTTAGAGAAGGGTTCCAAATGCAAATGATAGGATCACGAACGAATACAGTATCAGTAGGCCATAGAGCAAAACATATCAAGCCATTAAGAGAACCAAGAATACTACTGTGGGTATATCCAGGTGGGATAGTTAAACTTGCTGGTAAGTTAATGAAATTAGGGTTTTCGATATCAGGAGAGTGAGAGGGGTGTGAAATGATTGGTATCTCACCGTCAAGACAGAGCTCACTGTAGAAGACCATGAACATTTCATCGTTGTTGTGGATGGAACGATGGAGGTGTGATTTTATGAAAGATGGTTGAGATAAAAGTGCATTCATGGGCTTAGAGACGCACCTAAATTGAGCAAGTTGTTTGGCCGGTAATCGGATCAGAATGTCGGATAGAAGTTCCTCCGGGAGTTTTTCCATGGTTGTCGGCTGTTTTGGGAGTTTGTCCATAGTCGCCAGTTTTCTTTTGGGAGCTGCCTCTCGGGGAGCAGGAGGCGGACATAAAATGATAATATCAAAGAACAAGGGGAAACTTGTAGAAATATTTTTTTTTTTCTTTTTTTTTTTATAGGGTTTTGCGTGGACTTTTAAGAGTGTTTTTTTTTATGATCTTTTAATATGAGTTTTATGAGGTGATATTTTTCTTTTTTTATAGGGTTTTGCGTGGACATTTAAGAGAGTTTTTTTTTTTTTTATGATCTTTTAATATGAGTTTTGTGAGGTGATGGACATTTTTAATGTAAGAAAGAATTGATGAATGTAAGAAAAATTTATATTATGTAAGATAGTGTGAATAGGGGAGTGTTTATTGGGTAACACTAAAAAAGTGAGTAATTAAGCAATTAACAATTTAAAAATTTAACTTAACTTGTTAAAAACAAATTTTTTAAGAAAAAAATCAGCGCTTTTCCTTATAAATAAATGTAGAAGCCTTTTTAATAAAAATATACAAAAAAAAAATGTTTAAAAAATAGTTAAAAAAGGTTTAAAAAATGATTTTTTTATTGGATTAGCTTCTACAAATTTTTATATCCAAAAGCGCAAAATTGATTTTTAATGTATTAAGTTATATTTTTAAAATATATTTAACATGTTAAATGCACTGTTCCTTAGTTCCCTTAGTGTTCCCAAGTTAATCTCACACTAGTGATACATATTTATTGATGTAAGAAAAATGAAACACATAATGTCGTGTATCAATTTTAACTTAAAGATCACGTTAAATGTCTGCTTAGATTTTCATTCATACATGAAACTATTCTAGTATTATTATTTTTCGCCGTGTATCAAGAGTAAAATGTACATTTTGATGATTCAAATTAAATTTATATTCGAATCAACATCGTGTATTTGTTGTAATATTTTGTTTGTCTAGTACAATTTAATGTGTGAAGTTTATACAGATCTATAAACCAAAAAGATATTTATCTTATGGGTGTGATTTTTAATGTGAAATTGGTGGCGGTACGTTACCGTAGGCGTTTGATAAGTATCAGTTCAGTTCTTTGTCGTACTGGTACGATACATTGTTAGAACGGTATCCATCAGTAGCACTGATATTTATTTATTATTGCAGACAGAGTTGTATGAAAGAAAAATTATAGAAATTAGAAACCATAAAGATGAATACAGATACCGGCATCGATGTTGTTCGATACCGTACAGTAATTATACGATGTTAGTTTATTGAAAGCAAACACAATAAAAAATAAATACCCGTATCGATACAGTGTTGTTCGATCGGTCTCGATTTGGCACAATATCGTAACAATACTACGTTTTCAACAAAAATCATTTTGCAACGTTGTTCGATCGGTCTCAGTTTGATACCATAGATTTAGGGTTAATTTTTAGCTTTGGGGTTTAACTTTAGTCATTGGTCTAATAACCAAAAGCTAATTCCCTATAGTCGTTGTCTCTGATACCAGTATGTCACACCCTGACCCGCAACGGATATGGTACTGGGCATGATGATTGTCCATAACTTATGACAATATAATATGTTTAAATAATTACAGGCACAAAATAAATTTGTCACACATAATCATAGAAATATACAACAAAATTCGTATAGTATCCAAAAGATAATTAGTTATGAACAAATATCCTATTTATTACTAACACACATCCTATGTGTCTTCAACTTCAAATCATCTCAAAGTTGTGTACCTGTATCATGCGTAAAAAGGTTTGGGTCAACATAAAGTTGGTGAATAGATCTAACTTTATGTTGATACATATTTTGTGGATACGGCTCGGCTAGGTTCGACTCGGTTACGAAGTGAAGGCCGTAGTCAAGACAACCTCCTGTCTTGACTCGGTATGCTAATTATTTCGTAATGTTCATGTACATGTAACTGCGTGTGTGCAGTATACATGTTAGTATTGTTTAGTTATATGTATGTTTGTTTGTTTGGCCCATACATGTAGAAGTCCAGTTGACAAAGTCCAAGCCCAAGCCATTGGCCCATACAAGTGACGAAATCACTTGAGATGAAAACACTGTTTAGGTGAAAACCCTTTTTGGTGAAAACACCTTATGGTGAAAACCAAATGGGACGAAATCATGAGTGATTTCGTCCATACTTTGATTTCGTCCATGCGTTTTCATGGGCAACTGGTTTTCGTCACTGTGGTACTATATATACACTCACAACAGACAGAAACACAGAGAAGTCTGAATAGATTTCACTGAGCGAAAACATTGTAACACAGTGAAGATCCTCCGACATGGAAGACATGGAAGACGAACCATCACGAGTAGCGTCCAAGGGGGAGTAAATCCAAAATTTGGAAAATTCAACAACATCGAAAAATTTCAAAGCACAAAAACATTAGAAAAACAAAAATGAGTTTTCTGGCGAGCAAAAGAGAAAATGATAGTAGATCAGTGGTCTGTCGAAACCTCTTTAAACTGAAATGCAAAATGAAAAATTTTAAGCAGCTCTATATAAGATGTATCGGTAGGCTCACAATCATTTTAAAGTGTGCAGGGTGATATAAACCTTAATCGACTGAAGACCAGGTGGGAACCGCACATTGGCATATGGTCTTAGTACCGAAATTTCGTTTGAGAGATTGCCGAGGTTCTGAGATATTCGGTCTTTATGCTGTTTATCATCTGGGTATCATGGTTGTTTCTTTTACCGAAACAAACGGAGACGAAGTCTAGATCTTCCATGATATCATACATACGTGTACATATTGCATACGACCTCAATAAGTGATCAACAATCACATGTCCTCAAATAAGTGATAATATATCACATTTATCCGGGAGTCAAGTTCGTCTCTTTGCTGTACGAAAGTACTGACCTGTTCACGGACTTGCTCCTGTGCCCTCATGCATATGAAAATCAAGTTCTTCATCAATAAGTGATTCTATCACATAGGGCTTGTTTTTCAAATCAAAATAAGTGAGTTTTTCACATTCTTTTATACGGTCAAACAGATGATAAACGGTATACTCACCGGTAAGATGAACTCTCGTGCATACCTTGATACGGGAATGTGTCGTGTGTGGATGAACACCGGTCGGTAAGTATAAATCATACCTTAACGTATCCCCTCGCCATGATTACATCTGATAAGTTGAGCTTAAGTGGACAACAATACCGATAATTGTTATAGGATGCTTATCTAATTGTTAACTATAAGAACAAAAAGAGCGTTTTGGCGTGACCGTACACTGATATGATTCTCTTACCCTCGAAACTCGCAAAAAGAATGACTGTAAATATTTGTTTACTGCTTTCGTTTCTGCATCTTTGTATATATTTATTTATTGCTTTCCGTCTTTACATTTGAAAAATGAAAAATTCCAAAAAGATTTTAGGTGTGTTTTAATATAAACTTTATAAAAGTCAAAAAGATTTTGCTTCTAGTTTATTTTTGATTGACCGATGTTGGAACTCGAGTCTATCCTACCCAAAATCCTTATTGTAAGCCCGAAAACAATTGCACCTTCATAAACTGTCGAAGTTAACAAGTTTTGAAAGTAAGGGATTAAAATTGATCATTTTCTAAACTTTCAAACTGTTGTTGGTCGGTGTTTGATTGAGATTTGATCTCATATGTGTCATTTGTTTAATGTTAACTATATTCCAAGCGTTTGTTCTCATTACGTGTTTAGCTTTCTTGCATGTGCGGATGCTAAAGGCGAAGAGAACATGTTCGATGATAAGCTTCGGAATGAAGACACGACGTGAAGGCACTCAAATGATAAAGATGATAGAGTTGCCGCTGATCAATCCTCAACGCCACAAGGATCTCAAGTTTATCGAAAATCAAAAGATTCACAGCATAATCAAAGGGGGAGTTTATTGATACACTTCCTAAATAAAAGCGGGAGTTTGTTAATACACTTTCTACTTCAACACGTGAAGTCTTTGAAGATCCTTTCCGAGAATGAATGAACCATCAAGAGATGGAGAACGAGATTACGAACCTCGCGAGCAGCATCCAAGGGGGAGTTTGTTGATACTTATTTTGTGGATACGGCTCAGCTCGGCTTGGTTCGACTCGGCTACGAAGTGAAGGCCGTAGTCAAGAAAACCTCCTGTCTTGACTCGGTATGCGATTTACTTTGTAACATTTGTGTAAATGTAACTGCGTGTGTGCAGTTTGCATTTAGTATAGCTTATTATGTTGTCTTGTTTATATATCCTATGGTCCAAGCCCAACATATTGAAGAAGCCCAACATCATGAGATGAAAGCACAAGCCCAAGACACTGGCCCAACAAAGTGACGAAATCACTTTAGATGAAAACACTATTTAGGTGAAAACACCCTTTTGGTGAAAACCAAAAGGGACGAAAACCAAATGGGACGAAATCAAGTGATTTCGTCCAGATCCTTGATTTCGTCATGTGTTTTAGTGGGCCACTTGATTTCGTCAACATGTTGGTATATATACACAGACAATAGCCATAACACTCAGAAGTCTGAATAGATTTTGGAGAGAACACACACACAACAGAGAGTTTATAGGTTTATCTTGTAAACATTGCATTGTAACCGTTTCAGAGTATTAATACATTACGTGTTAATCATTGAATCTTTGTGTCTTGCGTGTTCGTAACTTGGTTTAACTTACCCGTTTGGATTCCGCACTTTCGGGTTTGTCGGAAAACAGGGAATAGAGGTTACTCGATCCTCCGGGTGGACCTACAATTGGTATCAGAGCATTGGCTCGATTCCTTGTTTAAAACAAGTTTGTTTTTCTTGTGTTTTTCAAAGTTTTATAGGTGTTTTTCTTGATTTTTGAACTTAAAGATCATACATTTTCTGGAAAATCGCTTTAAAATTCTCGAAAAACCTTGTTGTTTTGCTGTTTGTTTTGTTAAAAACCTTGTTAAAACTTATGCATATATGTTAGAATTGGGTTATTATTGAAACATTGTGCAAAACTTGTGCTCGGAAATTTTCAAGGTCACCGGTAAACTCATAATTTCGCCGGAAATATCATAGAGTTCATCCTGTTCTTCATATGTTCTGGGTTTCTTAGTTTAATATTTGAAGATTTGAGTTTTACGAATTATTGTTGTTTGATTATTAAACTATTGTTTGAAAAATGTGTACAAGTGAAATGATGAATGTTGAATTTAGTAGTCTGTTTCAGTAAGGTGGTTTGATAAAAGAGTGTATCGGTAAGGTAAAGGTTGAAATTTGTGGCTTTGTGTCAGAAGAGTTGGTTTTGATAATATCTAGTTTGTCTGGTTACCTTTTGTCAACGAAATCACATGTATTTTCATTGATCTGGGCGAAATCTCTTTAACAAGAAAACACCTCACATCAGTCAACGAAAATACCTGGTCAACAATATCAAGCTTTGGCCGAAATCCCTTATATATACTTTTCAACGAAATCCAATTTCAACAAAAACACACATTGGGCCGAAAACACTCTTGCCGAAAACACTACCTGGGCCTTTTTATCACTTGTGGGCCGAAAACACTACCTGGGCCTTTTTATCACTTGTGGGCCGAAAACACTACCTAGGCCTTTTTATCAGTTCTGGGCCGAAAACACTACCCTGGTCGAAAACACTTGTCTGGCCGAAATCCCTTATCAACAAGTCTGGTCGAAATCACTTCCTCACATTCTGTTAACGAAATCCAAGTCTGATTTCATCACTTGATCTTGGCCGAAAACCCTTACCCTTGCTGAAAACCCTTACCCTTGCCGAAAACCCTTAACAAGCCGAAATCACTTGGGTTGGACGAAATCAGTTCTGGATCCATTTCAACGAAATCCCATTTCAACAAATTACATCTCTTGCCGAAATCAACTGTGCTGAAATCACTTCCTGTCTTGGACGACAACACTTTCTGTTTTCGTCAAACATAACATCAACGAAATCGCAATTGGATTTCGTGAAACATTCTTATACCTGTGATTTTAACAGAGGACTTGCAAAAGGTATCTAACTTTGTGTTTTCAAGTTTTTAAGCAGGTACAATTGTTCTAACATCAATCATGAGTTGTACAAGTCCTTGGGATTGCAGTACGGATCCACAACCAGCTCAAAAACAGATGTCGATGGCCGAATATATGACGAGTACCATACCTAAACAACAACAGTCAATAAGTTCAAGTCAATGGGAAATGGTGTCGAATCAAAATCAGAGCATTCAAAATATTTTGCTTAGTGAGAATGAGACGGGTAGCAACAATCGCCCGCCAAAGCTGAATCACATGAACGACTATCCATCATGGAAGGGTCGTTTCCATAATTACGTTCAAGGGCAAAACACAGAATTATGGACGTGCTTCACCTCTGCATTTAGTGAAGCTCTTGAAGAAGCAGGATCAAATGCGACAACCTTCAATAATATGCAAGAAGCCGACAAAAAGGCATATGATCTGGAGAAGAAGGCGTATGCTATTCTCACTCTGGCACTTCACAGAGACATCTTTCATCAATTCTCTTATTGTAAGAACACGAAAGGTTTATGGGATGCATTGGTAGCGAGAGGAGAAGGAAATGCGGCCACACGGAAGACGCGTCAGGATTTACTAAAGAAGGAGTTTGAAGGGTTTATGTTTTTGCAGACTGAAACATTGAATGAGATGACAACTCGTTTTTATCATTTAATTAGTGAAATGATTTCTTACAAGGTTGTTGTATCTTCACAGGAAATAGTCGCACGGTTTGCTGATGCTCTACCACCAAAGTGGAGCCCATTCATTGAGTTGTTAAAGCATACAGGTGTATTGGATACTGTCAGTATCTATGAGTTTGTTCAAAAGCTGGAGAACAAGGATGCAGAAGAAATCAGAAAAGCTAAACTAATTCCTGTCCCTCAAAATCTAGAGATGTACTTTGGAGGGATTGCTCCTGCTGCTAGTACAAGCCAGCAACCAAAGATACAAACAGCTTATGTGTCAAATGCTTTCGACCCAAGATCCTATTTTGGAGGAGTAGCCACACCTCAACCCCAATTTGACATAAATGCCTATCTTCCGAAACCTCAAGTTGCACCACCCCAACCCCAATTTGATCCAGCTGCCTATTTTTCTAAACCTCAAGTAGCCACACCTCAACCCCAATTTGATATAAATGCCTATCTTCCGAAACCTCAAGTTGCCACACCTCAACCCAAATTTGATCCAACTGCCTATTTTTCTAAACCACCACAAGCCCAACCACAACAAGCCTTCTATGGTAACAAACCTGATACTTCAAATCTTTCCAAAGTGAGTGTAGAAGCTGCACGAGATCACATTGAAATTCTTACCACTATGGTTAATGCCTACAGCGGATTAGTCGCAAGTCAAATTGGCAACATTAATTTGACAAACGAAGACTATCAGCAGATAGACAGGGATGAAATGGAGTTAATGGATATCAAGTGGGCGTTTGCTAGCTCTGTGAGAAGGGCAAAGGATTATATGAGCAGAACGGGGAGAACCAGCTTGGAAAGCAAAAGGGATACCAAGTACGGGTTTGACAAGGGTGTTGTCACATGCTTTAATTGCGGTGAAAAGGGTCACTTCAAACGTGAATGCACGCGACCGAGCAAACAAGGAAACCAACAAGGCAACCAAAATCAAACAAGTACTTCAAATCAAGCTAACAATGAAAGAGGGATAGTAGCTGCTAACAACCAAACCAACCAGTCAGGGCCTTCAAACCCCAACCAAGCATTGATAGTTCAAGCTGATGAAGGATGTGATTGGTCCGTACAGTTAGGAGGAGGAAATGCATGCTATGCAAAGATCATCAGTCACATCAAGCATGTGCACAAAGAAGAATTTTCTGAATCAGATGATAGTTCGGGATACATCAGGAGTTCAGATGAAGAAAGCTCGAATGCGGGAGATTATCATTCTGAAGATGGATCTTTTTCTTATCAGACTGCCTTTATGGAAAATGTCTCTGCCTCGACAAGTCAGGTAAATTTTGATCCTCCTACTTCTAGTGTTTGTAATTCTTGTACTGAATTGAAGCTTGAATCTGAAACGGTTCATAGTCACAATCAGAGTTTGGTTATTGAACTGTCAAAGTGCAAAGAGGTAAACATGGCCTTAGCTCGAAATGAAAAGGAGTTTAAAATAGTTATTGAAACCCAAAATAAAAGTGTTTCCGAATTAACAAAAACTGTTTTCAACAAACAAATTGGTATTAATAACTACATTAATATCATTGAGGAAACCAAGAAAGAGATAGCCGTGGCCAAGTGTGAATATGAAGCGATCAAGCTCAAATTGGATAGTTATTCTAACTCCCGATATGTGCTTGATCACATCATAGACGTTCAAAAGCTGAAAGGGAACGTGAAAGGAGTTGGGTATAAGGCGTGTCCACCCCCTTTGAGACACGACTATACCAAGTCGCCCGATGAAGAGGATATGCCTCGTTTTGAACCCAGTGTGCCTCTTGATTATGAGGAAGCTACTACTGGCCTAGGGTTAAAATCGGACAGTTCTTCAAGTACATCATCTGAGCAAACAGAAACTTCAACATCTACGAAACAAAGTCCTCCAATCATTGAGGACTATGATTCGTCGGATGATGAATCAGATGTGAATGACCAGGATGAATCACTTGATAAGAAGAAGGGAATAGAAATTCCAATTGAGAATCATATCCTTTGTGATCCTCCTATTCCTGTTGTGCAACAAATTGCCAAACAAGTGATTAATCCTGTCAAGGAAGTAAAAGAATCTGTGTCTACCGTTAAGAGTAATAACGTGTTGTACACTTTAGTTGGTGATGATAAAATTTATTCAAACACAACTTTTCCAATTAAAAATGTCAATCAATCTTTGATTGATAAAGTGTTTGAAGATACTACCAGTAAGTTTTTGGAAAAGGGGATCCCGAGAGTTTCAGTAACTCAGTGAGATCCGATTCCAAAAGCTGAAGTTAGAAGAAAATTTGGAAATCAAAAATCACCAACGAAGCAACAACCTATCGCTTTTAAGGGTAAACAGCAACAGCAGCGAGCTCAAAATTCTAAAGGTTCACAACCGAAGGTTGAGACCAAAGGAGCTCGTTTCAAGAAGAAAAACAATGATGTTAAATTTGTAGCATCCAAGGGTACTGATAAAATTGAGACTTTTGAAAACAAATCAAACACCGATTTTGTCCAACAAGTCAAGATTTTAAAACGTAACGCTCAAAACAATTACACCCAACACACAAATGGGTGTGATAAAGGAACAAGTACCTCTGGGTCTACAGGTTCAACACGTGAAAGTCGAACCGGTTCTCCTAAGTTTGTTGAAAGGAGAATTTGTTTCAAATGTGCGAAGTTTGGGCACATCATTAAAGACTGCACAAACTCGCCCAAACCAAATTTTGTTGAAAGAGCCCCCTCTGAACAAGGTCACTCACAACGTTGTCCTGTTTCACCAAAACATGATAAACGAACTGTTAAAGAACAAGAAACAAAACAACGACGTCAAAATGTCAAAGAAGTTGAAAAAGGCGTTAAAACCGGAGGTTTTCCAAACAAAGTCTGTTAAGTTAGAAATTAAAAATGAAAAACAAAAACAGATTTGGAAACCAAAATCGGTAACTGTTTCAGGGGAAGCTCAATCCATTCCGAATCATCAGGAAATCGAAGTCACAATCCTCGATGATGAAGGACGACCCAAGTCTATTAAGGCTTGGGTCCCCCTCTCCATCTAATCTCTGAGTGAGTGTGTAGGAAGTTCCGGGAGGAACTATCGATAGTCATAGGATTGTTGATAGTGGAACGTCCTTGCACAAGATAGGCGACGAAAGAAATTGTTGCCTTTGATGGAGAGAAGAAGAAAAAGGGAGACAGAATTGTCTGTCGAAAGAAATTGAAAAGCTTCGACAAATTGAAAATCGTTCCAAAGTTTGATTGTTCAAGGCTTTTATCGGGTCCCCAGGATAGACTCAAATCAAAATGTATGCACCTGCAGCACGTCTGAAGTTCAAAATCAACAAGATGAACGTGCAGTGTACATTTCTTCGAGGTGTGATTGAAGAAAATGTGTTTGTTGAACAAACCAACCGGGTGTGCGGATGCCTTGGCCTGGATTGAACAACCGCACACTACTTCTGAAAGAGAAAGAGAAAGACCTTCGTTGGTGCAATGTGGAAGACCAGCCGGACCCAGAGGTTTATGATCTTGTTGCTGTGAAGAGATTTCTTAGTAGCTACAAAATCGACTTTGAAATCCACACCGGCTGGATATTGAGTTTAGGAGAGCGCTCAGATTCCTTGCAATGCACGAAGCAGTTGCAGGATACGGTTTTGAATTTCTAATCTCTCCTATACTTGTCGATATTTAAGCTACTTTATAAATTATTATCATCTCGTACAACACTCTTTGACCTGACACGTTGAACTCGAATATCACCTCACACGTGATCGTTTCAATATGAAACTCATCAATGTTGTTATGGTCTGCACCGCTTACCGACGTGCCAACTCATTTTTCCAAAATTCGATAAATCATTTCTGATTAAAACTAATTTTGGTAAACGACATTGAGGTAAAACATGAGTTAACCAACATCGGAAAATCGTTTTTGTAAATATCCTTTGTGTCTTTAAAATTTATCTTAGTTTGTTGATTTTAGGGGGAGTAAATCCAAAATTTGAAAATTCAAAAACATCGAAAAATTTCAAAACTCAAAAACAATAGAAATACAAAAATGAGTTTCCTGGCGAGAAAAAGAGAAAATGATAGTAGATCAGTGGTCTGTCGAAACCTCTTTAAACTGAAATGCAAAATGAAATATGTTAAGCATCTCTATATAAGATGTATCGGTAGGCTCACAATCATATTAAAGTGTGCAGGGTGATATAAACCTTAAATCGACTGAAGACCAGGTGGGAACCGCACATTGGCATATGGTCTTAGTACCGAAATTTCGTTTGAGAGATTGCCGAGGTTCTGAGATATTCGGTCTTTATGTTGTTTATCATCTGGGTATCATGGTTGTATCAAACCGAAACAAACGGAGACGAAGTCTAGATCTTCCATGATATCATACATACGTGTACATATTGCATTCGACCTCAATAAGTGATCAACAATCACATGTCCCATAAAACAAGTGATAATATATCACAGATTTATCCGGGAGTCAAGTTCGTCTCTGTACGAAAGTACTGACCTGTTCACGGACTTGCTCCTGTGCCCTCATGCATCGAAAATCAAGGTCCTCATCAATAAGTGATTCTATCACATCGGTATACTCACCGGTAAGATGAACTCTCGTGCATACCTTGATACGGGAATGTGTCGTGTGTGGATGAACACCGGTCAGTAAGTATAAATCATACCTTAACGTATATCCTCACCATGATTACATATGATAAGTTTGAGCTTAAGTGGACAACAATACCGATAATTGTTATATGATGCTTATCTAAATGTTAACTAATTAAACAAAAAGAGCATTTTGGCGTGACCGTACACTGATATGATTCTCTTACCCTCGAAACTCGCAAAAAGAATGTTTGTAAATATTTGTTTACTGCTTTTAGTTTCTGCATTTCTGTATATATTTATTTATTGCTTTCCGTCTTTACATTTGAAAAATGAAAAATTCCAAAAAGATTTTAGGTGTGTTTTAATCTAAACTTTATAAAAGCCAAAAAGATTTTGCTTTTAGTTTATTTTTGATTGACCGATGTTGGAACTCGAGTCTATCCTACCCAAAATCCTGATTGTAAGCCGGAAAACAATTGCACCTTCATAAACTGTCGAAGTTAACAAGTTTTGAAAGTTAAGAACTAAAATTGAACAAATTTGTTTAAACTTTCAAACTGTTGTCGGTCGGTGTATGATTGAGATTTGATCTCATATGTGTCATTTGTTTAATGTTAACTATATTCCAAGCGTTTGTTCTCATTACGTGTTTAGCTTTCTTGCATGTGCAGATGCTAAAGGCGAAAAGAAAATGTTTGACGATAAGCTTCGGAATGAAGACACGACGTGAAGGCACTCAAATGATAAAGATGATAGAGTTGCCACTGATCAATCCTCAACACCACAAGGATCTCACGTTTATCGAAAATCAAAAGATTCACAGCATAATCAAAGGGGGAGTTTATTGATACACTTCCTAGATAAAAGCGGGAGTTTGTTAATACACTTTCTATGTGCAACACGTGAAGCCTTTGAAGATCCTACGACAAGAATGAATTAACCATCAGGAGATGGAGAACGAGATTACGAACCTCGCGCGCAGCATCCAAGGGGGAGTTAGTTGATACATATTTTGTGGATACGGCTCGGCTCGGTTTGACTCGATTACGAAGTGAAGGCCGTAGTCAAGACAACCTCCTGTCTTGACTCGGTATGCTAATTATTTCGTAATGTTCATGTACATGTAACTGCGTGTGTGCAGTATACATGTTAGTATTGTTTAGTTATATGTCTGTTTGCTTGTTTGGCCCATACATGTAGAAGCCTAGTTGACAAAGTCCAAGCCCAAGCTATTGGCCCATACAAGTGACGAAATCACTTGAGATGAAAACACTGTTTAGGTGAAAACCCTTTTTGGTGAAAACACCTTATGGTGAAAACCAAATGGGACGAAATCAGGAGTGATTTCGTCCATGTGTTTTCATGGGCAACTGGTTTTCGTCACTGTGGTACTATATATACACTCACAACAGACAGAAACACGAAGAAGTCTGAATAGATTTCGGAGAGAACACACACACAACAGAGAGTTTATAAGTTTATCTTGTAAACACCGCATTGTAACCGTTTTCTAGCATTAATACATTGAGTGTTAATCATTGAATCTTTGTGTCTTGCGTGTTCGTAACTTGGTTTAACTTACCCGTTTGGATTCCGCACTTTCGGGTTTGTCGGAAAACAGGGAATAGAGGTTACTCGATCCTCCGGGTGGACCTACACTTTAGATAATATATCTTTCTTTATTTTTTGATTTATTTTATTTAACAAAATAAACAGGCAACTTCATGTGCAAACATATATAACAATCCATAAGACAATGAATCATTTAATAAAATAAACCAAACCAACTGCTTGTGTCCCACACCCGCAAGTGTAACAACCTGACTTTCCGAAGTCAAAGTACAAGTCAAAGTCAAAGTCAATCTTTGAAGCCGCTTTTTTTACGTCGATCTTTGAAGCCGCTTTTTTGACGTGTCTTACCGGGTGGGCGGGTAAGAGATGCATTGTTGGATGTTATGGGTTGGTTTTATAAAAAAATAAAGAGACATGGTAGAAGAAGTAGAGAAGTGGTAAAAATTGTAAAAAATTGGTGGGTATTTATATATTTGTTTTAAAAAAAAGTATACTAAAATATAAAAAAATAAGCAAAACTATGCATTTGGACTGTTAAAAAAACTTAACAAACATAATTTATTAAATAAATCAAGTTAAATGATAAAGGAAGAATAATTTAAAAATAAAAAAAAATATTACAAAGAAAATATGATTTAAAAAAATAATAATTTAATAAAAAGTAAAATAATTACTAAAAGATTAAAAAAAATTAACGAAACTAAATTATTCAATAAAATATCATATTAAATCTTAATTGATCAATTAAATATGATTTGCAAAAAAAAAAACGTTGATTAAAAACAGAAAAATGTATTATTGTAACGGACATATAATTTAAAAAGAAAGGAAAAAATGATTTAAAAATAATCATTAAAAAATAAGAGTCATGTTATTATTCATGGCCCTTGTTGATACATAATAGTGGATACGGCTCGCTCGGTTCGACATTGTTACAAGTTGAAGACAGAGACTCGATTTCCTCCCACTTGTCTCGGATTGTTATCAAGAATGTCTGCAAGATCCTACATGTTTGTTGCTGTCAGCGACGAAACACCAGCATAACATGCTGTTGACGAAAGTCCAGCAGCTTATGTCTGCGACGAAACTCCTGCAGAACTCTGCATGACGAAACTCCTGCATGATCATGACGAAACTCCGGTCCAGTTCTGATGACGAAACTCTTTCAGCTGTGCATGACGAAACTCCTGGAAGTTTCGTCATCATGGTCTTTCATCTTGAGGTTTCGTCGGCTTATGATGAGTTTCGTCGACCTCAGCATGTTTCGTCGACTGTTTCCTCTATATAAGCAGCACTGAAGACAGAAAGACACCGAGCAAAAACACAGAGACACAAGAGAAAACTTAGAGAGAGAACTGAGTTAGTTTATGAGAGTTATAACTTTGTGTAATCGTTGTAAACAAAACTTTCTGGTGATTAATTCAGTTGACTGTTAAACATTTAACCTTTGTGTTTTGTGTCTCGATCTCGGTTTGCTTACCTGGTTGGATTCCGCACAATAGGGTCTGTTCGTATACAAGGATTAGGCGACTAGATCCTCCGCTAGTTGGACCTACAAGTGGTATCAGATCCTTGGCTCTCTTCCTTGTTAAAACCGAGCGTTTTCTTGTGTTTGGAGTTCATACTTTCTGGGAAAAAATCAGTCTATATCTTTGAAAAACTTGGTGTTTTTGCTGAATAGTTCATACAAAAACTTGTTAAATCTCTTATATATATGTGGTGTCAAGGTTTTTATTGAAGTTTTCTTGCAAAAATTGTGTTCGAAAATTTTTCGGCTCACCGGAAAACTCATAAGTTTCACCGGAAAACACATATTTTTCTTCATTCTCTGGGTTTGTTTGAAGACTACACTGTTGATGTTATTATTATAATATTGTTACTGTAATGTTTGGTAAACAAAAGTTGGTAAAATGATGGTCCTTGTTTGAAAATATGATGAAAGGTATGGGTGTTTAAAAAATTGGTTCACCAACTTTGTGTATGTCAGGAGATAAGATTTGGATTTTGAAAATATCTTTCCTTTGCAACATAATTCAACGAAACTCTAATTTTTACTCACAATTGTTCTTTGACGAAAATTCCACTTTGACGGAACTCTAATATTTCGTCGAAGTGTGTTTCGTCAAACAGTGTTTCGTCATAGAGTGTTTCATCAAATAGTGTTTCGCCATAGACCCTGTGTTTCGTCGAGTCACTTGTAACTTTTTCACAGAGGCTTTGCAAAAGTGTTTTAACTGTTTGTTTCAAGTGATTTAATCAGGTATTCATTATTATTCATCTAAAATGAGTTCGGATTGGTGGGGAATTCCATCCAATACGGAGAGCAAGTATAGAAGCACGGGATTATCGCCATCATGCGCCGAATCTCCCGCATCCGCATCTTCGTCTATTCCATCGCAAGCGAATCAAATTTCGTCAAGTCAATGGGCATTCATTTCAAATCAAACTCAAAGTATTCAAAGTATACTTTTAAGCAAAAGTGAAACCGGAAGCCTTAACCGTCCACCGAAGCTAATGCACATGAATGAATATCCTGGATGGGAAGAAAGATTCCATACGTATGTCCTTGGGCAAAACACGGAATTGTGGTTATGTTTTACTACAGATTTCGATCAAGCACTTGAGGTTGCCGATTCAACAGCCACGACATTTGCAGATCTTACGGCAGATGAGAAGAAGGCATATGATTTAGAAAAGAAAACATTTTCTATTCTAAATCAAGCGTTGAGCAAGGATATATATCATCAGTTTGTCAGCTTCAAGACGACAAAGCGTTTATGGGATGCATTGAAGACGAGAAGTATAGGAAATGAAGCGTCACGCAAATTGCGACATTATCTACTCAAGAAGGAGTTTGATGGCTTCACGCGTATGGAAAGGGAATCTTTGGGAGACTTGACAAGTTGATTTTATCACTTGTTGACTGAGTTAAGTAACTTTGGGGTAGTAGTGACTCCAGAAGAAGTTGTTATGAAGTTTGCCGACGCCTTACCAGCTCAATGGAATGGTTTCTTGGAAATCTTGAAATACAATGGCACTTTGGCTGCGACAAACATCAATGATTTCATTCAGCTCTTGGAGAACAAAGATCAAGAAAAAATCAGGAAGGCCAAAAGGATTCCAGTACCACAGAATCCTGAAATGTATTATGGAAACTGTGGAGGTTCTAGCACTGCTGCAAGACCTGCTCCACATGCTCAGCTTCAAACGGCCCTTGTATCAAGAGATTTGTACGGAAATCCACTACCAGCATCCTCAACTCAAACGACTTTTGTCTCAAGCACTGACATGTACGGAAATCCACAACCAGAAGTCTCAAAGCAAAGCCATCAATATACCGGGGTAAGAGATATGTACGGAAATCCTATACCAGTTCCCCAACAAGCTTGTTATGGAAGCACCTCATCTGCTGGTCCGTCATCTAATCCGAATACAGTTCGGCTCGACACTTCAAGCTTCTCGAAAGTAAGTGTTGAAGTAGCTAAAGAACATATGGAGCTACTAAACACTTTGGTGAACGCGTATTGTGGGTTAATCGCAGGTCAGATTGGGAACATCAATCTGACACAAGAAGATTATCAGCAGATTGATAAGGAGGAAATGGATTTGATGGACATCAAATGGGCTTTTGCTAGTGCGGTTAGGCGAGCTAAGGACTTCATGGAAAGGACTGGTAGAACCAGCTTGGAAAGCAAGAAGGATACCAAGTATGGGTTCGACAAACAATCAGTCAAGTATTTCAATTGTGGTGAAAGGGGTCACTTCAAGAGAGAATGTACCAAGCCAGCTCAACATGGGAACCAGAATCCGTTCAAGAATCAAGGGAATCAGCAGAATCAAAATCAAAACAGGAATAACGAGCGTACATTGATGCCTGTGAACAATCCAAATCAAGCAGGAGCATCAAATGCTAACCAGTCTCTTGTGGTACAAGTCGATGAAGGTTGCGACTGGTCGATTCAGTTGGGAAGTGATGTTCATGATGGAACAGCTTGTTTTGCTGAGGTTGTCAAGGATCTGAAACACACCAGTGGTGGAGAATCTTCCGCCAGTGGTGGTGAATCTTCTGAAGATGAAGACAGTTCTGGTTACAGTAGAAGTTCAGATGAAGAATCCTCAACATCAGGCGATGATCATTTGGATGAAGCATCAAGTGTGACAGTCGATGCAGATGTTGATGAACTATTGGGAGAAGCTGCAGCAGGAAATTATAGAAGATCTATATTGGTGGATCAAGCTGCTTATTCTTCTTCTTTTCTTCATTCAGCATTTATGGCTAATGTTGGCGGTTCATCAAGTCAGGTATGTGTCGATAAACCAACTTCTGATAAATGTGATAATTGTGTTAGTTTAGGTGATAAATTATCGGACTTGCAAAGCAAATATTATGATTTGCATAGCAAGTATGACGTGACATATATCCACAAACAAAAGTTGACAGTGGATCTTTTCAAAATGAAAAGAGGCTAACATGTTTTATGAAAACCATGAAAAAGAGTTTAAAACGATGATTGATAAATTGAGAGAAGATAAAACCGAGCTAACTAAAATGGTTTAAAGAAAACAAACTGACATAAACTGTTACATCAATCGTCTCGAGGTCATGCAAAAAGAGTTATCCTGTGTAAAGTGTGAAAGTGAGGCGATCCAGCTTAAGCTAGATAGTTACTCAAACTCTAGATATGTGCTGGATCACATAATTGACATACAAAAAGAGAAAAAGGATGTCACGTGCATTGGATACAAGAAATGTCCACCACCTGTTAGACAAAATTATGATGCAATGCCTGATGAAGAGAATAGAACTTATTTTGAGCAATCTGTTCCTTTGGACATTGAGGAATTTGCAACCGGACTCGGATACAAAAAGGAAATATCATCAGATTCGGATATGTCAGCAGATAAGAAAGTATCAACTGCTGAACAAAATCAGGATCCTCCAGTCATTGTTGAGGATGCTGATTCTTCAGATGATGAATCCGATGATACTGACTCTGCACAATCTAATGCGGTTATCAAAGAAGAGGACATACCACTCGAGAATCACATTCTATGTGATCCTCCCGCAAAACCTACTAAGACTGTTCAGGTTGAGTCCACTTCTACACAAAAGTTTGAGAGTGTGAATTTGCTGTACACTCTTGTTGGTGATGAAAAAATCTATTCTAACAAAGATTTTCCGATTAAAAATGTAAATCAATCTTTAATCAGTAAAGTTTTTGAAGATTCGACAAGTAGGTTTTTGGGAAAGTCGGCTTCACACGTTGTGGTAACACAGTGCCCTCCGATTCCAAAGGCTGAAATTCAGAAACAATATGGCAATCAGAAATTACCAACAGTGAAAATGCAGCAAAATCATACCGAACCAAAAGGAAAATCAACGACCCAAGGTCGTAAGGAACCGAATCAAAAGAAGAACAAGAAGGCGAACTTTGTGAAATCAAAGGGAACGGATAAATTGGAAAATTTTTCAAATAAATCTAACTTAGATCATATCAATCAAGTTAAATTTTTTAAAAGAAATGAACAAAACAGTTCAAAACTAAGTACCTCAGGATCACAAAGTTCATCAACAAGACAGTCATATGATACTTCGGGGTTTGTTGAACGAAGATCATGTTTTGAGTGTGGTGAAATTGGACATATCATTCGAAATTTTCTGTATCTTCATAAGTTAAAGGCCAAAGTTGATGATCCCCGTAAACAAAATTACCGAAAGCGAACTGTTTCTTCAAAACAAGATCCCCGTCTTGTAAAAGAAAGGGAAAAGAAACAGAAACGCCAACAAGTCAAGGTAATTGAGAAAGCACTTAAAGCCGATGTGGTTCAAAAACAATTTGTTTCAGTTAAACCAGAAACTTCAAAAATTTCAAAATCTTCAAACAATCACGAAGTTAAAGTTTCAAACAATCAAACTGGTAAAACTCAACAGACATGGAAACCTAAAATGACCACAACTTCAGGGGGAGCATCACAATTTCCTAACCATCGAGAAGTTGAAATAACTTTTGTTGATGAAAATGGAAGACCCAAGACCACAAAGGCTTGGGTCCCCATCTCCAACTAATCATGTGAGTTCGTGTGCAGGATGTTCCAGGAGGAACTTTCAGCAGTCATTGGATTGTTGATAGTGGGGCATCCAGGCACATGACAGCACATGACAGGCGACATGAAGCTTCTCTACGACGTTAAATCTATTAGAGGATGTAATGTTGCTTTTGATGGAGATAAAGGTGGATATATTACTGGTGAAGGAATGGTATCCAACGGGGTTGTAAGCTTTGATAAGATCAACTTTGTGCAACAACTTGATCACAATCTTCTCAGTGTTTCACAAATATGTGATAAGCAGTTTTCAGTACACTTTGATGCAAATGGATGTTATCTGCTGAAACCCGGCTTCAAGATTCCGAAAGAATGGATTCTCTTATCTGCTCCAAGGATAAATGATTTATATGTCCTTGATATGAGCCAAGTAATTACAACATCTGCACAAGCGACTTGTTTTATTACCAAAGCCACTGAAAAGGACTCAATCTCTTGGCATAGACGGATGGGTCACATTCACCTACGCAAAATGAATCATTTGGTGTCGAATGAATTAGTGAATGGTGTTCCTCTTAAAAACTTCCATCTTCAAGACGTCTGTGTTTCATGCCAAAAAGGAAAGCAAAGCAGGAAACGACACCCTACAAAGAAGATTAACACCGTGGCAATTCCGCTTGAACATTTGCACATGGATTTGTTCGGTCCTGTCAAGCATAAAAGCATCAGGAATGATCAGTACTGCCTCGTGGTAACTGATGATTATTCAAGATTTTCTTGGGTGGTGTTTATGGCACACAAGAGTGACACTTTTGGAATTATCAAAAACTTGATCATTTAGATTGAGAATTTGTATACTTTGAAAGTTAAACAGATTCACAGCGACAATGGAACTGAGTTTAAGAATCATGCAATGGAGGAGTTCTGTAGATCAAAAGGTATTCTTCACGAATTTAGTGCAACTTACACTCCTCAACAGAACGACGTCGATGAACGTAAAAATCGTACATTGATCGAGACTGCTAGGACGATGTTGGTAGAGTCACAATTGCCGATTCCCTTCTGAACTGAAGCTGTGTCCTCTGCTTGTTATACATTGAACCGAGTCCTTATAGTCAAAAGACACAACAAGACCTGCTTCGAGCTTCTTCACAAACGGAAACCAGATTTTTCATATCTTGAACCGTTTGGAGCTCCTTGCACAATGATCGATCTTAATGGAAAGTTTGGGGCAAAAGCAATTGAAGGATACTTTCTTGGGTATGCCACCCCGAACTTAAGAGTCTAGAATCTAGAGACAAAAAGGGTCAAGGAATGATCTGAAGTTAGAGTTCAAAGGCACATATTGACAGTCAAATGTCCTAGTCAGCCTTGGATGTTTGAGTACGATGACTTTTTCAATTCGATCAATATTCAAGAAGTCGAAGAAAGTGATGCGACAAAGATGTTTTTCGAGAGTGACAACGCAACAGATTCACCATTGGTTTGTCCAATTATTGTCAACAATCCAGAACCATCTTCAGTGAACAATAATACTCTCGACAGTGAGGATTTTCACGATGCTAACGAACTGAACGAATCTTCAGAGGATGATGAATTTCTCGATGCAGACCAAGAAGCTGTTCATGGTACTTCAGAGGCTACACCTCCAGTTGATGCCCCTAAAACAGCTGAAGCTACTACATCATCCTCTTCGACAGTTCAGGGTATTGACTTGGTTGTTGATCTCAGTCTCAACAATCTGGGTACAAACATTCCAGTTCCAGAAAATACAGAAACAAGAATTCACAATACCCATCCTCAACAAAACATCATCGGTAATGTACAAAGTGGCGTACAAACAAGAAACATGTTGCGAAACAACAACAATGCAGGCTTGTATGCGGCTATTCGGGAATCTGGTCAACAAAACGATTGGTCCTTCGCGTGTTATGTTTCACAAGAAGAACCAAAATCTTGAAAAGAAGCTTTGAAAGATAATGCTTGGGTGGAAGCTATGCAGGAAGAACTGCAGCAATTCCAGAAGCTAGGTGTCTGGAAACTCGTTGATAAACCTGATGATTACAAGAAAATTTGTACTCGTTGGCTCTTTAGTCATTCAAGGTTTTCGTCAGATTGAAGGGATTGACTACAACGAAGTTTATGCACCAGTTGCACGTCTTGAAGCAATTCGGATCTTTATAGCCTATGCGTCCTTCAAAGGATTCAAGGTTTACCAAATGGACGCGAAAAGTGCATTCTTACATGGTGTGGTTGAAGAAGAGGTGTACGTCGAACAGCCTCCAGGTTTTGAAGATCCTATTCACCCTGATCGGGTTTGGTTGATGAACAAAGCTCTCTATGGTCTACATCATGCACCGCGAGCTTAGTATGCAACCTTATCTTATTATCTGCTGGAGAATGGATTTCGCAGAGGTCTTATCGATTGCACTCTTTTCATCAAAGAACAGGATGGAGATCTTCTATTGGTACAGGTATACGTTGATGATATCACATTTGGTTCAACTAACGATGTTTTGTGTAGGAACTTTGAGCGCATTATGCAGGATAAATTCGAGATGAGCGCAATGGGGGAAATGAATTTCTTTTTGGGCCTACAAGTTCAGCAAACTGAGTCTGGGATATTCATCCATCAGACTAAATATGTTGGTGACATCTTGAGCCGGTTCCAGATGTCTGATGCAACGCCCATTGGTACCCCACTGCAGCAAAATCATGGAATTCATCCGGACTTGAAGGGTGAAGTTGTTAGCCCCTCATACTACCGCGCGATGATCGGATCTCTTATGTACCTCATAGCATCAAGACCAGATATAATGTATCCAACGTGCCTGCTTGCCAGATATCAAGTTAACCCGAAGGCCTCACATCTTGCAGCTGTAAAAAGGATTTTTCGTTATTTGAAGGGTTGCCCTGACACCGGTCTATGGTACCCTTGGGATAATAACTTTGACTTGATCGCTTTCAGTGATTCTGATTTTGGCGGATGCAAAATCGACGGCAAATCCACAACGGCTGGATGTCAGTTTTTAAGAAATCGCCTAGTGTAACACCCCAAAAACGGGTTTGGTAGTCAAACCACGTTTATATTAATGACGGGTAAAATACCGTTAATGGTAAAAATTTACCCGATAAACATTAGGATTTAAATAAATCAACTAGATGTTAATAAAAAAAAGAGAAAGAAGAAAATAAATACTTTGATAAAAACAAAGTATGTAAAAAGGACCAAGTTAACGGGACTTAAAATAAGACAGGTTAGGAATTTCCCGAACCCACTAAGTTAACTAGGAATAATAAACCTAGTTAATTAGAGGGAATGTTACTAGAAATAAGTAGGTTGTGGCCTACTTAATAACAAACCATTACATGAGGGGCTAAAGATGGGTAAATAGGAAAATGTTTTAGTTAAAAGATTTATAAAAAAAAAATAAAAATTAAAACACACACATACGTGTGTGTTCCAGTTCGATCGACCAGGGGAGAAGAAAAAGGGTCTAACCCTAATTTCAACAAAAGCATCAAATTGAAGGTCAAATCCAGCCCGAATCAGATGCATGAATACATAGAAACGATCACCTAGTCGTGGGGATCATAAGGTATGTCGAATTATTGATATTTATGAAGTTGAAATTTTTGATGAACTTATAAAAATCGAAATTCAAGCTTGAATGATTGATGTTTGGCTGAAACTTGGATGAATTCATGTTTAGAAACAAACCCTAGTTGAAAAACTTGATGAATCAGTATTAAAGACTAGGGATTTGATGATTACTCTTGCATGTGCTAAGTGGGTTTTGACTAAATTCGTGTATGAGATGCTTTTAGGGGTTTTGATTGCTAAGAATAAGTGTTATAATGTCATAAACATGTTCAAATTGAAAGCTGAATTCTGATCAGAATTTACAGCCGACTTGTATCGGCTGTAACCTGGATAAAACATGACAAAAACATGTGTTTCTTGAGTCTAAAATGTAATTCCAGGAAATATATTTAAAACCCCATTGATATCGCATTTTTTCGACGAAAATTGAGCGTTTTATGAATTTTTCCGTATCAAAGGTTCAAGCTGCGTTTTCTGGAAGAATTTGCAGCCCATTACGAATGTCATAACTCGAATTAGGAATTGAATTATGATCTCAAATTCTTACTGTAGAAAGTTTTAAGTGATTAAAAGAATCGCCAATTTGAATTTGGTCAATCGGATAAACGAGGAATTTTAAATGAATTTTTCCGTAAACTGCAGTCAGAAGTAACGAATCTGATTACAGCTTAGCTTAGTAAATGAATTTTTATGAATTTTTGGTAAAGAGTTAGATCTTGAAATTTTAACACAAGGTCTAACCCACGAGTGGTACGCCTAAAAAAAATAATTTTTGAAGACTTGTAAACAGGTTAAACAAGTCACCAGAAACAACCCATTTTCAGTGATATGAAATGCTTAAATGAAATCGCGGCCTACTAGTTAGTATGTAAAATTTGATTTCGTTAAGAGTTCGGATGAAATATGCCTAGGTGAGTTCATTGAACCAAATGTGCATTTGAATATGTGGATAAGTCAATTGACTTTAGAAAGTCAAATCGACCAATGATTAGATCAAATGATAATTTTGATATGGTCGAATGATAAATTCGACATAAAACCCGTAGGATGGAATAGTCGTAAATGATTATGACTAATCTAACCATCTTACAAATTATGATGATAGTTTTACTCTTGACAAGCTAGATGGAGACTTGGGAATGAAGCGGGTCAAACGGAGCAAGTACGAAAAGAAAAGCGTAATTTTGATGCGAGGTAAGTAAAGCTTACACTCTTTTTTTTATAAAATGTTTAGTCATTATAAGGGTTACGAATATGTTAAGCTAATGGTTAAAATGTGGTGTTCCGACGTAGTTGATACGGCTCGGAATAAGTAAAAACGATGGAAAACCATAATGGATGGTAAAAATGGGTAATTGGTGGTATAGTCATGGAATGACAAACATACAACGAGTTTTGAAATGTTGCCCTATGGGATAACTCATAATAATGATGGGGATAAAATGGTAATTAGTTGCGTGACAACCAACGTAAGATAAAGTTAAATGATACCCTACGGCGTAAGCCGAAATGGGTTAAATAACGAAACGGTAAATATATATATACCATTCAAATACAAATGCAAAATGTTTGGTCATTTAGACCAAACGGGTTAAAGGGCAATTTTTAGCGCCATTTGACAAATAACGACTAATAAGTATTGTCGAGTCTAATGCTCACAGGATAAGAACGGCTTACGGAAGTTTGCATTTGCTATAAATTAGCAAAATCATTAAAGCAAGATATTAGAGCGGGTCAATACTTGACCCGAGCCAGGTACGCATATTTTAAATTATAGTTAGAAGTAATATGTTGGTCAAATATCAGTGAAAGCCCTTCGTTGTAAAATGAGGGACTGAAATTGACCAAAATACCCATGAACGCTAAACCAGGTAAACGGTCTTTATGAGCCGTTTAAGATCGTGTATTATGATAATGTAAGTATTAGATAAGTATAAAGTGGATTGTGCATAACAAAAGGGAAAGATTTAAATTTAGAAGGTTTAAGTCTTCGAAACGGGTCAAAAGAATTATGCGCATAGATTGAGTACTAGCCGCTTAATTCATAAAAGTTACAAACCCGAACTATAGATTTTGAGTTAAGCATGTTGATGTATGCTAAATGGTTAATTAGAAACAAGGTTGTAAACTTTTAAAACAAATGGGTCGAATAAATGAAATAAGAAATTATAAACTAATCGTTTATTATTCAGGTTTCAAATGCGGAAAATAGGATAAATTGATGCGTATTTTTATTATAAACGCGTAGGAAAAAGAATCACCTAAAACGGACTTGTAGATAAAAAGTTATGACACTTTAAAGATCGTTTTACGATTAAAACCATAGCTGGGAAAAATGCAGGTTTCAGCAACAAAACTGCTGGAAAATCATCTCCCCCGCGACACGCGACAGGGAGCAGTAATCCTAGCGCGACACGCGAGGGCACTCGCGGCACGCGAAAGATCAAGAGGAGTCTGTCGCGTGGCGCGACATACTAAATTCCGAAATTTTATTTTGTTTTTGATTGTTCGCTACTAGAACTTGATTATACTAATATTTAAGATATCGAAACTAACTTTTAAGTTGGTTTTGATCATAGGTGAATGTGAAGATGTCCCGGATGAAGATCAAGCTCATTGAAGAACCGAACACGATCAAGATACAAGCTTCCGCACATGGTTTCGTCGTCATTTAAAAACGACGAATTTATACATATTGTATTATATTGTTTCAAATCCGAAAATGTTTTAATTTAACCGTATTTTTCAATGTATATGCAATTATAATTACATGTGTATTTACGTAAATAATACGAAAACCCTAAAATAATAGCAAGGGTGTTACAAGTTGGTAATCAGAGCTCACGGTTAAAAGAATAAAGTGTTCAGTTGGAGGCTTGATCGCAAATCCGGTAAGTACATGTATATTAATGGTTCTATATGATTAGAGTGTTGTGAACAACACATAGAGTTATTGTGTAATTCAAGTTACACCAATCAAATCGATAATTGATAGATATAGCTAACCAAATTACGCGCGTTGACACGTATAGTAGAAAAGCCTTGTATTATAATACGAGCGTTTAGTGAAGTTGACATTACTAATCTTTGTAAATGTTTTAAATAAAAGGATACTCGCATCTGAAGATGGCGAGGGTGTAACAAGTGACAGATAGGATAGAAGAACAGTTCAAAGTATGACAAGTGGAGCATGCTCACTTAGGACCAAATTGCGTAACAATCGCGAAGAGGAATAATGGTAAGGAACGCCCATCGGGGCAAGCATTACCAGGTGCACACTTTTAAATATAGTCGCACAAATAGCAATATGCAAGAAACATGTAAAGAATAATTGTTGCATATGTAAATTAGAAACTTGAAAAACGTGAATAGAATACCTATCCAGGATATTATTTCCAAGAAAACTAAATAGAGGTGTTAATTACATAGGGCGTGATGTGAAAACTATAAAAAGGTCATGTATGCCATGTGTTAATCGCTTACTCTGGCCAAGTAAGTAGTGGCATATGATACCATGAACTTCTTATAGCGGACACATTTACATCCAATGTAGTAAGGACGGGGTTAATGGGACAAATTAAAAAAGGTACCCAAATGAATCAAACAAGTAAGATGTTTGATAGTAAACGTAAACGCAAGTCGGATGACAGAAGCGTATTACGTTAGAATAACGAACCCGAGTGAAGGGACAAAGATCAAGGTAAATGAAAATACAGACTGACTAATAGGAATGCTAAGGTATAGGGATAAAAGTTTGACTGTCACAACTGATGAAATTTCACACGAACAAGTCAAACGAGTTAAACTAAGAATAACGCTTGGTAATTTAGACAGGAAAAACGCAAATTAGCAAAAGAAGAATGTTAAAAACATTAAGATAAAGAACCACGGTAACAGGTCGTAAGGAAGTATAGGTAAGAACTGAGTAACGGTAAGCGTAGGACAAACCGATGTGTAAATAACGTTAGAATTTATAGAGTCGGAAGGATCATTCGGAAGAAAACAAATGTAGCCTTAGACTATGGTCAAGGTCCATAGAATTCATGAATGAAAACGAATAATTTCTAAACTTAAAACGGGTGCATTGACACTGAAGGTATGTTTTAGAACAACATGAGTAAAAGATGAATCTACGGGATCATCACAACCTTCAGGAATCGTAAGAAATGTTAAGGTCTACAAGACCAAAAAGACCTTTGGGTCGCAAATGGAAAGAAACGAATTGTTGAGTCTCACCTTAAAAAGGTGGAAATCTAAAGAAATAGTCTACGAGACTAAGCGAAAGGACATACGGGTTATTTGGGTTAAGCGTGGGAACTAGTTGAAATTCCCCGCATCAAATGATAATGGAAAGGAACAAATCCTCGGATGTAAAATTCCTAGATAAGAAAGAAAGACGTAAAAAAAAGAGAAAACGTGAACTAAAAAAATTAAATCTTTAGTCAAAAAACAACGTTTTAATAAACATAAGTAGTATGAGGTGATTTAGGAAACCGTAAACACACATAAAGCCAGAGATGGCGACATGGATATACACCCGAGTAATGGAGTATAAGGTAACCGGCGGCTAACAAGTCTAACCGCAAAAATAGAAAATCAATAAAGATAACGGATACGAGCTGAAAGTAACGGCCCACGAGGCCTTACATATGAAAGACGTACGCGTCAAAATAGATGAAAACTTTTGACCAAAATAAACGGGTGCCATGAAAACGAAACTTGGATCTTTTGATTAAAGCAATGAACTACGTAAATAATATTAATGACGGGTAAAATACCGTTAATGGTAAAAATTTACCCGATAAACATTAGGATTTAAATAAATCAACTAGATGTTAATAAAAAAAAGAGAAAGAAGAAAATAAATACTTTGATAAAAACAAAGTATGTAAAAAGGGCCAAGTTAACGGGACTTAAAATAAGACAGGTTAGGAACTTCCCGAACCCACTAAGTTAACTAGGAATAATAAACCTAGTTAATTAGAGGGAAGGTTACTAGAAATAAGTAGGTTGTGGCCTACTTAATAACAAACCAATACATGAGGGGCTAAAGATGGGTAAATAGGAAAAGGGTCGTATTATTGGCACACCTTGGGGCTTAAATCGACACCCTCAATACGCATCGTATAGGCCTATACGATGCGTATTGAGGTGGGTTCAAACTTCTATGCCTGCCAAAGGCTGCCATTGTCCCCTGCTAAAAGTAATACAGTATAGGCCTATGTGATGCGTATTGAGGGTGTCGATTTAATTTTTTAATTTTTGCAAGGTAGCTTCTTATCACGCGGTAGCAGCTTTCCGTCATGCGAACGAAGAAGCAGCACTTTAGACATTTGTTGGTCTTCAAACATCTAGGAAACATTATTTGAAGGCGGTCTCTTTGCTTCGTCCACTAGAACTATTTGTGTATGCATTCTTAGGGTTTTTATTATTTGATCAAAGGAAGTTGAAATCGGCTTTGTATTTAGCACACGAAAGTACTGAACAACAGAATCAGTTTCTATTTGTGTATGCATTCTTAGGTTTTTTATTTCTATGATGATATCAGCGTTGTTTATCACCCTGTGTGAGCATTGGAAGCCCCGACCACTAGCAAAAGAACCCGACACGTCTGCGATGATGATTTAGAGGTCGGTCTCGGGTGGGCATAAGATCCGTGGGCCCTATTGTCGGATATGTGACTCAAGAAAGTCATTCGACTGCCGCCGATGAAGTCAAATGTGATCCAACTTGGACATCAGACGTAAATCATGAAGAAACAGAACAGAATCTGAATCTGAATGTTAACTTTGACTCGTTCAAGTCATGCAATGTTTCCTCTCAATTGAATAGACCGACACTTGCTTCATAGGACTCACTTGAATCGTCTCGGAAGTGGATTTCGGTTGGGTCAGATCTCTTTGGGTATATTCGAAACTAACTAAAATACGTTGAAGTATTGAATCAACGGAAATAACTGAAATAACTTGAATTATCTCGGAAGTACTAAACAACAGAAGGATGAGATATCGGCGGTTGGCTCGGAGAAGTTTCTCTCAATCAGGTGTTCCATTAGATTTCCCCTTTTATCATGTGATCAAACTTGGACATCAGACGTAAATCTTGAAGAAACATAACATAATCCCAGATTGTCTAAAGAAGCGCTTTTATCATGTGTGATCCAGAGGTCGGTTTACTTTATGTTATAGAACTTCCGAGCTAACATCTGACGTAGCAGGTACAATTGTTTTGAGTATTGTCAGATAATTCTTCATTTATCGAGAAACCATACTGTCAAGAAACTAACATCTTTTAATACTTTATTTGTCGAGAAACCATACTGTAAAGATCTCAACAAAAACTCTTCTACATCTTTTAACCAATTGTCCATCACTTAAGACCTTGAAAGATTTTTTAATTTATGTTTATGCGAATTTAAAGGACAATACTGACAGAGGTGCTGGTCTTTTCTCCCACTGTGCAAACTTGAAAAGGTGTTTATTTAGACAATCTGGGATTAAATTCCGCAAATTGGGAACCACATTGTAGACTGGTTGGCTTTAATGGTTTTAATAATACATGAAAATGGAAATAATCGTGTCAAGATCTTTATCAATCATATCATCTACCAACTGCTCGAAATCCCTTTCGTTTCTCGGGTTCGCCTTCGACACAACACAACAAAAAATAAATTCAAAAAAACAGGGGGTTGATACGCATCGTATAGGCCTATACGATGCATATCAAACCCGACGCCAGACACAGCCTGCACCTGTCAGTCTGCCATGTTTTTTACTTTAATTCAATACGCATCGTATAGGCCTATACGATGCGTATTGAATTCAAAAAGTGTGTAGATAGACAGGAGTGTATGTAGATAGAAAACCCCATAGGAAAATGTTTTAGTTAAAACATTTATAAAAAAAATTAAAACACACACATACGTGTGTGTTCCAGTTCGATCGACCAGGGGAGAAGAAAAAGGGTCTAACCCTAATTTCAACAAAAACATCAAATTGAAGGTCAAATCCAGCCCGAATCAGATGCATCAATACATAGAAACGATCACCTAGTCGTGGGGATCGTAAGGTATGTCGAATTATTGATATTTATGAAGTTGAAATTTTTGATGAACTTATAAAAATCGAAATTCAAGCTTGAATGATTGATGTTTGGCTGAAACTAGGATGAATTCATGTTTAGAAACAAACCCTAGTTGAAAAACTTGATGAATCAGTATTAAAGACTAGGGATTTGATGATTACTCTTGCATGTGCTAAGTGGGGGGGGGGATAGTGCACGGTCCTCCCAACCACCGGAGTGATCCTGTGCTAAGTGGGTTTTGACTAAATTCATGTATGAGATGCTTTTAGGGGTTTTGATTGCTAAGAATAAGTGTTATAATGTCATAAACATGTTCAAATTGAAAGCTGAATTCTGATCAGAATTTACAGCCGACTTGTATCGGCAAACATGACAAAAATGTGTTTCTTGATTCTAAAATGTAATTCCAGGAAATATCTTTAAAACCCCACTGGAATCGCATTTTTTCGACTAAAAATGAGCGTTTTATGAATTTTTCCGTATCAAAGGTTCAAGCTGCGTTTTCTGGCAGAATTTGCAGTCCATTATGAATGTCATAACTCGAATTAGAGATTGAGTTATGATCTCAAATTCTTACTGTAGAAATTTTTAAGTGATTAAAAGAATCGACAATTGGAATTTCGTCAATCGGATAAACGAGGAATTTTAAATGAATTTTTCCGTAAGCTGCAGTCAGAAGTGACGAATCTGATGGCAGCTTAGTAAATGAATTTTTACGAATTTTTGGTAAAGAGTTAGATCTTGAAATTTTAACATAAGGTCTAAACCTCCGAGTGGTACGCCTCATAAAAAAAGAATAATTTTTGAAGACTTGTAAATAGTTAAACAAGTCACCAGAAACAGCCCATTTTCAGTGATATGAAATGCTTAAATGAAATCGCGGCCTACTAGTTAGTATGTAAAATTTTATTTCGTTAAGAGTTCGGATGAAATATGCCTAGGTGATTTCATTGAACCAAATGTGCATTTGAATATGTTAATAAGTAAATTGACTTTAGAAAGTCAAATCGACCAATGATTAGATCAAATGATAATTTTGATATGGTCGAATGATAAATTCGACATAAAACCCGTAGGATGGAATAGTCGTAAATGATTATGACTAATCTAACCGTCTTACGAATTATGATGATAGTTTGACTCTTGACAAGCTAGATGGAGACTTGGGAATGAAGCGGGTCAAACGGAGCAAGTACGAAAAGAAAAGCGTAATTTTGATGTGAGGTAAGTAAAGCTTACACTCTTTTTTTTATAAAATGTTTAATCATTATAAGGGTTACGAATATGGTAAGCTAATGGTTAAAATGTGGTGTTCCGACGTAGTCGATACGGCTCGGAATAAGTAAAAACGATGGAAAACCATAATGGATGGTAAAAATGGGTAATTGGTGGTATAGTCATGGAATGACAAACATACAACGAGTTTTGAAATGTTGCCCTATGGGATAACTCATAATAATGATGGGGATAAAATGGTAATTAGTTGCGTGACAACCAACGTAAGATAAAGTTAAATGATACCCTACGGCGTAAGCCGAAATGGGTTAAATAACGAAATTGTAAATATATATATATATATACCATTCAAATACAAATGCAAAATGTTTGGTCGTTTAGACCAAACCGGTTAAAGGGCAATTTTTAGCGCCATTTGACAAATAACGACTAATAAGTATTGTCGAGTCTAATGCTCACAGGATATGAGCGGCCTACGAAAGTTTGCATTTGCTATAAATTAGCAAAATCATTAAAGCAAGATATTAGAGCGGGTCAATACTTGACCTGAGCCAGGTACGCATATTTTAAATTATAGTTAGAAGTAATATGTTGGTCAAATATCAGTGAAAGCCCTTCGTTGTAAAATGAGGGACTGAAATTGACCAAAATACCCATGAACGCTAAACCGGGTAAACGGTCTTTATGAGCCGTTTAAGATCGTGTATTATGATAATGTAAGTATTAGATAAGTATAAAGTGGATTGTGCATAACAAAAGGGAAAGATTTAAACTTAGAAGGTTTAAGTCTTCGAAACGGGTCAAAAGAATTACGCGCATAGATTGAGTACTAGCCGCTTAATACATAAAAGTTACAAACCCGAACTATAGATTTTGAGTTAACTGTTAAGCATGTTGATGTATGCTAAATGGTTAATTAGAAACAAAGTTGTAAACTTTTAAAACAAATGGGCCTAATAAATGAAACAAGAAATTATAAACTAATCGTTTATAATTCAGGTTTCATATGCGGAAAATAGGATAAATTGATGCGTATTTTTATTACAAACGCGTAGGAAAAAGAATCACCTAAAACGGACTTGTAGATAAAAAGTTATGACACTTTAAAGACCGTTTTACGATTAAAACCATAGCTGGGAAAAATGCAGGTTTCAGCAACAAAACTGCTGGAAAATCATCTCCCCCGCGACACGTGACAGGGAGCAGTAATCCTGTCGTGACACGCGAGGGCGCTCGCGGTACGCGAAAGATCAAGAGGAGTCTGTCGCGTGGCGCGACAGACTAAATTCTGAAATTTTATTTTGTTTTTGATTGTTCGCTACTAGAACTTGACTATACTAATATTTAAGATATCGAAACTAACTTCTAAGTTGGTTTTGATCATAGGTGAATGTGAAGATGTCCCGAATGAAGATCAAGCTCATTGAAGAACCGAACACGATCAAGATACAAGCTTCCGCACATGGTTTCGTCGTCATTTAAAAACGACGAATTTATACATATTGTATTGTATTGTTTCAAATCCGAAAATATTTTAATTTGACCGTATTTTTCAATGTATATGCAATTATAATTACATGTTTATTTACGTAAATAATACGAAAACCCTAAAATAATAGCAAGGGTGTTACACCTAGTCACATGGCAGTGCAAGAAGCAGACTTGCGTCGCTACATCAACATGCGAAGCTCAATACATTGCTGCCTCAAGTTGTTGCTCCCAAGTCTTGTAGATTCAACAACAAATGCGCGACTACGGTTTTGAATTCCTATCTACTCCTAATTTCGTTGATAATACTGCTGCTTTACAGATCACTAGAAATCCAGTGCAGCACTCAAAGAACAAACACATCGAAATCAAATATCACTTCATACGTGATTGCTTTGATAAAAGGCTTATCGATGTTGTTAAGGTCCACACCGATGACCAACGTGCCACCCTTTTTTACCAAAGCATTTGACAAATCCCGATTTGACTTTTTATTAATGGTAAACGACATTAAGGTCAAGCAAGAGTAAAACCAACATCGGAAAATCATTATTGTAAATATTTGTTTGTTTTTTAGTAATTTCTCGTACTTTTTGCATTTTGGGGGGAGTAAAAACGAAAAATACAAAAACATTGAAAAATTTTAAAAGTCCAAAAATATCAAAAAAATTCAAAAACACAAAAACAATAGAAAAACAAAAACGTGTTTCCTGGAGAGCAAAAGAGAAAATGATAGTACATCAGTGGTCTGTCCAAACCTCTTTAAACCTAAACTGAAAAATGATAAGCAGCTCTATATAAGATGTATCGGTAGGCTCACAATCATTTTAAAGTGTGCAGGGTGATATAAACTTAAATCGACTGAAGACCAGGTGGGAACCGCTCATTGGCATATGGTCCTGGTACCGAAATTTCGTTTGATAGATTGCCAAGGTTCTGAGATGTGTGGTCTTTATGCTGTTTATCATATGGGTATCATAGTTGTTTCTGTAACACCCCGAAAACGGGTTTGAAAATCAAACCACGTTAATACTACAGGACGGGTAAAATACAGTTAGTGGTAAAACTTACCCGGTAAACTTTAGGAATTAAATAAATAAATTTAATATTTATTTAAAAGGATGAGAAATACTTTGAGAAAATCAAAGTATATAAAAGGCCCGAGATTTAACGGGACTTAAAATAAAACGGGTTGAGAACAAGATAAAGTAACTAGGAAATAAATAACCTAGTTAGTAATAAGTCTTGGAATAATAAGAAAAGCAGGGTTAAAACACCCTTTTATGCAAACTTGTGTGAAGTAGAGGGACTAAAGGTGAGAAGATGGAAACCAGTTTTATTTAATAAAACATTAACACCAAAACACACACTCTAAGTGTGTGTTCTGGTCGATATTTCCCACAGGAGCAAAGGAACTCCTTTGTTCAACCCTAACTTGTCTAAATCCAAGAAATTGAGAGGCCAAATCAGTCCCAAATCGAAATCCAAGCATGGATTAGTGATCACCTCGCTGAAAAGATCATAAGGTATGCAAAAATTTGATGTTTTGATTCATCTTAAATTCTAGGTTAATGATGAAAAATCGAAATTGAGCTTGATTGTGTCATGCATGAATGAAATTAGAAGGGATATGGTGTCTAGGGATGAACCCTAGGTGAAATCTTGTTAAAAGATTTCATGTTAATTATAGAGTTCATAATCACCATTGTAGGTGATTAGTGAACTTGAAGAAAACTTGATAAACCCTAGAACTATGATCTTGTTCTAGCATAATCTGAATTTAAGAGTAAATTTCAGAAATATGGATGCTAAGACATGTGTAGAATTGTTTAATCGAAGTTAATTTAGATGATAATTACAAGTCATAAACTTGGTTTTGTTGATTTAAAAATCTGACCCGCTAGGTGTTTGATGAAACGCCTAAGTGAGGATTAAAATGCTAAAAGTTGGGTAAAAACGCAGATTTGATTATTATAAAGAATTATGCGTTAAAGCTTATAAAAAAGGGGTTCTAAATACTACGTTGATTTAGACTTAATGATGTAAACCATGTGATTGAAAGTAGTTAACTTTGATAAACTAAGTTAACTAAGCATGAAGTCGAACAGTAGCTTTGACATAGAAAATAAGTGAGGTGGAATAGTCGTGATTGTTAATGACTAATTTAACCGCCTTTTAAATGATTGACAATAGTTTGACGCGTAACAAGCTAGGTGAAAGCTTGGAGGAGGGAGCGGGTCAAACGGAGCAAGTACGAAAAGAAAACGTTTCTTGGTTGCTAGGTAAGTTAAAGCTTACACCTTTTATTAATATCTATTGGATTTATAGATTATGAATAATCTAAATTCATATTTGACTTATGATGTTTCGACCCGACATATGCGGTTCGGAACAAAAGACAATAACAATAAACCATGTTGAATGATTAAAAAGAGCTAATATGATCAATTAGTCATGCAATGACTAATAAATAACGAGTTTTGAATGATTACATTGTAAGGTAAATCAATACAATTAATAAGGGTAAAACGGTAATATGGTCACACGTTGACAATAACCATTGGTTTCAAAAAGACGCTTTTCCACGTAAGACATAAAGAGTCGAAAGTGGTAATAAACGGTTTATAAATAAAATGACCGTACGGTATTAAACGCAACGAGTCATGTATATGAGATGATGATAAATATCATCTCGCATAGTTAAACGGTCATATAGACCAAACGGGTCAAAAGGTGAAAATATCACCCTTTGACAATATCGGCTAATGTTTTGTCGAGTTGCATGATTACAGGAATAAATATCGATTGAATGATGACATCGCTATTACTTAGCGCCACTAAGGCAAGGTATCGTAACGGGTCAACACATTGATCCGAGCCAAGTTTGCGTAATGATTCAACTCATCATATAGAATTTGAGGTTCTCTAAGAGTTAAATAATGTCAAATTGGATATTTGGTTATCTTAAAGATAAACCGAATAATTCAAGTTATAAATGTAGTGTTTTAGAAACATAATGGTTTCTAAACAAGGTCATAGTTAGAAGACCGGATTTTTGGGTCAAACAAGTATCTGAAAGTCCTTTGTCGTAAAATAAGGACCAAAATTGACCAAAACGCCCTTGTAGGCTAAATTGAACAAACAACCCTTAAAGGTTGTTTGGAAACGAGTTTCATGATTAGATAAATACTTAGAATAAGTGTAGAAGTTGAAAGATGTAATACGATTAGTCAAATGGCTCTATTTGATTCTTGCCGTAAAATAATAATCCGAGGGGTAAAACTCGGAACATATAGATATCCACATTAGATCCAACACACTTATAGTTGTAATGGAAGATTACTTGATAAGAAATGAAGGAATAAGATGCTAGAAATGAATGAAAGCGATTTTAAGCTTTAAAGTGCTTAAATACCCTTAACGGGTCAAAATAAGCATACGAGCGAAAACGGGTTTAAATTGTGTAATAAACCTATGATTAGAACCTAATATGGTAGGTAACATTAATTTGAAGAAGTGTATGTGATATAGGAATCAAACAAATACGTTTGTTTGATAAAATGCATAAACGGGTTAAAATTCGGTAAAAAGGTAACGAGTCAAAGGCTTAGAAGTCTCAAAATTTCTTATGTTGGATGTAGGATTTTAACTCCATAAGATGGAGGATTAAATTACGGACGCGTAGGAAAAAGAATCGGGTAAAACGGATCAATAACGAAGAAGTTATGGGCGTTTCCGTAAAAACAGGCATAGCTGAAAATGCAGGACCCAGCTCCAGACCTGCTGGAAACTGGTTTCCCCCGCGACACGCGAAGGAACAACATGGATCCACCGCGACACGCGACGGAACCCTGTTTTGGCGAAAAAATTTTATTTTAATCAGTTTCGCTTCCCGGACTCGTTTAAATACGTTCTAAGTTACATATGACTAATCGAACTCATGTTTTATGAGTTTCAGGTATGATTTTAGCACCGGAGGACGATCAAGCATAATGAAGAACCGAACACGATCAAGAAATAAGCTTCCGCACTATGTATCGTTGTTTTGTTAAATGACGAACTCAAACATGTTATTTTGTATAGTTTTAATTCTGTAAATAAAGTTTAATGAAACCCGTATTTTCAATGTATTGAAATTCTAATTACCCGTTTATTTTCGTAAATTATACGAAAATCGTTTAATAATAATAAGGGTGTTACAAGTTGGTAATTAGAGCTCAAGGTTGTTGACAAATGTGTTCGGTTCGAGGCTTGATCGCAAATCCGGTAAGTACATGTATGTTAATAGTTTAGCATGCTAAAGTGTTGTAAACAACACATAGGGCTATCGTGTGATACACGTTACCCCAATTAAAATGATTGATATAGTTGACGAAAATACGCGCGTTGACGCGTATAGTAGAAAAAGCCTTGTATTATAATACGGACGATTTTTGAAGTTGACGTTATTAACTTTTGTGAATGTTTTAATTGAAGGACACTCGCGTTTGAAGACGACGAGAGTCAAACAAATTGTGGATATGATGATGGAACGGTCCGAGATATGACAAGAAGAGCATACTCATCAAGGACCTAAATCGCGTAACGATTTCAAATAAGTAATGGCAAGAAAGCCCGTTAAGGCAAGCATTACAAGGTGCACATTTTAAATAATCGCACAAATAGTAATATTCAACAAATAAGTAGAAATTGAAAGTTGCACATGTAGATTAAAAACTTGGAAAAACCCGAATAGAAAATGTATTCGGATTATTGTTTCCAAGAGAAACAAATAGAGGCGCTACTTACATAGGGCGTGATGTGAAAACTATAAAAATGTCATGTGTGTCATGTGTTAATCGTTTACTCTGGCCAAGTAAGTAGTGGCATATGATACCATGAACTTCTTATGGCGGAGACGTTTACATCCGATGTAGTAAGGGCGGGGTGAATGGGACTAACTTAAAAGTACCCAAATGAATCAAATGAGCAAAATATTTGATAATAATGTAAACGCACAGCCGGGTGACGGAAGCGTATTACATTAGGATGATGAGCCCGAGTGAAGGGATAAAGATTAATGTAAAAGGATTAAGGTATGCAATTGGGAGGGGTGTGCTTACACTCGAACCCAGAGAATGCAAATATGACTCTTAATGGGCCGATTTTGTAAAACACCAAATTTGAGAACAAAGTAGGAATATAAAAGCGAAATGAAGTCATAATGCATACCGTAAGGGTTGCAATAATAACGACTTCGGTAAAACACCCGGTTGGTGGGTAAGGATTTAAACGCATGCGTAGACTGGGAAACAGGAACGCGAAATAGAAAGTCAAAAGACTCGGAATATGAGTCATGACTAAAAGATGACAAGAATTTTCGCAAACATAAATTTTGATAAAAAATTACGTTCGACTAGTTAAAAGTCGAACGGGTCGAACAAAGAATGAAATTTGACGTTCACCAGTGATGAAATTTCACACGAACAAGTCAAACGAGTTAAATAAATGATGACGCTTGCTAATGTAAGTAGGCGCGGACTGAATAAGTAAAAGTGTGAGATGTTAACTAACCTATGTAAAGGGTTATGGGCGTTAAGAACGTTAAGATAAAAGAACCCGGGTAATGGGTTGTATAGAAGTATAACTATGAACCGGGTAACGGCAAGCGTAAGACAAACCGACGTGTAAACGACGTTAGAAATCATAAAGTCGGAAAGATAATTCGAAAGAAAACAAATGTAGCCTTAGACTACGGTCAAGGTCAAATGAAATACAAAAATGCAAAAGTAAATAATTCTAAACATAAAAAGGGGTGCTTCGATGCCATGTACATATATAAACATATATATTCATTTGAATAGAAACTCGAATAAAGTATGATCTACGGGATCATCATAACCTACGGGTTAATAATGTAAAACAAGAAAACTAGTTATAACTCCCCGCGTAAAATGATAACGGGAGGTAAGGTTAGTATTTAAGTGATGGGTTTCGCTAAGTTAATTGAATGGGTTAAAGCGAGGAGATTATGAAAGGTCTACGAGACTAAAACGACCCACGGGTCATGATTAGAAATAAATTATAAGGACTCCGCCCTAAAGAGGTGGAAGTCTAATCAAAATAGCCCATAAGGCTAAGTGATAAAACCTACGGGTTAAATTAGATAAAGCAAGGGAATCAGTTAAGAATCCCCGCATAAAACTAAGACTGTAAAAGAATAAATTATGGACTGTCAATATCCTGGTATGGATAATTGACAAAAGTTAAAGAAAAGATCCTAAAACTAAAACTTCGGTTTTAGTAAGAAATAACGTTTTTAGAAATATAAATTCTGATAAGAATTTGAATAGTAAGCATGAAAGATTCAAGTCCTGACACTGATAGGCGCAAAACGATATATTCGAAAAGTGATATTTTCGAAAATGAAAGGTTGATATAAATTAAACATGATGTGACACGATCACGGTTAAGAAATGTAATGTGACGTAGATTCACATTATAACCAAGCGAGCTGTAAAAAAAAAAGTAACTGGACTAATAAGTCTAGTTAGTGAGACCGGTTAAGGTCAGTAATTCAAATCAAGAAATTTGGTCTGCTTGTAAGCGGTAGATTCGGTATAACTGAACCTAATAAATTAATTTGAAAATAAAAGAACTTGTTGCAAAAAGTGAAAGATTTCACTAAAGACCTTAAAACGAGTCAAAGTAACGGATTCATAAGAAATTCGATAGTATATGAAAGCGATGGATATCGCTAAGTTAACTAAACTAGCGGAAATAACGAGATTACGTTATTTCAAGTTGCACTATGTCGTATGAGATATGTAGACAATTAGTAACCAAAAACATGTTACCGTACTTTTCGGGTAATACTAACGATTGGTTAAAAAGTATAAGTAGTGTTTAAAATATTTCTCGGATCGAATACATTGAGTTTAAACTCAATGAATTATGTAAGAAAAGGTTTCGAGGACGAAACCTCTTTAAGGGGGGTAGACTTGTAACACCCCGAAAACGGGTTTGGAAATCAAACCACGTTAATACTATAGGATGGGTAAAATACAGTTAGTGGTAAAACTTACCCGGTAAACTTTAGGAATTAAATAAATAAATTTAATATTTATTTAAAAGGATGAGAAATACTTTGAGAAAAGCAAAGTATATAAAAGGCCCGAGATTTAACGGGACTTAAAATAAAACGAGGTGAGAACAAGATAAAGTAACAAGCAAATAAATAACCTAGTTAGTAATAAGTCTTGGAATAATAAGAAAAGCAGGGTTAAAACACCCTTTTATGCAAACTTGTTTGAAGTAGAGGGACTAAAGGTGAGAGAATGAAACCAGTTTTATTTAATAAAACATTAACACCTAAACACACACTCTAAGTGTGTGTTCTGGTCGATATTTCCCACAGGAGCAAATGAACTCAATTGTTCAACCCTAACTTGTCTAAATCCAAGAAATTGAGAGGCCAAATCAGTCCCAAATCGAAATCCAAGCATGGATTAGTGATCACCTCGCTGAAAAGATCATAAGGTATGCAAAAATTTGATGTTTTGATTCATCTTAAATTCTAGGTTAATGATGAAAAATCGAAATTGAGCTTGATTGTGTCATGCATGAATGAAATTAGAAGGGATATGGTGTCTAGGGATGAACCCGAGGTGAAATCTTGTTAAAAGATTTCATGTTAATTATAGAGTTCATAATCACCATTGTAGGTGATAGTGAACTTGAAGAAAACTTGATAAACGCTAGAAGTATGATCTTGTTCTAGCATAATCTGAATTTAAGAGTAAATTTCAGAAATATGGATGCTAAGACATGTGTAGAATTGTTTAATCGAAGTTAATTTAAATGATAATTACAAGTCATAAACTTGGTTTTGATGATATAAAAATCTGACCCGCTAGGTGTTTGATGAAACGCCTAAGTGAGGATTAAAATGCTAAAAGTTGGGTAAAAACGCAGATTTGATTATTATAAAGAATTTTGCGTTAAAGCTTATAAAAAAAGGGGTTCTAAATACTATGTTGATTTAGACTTAATGATGTAAACCATGTGATTGAAAGTAGTTAACTTTGATAAACTAAGTTAACTAAGCATGAAGTCGAACAGTAGCTTTGACATAGAAAATAAGTGAGGTGGAATAGTCGTGATTGTTAATGACTAATTTAACCGCCTTGTAAATGATTGACAATAGTTTGACGCATAACAAGCTAGGTGAAAGCTTGGAGGAGGGAGCGGGTCAAACGGAGCAAGTACGAAAAGAAAACATTGCTTGGATGCTAGGTAAGTTAAAGCTTACACCTTTTATTAATATCTATTGGATTTATAGATTCTGAATAATCTAAAGTCATATTTGACTTATGATGTTTCGACCCGACATGTGCGGTTCGGAACAAAAGACAATAACGATAAACCATGTTGAATGATTAAAAAGAGCTAATAAGATCAATTAGTCATGCAATGACTAATAAATAATGAGTTTTGAATGATTACATTGTAAGGTAAATCAATACAATTAATAAGGGTAAAACGGTAATATGGTCACACGTTGACAATAACCGTTGGTTTCAAAAAGTCGCTTTTCCACGTAAGACATAAAGAGTTGAAAGTGGTAATAAACGGTTTATAAGTAAAATGACCGTACGGTATTAAACGCAACGAGTCATGTATATGAGATGATGATAAATATCATCTCGCATAGTTAAACGGTCATATAGACCAAACGGGTCAAAAGGTGAAAATATCACCCTTTGACAATATCGGCTAATGTTTTGTCGAGTTGCATGATTACAGGAATAAATATCGATTGAATGATGACATCGCTATTACTTAGCTCCACTAAGGCAAGGTATCGTAACTGGTCAATACATTGATCCGAGCCAGGTTTGCGTAATGATACAACTCATCATATAGAATTTGAGGTTCTCTAAGAGTTAAATAAGGTCAAATTGGATATTTGGTTATCTTAAAGATAAACCGAATAATTCAAGTTATAAATGTAGTGTTTTAGAAACATAATGGTTTCTAAACATGGTCATAGTTAGAAGACCGGATTTTTGGGTCAAACAAGTATCTGAAAGTCCTTTATCGTAAAAGAAGGACCAAAATTGACCAAAACGCCCTTGTAGGCTAAATTGAACAAACAACCCTTAAAGGTTGTTTGGAAACGAGTTTCATGATTAGATAAATACTTAGAATAAGTGTAGAAGTTGAAAGATGTAATACGATTAGTCAAATGGCTCTATTTGAGTCTTGCCGTAAAATAATAATCCGAGGGGTAAACCTCGGAACATATAGATATCCACATTAGATCCAACACACTTATAGTTGTAACGGAAGATTACTACATAATAAATGAAGGAATAAGATGCTAGAAATGAATGAAAGCGATTTCAAGCTTTAAAGTGCTTAAATACCCTTAACGGGTCAAAATAAGCATACGAGCGAAAACGGGTTTAAATTGTGAAATAAACCTATGATTAGAACCTAATATGGTAGGTAACATTAATTTGAAGAAGTGTATGTGATATAGGAATCAAACAAATACGTTTGTTTGATAAAATGCATAAACGGGTTAAAATTCGGTAAAAAGGTAACGAGTCAAAGGCTTAGAAGTCTCAAAATTTCTTATGTTGGATGTAGGATTTTAACTCCATAAGATGGAGGATTAAATTACGGACGCGTAGGAAAAAGAATCGGGTAAAACGGATCAATAACGAAGAAGTTATGGGCGTTTCCGTAAAAACAGGCATAGCTGAAAATGCAGGACCCAGCTCCAGACCTGCTGGAAACTGGTTTCCCCCGCGACACGCGAAGGAACAACATGGATCCACCGCGACACGCGACGGAACCCTGTTTTGGCGAAAAAATTTTATTTTAATCAGTTTCGCTTCCCGGACTCGTTTAAATACGTTCTAAGTTACATATGACTAATCGAACTCATGTTTTATGAGTTTCAGGTATGATTTTAGCACCGGAGGACGATCAAGCATAATGAAGAACCGAACACGATCAAGAAATAAGCTTCCGCACTATGTATCGTTGTTTTGTTAAATGACGAACTCAAACATGTTATTTTGTATAGTTTTAATTCTGTAAATAAAGTTTAATGAAACCCGTATTTTCAATGTATTGAAATTCTAATTACCCGTTTATTTTCGTAAATTATACGAAAATCGTTTAATAATAATAAGGGTGTTACAAGTTGGTAATTAGAGCTCAAGGTTGTTGACAAATGTGTTCGGTTCGAGGCTTGATCGCAAATCCGGTAAGTACATGTATGTTAATAGTTTAGCATGCTAAAGTGTTGTAAACAACACATAGGGCTATCGTGTGATACACGTTACCCCAATTAAAATGATTGATATAGTTGACGAAAATACGCGCGTTGACGCGTATAGTAGAAAAAGCCTTGTATTATAATACGGACGATTTTTGAAGTTGACGTTATTAACTTTTGTGAATGTTTTAATTGAAGGACACTCGCGTTTGAAGACGACGAGAGTCAAACAAATTGTGGATATGATGATGGAACGGTCCGAGATATGACAAGAAGAGCATACTCATCAAGGACCTAAATCGCGTAACGATTTCAAATAAGTAATGGCAAGAAAGCCCGTTAAGGCAAGCATTACAAGGTGCACATTTTAAATAATCGCACAAATAGTAATATTCAACAAATAAGTAGAAATTGAAAGTTGCACATGTAGATTAAAAACTTGGAAAAACCCGAATAGAAAATGTATTCGGATTATTGTTTCCAAGAGAAACAAATAGAGGCGCTACTTACATAGGGCGTGATGTGAAAACTATAAAAATGTCATGTGTGTCATGTGTTAATCGCTTACTCTGGCCAAGTAAGTAGTGGCATATGATACCATGAACTTCTTATGGCGGAGACGTTTACATCCGATGTAGTAAGGGCGGGGTGAATGGGACTAACTTAAAAGTACCCAAATGAATCAAATGAGCAAAATATTTGATAATAATGTAAACGCACAGCCGGGTGACGGAAGCGTATTACATTAGGATGATGAGCCCGAGTGAAGGGATAAAGATTAATGTAAAAGGATTAAGGTATGCAATTGGGAGGGGTGTGCTTACACTCGAACCCAGAGAATGCAAATATGACTCTTAATGGGCCGATTTTGTAAAACACCAAATTTGAGAACAAAGTAGGAATATAAAAGCGAAATGAAGTCATAATGCATACCGTAAGGGTTGCAATAATAACGACTTCGGTAAAACACCCGGTTGGTGGGTAAGGATTTAAACGCATGCGTAGACTGGGAAACAGGAACGCGAAATAGAAAGTCAAAAGACTCGGAATATGAGTCATGACTAAAAGATGACAAGAATTTTCGCAAACATAAATTTTGATAAAAAATTACGTTCGACTAGTTAAAAGTCGAACGGGTCGAACAAAGAATGAAATTTGACGTTCACCAGTGATGAAATTTCACACGAACAAGTCAAACGAGTTAAATAAATGATGACGCTTGCTAATGTAAGTAGGCGCGGACTGAATAAGTAAAAGTGTGAGATGTTAACTAACCTATGTAAAGGGTTATGGGCGTTAAGAACGTTAAGATAAAAGAACCCGGGTAATGGGTTGTATAGAAGTATAACTATGAACCGGGTAACGGCAAGCGTAAGACAAACCGACGTGTAAACGACGTTAGAAATCATAAAGTCGGAAAGATAATTCGAAAGAAAACAAATGTAGCCTTAGACTACGGTCAAGGTCAAATGAAATACAAAAATGCAAAAGTAAATAATTCTAAACATAAAAAGGGGTGCTTCGATGCCATGTACATATATAAACATATATATTCATTTGAATAGAAACTCGAATAAAGTATGATCTACGGGATCATCATAACCTACGGGTTAATAATGTAAAACAAGAAAACTAGTTATAACTCCCCGCGTAAAATGATAACGGGAGGTAAGGTTAGTATTTAAGTGATGGGTTTCGCTAAGTTAATTGAATGGGTTAAAGCGAGGAGATTATGAAAGGTCTACGAGACTAAAACGACCCATGGGTCATGATTAGAAATAAATTATAAGGACTCCGCCCTAAAGAGGTGGAAGTCTAATCAAAATAGCCCATAAGGCTAAGTGATAAAACCTACGGGTTAAATTAGATAAAGCAAGGGAATCAGTTAAGAATCCCCGCATAAAACTAAGACTGTAAAAGAATAAATTATGGACTGTCAATATCCTGGTATGGATAATTGACAAAAGTTAAAGAAAAGATCCTAAAACTAAAACTTCGGTTTTAGTAAGAAATAACGTTTTTAGAAATATAAATTCTGATAAGAATTTGAATAGTAAGCATGAAAGATTCAAGTCCTGACACTGATAGGCGCAAAACGATATATTCGAAAAGTGATATTTTCGAAAATGAAAGGTTGATATAAATTAAACATGATGTGACACGATCACGGTTAAGAAATGTAATGTGAAGTAGATTCACATTATAACCAAGCGAGCTGTAAAAAAAAAGTAACTGGACTAATAAGTCTAGTTAGTGAGACCGGTTAAGGTCAGTAATTCAAATCAAGAAATTTGGTCTGCTTGTAAGCGGTAGATTCGGTATAACTGAACCTAATAAATTAATTTGAAAATAAAAGAACTTGTTGCAAAAAGTGAAAGATTTCACTAAAGACCTTAAAACGAGTCAAAGTAACGGATTCATAAGAAATTCGATAGTATATGAAAGCGATGGATATCGCTAAGTTAACTAAACTAGCGGAAATAACGAGATTACGTTATTTCAAGTTGCACTATGTCGTATGAGATATGTAGACAATTAGTAACCAAAAAGATGTTACCGTACTTTTTGGGTAAAACTAACGATTGGTTAAAAAGTATAAGTAATGTTTAAAATATTTCTCGGATCGAATACATTGAGTTTAAACTCAATGAATTATGTAAGAAAAGGTTTCGAGGACGAAACCTCTTTAAGGGGGGTAGACTTGTAACACCCCGAAAACGGGTTTGGAAATCAAACCACGTTAATACTACAGGACGGGTAAAATACAGTTAGTGGTAAAACTTACCCGGTAAACTTTAGGAATTAAATAAATAAATTTAATATTTATTTAAAAGGATGAGAAATACTTTGAGAAAAGCAAAGTATATAAAAGGCCCGAGATTTAACGGGACTTAAAATAAAACGGGTTGAGAACAAGATAAAGTAACTAGGAAATAAATAACCTAGTTAGTAATAAGTCTTGGAATAATAAGAAAAGCAGGGTTAAAACACCCTTTTTATGCAAACTTGTGTGAAGTAGAGGGACTAAAGGTGAGAAGATGGAAACCAGTTTTATTTAATAAAACATTAACACCAAAACACACACTCTAAGTGTGTGTTCTGGTCGATATTTCCCACAGGAGCAAAGGAACTCCTTTGTTCAACCCTAACTTGTCTAAATCCAACAAATTGAGAGGCCAAATCAGTCCCAAATCGAAATCCAAGCATGGATTAGTGATCACCTCGCTGAAAAGATCATAAGGTATGCAAAAATTTGATGTTTTTATTCATCTTAAATTCTAGGTTAATGATGAAAAATCGAAATTGAGCTTGATTGTGTCATGCATGAATGAAATTAGAAGGGATATAGTGTCTAGGGATGAACCCTAGGTGAAATCTTGTTAAAAGATTTCATGTTAATTATAGAGTTCATAATCACCATTGTAGGTGATTAGTGAACTTGAAGAAAACTTGATAAACCCTAGAACTATGATCTTTTTCTAGCATAATCTGAATTTAAGAGTAAATTTCAAAAATATGGATGCTAAGACATGTGTAGAATTGTTTAATCGAAGTTAATTTAGATAATAATTACAAGGCATAAACTTGGTTTTGATGATATAAAAATCTGACCCGCTAGGTGTTTGATGAAACGCCTAAGTGAGGATTAAAATGCAAAAAGTTGGGTAAAAACGCAGATTTGATTATTATAAAGAATTATGCGTTAAAGCTTATAAAAAAAGGGGTTCTAAATACTATGTTGATTTAGACTTAATGATGTAAACCATGTGATTGAAAGTAGTTAACTTTGATAAACTAAGTTAGCTAAGCATGAAGTCGAACAGTAGCTTTGACATAGAAAATAAGTGAGGTGGAATAGTCGTGATTGTTAATGACTAATTTAACCGCCTTGTAAATGATTGACAATAGTTTGACGCATAACAAGCTAGGTGAAAGCTTGGAGGAGGGAGCGGGTCAAACGGAGAAAGTACGAAAAGAAAACGTTGCTTGGATGCTAGGTAAGTTAAAGCTTACACCTTTTGTTAATATCTATTGGATTTACAGATTATGAATAATCTAAAGTCATATTTGACTTATGATGTTTCGACCCGACATGTGCGGTTCGGAACAAAAGACAATAACGATAAACCATGTTGAATGATTAAAAAGAGCTAATAAGATCAATTAGTCATGCAATGACTAATAAATAACGAGTTTTGAATTATTACATTGTAAGGTAAATCAATACAATTAATAAGGGTAAAACGGTAATATGGTCACACGTTGACAATAACCGTTGGTTTCAAAAAGACGCTTTTCCACGTAAGACATAAAGAGTCGAAAGTGGTAATAAATGGTTTATAAGTAAAATGACCGTATGGTATTAAACGCAACGAGTCATGTATATGAGATGATGATAAATATCATCTCGCATAGTTAAACGGTCATATAGACCAAACGGGTCAAAAGGTGAAAATATCACCCTTCGACAATATCGGCTAATGTTTTGTCGAGTTGCATGATTACAGGAATAAATATCGATTGAATGATGACATCGCTATTACTTAGCTCCACTAAGGCAAGGTATCGTAACTGGTCAATACATTGATCCGAGCCAGGTTTGCGTAATGATTCAACTCATCATATAGAATTTGAGGTTCTCTAAGAGTTAAATAAGGTCAAATTGGATATTTGGTTATCTTAAAGATAAACCGAATAATTCAAGTTATAAATGTAGTGTTTTAGAAACATAATGGTTTCTAAACAAGGTCATAGTTAGAAGACCGGATTTTTGGGTCAAACAAGTATCTGAAAGTCCTTTGTCGTAAAAGAAGGACCAAAATTGACCAAAACGCCCTTGTAGGCTAAATTGAACAAACAACCCTTAAAGGTTGTTTGGAAATGAGTTTCATGATTAGATAAATACTTAGAATAAGTGTAGAAGTTGAAAGATGTAATACGATTAGTCAAATGGCTCTATTTGAGTCTTGCCGTAAAATAATAATCCGAGGGGTAAAACTCGGAACATATAGATATCCACATTAGATCCAACACACTTATAGTTGTAGTGGAAGATTACTTGATAAGAAATGAAGGAATAAGATGCTAGAAATGAATGAAAGCGATTTCAAGCTTTAAAGTGCTTAAATACCCTTAACGGGTCAAAATAAGCATACTAGCGAAAACGGGTTTAAATTGTGTAATAAACCTATGATTAGAACCTAATATGGTAGGTAACATTAATTTGAAGAAGTGTATGTGATATAGGAATCAAACAAATACATTTGTTTGATAAAATGCATAAACGGGTTAAAATTCGGTAAAAAGTTAACGAGTCAAAGTCTTAGAAGTCTCAAAATTTCTTATGTTGGATGTAGGATTTTAACTCCATAAGATGGAGGATTAAATTACGGACGCGTAGGAAAAAGAATCGGGTAAAACGGATCAATAACGAAGAAGTTATGGCCGTTTCCGTAAAAACAGGCATAGCTGAAAATGCAGGACCCAGCTCCAGACCTGCTGGAAACTGGTTTCCCCCGCGACACGCGAAGGAACAACATGGATCCGCCGCGACACGCGACGGAACCCTGTTTTGGCGAAAAAAATTGATTTTTATCAGTTTCGCTTCCCGGACTCGTTTAAATACGTTCTAAGTTACATATGAGTAATCCAACTCATGTTTTATGAGTTTCAGGTATGATTTTAGCACCGGAGGACGATCAAGCATAATGAAGAACCGAACACGATCAAGAAATAAGCTTCCGCACTATGTATCGTTGTTTTGTTAAATGACGAACTCAAACATGTTATTTTGTATAGTTTTAATTTTGTAAATAAAGTTTAATGAAACCCGTATTTTCAATATATTGAAATTCTAATTACCCGTTTATTTTCGTAAATTATACAAAAATCGTTTAATAATAATAATGGTGTTACAGTTTCTTTTACCGAAAACAACGGGGACGCAAGTCTAGATCTTCCATGATACCATACATACGTGTACATACTGCATACGACCTCAATAAGTGATCAACAATCACATGTCCCAAAAATGCGTGATAATATATCACATTTGTCCAGGAATCAAGTTCGTCTCTTTGCTGTATGTTTGTACTGACCTGTTCACGGACTTGCTCCTGTGCCCTCATGCATTTGAAAATCAAGTTCCTCATCAATAAGTGATTCTATCACATATGGCTTGTTTTTCAATAAAAAATAAGTGAGTATCTCACATTTTCATATACGTTAAAACAGATGATAAATGGTATACTCACCGGTAAAATGAACTCTCGTGCATACCTTGATACGGGAATGTGTCGTGTGTGGATGAACACCGGTCGGTAAGTATAAATCATAAACTAATCGTATCCCCTCGCCATGATTACATCTGATAAGTTGAGCTTATGTGGACAACAATACCGATAATCGTTATAGGATGCTTATCTATATGTTAACTAATTGAACAACAAGAGCGTTTTGGCATGACCGTACACTGATATGATTCTCTTACCCTCGAAACTCGAAAAAAGAATGTCTGTAAATATTTATTTAATGCTTTCAGTTTCTGCATCTTTGTATATATTTATTTACTGCTTTCAGTCTTTACATTTGAAATATTCAAAATTCCAAAAAGATTTTAGGTGTGTTTTAATATAAATTTTATAAAAAGCCAAAAAGATTTTATTTCTAATTTCTTTTGATTACCCGATGTTGGAACTCCAGTCTTCGACACCTGAAATCTGATTGAAACCAAAACAACCAAATCTTCATAAACGGTTGAAATTTGCAAGTTTTTGAAAGTTAAAATCTAAAACTGAAAAATTTGTTAACCTTTCAAACTGTCGGGTGGTAGTTGAAAACATGGTCACATGTGTGGCATTTGTTTATGTTAACTATATTCCAAGCGTTTGTTCTCATTACGCGTTTAGTTTTCTTGTATGTGCAGATGCTACATTCAAACCAGCTAAAGGCGAAGAGAACGTGTTCGATAACAAGCTTTGGAATGAAGACACGACGTGGAGGCACTCAAAAGATAAGGATGATCGAGTTGCCGCTGACCACTCTTCAACACCACAAGGATCTAAAGCATTGAAGATCAAAAGATTCACGAGCATAACTCATGGGAGAGTTTATTTTAAGGGGGAGTTTGTTAATACACTTCCTAAATGAAAAGGGGAGCTTGTTGATACACTTTCTACATAAGTCAAGTGAAGACTTTGAAGATCCTCCGACATGATAGACATGGAAGATGAACCCTCACGAGCAGCATCCAAGGGGGAGTTTGTTGATACATAATAGTGGATACGGCTCGCTCGGTTCGACATTGGTACAAGTTGAAGACCGAGACTCGATTTCCTCCCACGTGTCTCGGATTCTTATCAAGAATGTCTGCAGGATCCTACATATTTGCTGCTGTCAGCGACGAAACACCAGCATAACATGCTGTTGACGAAAGTCCAGTAGCTTATGTCTGCGACGAAACTCCTGCAGAACACTGCATGATGAAACTCCTGCATGATCATGACGAAACTCCGGTACAGTTCTGATGACGAAACTCCTGGAAGTTTCGTCATCATGGTCTTTCATCTTGAGGTTTCGTCGGCTTATGATGAGTTTCGTCGATCTCAACATGTTTCGTCGACTGTTTCCTCTATATAAGCAGCACTGAAGACAGAAAGACACAGAGCAAAAACACAGAGATACAAGAGAAAACTGAGAGAGAGAACTGAGTTAGTTTGTGAGAGTTATAACTTTGTGTAATCATTGTAAACAAAACTTTCTGGTGATTAATTCAGTTGACTGTTAAACATTTAACCTTTGTGTTTTCGTGTCTCGATCTCGGTTTGCTTACCCGATTGGATTCCGCAAAACCAGGTCTGTTCGTATACAACGATTAGGCGACTAGATCCTCCGCTAGTTGGACCTACAGCCCTTAAAAATAAATATATAAATATGTAATGTAATGTACTGTAATGTAATATAATGTAATGTAATGTAATGTAATATAATATAGGATTATTGGATTTTATCACCCCAACTATTGGCTATTGGCCGTTGCCACCCCCAACTTAACACTTAGTTTATTCTGTCACCACCTCATTAACTGATCACTAACTTTTAATCATGTTACTATACTTTTGGGGGTGACATAGGGATCTTAGAAAGACTTTATGGATCTTAGGACACCCCCAAAAGTACAGTAACATGATCAAAAGTTAGTGATCAGTTAACGAAATGGTGACAGAACACACTAAGTGTTAAGTTAGGGGTGGCGAGCGTCAAAGTGATAGTTGGGGGTGACAGAGGCCAATATCCAATATTTAGGGGTGATAAAATCCAATAACCCTATAATATAATATAACGTAACGTAACGTAACGTAACGTGACGTGACGTAACGTGACGTAACGTAACGTAACGTGACGTAACGTAACGTAACGTGACGTAACGTAACGTAACGTAACGTAACATAACATAACATAACATAATATAATATAATAGGGTCTCGTTCGGACTTAAAGTAAAAAGTTCCTAAAAAGTGTAAAAAAATTGTAAAACACTATAATTTCATCCATAAAACACACTCCAAATCCACAAATTAAAAAGTGAAGATTACTAAACCATCATATTCAAACCCTAATGGTCCATAAAAACTTCACACATCATTGTTAAAATATGAATATAAAAGACAACATGCTAATCAACGAAAAACACATTAATATTTGTAATTCCATAATCAGAGCCATATAATTCAAAACACAACACAAACCCCACATATATGATGTTTTACTAATCTTCATTATGTTATATGTGAGGTTTTTGGTGTGTTTTATAGCATTTTACATTTTTTAGGAAATTTAGACTTTGTAGCTGATGTGCTAAATATGGTCTGTAAAAAAAAACTAACCTAATCTAGACACCCTAGTTTTAAATTTATAAACTAAGACTCTAAATGCTAGACCACTGACAGGCAAGTGTACCTATCGTACGTAGTAAAGCCTAATGAATGCCAAGTATCGAACACACGAGACACTAGCGACGCTTACTAGACTCTGACTCAACTAATACTTAACTGGTTTTAATTGTTTTGGATTTGAGGTCTTAACTAATTAAACTAATAATCTAATTAAATAAGAAAATGTGGCAAACAAGACAAGCAACGTAAAACAAACACGAACTCGGGAGCTAGGTGTAAATCAAATATGATGAGAAAAGAACTACCTAGGTGTCGAATCCCTAGAATCATGCAATGCTACTCTGGCGGTGACAATGGTTAAATATCCTACTCCCTCGATTAACCCCCCGCTAGAGATGTATCAAACGAAAGATAAAGACGAAATGCGAAGTGCTAGAACGAACCGGCTCGACCTATCGATACCAAATCCTACGAGAATCAAGCAATGAAAGTAACTCTACCCCCAAAACTCTCAAAACGCAAAGCAAACCAAACCTTGAAGATTAAAATCCTAAGAAACCTTAACCACGATGTAATAATCGAGCTCGAGCTATCGGTCACCCAATCTACCCACCAATGATTAGCTAATAACCTAGCTCACCTTAATCGTCTTTCGAGTCACAAGATGAGGATGCAAGTTTTAGTATATTGATTTCAATTATTAATCGAATTGGTCAATTTCTCAACTCAATATTCAAACCGAAAACCCTAAGATCAACGATTCAAATTAAACTCTAAGTCTAGGGGATATTTCTATGTGTCTAAACCGTTGAATTCATCAACCAATTATCAATCAAAACACACCAACATGCAATATCAAGATCAATCACAAGGCAAAGTTATGTAAATCGCATAAAATAACCAAAACCAAGTCAAAACAACGTAACAATCACTAGTTCATCACAACCTAGGTAGTTTAAACGATTAGCTACTCATATTCAATAAAAACATAACAAATTCAGATCTGAAAACAATGGAATTCATGATTCAAAGCGAAACAAATACGAAAAATGAATGTTTAACGAACCCACAACGCTCCTGACTTGAACCGGATGCTTCCAAGACCCTTGATCTTCACTCAGCTCCAAAATAATATTGCTTGTTCCGTCTTATGCCTTCTGCCGTCAATTGATAATTGTTGTTGTCTTCTCTCCTCTCAATTCGTTTTTTCGTTTTCTGCCGTGATGTTCCCTTTACGTATCTTCACCATCAAGTCTCGATGGCCCATTGTGATATCACCATAAACCGACATTAAAGCATGTCTTGGTGGGCTGTTCACATTATTTTATATTATTCATAGCCCACAGGAATTAGTTAGGAGCCCACCAGAATTTTGGTAAAATAATCTTGATTGCATAGACACCTGCATGCCTCCTCTCTTCAATTCTATGCATTTTTGTTTTAAAACCCTTCAATGCTTTCCAAGTCCACTAAACCATATTTAATAAACCATATTAAATAGTAGAAAGTCCATCTTTGTTTTTTTTCAAGAAACTCACCAAATGAAGAACAAAAATCAATAAATGCATCATTAATATTGTTAATTAATACCAATGCATAATGTTAATGTTTATCAATTTGGTATAATGTTCTTTTTAAACAAAATATGTCGTTTTAGCTCGTTTCCACTTACAATCATCGAATTTTATAAATAGCAAAATATAAGTGGAATTTGATAAAAACAAACTTTTACTCCAAAGTGTAGGAAATATTATATTAAAATATGTATATTTTAGACGATATCAGTAGCTAACTCTTAGTATATATATCATAATATATAATTGTTAGTGCATTTATGTCTATCGACTTCGTCAATTCGAGCCGTGGCGAGAAACTGAAGATAACAAGCTTATATTGTAATAACTAGTCAAAAGGCAAGGTGGCAATCTTGTAATTAATGAGAAATCTCATTAAAAGCCTTGACCTATAAATAGGGATGTTATGTCATAGTTTAGGAACTTTATGCTCATTTGACATTTGGAGAGCTCTAGATCTAGAGAGAGATTCTAGAGAGAGAAAGTGATTCAAGGTGCTTGTACTTGTCATATTTCTAATAGAGTCACGTTTATATTACGTCTTGTGTGTTAGGTTACGTTCGTGTACGGATTCCGCACGTCACATATTCGTTTCGCAATCGTTTCGGAGTCAATACCGGTCCTACAAGTGGTATCAGAGCAGGAGCTCGATTGCATTGATCATTCACACAGATTCGTACAAGATTTCATCGATTTCAGATCCAAATTCATCCAGATTTCATCTATTTCTTCATCTTTTTCATTTTTCACGTTTTTAACTGATTTTCGTCAAATTGAACGGGTTTTTACGGTCCAAATCAGCTGATTTTCGGATATGTTGTGCGAAAACACCTGATCTACAACCCTACAAAGTTTCAGATCCTAATTCAAAGCCGTTTAGGAGAAATCTAACTTTTTCTGTCCGATTTCGTGTCAACAGCTTAATTTCGCACGAATTTGACATCTTATTTCGCTTGAAAACGCCTTATTTCGTTTGAAAGTACCTTATTTCGTTTGAAAATACCATATTTCGTTTGAAGCTGCCTATTTCGTGTGAATATTTCGTTTGAAGCTGCTTATTTCGTGTGAATGTTCTTTATTTCGTGTGAAACATGCTTTATTTCGTGTGAAAGTAAACTTCATTTCGTGTGAAACTGACCCTTATTTCGTGTGAAATATACTCTATTTCGTGTGAGAAAGATCATTTCGCGTGAAATATTGTCAACAACATTAATAATCTGCATGTGTATTGGCCCAATAAAGTTGCTCGGTCCAATAGTTTTCAAGTAACCACGTGATACACTTGATTTGATCAGATCTATAACATCGGCCGAATAAAATTGATGGTTAATAAAAACTTGTCTGCCATGTTCATGTGATCCATACATATTGCGGCCTAATGTAATTGATTTTTGATTAAAAGTTGTCAGCTAATTGCTTTTGAATAATATCATATTGAAATTTGTAAAGAACCGGTTCACATTGATTTGGTACGGGTCGTGTGGTGTTGTCAGGTCATTTGAAAAGGTCACTTGATTTCGGTTTAGATCGTTTGAAACTGAACCAGTTCGTATGGATTGAATGTCTTCAGGTCATTTGAATTTGATCCGGGTCATAGCAGTTCGTACGGTTTGACAACTTAAATCTCAGTTCGCATCAAACTCTGCCCGCACAAAATATTCACCAGTCCGAGTATCAGTTTGATTCAGTTGTTTGATAGTGTTTAAACTGATAAGTGTTTGTTTGTTTGTTTGATTCAAGGTAATTTTAGAAGATAACATCATGGCTGAAGAATTTTACAACACGTTCTATAACACGTTTACATCTGAGTCTTTCGAAACTTCAACTGTCACACCAAAAACCATTACAAAAGCGATCAATGAGACATTAAACATGATAACTTTTACGGAACAAATTCAAAACCACCATCGCTCGAAAGTATTAAAGACTATACTCGGTGGAAAGAGCGTTTCATCAACTGGGTAAAAGCCTACGCGCACGAGAGCTGGTTTTGTTTGGAATTTGGGTATAGTAGACCGGTTGATGATAAAGGAGAAAAAACCCCGCTCAAAAGTTTATCAGTAGAAGACAAAAGAGAATTCTCAGTTGAACAAAGAATGATTGCTTTAATTCAATCATCAATTAGACATGACCTGTTTGCTTTACTTCAACATGATGGGTCATCAAAATCTGTCTGGGAAGCTTTACGGGTAAAAGCTGAGGGGGGTAAACAAATCAAGAAAAATAAAATTGCATTATTAAAGAAAGAATTTGATTTGTTTGATAGTTTGAAAGGTGAATCAGTTAGACAAATGATAGAGAGATTTGGTCTTCTAAAAATTGAACTCGATTGTTTTGGCATTGTTAAAACTCGAGAAGAAATAATTGATAAGATCATAGAAGCGTTACCATGAGCTGATCAGTGGCAAACGTTTGTATTCATATTGAAAAATGATGCTTTATATGATACAATTTCTCTTGATGTCTTGATAGAAAAGATAGAAAGTCATGAGCTTTAATTGCAAAAGCAGAACAAGATGAGCAGTTCTTCGCATCAACAGAATGTCGGTCTTTATTACAAAGGTGTAATACCTTCGGTGAAAGTTAGTGAATCACCAAAAACAGCATTCAATGGTGTGAAAACAAAAAAAAACCTCCGACAAGCTCATCAAGCTACAATCCGGGATATCATTCGTCTTCATCAAAAGCAAGTGTTGAAGAATCTGAAGAAGTTCTCTGCAACATTGCTCTCAAATTGAAGAATTCTCCGTCTATGAGCATCACTGAAGCCAAGCAACAAATGAGTTTCCTTGTATCTGTTCTGGAATCATATGAAGGTCTAGTAGCTGGCAAAATTGGAAATTCCGAATTAACCAAAGAAGACTATGACCAGATTGATCCGGAAGAGATGGAACTTATTGATATCCACTGGCGTTTGACTAGTTGCATCCGCAGAGCTCAGAGATATATGGAGATTACTGGAAAGCAGTCTACCGGTGGTCCATCAACTAAACTGGGATTTGATAAATCCAAAGTGACCTGTTTCAAATGCAAGCAAAGAGGTCATTTCAAGAGAGAATGTCATAATTCTGCATTCGATGGAAATGAAAATCCTTTCAATGATGATTATTACCGAAAGGCGATTTACCACCGTAGCAAAGAAGAGCAAAAAATGATCGAAAATAATCCCAAGAAGAAAGCTTTACTTATCCATCAAGATGATGAAAAAGTGGCAGAAGGTTTCAGTTGGGAAAAATACATTCCACCTGATTCAGGATTGGCCGCTGAGATCAAGAAAAGAAATGAAGAAGATAGTGTTGATGATAAAGTCACTACTCATGGCAGAAAAATATCACAAGGTAAACATTATGTTTTTGTTGCTGAAGTCAAAGAGAAAACCAGAGAAGAGATTCTGAGTGAGAAAACGTACAAAGAAAGAAACATTGCTTGGAATAGAATGGATGAAATGCAAGAAGAGTATGAAAGTGCAGTAAGCAACAAGAGATGGGACAAGAAGCGAGAATGCTACGTCAACAGAAATGGTGAACCTGTTGTTCCCAAGAAAGACATAATCTTTAATGATGTTCTGTTAGTAATCCCTCGATCTGTCGAATACTATACAAATGTTGGAAAAGATAAAACATATGTGAAGAGGTTTGAAAAACTCCTTAGAGATGTTATGACTTCAAGTCTGAAGAAGAGGGATGAAGAGAGAATGAAGAAGAATATTGATGAGATGGTGAACGATTTGAAGAAAGTTGCCGAAGAAGCTAAAGTAGAGGAAGAGAAGGTAGAAGAAAAAGTTATTGGAAAAGAAGTTGTTACTTAAGAACAGCAGGTTGAAGAAGCTGAGGAGAAGTTGGAAAGATCGGTTGAATTAAAGGTTGAAAGTTCAGCTGATAGTGTTGGTGATGCTGGTACTGGTGAAGAAAAGAAGAGTGAAGCTGAGTTGAAGCAAACAGAAGCAAACACCGAAGTGTCAATCACTAAGGTAAATTCTGATTCTGAAATCTTGAAAATTGTTGAACAGTGCAAGAAATGCATGGAAACGTGCAGTGCTTGTACTTAGAAAGACGAAAACTTCAGAACAAGAGATATTGAATTTACTAAGATAGAAGAAGTTTTTAAAACTAAATACAAAGAAATGTTTGAAAATGAAAAGATTTTAAAAGAAAATGATGAAAAGATTTTAGAAAAATGTAAAAATTTAGAAAAAGAAAATGAAAATTTGAAAACAAGTTTTGAAAATGACAGAAGAATGTTTTCAAAAGGAGAATGAGTGTCAAGAAATGAAAAAAGAATATGATTCAATAAAATTGGCTTATCACATTACAAAAGAGTCATATGAAAAAGTGAAGAGTCAAATGAAACTTGTTCAGTCAAGACTAAATTACTGTTCAGAAACAACTAATACGCTTAAGCGACAGTATGAAATAAAGCAACAAGTTGAAAACTCTTACATTGAAGATGTTGTTAAGCAAAAGCGTCAGATTGCTGATTTAGAACAGGATAACAACAAGTTAAAAAGTTATCATGCGTCATCTTATGTGCTTAAAAGAATTTTCAACATAAAACCGGATGGTAAAGATTCTGAACAAAACAAAAAGGGCATTGGTTCAGAATTTCATCAAGTTCCACCACCGGAAAAGTTTGCATTTTATGATGATGAAAAGGTCGAAAAAGCTTTCAACATGGTAGATCAATTGCTAGATAACATTGACGTAACCTATTCCAAATCTGATGATTCTAGTGATTCAGAGGTGGTAGGTAAGGTCGTTGAAAGTGTGTTGAAAGAAGAGTCGGTTGAAAAAGGTAAATCTGAATCACAGGATGAAAATGAAGGTAGTTTTCATGAAGAATATCTGAAAAACTCAAAATCTGAGAAAAAATTAAATGATGATTCAAGAGGATTGGTTTATTCCATGATTGGATCGGATAAATTATTCTTAGATGTTGTATTCCCGATTCAGAATGTGATTTCAGAAAAGATTGATAAAGTTTTCAAAATGGTTGAGATTGAAAAGTCTGAAATTCCAAAATTTGCTGGAAAAGGTCACAAAACGTTTTATAACAAACCTGGTTTCAAGAAGAAAAACATGAAGGCTGGGTTGGGTTATAAGAAGAAACAAAGTTGGAATAAAAATGAAACTTCAAATTATCAGACAAAGATGAATTTTGTTCATGGAACAAGTTCAGAAGAAGAGAAAGAACTCCAATTTAGACGACAGTCTAATGAAGAGTTCTATGCTCAAAAGAAAAAGCGACAACCACAGGTCAAAGATGTCTCAAAGAGAACATGTTTTAAATGTGATCAAATTGGACATCTTGCACGCAAGTGTCAAATTTTCTTTTAAATGATTTTGCATTTTAGGGGGAGTATTATTGTCAGAAAATTCAAAAACATTAGAAAATTTGAAAAGGACAAAAACATGATAAAATTCAAAAATGAGTTTTTGTGTAAAAAGAGGAAATGATAGTACATCAGTAGACAATTACAGTACGCTAAAGAAATGGAAAGTTAAAAAGCAATAAACAATCTCACTAAAGATGTGACAATAGGCTCAGCTAGACTAGTAGATTTGCGATAACGATACAAACTTAAATGAAAAAGCCTAGTTCTAGTGGGAAACGCGGTCGAAAGCATAGTACTTAGTTTTATCCTTCTTGACTGTGTGCCTACTCAGTAATCGCTGAATGCTGAAAGAGCATAAAAACCGGTCAGTTTGTGAACTTTCACAACTTGCTGAAAAAGTCACTGTGATTGTGCTTTTCATTTTGCAAAGATTTAAACTTGTTTTATTTCTTTATTTTGTTTAAGAATTGGACATCTTCTGCGGATACGTGAGTATCGAACTGGATGTTAGTGCCTAAACGTTCTGCTTTATTTTTTTTTTTGGTGTTTTGTTTAAGCTTTGGATCACCTCTGCGTATACGGGAGTATCGAACTGGTGGTTAAAGCCTAAACAATTTCAACATGTTTTTATTTTTTATTTTGTTTAAACATTGGACTTTCTCTGCGTATCGAAAGATCGACCTGATTTTTAATGTTTAAACATTCTGCGTTGTTTTCGCACATATCACAGTTGATGAAAGTTTAAAAGCATTACTTGAGTCAGTGTATTGCATGATGAGGGGATATGCTGAGATCGTGGGGTCCATAAGAATTTAGTGCAAATTAATATACCTTAACGTATTGATAAGCATTTCGAAAGTTTTTAGATTGAGTTTAAGTGGACGACAATATTGTCAATCAATGTGAATTGTTTAGAACTTAAAGTGTTTAAAGCTCAACGGTGCTAGTGATTTATCATAAACTGATATGATCCTCTGTCGCGAATTGAAACAAAAATATTGTCTGTAAATATGTTTGTAAATATTTTTTTTACTGCTTTATTTTTCAGAAAAATACAAAAAGATTTGTGATTCTGCTTTATTTTCGACAACCGATGTCTGGGATGCTGAGTTTTAAAATCTTAGTATGCTGATTGTGTTTCTGAAAAATAAACAAGATCATTAATTTGAAACTTGTAGTTTTAAAAATCAAAAATTCAAAAACAGTTTGTGATATCTCCAAGGTCATTAATGTGTACTTGGATGATTAACTATGAGGGATTTGGATGCTCATATTGTTAAAATCTGTTGTAAAGAGCCAGTTTTCGATGTTGGATTCTTAAAAACTGCCAAATCAGTGAAGTTTATTGATCGGGGGAGAGAATCAAGTATTTCTAGATATATTCATATTATTATATCTTAAAGCCAGGATCTTGATCTAGAAAGTTTAAAAGAGCCAGGTCACAATTCCTGGATAATCGAATGTTCAAAATATTTGTACTTATAAATGTTTGAGAGTTGCAGATACTAATCCAGACTACGATCCCGACAGCAGAGTCTAAGGGGGAGTCTGAAGACGAGTTCAACGCAAGAGGAAGCATGGATTGAAGGGAGCTTGTATACGGAAAGCCAGGTGTCGATTCCAAAGCACGGAAGCTTGACGAAAGGGGGAGCCTGATGAAGAAAAGAGTTTACAGAAAGGGGGAGCTGAAGCTGAAGACAGATCCACGGGGATTCTGTTCTAGCAAGAGGGAGTCTACGTTGATGAAAACGTGTTAAAGCTTCAAGAAGACTAAAAGAGAGAAAGAAAGTCAAGACGCTACGAGATTGACAGCGGCAATATCCAAGGGGAGTCTGTTAGTGCATTTATGTCTATCGCCTTCGTCAATCCGAGCTGTAGCGAGAAACTGAAGATAACAAGCTTATATTGTAATATCTAGTCAAAAGGCAAGGTGGCAATCTTGTAATTAATGAGAAATCTCATTAAAAGCCTTCACCTATAAATAGGGATGTTATATCATAGTTTAGGGACTTTATGCTCATTTGACATTTAGAGAGCTCTAGATCTAGAGAGAGATTCTAGAGAGAGAAAGTGATTCAAGGTGCTTGTACTTGTCATATTTCTAATAGAGTCACGTTTATATTACATCTTGTGTGTTAGGTCACTTTCGTGTACGGTTTTCGCACGTCACACGTTCGTTTCGCAATCGTTTCGGAGTCAAAACCGGTCCTACAATAATTACTAGTCTTAAGCCCCCCATGATGTGGGGCAGAGGACGTAAAACCATTCTAGAAATTTTGGGAGGTGTGAAACGGTGCGAACCAGTAAAAACCGGAAAAAAACATAAAGCAAAAACACTAATTTCTAAGACAAAGTGACTCCTCTGACTTAAAACGTATATAAATTTGAATTTACACCGACAACTCTATTAAATTTGAAAGGTCGTCTTCCGTCAACGAACACATGAACCAGACCGATCGAACACACACGCGATGTGCGGAAACCACCGCGTGCCTCGTACCGCAACGTAGAGCTCGTACAGAAGGTGTAGAAGATGAGAGAATCGTGAATACACAAAGTATGCACAATCAACAATCACACAGATTGAATAATGAATACAAAGCTAGGGTTTGTTTGCACAAGAAGTTTTCTCCAAAATATTCACTGTTTCATTGAATGGTCTTCGTTCCCTGATGCGTACAAGACACTAAGAATATATACACACTTAAGGTCGCACAACATTACAATGAAACTCTCAGTACTTAACAAATAAGTACTTACCACTAAAAGGAAAACCACAAGTTCTCACGCTAAGGTCTCACCATATAAAACAACAAGTTCTCACCACTAAGGTCTCACCATATAAACCAACAAGTTCTCACCACTAAGGTCTCACCATATAAACCACAAGTTCTCACCACAATTTCTCAAAATATAAACCACACGTTCTGATGAGACATAAATGAACAAGTTCTCATGAGACACTTTCACATAATTGCAAGATTCGTCCTTCAATGTTAAAACTTCAGCAGTATCCAGCATTTATCAAACTTTGGTGCACTTACAGACTCCCCCTTGATATATGCGAGATCTGCAGATCTTCATTAAACCTTGGAGTAGTCACTTCCTACTCCCACCTTGTTCTTTACGCAGAATTGGACAACACGAATGAAAGGCATAGCAAGCTCACGGTCTTCAACGTTGTAATACAGTGGTAAACGCCTCAGCTTCTTCAGATCTGAAAGTTTGAAATTTACTAACAACATTGGATCTAAAACTTTCACGATCACTTCAGACATTTTCTGCTTAGTAATAATAGCTTCTCCTGTCCTCCCATCAAGGTGCCAGAATTTTATCCCAGACTTGCTGTCTAAGTCAAACGGCCTCAAAGGAATAGCTCTCAAACACAAGGCAGGTCAGAACACAGCCTTATACTGAATTTCACCTGAGAACTTATTTCTTGTCCTGACTCGACGTCCCACAGCCGGTGTAAATTGCTCCTACTTCATTGCTCTGCTTTCATTTTCCAAACTTTCTTCAAGTGACAAATAAGTCCATTTTCCGTTGGAGTATTCAAGTTAAGCTGAGCAATATGATAGAGGTGGTGACCCGAAAGAGAACTTAAAGTTTGAAACCGCCGTTTGAACTTAAAGCTCAGGAAGTCGAGGTGAATGAACTAAAGGAATGACGGTGCAAAAATCAACAAAAACACGTTTAGTCATTCGTCGAAGTACAAGCTGCATCAATCCGTTAGAAATTGGAAGATTTGGAATAAGATGCCGAAAAATGATCATTAGAAAACGAGGATATAGCAACAGACAACGTGGATCATCGACGACATAATCAAGCTAAGCTTTAAGTGCCTGAAAAATCATGTGAGCAAAATTGTATGACTGATTAAACGTTAGACCAATCATAGCCGATAATAGATTATGACTCATGCCATCAAATCCAGCTTTTCTCAGAGCAAAGCATTGCATGATAATGTGAAAGAAGAATCTCCATTTTTCACGAAGCATGCCTTTGTGATATGAACTGGATGGCAGATTGCCAGAATATCCAAATCGAAGATTAAAACGATCTCTAATCTTTGCTACATAACATACATCTCCCGTATCGAGATCTCCTAAATGCAAAGCGGCACGGATGATATCTTCAGTGATACCCAACTGTCGACCGTTGACCGTTGCTTCAATTGTATTACCAATTACACGTGTAGTCGTCAAAAAGTCTTGCATATAAGCATCCATGATAGGTATCTCAGTTGTTATAGCGTAAAAGATTCGAGATCTTCTAAGAAATTGAATAATCTGCAGATAATCGTCAATTCCGCGCACATTCATATCAATAAGAGCAACTTGATTGTGTTTTGGAATGAAAACATGTTCCGGTACTTGTTGGTTTGGCGGTGGTTGGGATGGATGTTCGGCCATTTCTGAAAACAAGCTAAACACCACAAGTAAGTTTTAATGATATATGATAATCTTAACAATATGCAAATAATAAACACTTAGTAAAATTTGCAGACAATTTAACATATAAGAACAAAGTTAAACACCACATAGGTCGAAGCTCAGGAAGTCGAGGTGAACGAACTAAAGGAATGACGGTGCAGAAATCAACAAAAACACGTTTAGTCATTCGTCGAAGTACAAGCTGCAGCAATCCGTTAGAAATTGGAAGATTTGGAATAAGATGCCGAAAAATGATCATTAGAAAACGAGGATATAGCAACAGACAACGTGGATCATCGACGACATAATGAAGCTAAGCTTTAAGTGCCTGAAAAATCATGTGAGCAAAATTGTATGACTGATTAAACGTTAGACCAATCATAGCCGATAATAGATTATGACTCATGCCATCAAATCCAGCTTTTCTCGGAGCAAAGCATTGCATGATAATGTGAAAGAAGAATCTCCATTTTTCACGAAGCATGCCTTTGTGATATGAACTGGATGGCAGATTGCCAGAATATCCAAATCGAAGATTAAAACGATCTCTAATCTTTGCTACATAAGATACATCTCCCGTATCGAGATCTCCTAAATGCAAAGCGGCACGGATGATATCTTCAGTGATACCCAACTGTCGACCGTTGACCGTTGCTTCAATCGTATTACCAATTACACGTGTAGTCATCCAAAACTCTTGCATATAAGCATCCATGATAGGTATCTCAGTTGTTATAGCGTAAAAGATTCGAGATCTTCTATGAAATTGAATAATCTGCAGATAATCGTCAATTTCGCGCACATTCATAACAATAAGAGCAACTTGATTGTGTTTTGGAATGAAAACATGTTCCGGTACTTGTTGGTTTGGCGGTGGTTGGGATGGATGTTCGGCTATTTCTGAAAACAAGCTAAACACCACAAGTAAGTTTTAATGATATGTGATAATCTTAACAATATGCAAATAATAAACACTTAGTAAAATTTGCAGACAATTTAACATCTAAGTTCTAGCAAATTTGGATTGTACTTGATGTGTAGGTACTAAATATAGCCCACACATACTTCTGGACTCACAAGGAATGCTCGGAATCGAAGGAATCGGTAGGTATATGACCCCGAAACTTGAATATAGACTAGGCAGAATATTGTTCGGACTATAACAAGTAAGTTTTAATGATATATGATAATCTTAACAATATGCAAATAATAAACACTTAGTAAAATTTGCAGACAATTTAACATCTAAGTTCTAGCAAATTTGGATTGTACTTGATGTGTAGGTACTAAATATAGCCCACACATACTTCTGGACTCACAAGGAACGCTCGGAATCGAAGGAATCGCAAGGTATATGACCCGAAACTTGAATCTAGACTAGATAAAGTTAAAATTTGCAGGACTATAATCATCAACCACGATAGCACCCAACATAGGTCGAAGCTCAGGAAGTCGAGGTGAACGAACTAAAGAAATGACGGTGCAGAAATCAACAAAAACACGTTTAGTCATTCGTCGAAGTACAAGCTGCAGCAATCCGTTAGAAATTGGAAGATTTGGAATAAGATGCCGAAAAATGATCATTAGAAAACGAGGATATAGCAACAGACAACGTGGATCATCGACGACATAATGAAGCTGAGCTTTAAGTGCCTGAAAAATCATGTGAGCAAAATTGTATAACTGATTAAACGTTAGACCAATCATAGCCGATAATAGATTATGACTCATGCCATCAAATCCAGCTTTTCTCGGAGCAAAGCATTGCATGATAATGTGAAAGAAGAATCTCCATTTTTCACGAAGCATGCCTTTGTGATATGAACTGGATGGCAGATTGCCAGAATATCCAAATCGAAGATTAAAACGATCTCTAATCTTTGCTACATAAGATACATCTCCCGTATCGAGATCTCCTAAATGCAAAGCGGCACGGATGATATCTTCAGTGATACCCAACTGTCGACCGTTGACCGTTGCTTCAATTGTATTACCAATTACACGTGTAGTCATCCAAAAGTCTTGCATATAAGCATCCATGATAGGTATCTCAGTTGTTATAGCGTAAAAGATTCGAGATCTTCTAAGAAATTGAATAATCTGCAGATAATCGTCAATTCCGCGCACATTCATAATAATAAGAGCAACTTGATTGTGTTTTTGAATGAAAACATGTTCCGGTACTTGTTGGTTTGGCGGTGGTTGGGATGGATGTTCGGCCATTTCTGAAAACAAGCTAAACACCACAAGTAAGTTTTAATGATATGTGATAATCTTAACAATATGCAAATAATAAACACTTAGTAAAATTTGCAGACAATTTAACATCTAAGTTCTAGCAAATTTGGATTGTACTTGATGTGTAGGTACTAAATATAGCCCACACATACTTCTGGACTCACAAGGAATGCTCGGAATCGAAGGAATCGGTAGGTATATGACCCGAAACTTGAATCTAGACTAGGCAGAATATTGTTCGGACTATAACAAGTAAGTTTTAATGATATATGATAATCTTAACAATATGCAAATAATAAACACTTAGTAAAATTTGCAGACAATTTAACATCTAAGTTCTAGCAAATTTGGATTGTACTTGATGTGTAGGTACTAAATATAGCCCACACATACTTCTGGACTCACAAGGAACGCTCGGAATCGAAGGAATCGCAAGGTATATGACCCGAAACTTGAATCTAGACTAGACAAAGTTAAAATTTGCTGGACTATAATCATCAACCACGATAGCACCCAACATAGGTCGAAGCTCAGGAAGTCGAGGTGAATGAACTAAAGGAATGACGGTGCAGAAATCAACAAAAACACGTTTAGTCATTCGTCGAAGTACAAGCTGTAGCAATCCGTTAGAAATTGGAAGATTTGGAATAAGATGCCGAAAATGATCATTAGAAAACGAGGATATAGCAACAGACAACGTGGATCATCGACGACATAATCAAGCTGAGCTTTAAGTGCCTGAAAAATCATGTGAGCAAAATTGTATGACTGATTAAACGTTAGACCAATCATAGCCGATAATAGATTATGACTCATGCCATGAAATCCAGCTTTTCTCGGAGCAAAGCATTGCATGATAATGTGAAAGAAGAATCCCCATTTTTCACGAAGCATGCCTTTGTGATATGAACTGGATGGCAGATTGCCAGAATATCCAAATCGAAGATTAAAACGATCTCTAATCTTTGCTACATAACATACATCTCCCGTATCGAGATCTCCTAAATGCAAAGCGGCACGGATGATATCTTCAGTGATACCCAACTGTCGACCGTTGACCGTTGCTTCAATTGTATTACCAATTACACGTGTAGTCGTCCAAAAGTCTTGCATATAAGCATCCATGATAGGTATCTCAGTTGTTATAGCGTAAAAGATTCGAGATCTTCTAAGAAATTGAACAATCTGCAGATAATCGTCAATTCCGCGCACATTCATATCAATAAGAGCAACTTGATTGTGTTTTGGAATGAAAACATGTTCTGGTACTTGTTGGTTTGGCGGTGGTTGGGATGGATGTTCGGCCATTTCTAAAAACAAGCTAAACACCTCAAGTAAGTTTTAATGATATATGATAATCTTAACAATATGCAAATAATAAACACTTAGTAAAATTTGCAGACAATTTAACATATAACAAGTTCCAAAGTCAAAGACATATATGAAGATTCTTAAATTCGGATAAAGTGTAATGTTCCAAACACAAATTCAGACAACACAGTTTCCAAATAAGAATGAAAAATAAATCCCGACATAATATAAAATTCGGACATAACTGATACTAAATCAGTATGTACGGACTTTAATTATGTAAAACCGGATAGAGTTTGATAAACACAAAGTATATCAACCCTTGAATCAAAAATTTATCCAAATAACTTCATCGAATCTAAATCTATACCCATCCGTACTACGGTGGGATAAATTTAAATTCTCAGAGATTTGGACAACTTTGATTCACAATACAAAACAATCAACATCTTTTAAAACAACCAACCACCCGCCAAGAATCACCAACAAATAACTCTAAAACGACACATTTATCAAGCAAAATTATTCTTTTTTCTAACAATGACATGCACAAATCCAAGTAATCAGGCTATTGTTATCCTAAAAATCACCATGAATAAAAAATCCATCAAGAAACACTAAGTTCATCAAGATTACCCAAAAACCCCCAATTTTTCTAAAACACGTACCCTAACCAAAATCAAAATCAAGTATCAACCAAACCAACATGTCATCTTCATTCAAACAACAAGCATTCAAGCAGGGAATTTTCAAATTATCTAAAAATCAAACATACCAATGTTCAAGTTACAAGCCCTAGATAAGAAAATTTCCAAAATCTGAAGAAGATAGAGATGAAAATAAGTAGATACATACCTCGATGATGTTATTATACTGAACTTAATCACAAAGATTTCAAAAATAAGAAGGATTTGGAAGCCGTTGGGTGTGTCGCCGTGGTGAATCGCTTGGGAGAAAAGACAGCGCATGGGGTTTTGAAATCAACAAGGTCTGATAGAGAACAAAGTCTCACAAGGTCGCACATAAAAACAAGGTCACAGGATATAAACCTTGAATAAGTTCGATGCCCAAAACTAAGGTCGCACCAAATGTCTGATTATGTTCTGAGGTTTTAAAACAAGCCACAAGGTCGCAGGACTGATAAAACAAGGTCTGATGACCAAATAGTCCTCAAGGTCGCACAGAGTGTATGGAAAACCGATTATATATCAAAAAATACCAAGCCCTAAACCCTATTATCAAGTAATGTTATTAAAAGAACATGGTCGGATAGGAAACTACCTCACAAGGTCGCACAACTGGTTGATTAAGGTCTCACGAATAAATTTGGGTATAAGGTCGCACTACTGAATAAGGTCTGATGACTGAACCATTATTTCATTAATTATTTTAAACCCAATAACCAAATTAACCCATTTAACTCAAATCAACTTCATGAGCCCAGATGATAACCACTAAATTGATCAGCTCGGCCCAAACTGATTTGGCCAAAAACATGTTTTGATTTCAAATGCCCACTAAAGCCATTTTGTTAAGCCGATAACAAAACAATTTAACACATAAAAGGTTTTTGAGGCCCAAAAACAAACTAAACACATTAAATTCTTTTTGGGCCCAACCTTTAAATACATTGAAGTTTATTTAAAGCCCAAAACACATTTAAAAGACTTCAAACATTCTTTTAGGCCCAAATCAATTCACACACAATAAATCTTTTAACCCCTAATTTAATTTCAAATCCGATTATGTGACACTCAAAAATCTCAAGTAATGAATACTTAAAATCCTCTGCCAAACTTCGAATACAGAATCCCACATGGACAACACACTTAGAGCAACTTAGCAAGACCAAATGTTTTTATTAAAAGACCTATTTTAAATTACCTCACCGGATTGATTTTAATCCATTTTCAAAATTGTAAAACCCCTTTTTGAGTACTGTTAAAAATATAAAGCCCACACATGGAAACGTGAAACAAAATCTTTTTGTATTTTTTTCGAACTTTATATTAAAACACACCAAAAATCTTTTTGTAAGTTTTCAAAATTTGAAACAGAAAAGAAACGTAAATATTTACATGCATTATCTTTTTGTGAAAACACGGACAAGAAGATCATATAGGCTTATCTGTCAAAATCAATCACAGTTAGTATCCATTTGATAAATTTAAGCACAAAGAATGCTAATGACAGTTCAAGATGTTTAACGATATACTTGTCCACTTAAGCTTTAGCACGTGTTCGAACACTGTTTTAGAGATATGCAATTAAGTGTCTTATTAACTAATATAACTGTGTTCCCCACCTCAGAATATACTCCCGTATCAAGACTACCAAAAATTACATCGTACAGGTGAATATATCCAACTATTATCTGTATCCGGCTAAAATTGCGAAACCTTGAGAGCTCAGGTTAGTGCCACCGCACAGACAGAAAGATGAAGGCTCGACTTTAGGTGGTGTACCAATGTTTTGGTATCTTTTGCTGCACTTTGGCATTTTTTTTATGTACCCGATGGTAACATATATTTTCTGTTGTTCACTCGGTGGTGACAAGCTTTGAACAGATCATCCGGTGATGACTGTTAGGCAGAAAAATAATCCACCAGGAGGGTTTGTGCACAAACAAAGTGCTTGGCAAAGCACTATATGAGGTCTAGGCCATTGCTGTCGCAACCCCCGATCCCTTATCTGTCCCGGGAACGGGCGGACGCGAACTCAGATTTTCGGTGGTATCAGTTGGTTAATTTGGCAGCGGAAATTACATTAGGACCGTAGTTAGGAAATGTTTATCAGAGTAAAACCACCATATTTGATATTAATAAGCACATGGGTAAAACCCAAGTTTCTTATTACAATACATTTATAGGGATAAACCCTATTTTATTGAATTTAAAACATCGTCTTTTAGGTAACTTTTATAGCCACATTTTTCCCAAGCCTTCAGTGCTCTCCAGCTGGCTTTTTACTAATTGGTTGTCACATTGTGTTACCTGATACGCGTTTTAAAAACATTTGTCAGTGGAAAATACTGGTGAGTGAATCCCAGTTTAATCAAGAAACATTTTGTTAATTAAAACCGTATTGAGAGCGATCACATTGTTTATTTCTACACAATTACTCATTCAGTAGTGTCAATCCTGACTTGTGGGTCATATTACACATTGGCTAACTCATTGTCCAATGGTAACGTACTGTCATCCCGACTTACTACTCACAGTAGTAAATTTTGTATACAAAACCCCAACATACCGGCAGTAATTGAAGAACTAAAAAGACTCAATCACCGCTTAATCATATTGTAAAACAATTAAGGTTTTGTAAAACATTCCAAAAAGGCTAACAAAAAGAGGATAAACTCACATTGCTATCTTAGACTTCGCGTAAGGGTTTCCTGGGAATAATCTATAATTTATACAAATGTACATAGGTTAGTATCATAACCCTTTGAAAATATTAATGATACCCTCCCCGAGACGGTATTCCAACAACTACGTCGGGCAGAACCACGACAGTTGTTACGGAACCCTAAATCAACCGGGCATCATATCTATTACGAAACTGGGGTTATAATACTTACAACGGAGCAGAACCTCACTAATTATGGGGTATTATACCAGCTTCCTATACCTAATATTCAGAAATTGTGATTGAGAATTAAAAAATGAACGAACTGAATTGAAGCCCGATGCGTTCTTTATATAGTTGCTAAACTGGACTCTCACGCGGCCCGTGTAAAAGATAAGCGGGGCTTACGCGGCCCGCGTACTAGCCCGGGTAGGGTTTAGGTGATCCGGGTCATCGCCTAGACTCGCCACGATGTCAACACGTGTCGGCCTCTGGTGTCTCTACGTTGTTGATCTCTCGCGGCCCGCGTAAGGTTGAGATGGGGTTCACGCGACCCGCATGAACTTAAGAAATTAGACGGAATCAGGTTCTAACCTTCATACCGCCCGTGTGAATGTTGGGGTGGGTTTACGCGGCCAGCCTTTGTCACACCCCAACCGATGGCGGAAACATCGGAGTGAGACGAAGAAAGATTGCTCATCACACATAACGCTAAATTGTGACAATAGAATTAAAGGTAAATTGATTTCTTTCATAAATAAATGGTACAATACATGAAATTTGAAATACAACATGTTAAATACAAAAGGAACAATACGACAACAATTATGATGTTCATACAACGTATTTAATCTAAACGTCTATATGTGTATCTAGGTATCAACGCTACTTCATTTCATGGCATCATCATCCTCAACCTGTAACATGTTTAAAATAAAGTTCAATGCAAAAGCAATGGCGAGTATACAAGTTTGGTACGTACATAGCAAAAGATAAGTTTTGAACAATTCCTCATAGCAAGCATGTGATTCAAGATAAACATAAAAACATGGTATGTGTCTAACATATCAAACCAAGAAAACGCAATATGCTCATGACATAACCACAAGATAAGGGCGGCGGGTCGTTAATCCTATAGCTCTAAAATTGGCAGATGTTACAGTCTCCCCTACTTTAGGAGATTTCGTCCTCGAAATCTAAGATTAACGTATTTTCATAAAAATTTAGAACAATCCACATGCCATACTTAGTTAACAAGATTAACGTATCCCTGGCATGTGAATACACAGGTCAACCCATCGTGTATGTTAAGGTGTGGCTTCTTACGAAGTTAATGACAAGTTTATCACATAAAGTTTCACCCAAGTAACACGAATCCAGTATAACATATTAGCATGCACGTGAAATAAATTCCAATTTTTTTTTTGAAAAGGGACGTTCAATCATTTGAGAACGAAGAAAAGTTGGTAACTACCTCCGAGGTAAGGGAATCACCCCTAGCTCATTGGTGAAGTTGGAAAGTGAGCGGAGCTAATCATCAAGGTTAGGGAATCACCCCTATCTTGATGATAAGTTTCCATTTTTTTTTGGGAATATGAGTATTAACAAGCATCAAGATGTATCAAAGTATTCATATATAATGTATTATTTTATGCCTTGCATAAGAATATGTTCATGTGTAAGTTTTTGATAAGTAAACATGTTACACCCCAAAAGTGGTAAAAGTAAAAAAAGGAAAATACGAGTATACTCACAAAGTTGGCATATGCTTTCCAATTATCCGATTATTGACGAGTTGATGAGGTTAAAAGATTGAATGTGTAAGGGTTAAAGTTCAAGTATGCATAGAGACGAGATTCGGTATTTAAAACAACATAAAAATAAGATATGAGAATAACATGTGAAAATAATCATCTTCAACACCTAACACTTGTATGACACTTGGTAACCACAAGGGTTATGATAATGTTTTCATGAGTTGAACACCCATAAGAGTCACAACAAGGTTTAGGTCGTAGATGATGTTCTACTACTTTAACATATAAACACAAGTTCAACATCAAAGGTTCGAATGCGTGTATATACATATCTAGGTTAAGTATTACATATTATTTAGTCCAATAGTTCAAGTAGGAGGTAGAAGATTAGGATCTTCATTTAGGCACCTCGAGTTATCATAGATGTCATGTATGGGGTAGGAAGAACAAGCTTCCGTTTAGGAACCCCTTGAATGTTCACCGCTTCACTTGATGTAAAAACAACCAAGGAGGGTCACGAACTAGGATTAGTATATTAATATAAACAATCTAATCTATGAGAAATCATCAAATCATGTGAGGATTGTATGTAGGACAACCCAAGTTGTTCCATAATCACTCATTTATCAAGATCTAAGCTTGACATGATTTGTGGGCTAAATACCCTATCAAAACAGAAAGTATTTGAGGTTTAATCCTCTGATTTCAAGTGTCTCAACCTTGTTTTTAAGCCTAACCAACCATAAAAGAGGTTGTAAGCATTGGGACATAGGTATGAGATGTGTTAGACACAAGTTGGATAAGTTTAAACAAGTTTTTGAAGAACATAAAACAAAACAGAAAGTTTTTGGATCATTTCAGGGCATTTCCAGGTCTGATTTCTCCAAGAAGAAGTCAAGGAATCGAAGCCCATGATTATCCAAGCAAGTAGGAAGAAGAATCGATGAAAAAGGCCAAGAAATGAAGAAGTTATGCTAGTTTTTGTAACTTGGAATGAATCTGAGTTTGTTTCTGATTTGCAGCTGAAAATGGAGTGTTTTGAGAGTGAATTTGTGAGTTTGTAAAGTGGGAGAAGTGAGGGATTGAGTGTGGTTTTATAGGATATGATTAGGGTTAGTGCTTGGGTAATTAATGGAAGTGGTTGATGGTTTAATCAATAAAAAAACAATTAAAAATCTGCCTAAAAGGCTTGTCCGATTGCAGGACTGTTAACTGCCATATTGTTATTATTAATTTTGTTTTTTGAAGATTCAATTAAGTGCTTACATAGTATATTATATATTATGTATATCATGTGATGATGAATTAATGTTGGAGGTTATAAAAAAAAGAATAAATGCCCAACCATAATTAATTGCGGCAGCAAGCATGCTGCCTTCAATCTTTATTTTTATTTTTTTTGACAAAGGTAAGGTAATCTTAATCTATCACATACTAACCAATAAATCAAATGTAATATATTATGGTTAGGTGATTTAATATAAAAAAAAAAGAAAATAAACAATTAAATCCCCCCAAAACTTGCGATCAGTCTTGAGGCTGTTTCTTTGTTTTGTTTTTCTTTTGTCATAAATGTTGATATAATAATGCATGCACTATATTAATGTATAGTAAATACTTGGCTAAATTGTGACATTGAAATGGTTGTCTACTTTTGATTTACAATGCCTATTAACTATTAATTAATACTATTAATGATAGCCATTAAAGAAAATGGATCAAAGTATTCGACTACCTCAAAGCCTTTAAAATTTTTTTGGCACTTTACCTTACAATAATAATATGTATTATTAATATATAATAAAGTAATTTACTAATCATAATTTATATATTAATGTTTAATTTATATATATATAAAACATGAAATTAAGTGATAAGTTTGTAAAAAGTATAGGTTGTGTGTAAAATAAAGTGTTTGTATAAATTAAACGTCTAAAGTCATGTATTTCTTTTACGAGAAGCATGAATATGTACGGAATGAATGTATGTATCAAATGTATAAACGGATTTAAATGTACATGCATGAATAAATAAACAAGGTATGAATTGGTATGAGATACTCAATTTTATCACGATCGAAGTCACGAATTACGAAAACAGAAGCGAAATACGAATATGATACGGATGTAAGTTTCCCAAAATAGGTACATGAATAATCTTTCTAACTAAAGTAAGTTTCAAAAAGCGAGGCGTTACAGTCTCCCCTCCTTTAGAAAATTTCGTCCCGAAATTTATTCTGAGGAAGAACTTTGAAAGTATTTTGGCTAAAAAGAAATGATAGACTAAATTGTGATTTTTTTTTTTTTTTGAAAATTATTTATCGAGGAGAAACGAGAAAAGTTAGGTATTTTAAATAAAACGGTTTTGGAGGTAAGGAGCTGCTAATTGTGTTTGCACATAAACAAGAATGGAATATAGTTTTAAAGCAAAGAAGTATTCTAGGATTCGAATGTTTAAACCGATTGATTGTAAACGAGGTTTCTATAAAAGACAAAGAATAACGGAGAATAATGGAGGTACGAGAGTGAACGATTGATCTAGTAAAGGAATGCAATGATAGAAGGGTAAGTGTATTGGACGAACAAAATGTTGTGTTAGGGATGAGGTCTCGTCGTGGATAATCGAATATCGTGCGCTTAACAATGCATTTGTGAGTTGTTAAAGTTTGTATCAAGTCAAAAGGTCTGCAATACACCGAATTTCTCATGGCACGTTTTACGAAAGTTTGGTAACATGATGAAAACACTTATATATAGGAAGTACCAGCGGCGTATCCACCATGTTTTGACCATGTTACATCCGTTTCGTTATTCGTGTCATGATACGTCCCGTGTCTTACCATACACAGTAGTACACTCTAGGGTTCTCATGCGCTTATTACTATAATCCCGTGTGCACCCGCGATTATTTTGATTGTCGCATGATCCGAATAGCTTGTACTAGTTGTGTATGAATCAGGGTATACATAAATTTGAAAATAAGAATGAGTACGTATACGAATGTAGCATATAAGCAAGTCCATGCTTAAGTATGTATGGGACCCACGTAAGCGTATCGCTCGGATTTTGCTCGCGTACGGGTACGAATGTAGGGATCATGTGTATGAAGGAAAGTATGAGCATAAGTATAAGTTTAAGTATGAATAAGCACGCAAGTATGTGTGTCAACGTAACATGTACCAGTGGTACGTGTATACGTATAAGCATGCAACGTATGAGTATAAGTAAAAACATGAATCATAAGAGTATAGGTAAAACAGGAAACGTATGAGTATAAGTAAAAACATGAATCATAAGAGTATAAGTATGAATACGATTATAAGTGTAGGAAAAAAAAATGTATTGTTATGAGTGTGAGGGTGAGTGTGAGTATGAATACTAATGATTGTGTATATCATGTCAATTGAAAACATAACAAATTAAGTATGTAAGATTGCTCAAAAGGTTGCACATGTAAATACGAACGATATAAATGGAATTGTCGCAATGAAATGACTAAAACGTGTAGGATGATACGTGTGTATAGTTGTTTAAACGAAACGTTGAGTCCATTGTATCAAAATTAGATTGAGCTTGGTTTGAAAGGTAGAATATACTTGCATACGTAAAAGGATATGAAGTACTCGTTGGTTAAGCATAATGCATTTTGTAATGAATGGAAATGCTACTTTTGTTTTAAAAGAGTTTACGTAATCCGAAGATGGTCGGTCCCCATGAAGTCTTCTTGCCCATGTGTTTTGAAAATCGGTGTAGGAAAAAGGTTTTCGAAAAGAAAAGTAAGTTCGTTTCATCAAAACAAGAAATTATGAATTTAGGAGGTTCTTGTGACAACGAGGATCCTTAGAAAAGAATTTTAGCAAAAGGACTTAGTGATTGTTAAAAGTTCTAACAAATGATTTGTTGATGTTGAAAAGAGTCTTTGGTAAAATGATCATATAACATCCATAAGATCTTATAGGTGTAAAAGAAAGGTTGGTTTGATCCCCCGATTGAGAATGAAAGTCTTTAGTTTGGTGATATATATTATGAGTGCGTTTTAGTGATTAAGTCGAATATAGAGTTCGTGGGCAAAAGATTCCTTGGACCGATTAAGTTGATAGGTAGCATTTCGTAAGGTTTGGAAATTTGTGTAGTAAAACGTTTAAGATAAGTTTAAGAATCTCGTGTATATGAGTTAGGTGAAAATAGGTTGTAGGATAGAAAATACGCTTGATAAAGCAATATATTTTGAAATCGTACACGTATGTATTTTGAATAATGATCAATAATTTAGATATAAAACATGATCGAGTTTGCATAATAAGATATTTTGAAGAGGCGTTTTGGTAACGATCACCTAGGTAAGGGAATCACCCCGAACTTGTTGGTGAGGTCGTTTTAAGGAAAAAGGGAAGTGGTCGTCAAGGTAAGGAAATCACTCCTATCTCGATGATACGTCTCCACCTTTCGTTACAAGAAATATGAATTTAAGTCATATGAAATCATGCATATGTATAAGTGTATGAAAAAGATTTAGTATGACGCGTGTGTGAGAAGAAAATATCGAAAGCAAATTCGAATTTGAAAGATTGCATCTAATAAAGTAAATAATATAACGTATGTTTGATTAAATTTGAGATGGTTCCAAAACGGAACGTTGACTAACCAAAGTGGTCGAAAAAGTCTTTCGAATTTGAGGAGCATGCTTTGGCCTAATAGGTGAAATACTCTTGCCGACAAGTCGGTTAACGGTATTTACCCTTCCAGTTACTACATGTCCCCAATTCAATTGAAATTTCGAGACTTGGCGGGATTAATGAAAATCAAAGAATGGAACTAGTCGACAAGGTGCGGGTTTCACCCCTAACTCGACGATTTCGTATCCTAAGTGTGGTTGGTACTCGTCGGGTCAAAGGTTAATTTTGACACTTTGACGAGGGTCCACTAGAATTTGAAATTTGAATTTCTCCATCAAGGTGAGGATTTCACTCCTAACTTGATGGCGAATTTCGTGTAAAAGAAAAGTAGAAGGATTGAGAATTGTAAACCAAATTGTGGGTTTCACGCCTATTTTGGTAAACTCGTCTCGTTTGTATAAGATGAGTGTTGTCGGATTTAGAATAATCAAACAAAAGCCTTAGAAAAACGTATGTAAAGAAAATAAACAAACAAGTAATAACACATAAGAAGGCTTGTCAAGAATAACACATAAGAATCGAATATTAAACAAGCGTCGACACATCATAAAACAAGTATTAACACATAATGAAACAAGTATTAACACCTAAGGATGGCATGTCAAGTATAGTGCATAAAGTTAAGACGACATATGTACCTAAAAGTTTAAAGAGAATGGATAAGAAGCAAGTAAGTAGCATGCAAGTAGTTTCAAGCAAAACCTAAGAATAAGGCTCTAAAACTATAGACTAGGTTAAAGCATTCCTACTTTTCCTAATTCCCTATAGTTATGGCTCTGATACCAATCTGTCACACCCCAACCGATGGCGGAAACATCGGAGTGAGACGAAGAAAGATTGCTCATCACACATAACGCTAAATTGTGACAATAGAATTAAAGGTAAATTGATTTCTTTCATAAATAAATGGTACAATACATGAAATTTGAAATACAACATGTTAAATACAAAAGGAACAATACGACAACAATTATGATGTTCATACAACGTATTTAATCTAAACGTCTATATGTGTATCTAGGTATCAACGCTACTTCATTTCATGGCATCATCATCCTCAACCTGTAACATGTTTAAAATAAAGTTCAATGCAAAAGCAATGGCGAGTATACACGTTTGGTACGTACATAGCAAAAGATAAGTTTTGAACAATTCCTCATAGCAAGCATGTGATTCAAGATAAACATAAAAACATGGTATGTGTCTAACATATCAAACCAAGAAAACGCAATATGCTCATGACATAACCACAAGATAAGGGCGGCGGGTCGTTAATCCTATAGCTCTAAAATTGGCAGATGTTACAGCCTTAGCCCTAGATTTCAATTTTAATTTATTTTTAATACTATTTCATATATTTCGGGCTCGGTTTTCACATACGGAGTGTGTTAAAAGACATATTGGGACATTTTAAAATATAATAGGGTGTCGGAAATATTATGAGGGTGTCGGTTTTATTTGAGAGTTGTTACATCCTCCTCACCTTGTTTTAGAGCTCGTCCTCGAGATCTACTGGAACAAGTGCGGATATTTCCTTTGCATTTCTGATTCAAGCTCCCATGTATACTTAGGTCCTCTTTTGGAGTCCCACTTAACTTTGACCAGAACTAATCTCTTGTGTTTGAGATTCTTGACTTTCCTATCTTTAATCTGTAAAGGTCTTTCTACAAACTTGAGTTGTTCATTTACCTCTATATCCTTAAGAGGTACTATCAGTGATTCATCAGCTAAACACTTTTTGAGATTAGTTACATGAAATATATCATGTATTCCTGCCATTTCCTCTGGCAGTTGTAGCTGATAGGCTACAGGTCCTATTCTTCTAATAATCTCAAAAGGTCCAATATACCTGGGACTTAGCTTTCTCCGTTTGATGAATCTTACTACTCCTTTCCAAGGAGAGACCTTTAATAATACTTTATCTCCTACTTGAAATTCCAATGGCTTGCGTCGGTTATCGGCATAACTTTTCTGTCGATCACGTGCTGCTTTCAATCGTTCCTTGACTTGAATAATTTTGTCAGTTGTTTCTTGCACTATCTCAGGTCCAGATAGTTGCTTTTCCCCAATTTCTACCCAACAGACTGTGGTTCGACACTTTCGTCCATAAAGTGTTTCGAATGGTGCAGCATTGATACTTGTGTGATAACTATTATTATAAGAAAATTCTATTAAAGGTAAGTGATCGTCCCAATTACCTCCGAAATCAATTACACAAGCTCTAAGCATGTCCACCATTGTCTGAATAGTTCTTTCGCTTTGTCCGTCCGTTTGAGGGTGATAAGCCGTGCTTAGATTTAACTTGGTTCCCATTACCTTTTGGAAACTTGACCAAAAATGAGAGGTAAATCGGCTATCTCTATCAGAAACAATTGATAAAGGAATTCCATGTAAAGAAACAATTTCATTTACATATAATTTGGCTAACTGTTCCATACTGAAAGTTTCTTTCATTGGTAGAAAATGAGCTGACTTGGTTAGCCTATCTACAATCACCCAGTTTGTGTCATTTCCTTTTTTTTTGTTTTGGGTAATTTAGTAACAAAATCCATTGTTATTAATTCCCATTTCCACACTGGCATTTCTAACTGTTGTAACAAACCTGAGGGTTTCTGATGTTCAGCTTTGACTTGTGAACATGTTAAACATTTAGAAACATAGGCTGCTATGTCCTTTTTCATTCCTATCCACCAAAAATTCTTTCTTAAATCTTGGCACATTTTATCATTTCCTGGATGCATCGTATATTTAGACCTATGGGCTTCTTCTAATAAACGATGACGCAGGTTTCCTAATTTAGGTATCCACGTTCTCTTTTTAGGGAATCTCCAAATTCCATCTATTCCTTGTTCTAATTCTTTTAGCATACCTTTTAGCTTTTCAGTATCTTCCTTGATTACTGATTCTTGTGCTTCTCTTATTTGATCATTTAAATCTACTTGTAGATTTAATTTAAGAGAACGTACCCTTTTTGGCTTTTCATGATTCTTTCGGCTTAAAGCATCTGCCACTACATTTGCTTTTCCTTCATGATACTGGATATCACAATCATAATCATTAAGTATCTCCATCCAGCGTCTTTGTCTCATATTCAATTCCTTTTGCTTGAAAATATACTTTAAACTCTTATGATCAGTGAATATGGTAAACTTACTACCATAAAGGTAATGTCTCCAAATCTTAAGAGCAAAAATTATAGCTCCTAATTCTAAATCATGGGTTGAATAATTCTCTTCATGATTCTTAAGTTGTCTAGATGCATAAGCTATAACCTTTTGGCGTTGAATTAATACACATCCATAACCTAATTTAGAAGCGTCACAATATACTATAAAGTCTTCAGCTCCTTCTAGTAACGCTTGTATGGGTCTATGGGTTAATATTTGCTTAAGGATTCTAAATGCTTCTTCTTGTTTTAATCCCCATTCAAACTTAACAGATTTACAGGTTAACTTAGTTAAAGGAATGGCTATTCTAGAAAAATCTTGAATAAATCTTCTATAATAACCGGCCAATCCTAAGAAACTTCTAACCTCGGTTGGTGACTCAGGGGTTTTCCATTTAGTAATTGCCTTGATCTTTGTTGGATCCACATGAATTCCTTCATGATTAACTAAATGTCCAAGAAACAGTACCTGTTCTAACCAAAACTCGCACTTAGAAAATTTAGCATAAAGCTTTTCCTTTCTTAATAAACTTAAAAGTACATGCAAATGCTTTGCATGATCCTCTTTATTCTTAGAGTAAATGAGAATATCATCTATGAAAACTACTATGAATTTATCCAAATATGGCTTGCATATTCGGTTCATCATGTCCACAAATGCAGCTGGGGCATTGGTTAAACCAAATGGTATGACAGTAAATTCATAATGACCATACCTTGTTCTGAATGCGGTTTTAGGAATATCCTCTTCCTGTACCTTTAATTGATGATATCATGTCCTTAAATCGATTTTAGAGAAAAATCGAGCTCCTTGTAGGTGATCAAACAGATCATCGATTCTCGGTAATAGGTAGCGGTTTTTAATCGTAACCTTGTTTAATTCATGGTAGTCAATGCATATACGCATTGATCCGTCTTTCTTTTTAACAAACAATATCGGCGCTCCCCATGGCGACGAACTTGGCTGTATAAATCTTTTCTCCAACAATTCGTCTAATTGTTTATTCAATTCTTGCATTTCGGCGGGTGCCAAACGGTAGGGTGCTTTGGCAATCGGTGCTGTTCCTGGTATTAAATGGATTCTGAATTCAACTTCCCTATCTGGAGGTTGCCCTGGCAATTCTTCTGGAAATATATCTGAAAACTGAGACACTACTGGGATGTCTTTTAGTTCTTTTCCTTTAGTGTTAGTGATTATGGAAATCAAATACACTATAGAACCTTTTCTTATATAACTTGCAGTTTTTATCACAGAGATGCATTTTGTGGATCTAGATGGTTTATCTCCTTTAATTGTGATCGTTTTACCTTTTGGTGAATTCACTTGAATTAACTTTTGATCACATAAAATACTAGCTTTATTGGCTATCAACCAATCCATTCCTAAAACAATATCGAATCCTGCCAGATTCATGGGATAAAGGTTTGCAATAAATTTCTGATTTAAAATTTCTATTCTTGCTCCCTGCAAGATTTCAGAAATCCTAACAGTTTCTCCATTAGCTGTTTCTACTAAGCATTCTTGTGGTAGTTTAGTTAATGACTGATTTAGAAATTTGCAAAATGATGTATTAATAAAACTTTGGTTTGCACCAGAGTCAAATAATACTTTAGCAAAAACATCATTAACTAAAAACGTACCAGCTATGACACCTGGAATCATCTTAGCTTCATCTGCAGTCAGAACAAATGCTCTAGCATTTTGAGTATTCTTGTTGTTTGTAGCTGGAGCTAATTTTGGGCAATTAGGCTTGATATGACCTTGTTCTCCGCAGTTGTAACATATCATGTTGTTGGCTTTCTTCCTGCAATTTTCTTCCTTGTGTCCCGATATTTTGCAAAAGTTATAGTATATGGAGCATCTTCCTGAATGCTTTTTTTGCAATTCTTACAGTAAGGTGTAGAGGTAGAACCTATATTTTTCCCACGATTAAAATTTCCAGAAACGAAATTCTTGTGTGAGTTTCTGGGTTAGGTTCCTCCTTTTATCCTCCTCTCGGGTACAGATTAATTCATCTGTCAAGGTATCTGCTAGTTCTACAGCTTCTTCTATGGTTTGAGGTCTAGCAGCCTTGACTACGTGTCTTATTTCCCCGATTAATCCCCAGATATAACGGGAGATTAATACTGGTTCTGGTGAAGCAAGAGTTGGCACTATTCTAGCATATTCGAATAATATTTTAGTATATCCCTTACTATCTACACCAGTCATCCTAAGGTTTAGGAATTTGTTTGCTATCTGTTCCCTCTCATTGGGTGGGCAGAATTTCATTTCTACCTTATCCTTAAATTCCTCCCATTCCATATTGTAGGTTCTATCACTTCCTCTTGATTGGAGGATAGTGTTCCACCATTCTAGTGCTGCATTTTTAAACGGATTAGAAGCAAACAATATCTTATCTTCTTCAGCACACTTGCTTATCCTTAATACTGCCTCAGTCTTCTCTATCCAGCGTAGGGTTGCAATGGCCCCTTCATTGCCCGAGAATTCCATTAGTTTACAGGACCATAATTCTTTATAAGAACAACCGTAAGACACGGTTCTTCTCCTTTTAGGAATGGGTATTTGAAGTATAGGTCCATTGTTTACGCTGTGTTCTGGTTCAATTGGTCGCTTACTGCTATGCTTACTTTTATTATTCGCTTCTTGAATTGTTTGAATAATAAATGGCATTGCATCTATGATTCCTTGTGCTACTATATGTTGAACGACACTATTATCCATTTGGTTTCCATTGTTATTGATGCTCAGATTCTCATTAACCACGTTAATGTTACTCTGGTTATCATTATTCAGATTTACTTGATTTCCTTCATCGGCCATCTGAATTTTAAACATTTACCCCATACCTTGTTCTGAATGAGGTTTTAGGAATATCCTCTTCATGTACCTTTAATTGATGATATCCTGTCCTTAAATCGATTTTAGAGAAAAATCGAGCTCCTTGTAGGTGATCAAACAGATCATCGATTCTCGGTAATAGGTAGCGGTTTTTAATCGTAACCTTGTTTAATTCATGGTAGTCAATGCATATACGCATTGATCCGTCTTTCTTTTTAACAAACAATATCGGCGCTCCCCATGGCGATGAACTTGGCTGTATAAATCTTTTCTCCAACAATTCGTCTAATTGTTTCTTCAATTCTTGCATTTCGGCGGGTGCCAAACGGTAGGGTGCTTTGGCAATCGGTGCTGTTCCTGGTATTAAATGGATTCTGAATTCAACTTCCCTATCTGGAGGTTGCCCTGGCAATTCTTTTGGAAATATATCTGAAAACTGAGACACTACTGGGATGTCTTTTAGTTCTTTTCCTTTAGTGTTAGTGATTATGGAAATCAAATACACTATAGAACCTTTTCTTATATAACTTGCAGTTTTTATCACAGAGATGCATTTTGTGGATCTAGATGGTTTATCTCCTTTAATTGTGATCGTTTTACCTTTTGGTGAATTCACTTGAATTAACTTTTGATCACATAAAATACTAGCTTTATTGGCTATCAACCAATCCATTCCTAAAACAATATCGAATCCTGCCAGATTCATGGGATAAAGGTTTGCAATAAATTTCTGATTTAAAATTTCTATTCTTGCTCCCTGCAAGATTTCAGAAATCCTAACAGTTTCTCCATTAGCTGTTTCTACTATGCATTCTTGTGGTAGTTTAGTTAATGACTGATTTAGAAATTTGCAAAATGATGTATTAATAAAACTTTGGTTTGCACCAGAGTCAAATAATACTTTAGCAAAAACATCATTAACTAAAAACGTACCAGCTATGACACCTGGAATCATCTTAGCTTCATCTGTAGTCAGAACAAATGCTCTAGCATTTTGAGTATTCTTGTTGTTTGTAGCTGGAGCTAATTTTGGGCAATTAGGCTTGATATGACCTTGTTCTCCGCAGTTGTAACATATCATGTTGTTGGCTTTCTTCCTGCAATTTTCTTCCTTGTGTCCCGATATTTTGCAAAAGTTATAGTATATGGAGCATCTTCCTGAATGCTTTTTTTGCAATTCTTACAGTAAGGTGTAGAGGTAGAACCTATATTTTTCCCACGATTAAAATTTCCAGAAACGAAATTCTTGTGTGAGTTTCTGGGTTAGGTTCCTCCTTTTATCCTCCTCTCGGGTATAGATTAATTCATCTGTCAAGGTATCTGCTAGTTCTACAGCTTCTTCTATGGTTTGAGGTCTAGCAGCCTTGACTACGTGTCTTATTTCCCCGATTAATCCCCAGATATAACGGGAGATTAATACTGGTTCTGGTGAAGCAAGAGTTGGCACTATTCTAGCATATTCGAATAATATTTTAGTATATCCCTTACTATCTACACCAGTCATCCTAAGGTTTAGGAATTTGTTTGCTATCTGTTCCCTCTCATTGGGTGGGCAGAATTTCATTTCTACCTTATCCTTAAATTCCTCCCATTCCATATTGTAGGTTCTATCACTTCCTCTTGATTGGAGGATAGTGTTCCACCATTCTAGTGCTGCATTTTTAAATAGATTAGAAGCAAACAATATCTTATCTTCTTCAGCACACTTGCTTATCCTTAATACTGCCTCAGTCTTCTCTATCCAGCGTAGGGTTGCAATGGCCCCTTCATTGCCCGAGAATTCCATTAGTTTACAGGACCATAATTCTTTATAAGAACAACCGTAAGACACGGTTCTTCTCCTTTTAGGAATGGGTATTTGAAGTATAGGTCCATTGTTTACGCTGTGTTCTGGTTCAATTGGTCGCTTACTGCTATGCTTACTTTTATTATTCGCTTCTTGAATTGTTTGAATAATAAATGGCATTGCATCTATGATTCCTTGTGCTACTATATGTTGAACGACACTATTATCCATTTGGTTTCCATTGTTATTGATGCTCAGATTCTCATTAACCACGTTAATGTTACTCTGGTTATCATTATTCAGATTTACTTGATTTCCTTCATCGGCCATCTGAATTTTAAACATTTACCCCATATTAATATCACAAGATAATATTTAATATAGTTAATCACATGATACGCAATCTAGCCAAAAACGTCGATCATTGCGACTTTTACTCTATTTCCATATACTATTATGCATCTATTACACACTAGTACTGAAATAAAAATTACAATACCAACAGAAATAGAATCACACTAATAGTAATATGCATCCGTACATCATCATCATCATCGTACTCAGTATATCCCACCTATAGCAAAGCTAAGGTAGGGTCTGAGGAGGGTGGGATGTAGACAGCCTTACCTCTACCCCGTAGAAATAGAGAGGCTGCTTCCAATGAGACCCCCGGCTCGATTGTGGTTTTGCATCAAGCCTTGGACATAAGGCACATAACACTCAGCAATTGAGACAAACGCCAATTGGTGTATGTACCCCCTTGTCTTTCGGCTATCAACGCCACCACATGATGCCTGATTAACGATCCCCTCTTTTTAACGTTATTTTCACGAAATTAGTAAAATAACGTTAAAAATTAGTGCACTTTTGCTTTTGCCCCCCCAAGCGCCCACACATATATTACATTATATGAGCAGACCGCAAGCGGGTCTGATTTTGCATCCGTACATACATATTTTATTTTATTTTATTTTTATTTTATTATATTATATTATTATTACTATTATCGTTTCCTCGATCACATCACGGATATGGATTTATCCAAAAATCCATATTGCGCTCATCGTATTTCCATACGAGACGCTCTCCCACCTGTCTCATTCTCTCACTGCTTTCTAAAATTTCCTCCCCAAAAGTCCTAAGTTCTTGTACGTTTTCTGCACTCATTGGGGTGCAGGTTCTGGGAGTGGGTTCGGAATCTGGGGTGCGAGTTCCTGATATGGGGGTGAAAGTGCCTGAAATCGGTAAGGATCTTCTAAGATCTCCCTAATATATTCATCATGGTAATAGGGATCTAAAGGGTCCATACCTGGGTAGGCTCCTATATTCTGTATAGGTGTGTCTTCATGGATAGGGTAACGTTGCACAAAGTCCCAATTATCATCCCACCAGGGGTCATAATTTGGGTTTAGGGTGTTTGGTGCAGGTACCCTAGGGATTTCCTCTGGGTTGAAGTCATGCATCTCCACTTGGTTTTCAGGGTTTTCTATCTCCATGGGTTGGTCTGGGATTAGTGGTTGTGGGGCTACTAGTTGTTCTAGACTTGGGTCAGCAGCAGTTGTAGCTAGGATATGGAAATTGGCTAGGCTTCTATTAAGCATATCCTTTGTATGGGCATTTGTCTTTCGCTTAACGGCTGCTAAAGCTCTTTGCTGTTGCAACTTTCGCATTCTTTTACTACGCGCAAAGGCTTCCTTACTGAACCATCCCCGTTTCTTATGAGGGAATGGTTCTTCTGACTGAGCTTTAAAGGCAAACATCCCTTCTTCCTGATCAGCAGAATACCCAGAAAGGGCAGGCTGTGAAGAGGTACCTTCACTCCTAGGTGAATCAGACAACTGACGACTCATGTCTGAGGGTCCTTGATCACTCATACTGTAAACTAACAAATAGTCAAATAACATATAACAAATAAACACATAAATTATTTCCTAACACAAAATTTAGAATTTAAGTGTCAGCAGAACACTTCTTTGGCTCAGACCAGTGGCTAGGCTCTGATACCACCTTCTGTCGCAACCCCCGATCCCTTATCTGTCCCGGGAACGGGCGGACGCGAACTCAGATTTTCGGTGGTATCAGTTGGTTAATTTGGCAGCGGAAATTACATCAGGATCGTAGTTAGGAAATGTTTATCAGAGTAAAACCACCATATTTGATATTAATAATCACATGTGTAAAACCCAAGTTTCTTATTACAATACATTTATAGGGATAAACCCTATTTTATTGAATTTAAAATATCGTCTTTTAGGTAACTTTTATAGCCACATTTTTCCCAAGCCTTCAATGCTCTCCAGCTGGCTTTTTACTAATTGGCTGTCACATTGTGTTACCTGAAACACGTTTTAAAAACATTTGTCAGTGGGAAATACTGGTGAGTGAATCCGAGTTTAATCAAGAAACATTTTAATAATTAAAATAGTATTGAGAGCGATCACATTGTTTATTTCTAAACAATTACTCATTCAGTACTGTCAATCATGACTTGTGGGTCATATTACACATTGGCTAACTCATTGTCCAATGGTAACGTACTGTCATCCCGACTTACTACTCGCAGTAGTAAATTTTGTATACAAAACCACAACATACCGACAGTAATTGAAGAACTACAAAGACTTAATCACCGCTTAATCATATTGTAAAACAATTAAGGTTTTGTAAAACATTCCAAAAAGGTTAACAAAAAGAGGATAAACTCACATTGCTATCTTAGACTTCGCGTAAGGGTTTCCTGGGAATAATCTATAATTTATACAAATGTACATAGGTTAGTATCATAACCCTTTGAAAATATTAATGATACCCTCCCCGAGACGGTATTCCAACAACTACGTCGGGCAGAACCACGACAGTTGTTACGGAACCCTAAATCAATCGGGCATCGTATCTATTACGAAACTGGGGTTATAATACTTACAACGGAGCAGAACCTCGCTAATTAGGGGGTATTATACCAGCTTCCAATGCCTAATATTCAGAAATTGTGATTGAGAATTAAAAAATGAACGAACTGAATTGAAGCCCGATGCGTTCTTTATATAGTTGCTAAACTGGACTCTCACGCGGCCCGCGTAAAAGATAAGCGGGGCTTACGCGGCCCGCGTACTAGCCGGGGTAGGGTTTAGGTGATCCGGGTCATCGCCTAGACTCGCCACGATGTCAACACGTGTCGGCCTCTGGTGTCTCTCCGTTGTTGATCTCTCGCGGCCCGCGTAAGTTTGAGATGGGGTTCACGAATGAACTTAAGAAATCAGACGGAATCAGGTTCTAACCTTCATACCGCCCGCGTGAATGTTGGGGTGGGTCTACGCGGCCCGCCTCTGTCCTAGATTTCAATTTTTATTTATTTTTAATACTATTTCATATATTTCGGGCTCGGTTTTCACATACGGAGTGTGTTAAAAGACATATTGGGACATTTTAAAATATAATAGGGTGTCGGAAATATTATGAGGGTGTCGGTTTTATTTGAGAGTTGTTACAATTGCTCACGCAATATCAGAAGACCAAGTATAATACCCCAGATAATAATCAGATATAAAGACCTAGTATCTCAGAATTTTGGTAATTTCTCAAACGAAATTACGGTACCAAGACCATATATCAGAGAGATGTTACACACAAGTTACGCAGTTCGTTATCTTTATATACCTAAAACAGGTTCTTATTAACGTGTAAAACCTATCGTTACAACATATGATGAAGCTGTCAACAGTTTAGGTTTAATTTTATAAGATACCCCGTCAAAGATTTGACTGCCGATGTACTATCATTTCTTCTCACAATCAATGCGTCTTCAAATTTTTCATTTTCTAATGTTTTTGGATTTTTATAAAAATATCCTAGAACTAAGTAAAATCTTTTTGGATTTTTGTGTTTTACAAAAAGCAGTAACCTGTACCAAGGAACAGAAAAACAAAGTTTCCGTGAGGGCTTATACAACCATCATGCTCAGGGTTTATCATCCCGATCAATTGGACTAAATTCTCGAACCTCGTCCGATCGAATGTCTTTGTAAACAGGTCTGCATAGTTGTCTAAGGTGTCAACTCAAACTACATCAATTAAACCTTTTTCAGCACAATCACGTATAAAATGATGCCTAACATCTATATGTTTAGTGCGTGAATGGTGTACTGGGTTATTTGTTATTGAAATAGCTGGGTTATTATCTCCCATCATAGGAGTTTGTGTATAATTCAAACCGTAATCCCGCAATTGCTGTTGGATCCACAAGACTTGAACACAACAGCTCGAAGCGGAGATGTATTCTGCTTCACATGTGGACAGCGACACTGATTGTTGCTTTTTGCATTGCCAGGATATCAGACGACTTCCAAGCAGTTGAGCACCACCAGAGGTTGACTTCATGTTGATCGGGCACCCGCCAAAATCTGCATCAGCATATGCTATCAAGTCCAAGCCTCCCTCGACTGGATACCACAATCCAAGTCTTGGTTTTCCTTTAAGACAGCGAAAAATCCATTTGACGGCTTTCAAATGCGATTCTCTTAGATTAGCTTGGTACCTAGCACATAAACACACCGAAAACATTATGTCGGGTCGAGATGCAGTAAGATACATTAAAGAACCAATCATTGCACTATAAAACGAAGGATCTACTTCCGGATCTTTATCCTTTTCATTTGACAGCTTGTGATTGGTAGGCAACGGAGTTTCATAAGGCACACTGTCTTCCATGTTGAATCGCTTGAGGATCTCGTGGACGTACTTCGTTTGATGAATATACGTGCCATTCACTTCTCGATAACCCGAGGAAATACTTCAGGTCACCCATTGCACTCATCTCAAACTTCGATTTCATCACTTGTTCGAATTCCCGACAAAGCTCTTCATTTGATGAACCAAAAATAATGTCATCGACATATATTTGTACAATCAGGAAATCTCCCCCTTTCTTTAAGATGAAGAGAGTGGAATCTATTGCACCACGAATGAATCCGTTTACCAACAAATGCTTTGACAACGTTTCGTACCAAGCACGTGGAGCCTTATGAAGACCGTATAAAGCTTTGTCCAGCAAGTGTTGGTGCATATGTATGACAACAGCTTAGATTTGGTCTTTGGATATCTTGTAATTAGTTATATGATAAACGGTTAGCGGGTTTAGCTTTGTATTAGTGGAATAATAGAGTTTGGGCTAAACAAAACCCAGTTTGAGTCTAGGGGGACGATTTAGGCTTTGCCCATGTAGGAAACCTTAGCCCAAGTTGCAAACCTTGTGTTATATAAACAAGGTTAGGCTTTAGGGTTGAAGTTAATCAGCCAAAAAAGTTTGTGTGTGAGAATTCGTGAGAGGCTATAGTCTTGGACGAATTTGAAGTTGGTTAGGGTTTTGATTGATTGTAATACTTTGGTTTGATAATCAATAGAAAACCCGGTTTGAAAGTGAATTGCTGATTTCTGTTCCTACACGTTTTCTGCTATATTCTGATCAAGAGGATTCCGCACTCTTGATTAGATTGACAATTTTGTGAAAGATCCATACGAACAAGGGGACCTACAATTGATATCAGAGCATTAGGCTCTTGAAGGCTCGGTTCAGAATTGTTGGCTGCAGAAACAGGAAGATTTTTGAAAATTAAGAAACCTGAAAAATTAGGGTTTCGAAATTTTTCTTGGTCTGATAAAAAAAATTTCGAAAATTTTGGCTATTTTGATCTTCTGCTTTGTTTGTTTGCTATTTTCCAGGTTTTAGGGTTTTTAGGACAGTTTCTAGTTGATTGGTTGAAGAATTTTGGCTGGAAAGGCTTGAAGATTCGAAGATTTTCTTCATGTTCTTCACGTTCTTCGTTCTGTTCTTCACTGTTTTTTCGAAAATCACTGATATTTTGCTGTTTCGATTTTGCAGGAAACCGTTAAAAAATCAGGAAAATCATCAGAAATTTCAAGAAGATTGAATTTCCAAATTTAACAGGCGAAATTAATTAATTTCGCAGTCTGGACCTGCGAAATTAGCAGACCAGCGAACTTATCGGCGAAGTTAAATCCAAAGGCGACTTTGGTAACCGTATAATTTTCTACAGCGAAATTATTACGGTTTTCGGCGACTTTACTGGTCGTCGTAATAGCGAAATATACAGTGAATTTGACCAGCGAACTTGACCAGCGAATTTGACCTGCGAAATTGACCTATTCAGTGAACTAACCAGCAAAATTGGACAAGTTACTGACCAGCGAAATTAATTTGTCTTCCCAGCGAAATTAACAGAGGAATTAATTTAAAAAGGTGGAACTTTGTAGGCAATCGTCGATAAAATTTGACTGTTTTGCAAATAGAAATTGATCCGTAGCTCGTTTCTCTAAACCGTCTGCACCGTTAAATTCCTTGCATTTTTAGGACAAAAAAAACAAAATTCGGTTTTCTACATTAGATATCATTGGATTCCTCTTTTCGAGACGATTCTAATGGTGTAATTTGGTAACCACTGTTTTCGAAGATATTTTGTACGGTTTTATCAGTCTGTTTACGTTAAAATGTCGAACATGTCTCGTTTGAATGAGCTGTTGAAAATGGAGCATGAAGTTGGCACTACCAACAAACCGCCTAAAATGATGAAGGTGGAGAATTATTTGACATGGAAGGATCGTTTTCAATCCTTCATTGAATATCAGGACACTCGCATGTGGATATGCATTGAAGATGGGTACACAAACCCAACACACGACTTTGAGGGTAGACCACGTAGAACTGCCTATGTGAACATGGTAGAGGCTGATAAAAAGATGTATGAGGCTGAAAAGAGAGCCTTGGCTGCTATAAAAATGTCCTTACCTGATAGCATCAAGCATACCTTCAAGAAGTACACAAATTCAAAGGATATGTGGGATGCATTAGAGAAGAGATACGCGGGAAATGCAGATGTCAAGAAGAACAAGATTGATCTATTGAAGAAGCAGTTTGCTGTTTTCAAGTTCATAAAACATGTGTCAATTGAGGACATCATCACTCGTTACTACCATCTGATGTCAGAAATGGAAAATTATGAGATCGATTGCTATACTGACGAAGAGAAGAATGACAAGCTGCTCGATGCCTTGCCTACCAAGTGGGATATCTACACTCTCATGATCAAGGGAGAAGCAGATTATGAGATAAAAGAGCTTGAAGAAGTAGTTGGCAAGCTGAGAGCTTACGAGCTCAGTATGAAGAAGAAAGATACTGGATATGATCAGGTTCAAGATCCGGCGATTTACAATGGGCTTACATCTTCTTCATCTCACAACGCTTCTAGCGACTCTGCTACTGTGTTTCTATCGTGTGAGAATGAGCAGGTCACAGTGAATGAGGATGGTGATGCTTATTTTGTAGCTGCTTCAGGAGGATCAACAGGAGCCAAGAGAACATCAGCTTCTAAGCAGAGTAGTAGTGCTAAGTCGATGCCTATGAGTGTGAAGTCTGCTGAAGAACATCTTGCTCTACTTGCCTCATTCGTTGCTTCTAATGAGAACTATATTCAGGGGAAGATATCTGATCCTGCCACTTTAGATGAAGATTATGATCAGATTGACCCTGATGACTTGGAAGAGATGGATTTGCAATGGCAAATGGCCAAGGTTTCTAGGCGAGTGAAGAGATTCATGAACAGAACATGAAGGAAGTTTGTAGGAAGGACTGTTGGTTTCGACAAGACCAAAGTGAGGTGCTTTAACTGTCAAAGTTATGGGCATTTCGCTAGGGAATGTCAAAAACAAATGCAAGAGACTTCGAGTCAGAGTTCAAACAACAGGAATGCATCAAACAATTCTAGCTCAAAGGCTTTGATCTCTACAGCACGAGAAGGCTCATATGATTGGAGTATTCATCTAGAAGACAATGAGAATGCCACTCAGGCATTCATGGCAGAGATAGTGCCTGTTGATGATGATAAAGCTGTTGTGGGAGATGCTGAAGCAAAAGTGGATGCTGAGGGTGAGGTGAAGATAGAGAGTAAAGCTGAAGAAGAAAAGGTTGACCAGACAACAGTTGCTGAAGATGAAAAGCAAAAGTATGACCATGAGAGGGAAGCTGAAGAAAAGGACGCAAAATATAAAAGAATGGAAGCTCAGCTTGCGGCTCTAATGGCCAACCTTGACAAACAAACAGGAGAGGTAAAGTCTAATTCTGTATGTTTAAAATGTCGTGAACTACAGGGTGAGGTTGATAGGTTGTCAACACAAAACAAAAGTTTGGTAAGCGAGATGTCTGACATTAAAGAATCAAATTTTTTTGCTAAAAGAAATGAGTCTCTATACTTGAAGAAAATAAAAGGTTATGAAAGTGAAATTGAAGCTGTACCCTGCAAATTAAATGAAAAACTTCAAGTCATAGACTTAGCTCATGAAATGATGGCTGAGAAAACAAAAGAGATTTCTGAAAAATGCAAAGAGTTGTCAGATGCACAACTCAAAATTGTTGAACTTGAAAAGAAATTAAGTCAATTCAGGGACTCTACTTTTGTTATAAAACACATGATGGGTGGGTTAAAGAAGAGTAATGACAAGACTAGTTTGGGATTCAAGGGCTTTAATGAAGTCCCACCTCCTCTTAGTCATGATTATTCATTCCTACCTGATGAAGATGAGCTAACAAATTTTATGTCAACAGCACCAAGTAGTTCCACATCAAGGCAAGGTGATGAGTCTGCGTGTGATGATGCTAAGAAGAATGATAACAGCAAACCAGTTTTGAAAAAGAAAACTTCACATCCTAAGAATAAGAATCCAACTGTTGTTAAACAGATTAATTTTGTTCAAGGAAGTGACATGAAAAACGAAACAGCTGTTATTGAAAATGAATCTAATGTAGAGTTTGCTAAAAACAAGAATAAAGAAACTTCTGAAACTAAGCAAACTGAACTAAATTCTTCTAAGGCATCATCATCAAAACCCGAATCTAGTTCAAAGGCTTCTGAGAAGAAGTCTTCGAAAAAGAGATCGTGCTTCAAATGTCACATCAAGGGACATGTAGCTAGTTGCTGTCCTAACAAAAAGAGCGAAGCACAAATTAGTGAGAAACAGAGATGGAAATCACCTGAGAAGAAAGGTGATAATGAGGAGAAAGTTGCAAATTCTCCAAAGCAATCTGCTCCTAAGCAACCAGAGAATGTTGTTGTTGGTGTAGATAAGGCTGACAAAGGAACTCCACAAGTTCCTCGTTTTCAAAAAAATCAACCAAGATTTCAGCCTAAATCTCCACTAGGCAGATATGAGAGACCTAGAAGCAGTTCAGCAAGAATGAACAATTATAATTCAAATAATTTCAGAAGTCATGGTCAATATCAAAATCGATACCAAAATAATGGTGGTCGAACTTTTTATAACAATGGCTTTAGAAATTACAACAATATTGCTTCTTGGAATCAAAATTCAAGGTACCAAAATCAAAATTTCCAAAGGTCAAATAGTCCAAACACATATAGGAACCCTCAGGACCAAAGATCTAGTGGAAATCAAAATCAAATTCCATCAACAGGTCTGAGATCCAAGACTCCAGTTAGGAGTAATGGATATTGGATGGATGTTCCAGTTGATGGTGAATTTGGACGACCCAAGACCATTAAGGCTTAGGTCCCCCAATCTAAATAATCTTTTGGTTGGTGTGTGCAGGAGCTGCTAAGGAGGATTATCAACTTATGGTATGTTGATAGTGGCTGCTCTAGGCACATGACGGGGGATGCGAGATTGTTAACTGAGTTTGAAGATTATGATGGTGGAAATGTGAATTTTGCGGGTGCTAAATGCGGTAGAATTACAGGGCAAGGAAAAGTGACCAATGGGAAGATCACACTGGACAAAGTGAACTATGTGGAGTAGCTTAAACACAATTTGATGAGCGTGTCACAAGTCTACGACAAGGGTCACTCGGTCCATTTTACCAAGAATGAAGCATTAGTGTTGAAACCAGGTTTGGTGATTCCGGACGATTGGATAGTGATGAGAGCGCCAAGGAGAAATGACACTTATGTCATGGACATGGGTGATAAGGATCCAACAGCTGTGGTGGCTTGTTTACTATCAAAACATCTGAAGCTGAATCGATGTTGTGGCACAGACGCATGGCCCATATTCACTATCGAAAAATGAATTACCTTTTTAAAAATGAGCTAGTGAAAGGGGTTCCAATGCAGAGGTTTCAAGTAGAAGATAAATGTCTTCCATGTCAAAAGGGAAAACAACACAAGAAACCTCATAAGTCTAAAACAGTAAATTCCATAGATGCCCCTTATGAATTACTTCACATGGATTTATTCGGTCCAGTGAACGTGAGGAGTATAGGTGGAAAGTACTATTGTCTTGTTGTTACTGATGATTACTCACGATATTCATGGGTTTTCTTTTTAGGTACAAAAGATGAGACGGCGAAGATGCTGATAGATCTTTTTACGGAATTGGAAAACGTCTATGATGCAAGGATCAAGAGGATAAGGAGTGATAATGGCACGGAGTTCAAGAATCGAATTCTGGATCTCTACTGTCTTCGAAAGGGAATTGAACATCAATATTCTGCTCCTTATACACCTCAACAAAATGGAGTCACTGAGAGGAAAAACAGGACGTTGATTGAAGCCGCTAGGACGATGCTTTCAGATTTAAAGCTGCCAGTTCTTTTCTAGGGAGAAGCTGTGAATACAGCATTCTACGTCCTAAACAAAGTTTTGATTGTTAAACGTTTTAATAAAACTTGTCATGAATTGATGTTTAACAAGAAACCAAACTTAGAAGGCTTTGAATCATTTGGATTACCCTGCACCATTGTGCGAAATAAAGATAAACAAAAATTCGGTGAGGTGGCTGACGATGGCTACTTTCTAGGTTACGTGCCTGGCACACCGAATAAAAGGGTTTTTAATCTAAAAACTGGTAAAATTGAGGTTGTCTATAATGTTGAAATTACTACATACAAACCTCAACAATCAACGAGTGGTCCTGCTATATTGTATGATTATGAAAGTGTTTTTAAATCATTTAATATTCCTGAGTTTCCAAATGCAGATGATTCTCAGCTGATTCAAACAGTGATTGGTGAAGACGATGTAGGCGAGTTCATGCCTAGATCAAATGTTGATATGACTGATGCTCCGGAAACTTCTCAAGATGCTGCTGATCCTGATTCAAGCGATTGTGATTTTGAACCCATTCATGGGAGGATTTCATTAATCCATTTGCACATCAGAACATTCAAGGGGAGGTTGGATCAAACCTGGGTGACAATCTAGAAGTCGATGCTGTTGCTACTACACGAGCAAATAGAGATCATCCAGTTGACATGATACTTGGGGATCCTACTGCAGGTGTTCAGACAAGAAGAAGCATAGCAGCGAATTCTAGTTTATTTGTTTCGTTTGAGAAGACTGGGATTGTGAACGAGTGCTTGTATAGTTGCTTTATTTCCCAAGAGGAGCCTAAAAACATACACATGGCTCTTAAAGACAATTCATGGGTTGAAGCTATGCAAGAAGAATTGGCCCAGTTTGCTAAGTTGAAGGTTTGGGAGTTAGTTAACCTTCCTAAAGGTGAAAGAGAGATTGGCACTAAATGGGTATTTAGGTGCAAGAAGGATGAAAGAGGGATTCTAACGCGAAACAAGGCTCGATTGGTTGTCAATGGTTTCAATCAGCAAGAAGGGATAGACTACAATGAAGTGTTTGCACCAGTAGCAAGGTTGGAAGCAATTCGTTTGTTCCTGGCCTTCGCTTCATTCAAGGGCTTTAAAGTTTACCAACTAGACGTGAAGAGTGCGTTCCTTTACGGGAAATTCCAAGAAGTGGTGTATGTCTCACAACCACATGGGTTCGTTGATCCAGATTATCCAGATCGAGTTTACAAGCTTGATAAGGCTTTGTATGGATTACATCAAGCTCCCAGGGCGTGGTACGAGACACTGTCTACACATCTGATCAATAATGGTTTTGAAAGAGGTCAGATTGACAGTACACTGTTCATCAAGAGGAAGAAGGAAGATTTTCTGCTAGTACAGGTATACGTGGATGACATCATCTTTGGGTCATCAGATGAAGATATGTGTAAAGAGTTCGAGCAGGTGATGAAGAGCAAGTTCCAAATGAGCGCTATGGGTGAGCTGTCTTACTTTCTGGGATTACAAGTTGAACAGAAGGAGGATGGGATGTTTATTCATCAAACAAAGTATGTGTATGACATTTTGAGTCGGTTCAAAATGAATGATTGCTCTACTTTCAACACACCCATTTGCGAAAATCACAATCTTGGCCCAGATCATGAAAGTACTGAAGATGTTGATCCTACTCAATACAGAGCAATGATTGGTTCTCTAATGTACTTGACTGCTTCAAGACCTGACATCATGTTTGCCGTATGCTTGTGTGCCAGATATCAGGCAAATCCAAAAGAGTCACACATGAAAGCAGTGAAGCGGATTCTTCGTTACTTGAAGGGGAAACCTAAACTTGGGTTGCGGTATCCAGCTGATAGTGATATGAATTTTGTTGCTTACACTGACTCAGACTTTGGAGGATGCAAGTCAAACAGAAAGTCTAAAACAGGTGGTTGTCAGTTCTTAGGAGGCAGGATTGTGTCTTGGTAATGCAAGAAGCAATCTTGTGTGTCTACCTCTACGTGTGAAGCTGAATATATTGCTGCAGGTAGCTGCTGCTCTCAGGTTCTCTGGATTCAACAGCAAATGCGCGATTACGGTTTGGATTTCACTCGTACTCCTATTATGATAGACAATAATGCCACAATTTCTATAACTAATAATCCCGTGAAACACAGTCGCACAAAACATATTGACATACGTCATCATTTTATACGGGATTGTACTGAAAAGAGACTAATTGAATTACATCGAGTCGACACACTAGATAACCTGGCAGATCTTTATACTAAAGCTTTTGACAGGGCTCGCTTTGAACATTTAGTCGAACTCAACGGGATCAGGAATCCTGAATAACTGGTTTTTCATAAGAATTTTGTAAATAGTTTACTGCTTTTCTTAAAAATCAAAAATATAAAAAAATTGAAAAATCAAAAACATAAAAAAATAGAAAATCTAAAAATGAGTTATCACTGTGTGAAAAAGGAGAAATGATAGTACATCGGCAAGTTAGACTGTCACACTGAAAATGAAATTAAATTGCTTAAGTGTGATAGCAGCTTCATCATACGATGTACCAGTAGGCAAAAAGCATGAAATAATCAACTTACCAATGTGATATAAACCTAAATGAACTGTGTATGAGTGGGGAACACATCAGTGGTGTATGGTTTAATGACCTTAAATCTTGCGTTGATAGATTGCCAAAATCTGATGTTTTGGGTCTTTATACTGTTATTTCATCTGGGGATATCAGGGTTGTCCTTCTGCTGCATCCAGATACATGCTGACCTAGGCACAACCAGGATATCTTAAAAGAGCTAAAAATGCCAAAACCCTTAAATGAAGAAACTCTCAAAGAGAGTTATTCAAATGTGCAAAATGCATAAATCGTAGCAAAAATGGTATTTATCTTAGCCCTCGTTAGATATTTGGGTCTCTTTACTGTATAAAAGTACTGACATGTTCACCAATTATCTAAACGTTGAAATCAAAATGGATGAATTCAGTATACTCACCTACTACGATGAATCTTTGTGCATACCTTGATCGCTAGGGTATATCCTGAAGTGGGACACGCTAATATATCAGAAATAAAATTACCTTAACGTATCATACGGTAATGGTACTTGAAATGTTCATGCATTTTGTTTAAGTGGACAAACATACTGGTAATCGTCTTGGACTGCTTTTCAAGAAAATAAATAAAGAATTAATCTAATAGTGTGAAAACAGTTTGATTGTGCTGATATGATTTTCTTACCAGTGATTCTCACAAAAATAGAGTGTTTATTGCTTTTGTTATTTACTTGCTTTCAGAAAATATAAAAATCCAAAAATAGTGTCTTTTTCTATTAAAAATTCTTAACGTACGGAAAACTGTTATTCTTAGAGGAATTGTTACTGATAGGGGGAGACGGTGTTAGAAAGTGAGTTCAAAATTTTAAATCATGAGGGTTATAGGGTGTGTGATTAAAAAGTTTTGCGTGTTGGTGATAAGTTGAAAATGCTAATTCTGTAATACAGTTTAACTATCTCTTGAATACTAATAATTTATTTAACTGTGTTGAAAAATTCTTATGGTTTCTCGAGATGTTTGTTTTATAGTATACAGATTGAAGCAGTATGTTGCTGAGAAGTTGCTGTGAAGAGGTAAGAGTTTGATTGGATGCATGGTAGAACCTCCTTTCTATATTGCAGACAGAGTTGAAGAGTTTGAAGATTGCTATACATATGCTGAACTGGAGTTTACTCAAACGCTAATGTTTTTGAAGATTTGGTGATTGGATGCATCAGCTTAGGGGGAGTCTGTTGCTGCTGACAGAAGCTATTGAAGCTGAAGCTATCCAAAGACCAAAGACAGTGCAAGACTACATGAAGATTGCAAGATGACTGAAGACAAAGTTATTTTATGAGGCTATTGTCAAGGGGGAGTTTGTTGGTGCATATTTGTGATAACAGCTTAGATTTGGTCTTTGGATATCTTGTAATTAGTTATATGATAAACAGTTAGAGGGTTTAGCTTTGTATTAGTGGAATAATAGAGTTTGGGCTAAACAAAACCCAGTTTGAGTCTAGGGGGACGAATTGGGCTTTGCCCATGTAGGAAACCTTAGCCCAAATTGCAAACCTTGTGTTATATAAACAAGGTTAGGCTTTAAGGTTGAAGTTAATCAGCCAAAATAGTTTGTGTGTGAGAATTCGTGAGAGGCTATAGTCTTGGATGAATTTGAAGTTGGTTAGGGTTTTGATTGATTGTAATACTTTGGTTTGATAATCAATAGAAAACCCGGTTTGAAAGTGAATTGCTGATTTCTGTTCCTACACGTTTTCTGCTATATTCTGATCAAGAGGATTCCGCACTCTTGATTAGATTGACAATTCTGTGAAAGATCCATACGAACAAGGGGACCTACAGCAAGTATACTTTGTTCGAAGACTCTAGAGCTTCAAAACCTAGCGGCTGGGAAACATACACAGTTTCTTGCAACTTCCCATAAAGAATTGCACTTTTGACGTCCAACTGATAGACTTTAATACACATATGAGCCGTAAAGGCTAAGAACAAAGGAATTCTTCAAGTCGTGCCACTTGCGCATAAACTTCTGTGTAATCGATCCCTTCTTCTTGATTGAACCCTTGCACCACCAAATGAGCTTTATTCATGACGACGACACCTTTATCGTCCTTTTTACATTTAAAACTACATTTCGTATTGATCGCGTGCTGGCCCTTCAAAAGATCTACCAAGTTCCAAACCTTCAGCTTGTCAAACTGAGCCAACTCCTTTTGCATCGCTTCACACCACGAGCTGTCTTTCAGCGCCATGTGGTAGTTTTTCGGCTCTATCTGCGAAATAAAGCACTCGTGAAGGCTTAAGCTATAGATATCTTTCTCTTTGATCTCTGTGAACAAACACTGTATATCATTAAGACTTCTGCTTCGAGTCATTATTCCTTCACGCAGATCTCCGATAACATTATCAATAGGATGATTCCTATTTGTCCGAGTAACAGGAACAACTGAAACTTGCAGGTTTGTTCCCAAATTTGACTGGATCTCCCCCTCAGCAGTTGCATTACCAGATGCTTGAACATTTCCCATAGACGTGCCAACATTTGGATAAGTTGAAAAATCAACAAAAAGGTCACCAATTGTATTTTGAGCAGCTTCAGCTTCAGAAGTAGCTACAATGTCATCATCGGAATCGCTTAAATCTGCATCATTGGAGGGTTGAGTAGCTCCGGCATCATTAACATTTGATGTGCTGGCAACGTTTACTCTTGAATCACTATTTGAAGAGACATTTGTTGGAATGCTGGTACGCCAACCTGCATCCACTTCATCTTTGTTGATCAAGTGTGAGTACACAGTTCAGTCTCATCATCTGTTAGATCAGGTAAAGCAAAAGAGTCAAACAATTTGTCATAATCGTAGCCAGTTTTGGGACCGAACTCAGATGGTGGAGGATCGTAACTCAAAGGAGTTATATCAAAGACTACTTCCACCATCCGTTTCTTGACATTGTATACTCGTTTGTTCGGAGAGCCTAGTTTGTAACCTAGGAAGAAACCAATTTCTACAATCTCCCCAAACTTTGGAGTATCCGATGTCCGTCGGATCATACACTTAATCCCAAAAGGCTGGAAACCTTTCAAATTTTGTTTCTTTTTCTCAAGAAGTTCATAGCAAGTTTTATCTTCCCGTTTCACTGTAAGCACACGATTCAGCACATAGCATGCGGTGTTTACAGCTTCGGCCCTAAAGAATATGGGCAATTTGGATTCTGAGAGAAGGGTTCTTGCAGCCTCGATAAGGGTTCTATTCTTCCTTTCAGCGACCCCATTCTGTTGAGGAACATAAGGAGCGCTAAACTGATGAACAATACCCATATCACGACATAACTCATTCATATTTAGATTTTTAAATTCAGTTCCGTTATCACTTCTAATTCTTTTGATGGGTAAAGAGTAATTTTTCTCTAATTGTTTAAACAAATCTTTCAAAGTGCCAAAAGTTTGATCTTTCGATTTTAAGAAAAATACCCACGAATACCTTGAAAAATCATCTGTGACAACCAAACAATAAGACATACCACCAATGTTAGTTACATGGATCGGACCAAACAAATCCATGTGAAGCAGCTCTAGTGGTTGTTGGATAGAGTTTATGTGTTTTGGCTTATGATGTTTACATTTGATTTTCCCTTTCCCATAGAATTCACATTTACTATGCATATTGAAAATACGTAAAGGAACACCCAACACCAAGTTTTTCTTAATCAAGTGATTCATTTTGCGTAGATGCACGTGGCACATCCTTCAATGCCATAGGAAAGATTGATCTTCTGTTTCCTTTGATAACAAACACGTTGCCGAACCAGAGGAGTTCACAACCGGACGCATGTCCATCACATAGGTGTTGTTCACTCTCGGAGCTCTCATCACAACCCAATCTTCAGGAACTACAAATCCCGACTTTAGAACAAAGCAAGCCTTATCCGTGAAATGCATTGAATACTTGTTATCACAGATCTGAGAAACTGACAGCAAGTTGTGCTTTAGTTCTTCAACAAAGTTCACCGTGTGCAAGGTGATCTTGCTGTTTGAAACAGAACCTTTACCCGTGATATATCCACCCTTTTAACCCGCAAAGTTAACATAACCACCACGAATAGGTTTCAAATTTGACAACAATTCTTTGTTCCCCGTCATATGCCTGGAACAGCCACTATCGATATACCAAATATAGATAGCTCTCTTCAGCTGTTCCTGCATTAACAAACAGGAAATTAGTTAGAGTAGTGGACCCAAGCCGTGACGGTCTTGGGTCGTCCAAATTCATCAACAAAAGAAAATTCCTTGAAATAACCCTCTTCATTGTTTTTTCTAACATTTCCACCTCGGTAATTGTTAGAATGTCCACCCGCAAATCGAGGATTTTGCGGAATTTGAGAACGGTTATTGTACCCAGAATTTCCACCAAAACGATTACCAGAGTTTTGATATCCGAAGTTTTGATTATCCTGAATGTTGTCTTTGACCATGAAATCTGGCCGGTGACACATTTCGGTTATCAACATAACGATTTGGAGCATGAGGTCTAACATTGTGGTTGTAAGAACCTCCAGGATGTTGATCTTGTTCTTATGGTCGGAAAGTTACATGATTTGGTCGTCGAGCAGGGGCTTTCTGACAACTTTCACGTTTTGCTGAAGAACTTTCCGATCCATGATCTGAAGCACGCGACTATCATCATCTGATGAATCTGTATCCTAATCCTTTTTTTTTTATTTTTAACCTTTGGTTTAGAAATAGGTTTGCTTCTTGCTGAACAACCTTAGGTTTTTCTCCTTTTTGAGTTTTACCACTTTTCTTTTCATTCTTGTTGGGTTCATTTTGTGGTTTGGTGACAAAAGGTTTATCAAGATCAGGATCAAAACGACACTTTCCTTTGTCGTTTGGACAATTTGCAGCTAAATTTCCTTTCAAACGACATTTGTAGCATCGTCGTTTATCAATCTTTTCATTCTTTTCTTTTTGATCATCCTCACATTGGCTGTTTGAGGACGAGGATGTTACGTTTGAGACTTTTTCCTTTTGTTTCACAAATTCAGAATTTGAGCCTTTTTCAATCGTTTCACCTTCTTTGTTAAAGCTTTAGCCTTTTACAAAGTTGGTTTTTGAAATGTTTTTAACATTCTTTTTACCATTGTTTTTAGTCTTCGGCTTTTGAACATTTTAAACTTGATTTAAAGCTTCCAAAATCTTTGAGTTTATCAAATTTTCAATTTTGCTTAAATCAATTTCGTTTGTTTTAACATCACTCGTGCTCTTTTGTTCTGATTCCGATTCAGATTCAGACTCAGATTCAGATTCTTCCTCACTCAAAGGATCAACAGTCAATGGAGAAGTTGGAACGAAATTTGCAATTTCAGGATCAATCGAACGTGTCGATGTATAGTTGTGGTTAATAGGAGGTGGAACCTTCTTGTAACCAACACCAAACATCTCATCTTCTGAATCTTTGAGACGAAGATTGCTTATGCAAAAATTCATCACATCTGATGAACTTTCAAACTTCTTCAGTTTTCGCTGCAGATCAAGAATAAGTTTTCGCTGCAAAAATTGGTTCTTTTCCAAAACAGTGTTTTGACAAGTTTCAAGTTCAGCTTTTAAATCTTGATTCTTAAACGTCGCTTGAGGAAGTCGTCTCTCAAATTCAGAGATCTCCTTTTTCAAGGCAAGCATCTGATTTCTATGTTCTTTTTCGGCCCTCGAAAGCGCGACAATTAACTCTCTAGATTTCTCCAGACCAGTAATCAAATTACTGTTATGGAGTGGGTATCTGTCACACTTAGCAACAAAGTCTACGCATCTAGGACATCTTTTATCATCAGATTTAGATTGTACCTCGACGTTAGCCATGAAAGCTTGATATGTGCTTTCTGCTTTTCCTGCTTTCATCTTTGTCATTTCTTTATCAGCAAAGCGTTTCATTTCTTCGGCTGCAATCTTGAATTCAAAACGATCATTTTCATCTTTCTTTTCAACTTTCTTTTCTTCTTTCTTTCTTCTTTCTTCTTCCTCATTCTCTTTTCTTTCGTTTTCTTCAGCTTCAATGATTTTCTCCATTTCCAAATTCTCACTTAGAGCTTCCGCCACCACTGTCAACTCTTCCACATTCGCTTCTTCAAACAAATCTCCAAACCCTTCTTCAACGATCTCGGAAATGAACGCTTGTGAAACAATAGCACTAGTTGTTTCTTCCATTACAATCCCCCAATTGTGTAGCCCATTAATAGTTTGAAGGGGTTGAACAATCATAGCGTTATTAGCATTAGGAGTAAGGCTATCAGATGAGGTTGTTGTTGAAGTGGTAGAAGTTGTATTGGATGGGGCTTAACTGTTATTGTTGTTGCTGAGCTTCTTTGACCATTGTTGCCTTCTCTATTCTTTGGTTTTCGACACTCTCTTGCATAATGACCATAGATACCATAGTTGTAGCATTTAACTTTGATCATGTCAATTCCCATTCGTGTCTTTGTGTTACCACCAATGAAACTCTTTCCCGTTCGCTGAAGAAATTTCTTCGCTCTTCTTACCAGTAATGCCATACTTAATTGCAAATCAAGCTCTTCTAATTCATCTTGATCGATTTGATCAAGATCTTCATCGAGAGTCGATCGTTCAACTAATTTACCAAGTGCAAAATTCTCGAATGTCGTCATGAATGATGCAAGAAGTGCCATATTTTCTTCTATAAGCTTAAGACTATGCAAGAAGCTCTGATACCAATGTTACATACCAAACGAGAGAACTCAACCCAAAAGACTAGTCTGGTGGGTGAGAGAGTCCATTTGGTATATAAACCCCACATTGATTTCCCATACAACCGATGTGGGACAAGTCTCATAACTTGCAATGGTTTCGATCCATAACAATCGATCCTCTTTAAGGGCCAACATCCTCGTTGGTCATGGCCATGTTGGTCACGACTGGCTCTTTCCAGGCCACCACTCTATGGGCCACCACTTCGAGCCTCGTTGGTCACGGCCACGTTGGTCACGGTTGGCTCTCTCCAGGCCACCACTCCGATTTCTGGCTCTCATACCAATAATGCCATACTTAATTGCAAATCAAGCTCTTCTAATTCATCTTGATCGATTTGATCAAGATCTTCATCGAGAGTCGATGGTTCAACTAATTTACCAAGTGCAAAATTCTCGAATTCCGTCATGAATGATGCAAGAAGTGCCATATTTTCTTCTATGAGCTTAAAACTATGCGAGTCGATTTTAGGAACATTCATGCTTGGTTCACTTGGCCTAGCACTTGACGATGACGTTCTAGAAGATATAGGGATTCCACCAATGGTAATTCCACTATTGCTACCAACGACAAAGGCATTATGGTTTGCATGATCTCCTTGAGAAGTTTCTGAGACGAAAGCAACACTTGAATTACTTCCTTTTTCAGTTTGCTTTGCACGGTACAAAGCTGGATATTGTAGCTTCTCAAAATCAGAGTCTTGGTCATCTAAGTTCCATGCGTAACTTTTCATCTTCTGGAATGCTTGATCAAGAGTCAATTCTTCATATTGAGCACTCTTTTTTATTAAGGTAGAATACATATTCCATTGTTTCGGGAAACAATTCAGAAATTTTTCCACCTTTTAGAACTCCGTATACAATCCCGGTTGACTTCGATCTAATTCACTTAGCAAATGGTAAAATCTGTTTACAAAATCATCAAACAATTCACCTTTCATAGCTTTAAGGACTACAAATTGAGTTTTCAGTCGATCAAGTCTCCGTTTCTTGCATAACTCATTTCCTTCGTATCTGTCGCTCAAACTGTCCCACAATTACTTTGATGAGTTTTTGTTACCGAAAGTATGTAAGATCGATTGTGGTAATGACATCGTAATCAAGGACATTGCCTTTTCTTCGTATTCGTAATACTTTCTTTCGTCATCAGTTAAAGCAAGATAACCTGTAATTGTAAAAGTTCGAGCAGGTTGTCCTCCAATTCCTGACGTCATACATAACCACAGTTTTAAATCTTTCGCTTTGATGTATCGTTCAAATCGATTCTTCCATTCCGGATAATATAACTCGTTCAATAATACGGGAGGTTTATCATTGCTTCTGACTTCATTGTTGTGTCGAATACTTTGAACAACGATGTTCAAATTGTTTGCCAACTTTACTATGACTTTGTTTCAAAGACTGTGAACACTTAGTGATGAAACTTTAACAAATATCACAAGTACTGATCAAAAACACAAGTTCTGATACTATTAGAGATCTTAAGTGATAAGTACTGATGAATGATAATGAAACAAGTGCTAAGACCAAAAACAAGTACTCATGAATAAGTTCTCATGAACAAAAACAAGGTCTCATGAATAAGTTCTCAGGAACAAAACAAGGTAAAAACAAGGTCTCATGAATAAGTTCTCATGAACAAAAACAAGGTCTCATGAATAAGTTCTCATGAACAAAAACAAGGTCTCATGACTAAGTTCTCAGGAATAGAAGAAGGTCTCATGAAACAAGGTCTCATGAATAAGTTCTCATGACAAGGTCTCATGAATAAGTCCACATGAATGAAAACAAGGTCTCATGAAAACAAGTACGCAGGATCAATAAGTTCTCATGAACAATAAATCACGAGTACGCAGGCCTAAGATTCCCACAAGTTCGCACAAGTGAAAAACCACAATTCTGAAATTATTTCCCAAGTGTGACTGCACACACAAGATCATCAATAACTTCAGAGAATAAAAAACCCAAAGAATTTGAAAGAAAACTTTAGATCTGACACAATCTAAGCAAAATCTCAACGACAGCACAAACACTCACAACTAAACTCTAATCACCATCCATGATGAAAAATCAAGAAACACATGAAGAATCCATGAAAAACATGAGAAAAGTATGAGGAAAACCCTAGAAATTTGAAAACCCACTAGAACGAACAAAACCGAATGAAATCTAACCTCCAACAAGAAGTTTACAGCGGTAAGAGCACTCTGTATATAGAGCCTGCTATGATACAACTTGAAAGGTCTTCTTCCTTCAACGAACACACGAACCGGACCGATCGAACACTCACGCGATGTGCGGAAACCACCGCGTGCCTCGTACCGCAACGTAGAGCTCGTACAGAAGGTGTAGAAGATGAGAGAATCGTGAATACATAAAGTATGCACAGTCAACAATCACAAAGATTGAATAATGAACACAAAGCTAGGGTTTGTTTGCACAAGAAGTTTTCTCCAATATATTCACAGTTTCATTGAATGGTCTTCGTTCCCTGATGCGTACAAGACACTAATAATATATACATACTTAAGGCCGCACAACATTACAATGAAACTCTCAGTACTTAACAAATAAGTACTCACCACTAAAAGGGAAACCACAAGTTCTCACACTAAGGTCTCACCATATAAAACAACAAGTTCTCAACACTAAGGTCTCACCATATAAACCATCAAGTTCTCACCACTAAGGTCTCACCATATAAACCACAAGTTCTCACCACAAGTTCTAAACATATAAACCACACGTTCTGATGAGACATCAATGAACAAGTTCGCATGAGACACTTTCACATAATTGCAATATTAGTCCTTCAATGCTGAAACTTCAGCAGTATCCAGCATTTATCAAACTTTGGTGCACTTACAAAATTTTATAGACTATATGATAACTTTAAAACCTTTTTAACGTTTAGGAGTAGAAAAGATAATGGGTAAAAGAAAAAAAATAGAATAATTAAATCATAGGAGTTCCAAATGAGAGTTTAAGCAAAAAGTGAAATAGAATAAAGGACAAAATAGTCAATAGTCTGTTTCAAATTAATATAACAGGTAAAAGAAAAAAAAGAATAATTAAACCGCGGTCCAAATGAGTAGGACTGTCCAAAAAGCTCGCGGCTCGGACCTCGCTCGGATTTTGCTCGGAAAAAGCTCGCTCGATATGGCTGGGTTTGAAAGTGAGCCGAGCCGGCTCGGCTAGGTTAGAAAGTGAGCCAAGGTCGGCTCGGCTCGTGACGAGTCAAATTGGCTCGGGTTGGCTCGCTTGTTAGCTCGGCTCGGCTTAGCTCAAATTCTTTTACTTATAATATTTCTTTTAAATATATATAATATATTACAAAAAAGTGATTATTACTTAAATGTATTTAGACTTGTAATTTGATATATATAACATATTTAAAGGTTGATTTCCGTGCTAATGAACAAATACTGTATTTACTTGAAATATAAAACTTGTTGTTGATACATATCGTGTGGATACGGCTCGGCTCGGTTCGACTCGGCTACGAAGTGAAGGCCGTAGTCAAGACAACCACCTGTCTTAACTCGGTATGCGATTGACTTCGTAACATTTGATGTAATTGCGACTGCGTGTGTGCAATATGCAATTAAGATTAAGTTTGCATTGTTTGTGTGTTTGTTGTTTTGGCCCATAATGCCCAAGCCCAACATGAAGACAGAAGCAATATCCAAGCCCATACACATATGACGAAAACACTATACTGGGCGAAATCCCTTTTGGTGAAAACCAAATGGGATGAAAACCAAATAGGACGAAATCCCTTTTAGTGAAAACCCTTTGTGGTGAAAACCAAATGGGACGAAATCTGGTGATTTCGTCCGTATCCTTGATTTCGTCCTATGTGTTTTTGTGGGCTTCTGATTTCGTCGACATGTGTAGTATATAAACACAGACACAGAACAGAACATACTTACGAAGTCTGAATAGATTTCTTTGAGAGAACACACACACACAACTGAGAGTTTATAGGTTTATCTTGTAAACATTGCTTTGTAACGGATTCATGCGCGTTAATACAATGGAGTGTTAATCGTTGAATCTTTGTGTTTGTGTTCGTAACTTGGTTTTCCTTACCCGTTTGGATTCCGCACTTTCGGGTTCGTCGGAAAACAAGGAATAGAGGTTACTCGATCCTCCGGGTGGACCTACAATTGGTATCAGAGCAATTGCTCGATTCCTTGTTTAAACCAAGTTGTTTTTCTTGTGTTTTTCAAAGTTTTGTAGGTGTTTTTCTTGATTTTTGAACTTAAAGATCATACATTTTCTGGAAAATCACTTTAAAATTCTCGAAAAACTTGTTATTTTGCTGTTTGTTTTGCTAAAAACTTTGTTAAATCTTTGTTATACATGTTAGGATAAGGTTGTTATTGAAACATTGTGCAAAATCGTTGTTCGGAAAATTTATCGGTCACCTGAATATTCAAAGTGTTCATCAGGATCTTCATATTGATCATGCGTGTTCTTCATATAATATTGTGTTTGATCTGTGTTTTGATGAAATATTGAATTGTTTATGATTATTATATATTTAGTTGACAAATGTGTACAAGTGCAATGATGAAAGGTTGAAATAAACAAGCTTCAAAATCAGAGAAAAGTAAGGAGTGTTTGAAAAGGAAGCTTACTGTGTCAGGATAAGGTTTTGATAATATCTAGTTTGTCTGATCACCTTTTTGTCAACGAAATCAGACCCCACGAAATCACCATTGTCTAGTTCTGGCCGAAATCAGTTCTTGCCGAAATCAGATCGTGTTGCCGAAATCCCATATTCATCAGTCAACGAAATCCCTCAGTCAACTATATCAAGCTCAACGAAATCCTTTTTGTCAGATCTGGACGAAATCACTTGTGTTGATCAGGGACGAAATCACTTGTGTTGATCACCTGGGCCGAAATCAACTTCTGGGCCGAAATCACCTTCTGGGCCGAAATTAGTTTCTTGCCGAAATCACCCTTATCAGCCGAAATCAGTTCCCTGGCCGAAATCAGTTTCTTGTCGAAAACAACTTGTGCTCTTGTCTTGGCCGAAATCACTTTATCAACGAAAACACCTTTGTTTTCGTCAAACATCACAGCAACGAAAACAAACTATTTTCGTCACATACTTGTGTTATTTTTAAACAGAAGACTTGTAACTCATTCTTAACTGTTTAATTTGTGTGATTTGTTCAGGTATTAGTCATCATACATCAAATATGAATCCGAATTGGTGGGGTACTCCGTCTCGTTTATCTCCATCATGGGCCGAATCTCCCGCACCCGCATCTAATACGGAAAGTAAGTATACAAACACGCGTTTGTCGCCATCATGGGTTGAATCTCCGACACCCGCATCTTCGCAAGCTAATCAAATGTCAACCGGTCAATGGCCGTTTGGTTCAAATCAAACTCCGAGTATTCAAAGTATACTCCTAAGCGAAAGCGAGACCGGAAGTCTGAATCGTCCACCGAAACTGATGCACCTAAACGAATATCCTGGTTGGGTTGATAGATTTCAGACGTATGTCAATGGGCAAAACACGGAACTGTGGTTACGTTTTACTACAGATTTCGATCAAACTCTTGAGGTTGCCGCTTCAACTGCCGCTACATTTGCAGATCTTTCGGAAGACCAGAAAAAGGTATATGATTTAGAAAAGAAAGCATATGCTATTCTGACTCAGGCGATGAGCAAGGATATATATCATCAGTTTGTCAGTTTCAAGACGTCAAAGCGATTGTGGGGCGCATTGAAGACAAGAGGTCTAGGAAATGAAAAATCACGTCAATTGCGACATGATTTACTCAAAAAGGAGTTTGATGGTTTCACTTGTATGGAAAATGAATCTTTGGGAGATATGACAAGTCGATTTCATCACTTGCTGACTGAATTGAGCAATTATGAGGTAGAAACAACTCCAACACAGGTTGTCACAAAGTTTGCCGATGCACTGCCACCTCAATGGAATGGTTTCTTGGAAATCCTGAAATACAATGGCACATTGGCTACAACAAACATCAATGACTTCGGTCAGCTCTTGGAGAACAAAGACCAGGAAGAAATCCTAAAGGCAAAAAGGGTTCCATTACGACAAAATCCTGATATGTATTATGGAACTTCTAGCACTTCTACAATACCAGTGCGACAAAATCCTGATATGTATTATGGAACTTCTAGTACTTCTGCAAGACCTGTTTCACATGCTCCACTTCAGACGGCGTTTGTCACTAGCACAGATTTATGTGGCAATCCGATACAAGTTCCTGTAAAGCCAGCTCCAACCACTGATTTGTATGGGAATCCACTTCCTGTTCAACAACAAGCTTGTTATGGAAGCACATCATCTGCTGGTCAGCCATCAAAGTCAAAAACAGTACGGCTTGACACATCAAACTTCTCCAAAGTTAGCGTTGAAGTAGCTAAAGATCATATGGAGATACTAAATACATTGGTGAGCTCGTATTGTGGGTTGATTGCAGGACAGATCAGAAACATCAATCTAACTCAAGAAGATTATCAGCAGATCGATAAAGAAGAGATGGATATGATGGACATCAAATGGGCTTTCGCTAGTGCTGTTAGGCGAGCTAAAGACTTCATGGAATGGACGGGTAGAACCAGCTTGGAAAGCAAGAAAGATACCAAGTATGGGTTCGACAAGCAATCCGTCAAGTGCTTTAACTGTGGCGAACGTGGTCACTTCAAGAGGGAATGCACAAAGCCAGCTCAGCATGGGAACCAGAATCCTTTCAGAGGTCAAGGAGGCAACCAGGCGAATCAGAATCAAGCCAGGAATGATGATCGAGCCTTGGTCCCTGCAAACAATCAAGCAGGACCATCGAACACCAATCAAGCTCTTGTGGTGCAAATAGATGAAGGTTGCGACTGGTCAATGCAATTAGGCATTGGTGATCAAGGAGGAGCAGCTTGTTTTGCTGAAACTGCTAAGGATTTGAAGCACGCCAGTGGTGGAGAATCTTCCACCAGTGGTGGTGAATCTTCAGATGAAGAGAGTTCTGGTGATTCAAGGAGTTCAGATGAGGAAGTCTCAACCTCAGGCGAAGATTTTTCTGATGATGTATCTAGTGGGAGAATCGATGAAGATATCGATGAATTGTTAGGAGAAGCTGCAGCAAGGAATGATAGAAGATCTATTCTGGTGGATCAAGCTGCTTATTCTTCTTCTTCTCTTCTTTCAGCCTTTATGGCTAATGGCAGCAGTTCATCAAGCCAGGTATGTGTCGATGAACCAAATGTTGTTAATTGTGATAATTGTGCTAGCTTAAGTGTTAAATGTGCTGATTTGGATGCTAATATGTCTGAGTTGGAAAGCAAACATGATGCTTTAAATGCTGAATTGTTTGACTTGCAAAACAAACATGTTTCTTTTGATGCTAAGTGGTGTGATTTGCAAAGCAAACATGAGGCTTTGCAAAACAAATTTGAAGTGACAAATATGCACAATCAAAAGTTGATAGTGGATCTTTCTAAATGCAAAGAGGCTAACATGTTTTATGAAAACCATGAAAAGGAATTTAAAAAACGATGGTTGAAACTTTAAGAAAAGATAAAACCGAACTGACAAAAATGGTTTCAAGAAAACAAACTGACATAAACCTTTATATCAATCGTCTTGAAAGCATGCAAAAAGAGTTAGCCTGCACAAAGTGTGAAAGTGAGGCGATCCGGCTTAAACTAGACAGTTATTCTAACTCTAGATATGTGCTGGATCACATCATTGGCACACAAAAACAGAAAAAGGATGTCACGTGCATTGGATATAAGAAATGTCCACCACCTGTTAGACAAAATTATGATGCACTGCCTGATGAGGAGTATAGAACTCATTATGAAGAATCTGTTCCTTTAGACATTGAGGAATTTGCAACGGGACTTGGATACAAACAGGAAGTATCATCAGATTCGGATGTGTCAGCAGATACTGTTGTAACTGCTGAACAAAATCAGGATCCTCCAATCATTGTTGAGGATACTGATTCTTCAGATGATGAATCTAATGATACTGACTCAGCACAGTCAGATGCGGTAATCAAAGAAGAGGACATACCTCTCGAGAATCATATTCTATGTGATCCTCCCGCAAAACCTGCTACGACTGTTCTGACCGAGTCCACGTCTACTTCCTCACAAGAGACTGAGAGTGTGAATTTGCTGTACACTCTTGTTGGTGATGATAAAATCTACTCTGACAAAGATTTTCCTAATAAGAATGTTAATCAATCTTTAATAAGTAAAATTTTTGAGGATTCAACAAGTAAGTTTTTGGGAAAGACAGGATCACGCGTTGTGGTAACACAGTGTCCTCCTATCCCAAAGGCTGAAGTTAGAAAACAATGTGGCAATCAGAAATTACCAACAGTGAAAAAGCAGCAAAATCACACCAAACCTAAAAGTAACTCACCGACTCAATGGCAAAAGAAACAGATCAAGAAAAAGGACAAGAAAGTGAACTTTGTGAAATCGAAGGGAACAGATAAACTTGAAACATTTTCAAATAAATCTAACTTAGATCATGTCATTCAAGTTAATTCTTTGAAAAGAAACGAACCTAACAGTTCAAAACCTAGTACCTCGGGATCACAAAATTCATCGACAAGACAATCACATGATACTACGGGGTTTGTAGAACGTAGATCATGTTTTTCATGTGGCACAATTGGACATCTCATTCGATATTGTCCATACCTTCATAAACAAAAAGCCAAAGTTGATGATCCCCTTGAACAAATTGACCGCAAGCGACCTAAACCAGATCCCAGTCTTGTAAAAGAAAGGGAAAAGAAACAGAAACGCCAACAGGTCAAGAAAATTGAAAAAGCGATTAAAACCGACGTGGTTAACAAAACATCTGTTTCTGTCAAACCAGACGATTCAAAAACTCAGACAATCATGAAGTTAAGATTTTAAAAAATAACACTGGTAAAACAAAACAGACCTGGAAACCAAAAACGGTTATTGAATCAGTGGGAACATCACAATTTCCGCAACATCGAGAAGTTCAAGTAACTTACGTTGATGAAAATGGAAGACCCAAGACCACAAAGGCTTGGGTCCCCATCTCCAACTAATCATGTGAGTACATGTGCAGGGTGTTCCAGGAGGAACTTTCAGCAGTCATTGGATTGTTGATAGTGGGGCATCCAGGCACATGACAGGCGACATGAAGCTTATCTACGACGTTAAATCTATTAGAGGAGGTTATGTTGCTTTTGCTGGAGATAAAGGCGGATATATTACTGGAGAAGGAATGGTATCCAACGGGGTTGTAAGTTTTGACAAGATCAACTTTGTACAACAACTTGATCACAATCTTCTCAGCGTTTCACAAATCTGTGATAAACAGTTTTCAGTACACTTTGATGCAAATGGATGTTACGTACTGAAACCCGGCTTCAAGATTCCAAAAGAATGGATTCTCTTATCAGCTCCAAGGATAAATGATTTGTATGTCCTTGATATGAGCCAAGCTATTACAACGACTGCACAAGCAACTTGTTTCATTACAAAAGCCACTGAAAAAGACTCAATCTCTTGGCACAGATGTATGGGTCACATTCACTTACGGAAAATGAATCATTTGGTGTCGAATGAATTAGTGAATGGTGTTCTTCTTAAAAATTTCCATCTTCAAGACGTCTGTGTTTCATGCCAAAAAGGGAAGCAAACGAAGAAACGACATCTGACAAAGAAGATCAACACGGTGGCAGTTCCTCTTGAACATTTGCACATGGATTTGTTTGGTCCTGTCAAGCACAAAAGCATCAGGAATGATCAATACTGCCTCGTGATAACGGATGATTATTCAAGATTTTCTTGGGTGGCGTTTATGGCTCACAAGAGTGCAACTTTCGGTATTATCAAAAACTTAATCATTCAGATTGAGAATTTGTATAAGTTAAAGGTTAGACGGATACGCAGCGACAATGGTACTGAATTTAAAAATCAAGCCATGGCGGAGTTTTGCACATCAAAAGGTATTCTTCACGAATTTAGTGCGGCTTATACTCCTCAACAGAACGGCGTCGCTGAACGTAAGAACCGTACATTGATCGAAACTGCTAGGACTATGTTGGTAGAGTCGCAGTTGCCCATTCCATTCTGGAGTGAAGCTGTGGCCTCTGCATGTTACACGATGAATCGAGTCCTTACAGTCAAAACGCACAACAAGACCTGCTTTGAGCTTCTTCACAAATGGAAACCAGATTTGTCATATCTTGAACCGTTTGGAGCTCCTTGCACAATGATCGATCCTCATGGAAAGTTTGGGGCAAAAGCTATTGAAGGTCACTTTCTTGGTTATGCCACCCCTAACTTAAGAGTCTGGAATCTACAGACTAAAAGGGTTGAGGAATGGTCTGAAGTCATAGTACAAAGGCACACTTTACCAGTCAAAAATCCAGGTCAACCTTGGATGTTTGAGTACGATGACTTTTTCAATTCGATCAATGTTGAAGCAGTTGAAGAAAATGTTGCTGCAAGGATGTTTTTCGAGAGTGACAACGCAACAGATTCACCGTTGGTTCGTCCAATTGTTGTCAATCAAGAGCCATCTTCAGTGAACAATAATGCTCTCGACAATGAGGATTTTCATGATGCAACTGAACTCAACGAATCTTCAGAGGATGAAGAATTTCTAGATGCAGATCAAGAAGCTCCTACATCAGCTGTTCATGGTACTTCAGAGGCTACACCTCCAGTGGACGCCCCTATAACAGCTGAAGCTACTGCATCATCCTCTTCGTTAGTTCCGGGTATTGAATTGGTTGTTGATCTAAATCTCAACAATCTGGGTACAAACATTCCAGTTTCGGAAAACCCTGAAACAAGAATTCACAATACCCATCCTCAACAAAACATCATAGGCAATGTACAAAGTGGCATACAAACAAGAAACATGTTGCGAAACAACAACAACGCAGGCTTGTATGCGGCGATTCGAGAATCTGGTCAACAAAACGATTGGTCTTTCGCGTGTTATGTCTCACAGGAAGAGCCAAGAACTTGGAAAGACGCTTTGAAAGATAACTCTTGGGTTGAAGCAATGCAGGAAGAATTGCAACAATTCCAGAAACTTGGTGTCTGGAAGCTCGTAGAGAAACCTGCTGGTTATAAGAAGATTGGTACCCGTTGGGTGTATAAATGCAAAAAGGACGACCGTGGTATCGTTATTCGAAACAAAGCAATATTGGTCGTTCAAGGTTTTCTTCAGATTGAAGGTATAGACTACAACGAAGTGTATGCACCTGTTGCACGTCTGGAAGCAATTCGGATCTTTCTGGCTTATGCCTCATTCAAAGGATTCAAGGTTTACCAGATGGACGTCAAAAGTGCATTCTTACATGGTCTAGTGGAAGAAGAGGTGTATGTTGAACAGCCTCCAGGTTTTGAAGATCCTATCCATCCCGATCGGGTTTGGTTGCTGAACAAAGCTCTCTATGGTCTACATCAAGCACCGCGAGCATGGTACGCAACCTTATCTAATTATCTGCTGGAGAATGGATTTCGCAGAGGTCTTATCGATTGCACTCTCTTCATAAAAGAACAAGATGGAGATCTTCTACTGGTTCAGGTATATGTGGATGATATTATATTTGGTTCTACTAACAATGTTATGTGTAGGGACTTCGAGCGTGTAATGCAGGATAAATTCAAGATGAGCGCTATGGGGGAGATGACTTTATTTTTGGGCTTGCAAGTGCAACAAACGAAGTATGGGATTTTCATCCATCAGACTAAGTATGTCTAAGACATCTTGAGCCGATTCCAGATGTCCGACACATTGCCCATTGGTACCCCACTGTAGCAAAATCACGGAATCAATCCAGATTTGAAGGGTGAAGTTGTTAGCACTTCATACTATCGCGCGATGATTGGATCCCTTATGTACCTCACAGCATCAAGACCAGATATAATGTATCCAACATGCCTGCTAGCCAGATATCAAGGGAACCCGAAGGCCTCACATCTTACAGCTGTAAAAAGGATTTTTCGTTATTTGAAGGGTTGCCCAGACACCGGTCTATGGTACCCTAAGGATGATAACTTTGAATTAGTCTCTTTCAGTGATTCGGATTTTGGCGGATGCAAAATCGACGGCAAATCCACAACGGCTGGATGCCAGTTTTTAGGAACTCGCCTCATAACGTGGCAGTGCAAGAAGCAGACTTGTGTCGCTACATCAACTTGTGAAGCGGAATACATTGCTGCCTCGAGTTGTTGCTCCCAAGTCCTGTGGATACAACAGTAAATGCGTGATTACGGTTTTGAATTCCTAACTACTCCTATTTTAGTCGATAATTCTGCTGCTTTATCTATCACTAGAAATCCTGTGCAGCATTCAAAGACCAAACACATCGAAATTAAGTATCACTTTATACGTGATTGCTTTGATAAAAGGCTAATCGATGTTGTTAAGGTCCACACTGATGACCAACGTGCCGACCTTTTTACCAAAGCATTTGATAAATCAAGATTTGACTTTTTATTATTGGTAAACGGCATTAAGGTCAAGCAAGAGTAATCCACATCGGAAAATCGTTTTTGTAAATATCTTTATGTTTTTAAAATTATTGTAAGTTTGTTGATTTTAGGGGGAGTAATTCCAAATTTGAAAATTCAAAAAAAAAATTTCAAAACTCAAAAACAATAGAAAAACAAAAATGAGTTTCCTGGCGGGAAAAAGAGAAAATGATAGTAGATCAGTGGTCTGTCGAAACCTCTTTAAACTGAAATGCAAAATGAAAATTGATAAGCAGCTCTATATAAGATGTATCGGTAGGCTCACAATCATTTTAAAGTGTGCAGGGTGATATAAATCTTAAATCGACTGAAGACCAGGTGGGAACCACTCATTGGCATATGGTCTTAGTACCGAAATTTCGTTTGAGAGATTGCCGAGGTTCTGAGATATGTGGTCTTTATGCTGTTTATCATCTGGGTATCATGGTTGTTTCTTTTACCGAAACAAACGGAGACGAAGTCTAGATCTTCCATGATACCATACATACGTGCACATACTGCATACGTCCTCAATAAGTGATCAACAATCACATGTCCTCAAAACAAGTGATAAAATATATCACAGATTCTTTGCGGGAGTCAAGTTCGTCTCTTTGTTGTACGAAAGTACTGACCTGTTCACGGACTTGCTCCTGTGCCCTCATGCATCTGAAAATTAAGTTCCTCATCAATAAGTGATTCTATCACATAGGGCTTGTTTTTCATCAAAATAAGTGAGTTTCTCACATTTTCATATACGGCAAAACAGATGATAAATGGTATACTCACCAGTAAGATGAATCCTCGTGCATACCTTGATACGGGAATGTGTCGTGATGTGGATGAACATCGGTCGGTAAGTATAAATCATACCTTAACGTATCCCTCGCCATGATTACATATGATAAGTTGAGCTTATGTTGACAGCAATACCGATAATCGTTATAGGATGTTTATCTAAATGTTAACGAAAAGAACAATAAGAGCGTTTTGGCATGACCGTACACTGATATGATTCTTTTACCCTCGAAACTCGCAAAAAGAATGTTTGTATATATTTACTTTTCTTAGTTTCTGCAACTCTGTATATATTTATTTACTGCTTTCTGTCTTTAAGTTTGAAATATTCAAAATACCAAAAAGATTTTAGATGTGTTTTAATATAAACTTTATAAAAGTCAAAAAGATTTTATTTCTGCTTTAGTTTTGATTAACCGATGTTGGAACTCAAGTCTTCGTTGCCTGAAATCTGATTGAAAACCAAAACGACTGAATCTTCATAAACGGTCAGAGTTTGCACATTTTGAAAGTTAATAATCGTAATTGAAAAATCTGTTAACTTTTCAAACTAACTGTCGGACGGTAGTTGAATGAAAATTGGTCTCATATGTGTCGTTTGTTTATGTTAACTATATTCCAAGCAGTTGTTCTCATTACGCGTTTAGCTTTCTTGCATGTGCAGATACTAAAGGCGAGGAGAACATGTTCGATGATAAGCTTCGGAATGAAGACACGACATGGAGGCACTCAAATGATAAAGATGATCGAGTTGCCGCTGATCAATCATCAACACCACAAGGATCTAAAGTATCGTAAATCAAAAGATTCACACGCATAATCAAAGGGGGAGTTTATTGATACACTTCCTAAATGAATGCGGGAGTTTGTTAATACACTTTCTATGTGTGACACGTAAACACTTTGAAGATCCTTTCCTAGAATGAATTAACCATCAAGAGATGGAGAACGAGATTACGAACCTCACGAGCAGCATCCAACGGGGAGTTTGTTGATACATATCGTGTGGATACGGCTCGGCTCGGTTCGACTCGGTTACGAAGTGAAGGCCGTAGTCAAGACAACCTCCTGTCTTGACTCGGTATGCGATTGACTTCGTAACATTTGATGTAATTGCGACTGCGTGTGTGCAGTATGCAATTTAGATTAAGTTTGTATTGTTTGTGTGTTTGTTGTTTTGGCCCATAATGCCCAAGCCCAACATGAAGACAGAAGCAATATCCAAGCCCATACACATATGACGAAAACACTATACTCGGCGAAATCCCTTTTGGTGAAAACCAAATGGGATGAAAACCAAATAGGACGAAATCCCTTTTAGTGAAAACCCTTTGTGGTGAAAACCAAATGGGACGATATCAGGTGATTTCGTCCATATCCTTGATTTCGTCCTATGTGTTTTCGTGGGCTTCTGATTTCGTTGAATCTTTGTGTTTGTGTTCGTAACTTGGTTTAACTTACCCGTTTGGATTCCGCACTTTCGGGTTTGTCAGAAAACAGGGAATAGAGGTTACTCGATCCTCCGGGTGAACCTACACTTGTTTTGCGTTGTAGAACGCGATTTTGGCTTATAATATATTAGGTTGAACTTACTTTGAATATGTTCTTTTGAAGCATTGAATAATATTTTATAATAATGAATTTTGAGAGCTATGTATTAATTTTTATTTTTAAAATCGAGCCAAACCAAGCCGAGCGAGCTCGGTTTAAAATCAAGCCGAGCGCGAGCTTAGATTTTCAGCTCGATTTCAAATACAAGCCGAGCCGAGCCAACTCGGTTTATAATCGAGCTGAGCCCGAGCTTCCCCTAGCTCGGCTCGGCTCGACTCATGAACAACCCTACAAATGAGAGTTTACCCAAAAAGTGAAATAGAATAAAAGACAAAATAGTCAATATTATGTTTCAAATTAATATATATAATTAACTAAAAGTATTTTTACATATAATTTAGTTATATTTTTTATAATTTTATAAATCAGATTTATTTTTATTAAAAGATGGGCTAGTTTAGACTCGCTAGCCGGTTCGAACTCAATAAGTAAACCTATGGCTCGTTTAAAGCTTGTTTTTAAGGGAGCTTTAGTAGCCCGGTTTGTTTACACCCTTACAAGCGCACATACCATAAAAAGAAAATAGTTAAATGTCATTTTAGTCCCTGTGGTTTGGGTCATTTTGAGAGTTTAGTACAAAGGTTTTATTTTTCGCCTTTGGTCCAAAAAGGTTAAAAAATGTCATTTTAGTTCACTGGGTTAACTTCATCTATTTTTTCTGTTAACGAGAAGGGCAATTCGGTCATTTTATATGTAATTCTGTTAACTAGAAGGGCAATTCAGCCATATAAAATGACCGAATTGCCCTTCTTGTTAACAGAAAAAATGGATGAAGTTAACCCAGTGGATTAAAATGGCAATGGTGAAACCTTTTTCGACCAACATGCGAAAAATGAAACATTTGGACTAAACTGCCAAATGACCCAACCACAGAGACTAATATGACATTTAACTCAAAAGAAAAATTAGGTGGCCAATTGCATGTCTATACCTCAAAACTCGCCTCAGGTTTGTAAAGGCTTGATGACTATGTTGTTGTGAATTCAAAAATTACGCCCGTGGCCGTACCTCGGTTAACAATCCATTCTTTGTGAGGCTAGGCACAATAAGTTTTTTTGTAAAAGGGAAGGATATCAATCTTATGGCAATAACCCTGGTACAATTTTGAGATTAGTAGTTGAAAATTAGGTATCCGTAATGGAGTAGGATATCAATCATACCACAACCCAGTTAATATAAAACAGATGCAATCTATCTAGAATGACATGTTCTAAGCGCATTACAATCTACTATTTAGAGCGCATTATAATCTACTACTTACAATCTGGAATGACATCAGATTGAAAGTTTTGACACCTGAATCAGTTAAAAAATCGTTTTATCTCTCCTTACCGTGTAAGAAAGACAGGGAATATAGCCATTTGGCATACTAAATTGATTCAGATTTAATAGGTTTCTGAGAACACGAACCTAAATGTAGAATAGACAAGATCGATGTGATTTGTAAGCTATCAGGTTGAAGAAATTAGACGATTCCTTAAGTACCATAGCGCTAGACACTTGCAATTTTCGTTTGTGGAAGGACTTACAAAAATGAAAAAAAAAAACATGCAACACTAGTTCATTTAATTTGAAATTAAAGGACAACCAGTTGAACCAAATCGTATATGCTAATAGAGAATTAGAGGATTCCTGGATATGTTCAAGGAACAACCTCTCTAAGCTACATATATAGAAGCAGAATAGCAAAGTGAACCAAATCATATATGCAAATAGAGAATTCACATGTAATTAAGGCACTAACAGCTGATGCTTGACTTAAGCCTAGCTAAGAAACATGTATAACTGATACTTGAACATATGCTGCAACAGTTGGCCCACTCAAATTAACAGGTGTTATCCAACATGAATGTCGAGACAAGGAACAATTTTGACCCTGTCAGAGGATATCTAGGAATTACCATATCCTTGAAAAATTTAACGTTGGCAGCATCTTGATCATACAAAGCTAGACAGTTATAACCTTGCCGAAAAAACTTGTTATTTAATGTGAATCCAATAGGAACAATGTCACAACTAAACTGTGGAAATACATGGTTATTCATTCAAGATTCCACCCCATATTCATCCATCACCCACACCTCAAAGTCGTATATCCAATTTGAAATCTACACAAGATCGTAAATCAACATTGGATGAATCCAAATTTTGGTTGTAATTGGTAGTGAACTCTACAATTCTTAAAGTTCAGTCCAAGAAGAAGCACAATACTAACTATGAATCCAAATAGACTATGTATCCTACTAATTAATTGTGAAATAAACATGGTGATTTAACCATAATTTCCAGGCAAACAATATATGTATAGGGTATAGTGTATATATGTTGGGAGATTTGTTACCACAGATAAAGGATTCAAAAAGACCACTTGTGCAAGTATTTATTCAAAATAGAAACCTCTTTTTAATTTAGAATGTTTAGGATTCCAGAACACAAGATCATTGTGATTCAAATCTACAATCAAGTTCAAGAAAATAATACAATTCATATTTATGATCATAAAGCTAGACGTTTTTTAGGTTTTTACGGGAAGACTATAAACAGAGACCATAAACACCAAAAACTTAATTTAGACATGAACCAACACCACAAAAGCAAACTGACAACACAATCTCGAACTCATCATGTTTACTTCAGAAAGTCTAGATATAATGTACTGAAAATAAGTACTTCTGCTTATCGTAATTAAGAAACACCTAAATATATAGTATAATCTAATAGTAACAAAAGATATAATAAGTAGATCTGTTTTGCCTCTTGTAGCCTGTTTTGACAGCTCATGTTTTCACTCGGACCAATATTTAAATTCACAGCAAACAAATAATGCACTGTCATAATGTCCTCTATGCCAATTTTTGAAAAAAAAAATAACCTTGGCTGCAATTCTATTGTAGAAAGCTAGATGGAAACCATAACTCATTTTTTAAAGTGAATCTGTTTCAAATTATATTACCGCATTGAAACATGGAGGGTTTCCCCCAAGATTCAGCCGCCCTATATTCTTCCATTACCCACACCTCACACTCACCATTTTGCTAATCTAGCAGCTCGTTTTGGATATCCACCATTTTGCTTGATACTTAAGAAAAAATGACCCAACAACTTGAGAGACGGAGATATCAGATCACAGTTTTGAAACAGATTGAGTACTGTTCGGGACAACAATACAAGGTGCAGTCATGTTTTACCAAGATTGATGAATGTACATTGGTCTCGGTGAAAAACAGCTGGAAAATCTTTAGAATAAGACATGAAATAACAATTAGAATGCTAATAATTACTGAACCCTTTAATGCCGAAAAAGTACTTAACCTGATTGTGATCAATGGGAAGAACAATAATAACAAAAACTGAAATACAGGGAGACAAAATCACATTAAAACACAATGTTAAACACAACATGCTTATAATTGAGAGCCTTCTGTAATCCACTAAACAGTGATGCTTTACCTCAGCCTAACTAAGAAACATATATATAATATGCATGTAGATAAATCTGTCTTGCCTCTTATTTCTTTTTCACATTTTATATCCCATTAACTTTAGTATTAAGATTTGGAATGAAAAAGAAACACATAGTAGGAAAATTTGGGGAACACCCTTACATGTGAACATGAGCATGCCATTGTATTTTGACAGCTCCAGCTGATTTGTACTCACAAGTCTAGAAAGTTAAAATTATACTGTAATGAATGCTAGAGATGCTACTACAGTTAGTTAAGCCAAAAAAAATTCAGATTTTGATGATAGATGAGCTCTTGGATAGAACCATAGATCCACTTACTAATCTGAAATTGACTTGAAATCGAGCTATCATAATTCTCATGAAAGCAGTTGACTTGGTGAAAGAATCGGCCACATTCCAATCTTTAACTAATAACTAAAATGCTTGAAGTACGATGATATCATGATTAAAATCTTGCTATAAATGTTAGCATGGCCAGCACTAAATATGTTAAGAGGGGTCAGCATGCACGGTTTCCATTAGCGCCGTTTTGTGCAGGAACATAAGAGTTTCAAGGGCCTTTTACCAAAAACAATTATAGGAAAATAACTTCCATTGGGGGCCAAAGCGAATTTTGAAAAGCTAAAATGATCTCTGAGAACTATTTATAACTGATTGATGAGACATGATCTAGGAAATGATTTTCCCTAGAACGGATTAGGGACGTTACTAAATAATGATTTTTCTTAAAAACAAAGATTGGTGACAGAAGAACACCAATGGTGGTTATCCATATTGATGCGACAATTTTGACAGTAACCCAGTTAATAAATCAGCTGTATAACAACTGATTACAATTAGGAACAAAACATCCATATCATCCTTACTCTAAAAACAGCTTGGGTACTAAGAGTGAGTCAATGTATGCTTAATGAATGAATCTAGAAAGTAGGAGAACCAATTTTGTGTTTTCATGGAGAAACAGACTGTGTTTTCATTATGATTGTTTATAGAAACTAGTGAGTGTTACAAAGTCATAATACCATATCAATTGCAACATCATTAGGGGGTTCCTTGCAGACCTTAATTGAACCAGGCTAATAACCCACGAGCTAGTATATAAAACTGTTCTGGATGAGAAGGTTTATTAGGATACCATAACCCTAACCTGAATGTAGAATAAACACATGATCCTTAAAGATCATAAAACCAAACACTTGCCAACTTTTTAGCGGAAAGAGTTACAAAAGATATAAACGTGCACCACCAATGTTATAGATATAGAAGCAGAAAAGAAAACTAAACCAGAATATCAAACACATCACATATGCTAACAATAGAGAATCTTTATGTAATTAAGGCACAACATTTGATACTTGATCCAAGCTTAATTATGAAACACACATAGTATAACTAATGCATAATGGTTGTAACAGAAAGATGTATTAATAACGAGGCCAAATCTTGCTTCTCGAGACCTTATTGACATATCACCTTCCTGTGAGGACTTTATTGAAATGTTAAATGAACATATGCTGCAACCGTTGATCCATTCTAACTAGCAGGTGCTATCCAAACAAGACTGTCAACATAAGAAACGATTTTGACCCTGTCAAAACCAAATCTTGAAGTAGCAATTACCTCCAAGGAATTAACCTTGGCAGCAATTTGATCATACAAAGCCGGACGGTTCTTATCACCTTGTAGAAGGAACTCCTTATTTAATATGAATCCAAGGGGAACTATATTACCACAAAACTGGGAAAATACATGGTGTTTCACCCATGATTCAGCCACCCCGTATTCATTCATCACCCACACCTCGATGTCGCCATCTTCCATGTATGACATCACACAAAGATTTCCAGACAAATGTCCCAAAAGCTTCGTCCGGTCCTTCTTATACTGTGGTATAGAATCAGGAAGAGGTATCTCACCGAAAGTCTCACTAACCAAATCAAATGCTACTATCGCGTGCTTAGTTATTTTGCCATTAAGTTCACAAAGCCAATGAATATGGCCATCATGCCCATCACTCCCAATAATAGAAAGACCGGCAAAGTCAGAAATCCAATCCACATGAGAAGGAAACCTGTCATTGATCAACTTCCAGGAGCCTTTTCTCATGCTATACACTTCCACTTGTAACCACTCTTTAAAGTAGCTTTCAAACGCAGTAGCTGGCCGTTGAAATAAACGAGAAAACTTAACAACTTTGTAATCATCAGTTTCAGGATCGTACCCAAACCGAATGTGAAGATCGATGCCCTCAAAACCAAGGGAGGCTGGGATGGTATATGGAGGAAGAATCCTTAAGGCATTTATAGAAGGGTTCCAAATGCAAATGATAGGATCACAAACGAATACAATATCAATAGGCCATATAGCAAAACATATCAAGCCATTAAGAGAACCAAGAACACTACTGTGGGTATATCCAGTTGGGATAGTTAAACTTGCTGGTAAGTTAATGAAATTAGGGTTTTCGATATCAGGAGAGTGAGAGGGGTGTGCAATGATTGGTATCTCACCGTCAAGACAGAGCTCACTGTAGAAGACCATGAACATTTCATCGTTGTTGTGGATGGAACGATGGAGGTGTGATTTTATGAAAGATGGTTGAGATAAAAGTGCATTCATGGGCTTAGAGACGCACCTAAATTGAGCAAGTTGTTTGGCCGGTAATCGGATCAGAATGTCGGATAGAAGTTCCTCCGGTAGTTTTTCCATGGTTGTCGGCTGTTTTGGGAGTTTGTCCATAGTCGCCAGTTTTCTTTTGGGAGCTGCCTCTCGGGGAGCAGGAGGCGGACATAAAATGATAATATCAAAGAACAAGGGGAAACTTGTTGAAATATTTTTTTTCTTTTTTTTTATAGGGTTTTGCGTGGACTTTTAAGAGAGGTTTTTTTTTATGATCTTTTAATATGAGTTTTATGAGGTGATGTTTTTGTGATTTATGTGATGGACATTTTTAATGTAAGAAAGAATTGATGAATGTAAGAAAAATTGATATTACGTAAGATAGTGATTAGGGGAGTGTTAAAAATCATTTTTTAAGAAAATAATCGGCGCTTTTTCTTATAAATAAATGTAGAAGCCTTTTTAATAAAAAAATTTCAAAAACTAAAAATATACAAAAAATATTTAAAAAACAGTTAAAAAAGGTTTAAAATTTTTAAAAAAAAAATGATTTTTTTTGTTGGATTAGCTTCTACAAATTTTTATATCCAAAAATGCAAAATTGATTTTTAACGTATTGAGTTATATTTTTAAAATAAATTCAACATGTTAAATGCATTGTTTCTCATTTATTTTAGTGTTCCAAAATGAATCACACACTAGTGATACATATTTATTCATGTAAGAAAAATAAACATATAATGTCGTGTATCAACTTTGACTTAAAGATCGCGTCAAATGTCTGCTTAGATTTTCATTCATACGTGAAACTACTCTCGTATTATTATTTTTCGCCGCGTATCAAGAGTAAAATGTACATTTTGATGATTCAAATTAAATTTATATTCGAATTAGCATCGTGTATTTGTTGTAATATTTTGTTTATCTAGTACAATTTAATGTGTGAAGTTTATACAGATCTATAAACCAAAGAGATATTCATCTTATGGGTGTGATTTTTAATGTGATATTGGTGGCGGTACGTTACCCATCGTAGGCATTTGATGAGTATTAGCTCAGTTCTTTGTAGTACTCGTACGATACGTTGTTCAAACGTTATCCATCAGTTCAGATCGTAGCAGTACCAGTACTGATATTTATTATTTATTGCAGACGGAGTTGTATAAATGAAAAATTATAGAAATTAGAAACCATAAAGATGAATACAGATACCGGCACCGATGTTGTTCGATACCGTACAGTAACTATATGATGTTAGTTTATCGAAGCAAACACAATAAAAAATAAATACCTGTATCGATACAATGTTGTTCGTTCGTTCTCGGTTTGGCACGATATCGTAACAGTACTACGTTTTCAACAAAAATCATGTTGCAATGTTGTTCGATTCGTCATGGCTTGGTATGATAACTTTGGGGTTTTGTTTTTAGCTTTGGGGTTTAACTTTAGTCATTGGTCTAATAACCAAAACATAATTCCCTATAGTCATTGGCTCTGATACCAGTATGTCACACCTTGACCCGTAACGAATATGTTACTAAGCATGATGACTGTCCATAACTTATGACAGTATAATATATTTAAATATTTAAAGGCATAACATAAAATTGTCACACATAATCATAGAAATAAACAACAAAATTCATATAATATCCAAAAGATAATTAGTTATGAACAAATATCCAATTTATTAGTAACACACATCCTATGTGTCTTCAACTTCAAATTATCTCAAAGTTGTGTACCTGTATCATGCGTAAAAAGGTTGAGTCAACATAAAGTTAGTGAATAGATCTAACTTTACATAAAATATTTTGCTTTATTATTTGACTTATTTTATTTAACAAAATAAACATGCAACTTCATGTGTAAACATATATAACAATCCATAAGACAATGAATCATTTAATAAAATAAACCAAACCAACAGTTTGTCTCCCACACCCGTAAGGGCGTGACTAAACGAGATGGTGATATCAACATCCCATAGTAATGAGGAAAGGTAAGCCCACGAAAGAAAATGTGAGGTGATACTTGTAGGTCCCTCGGAGGTTGAGGTTAAACCTATTCCTTGTTATATCTAACACACTAGCAAGTGCGGAATCCAAGCTAGCATGCAAACCGAGATAGAACACGACAATGATAAACACACAAGACTCAACGATTAACACCTCTTGTATTAATACGTATGAAAGGTCGGTTACAGCACAAGGTTTACAAATGTATTCTGTAAACTCTCTCTAACTCTCGTGTGTGTGTGTTTTCTGCTCTGAGTGTTCTCTAAATGTGTCACTCGAAAGTGAACACAACACATGGGTATTTATACCCAACACAGCTCGTCTGGTCGAAGGATCAGATAGACTGATCGAAAGATCATCTATCGATCTGAAACCTACCGAAGGATCACATATACCTCGAAGGATGATATCCTTCGAGGTTCATCCATCGAAGGTTCATCTTTCGAGCTCATCGAAGGATCTAAACAATCCTTCGATGACACATTCTTCGACATAGACATATTACAACCATTTTCTAACTGTTTGGCCAAGTCAAACCAGGAGGATGGTTGACTTGGTCAAACTTACAAGACTAACAAAGACATCGTTTGGAATCATGACATAATACAGACAAAGTACAGACACAAGTGCACCAACAAACTCCCCCTTGGCTGTAGCTTTGTCTCGATCTTACTTCTTGTAGGTCCCTCGTGTCTTCAAGTCTTTGACGTCCTTTCAAGTCTTCAATGTCGGAGGATCTTTAAAGTCTTCACGTCTTGAAAGCAGAAAGTGTACCAACAAACTCCCCGTTTCATGTAGGAAGTGTGTTGACAAACTCCCCCTTAAACATAAGCTCCCCCTTGAGTTATGCTCGTGAAAGTCTTGATCTTTATGAATTGAGATCCTTGTGGTGTTGATGATGGTCAGCGGCAACTCGATCATCTTCATCTTTTGAGTGCCTTCACGTCGTGTCTTCATTCCAAAGCTTGTCATCGACCATGTTCTCCTTGCCTTTAGAATCTGCACATGCAAGAAATCTAAACGCGTAATGAGAACAACTGCCTGGAATATCATAAGCAAATGACACACATGTGACCATTGTTCAAACAAACACCGTCCGACAGTTTGAAAGTTTAACAAATTTATCAATTTTAGTTTTTAACTTTCAAAACTTGCAAATTTCGACCGTTTATGAAGATTTAGTCAATTCAGTTTTCGTTCAGGTTTCAGGTATCGAAGACTCGAGATCCAACATCGTACGATCGAAAATAAAATAGAAATAAAATCTTTTTGGATTTTTAGAAAGTTTATATTAAAAACACACCTAAAATCTTTTTGGAATTTTTGAATATTTCAAATGTAAAGACTGAAAGCAGTAAATAAATATATACAAAGGTGCAGAAACTGAAAGCATTAAATAAATATTTACAGACATTCTTTTTGTGAGTTTCGAGGGTAAGAGAATCATATCAGTGTACGGTCATGCCAAAACGCTCTTGTTGTTCTTTTTAGTTAATATTAAGATAAGCATCCTATAACAATTATCGGTATTGTTGTCCACATAAGCTCAACTTATCAGATGTAATCATGGCGCGGGGATACGTTAAGGTATGATTTATACTTACCGACCGGTGTTCATCCACATCACGACACATTCCCGTATCAAGGTATGCACGAGGGTTCATCTTACCGGTGAGTATACCGATTATCATCTGTTTGACCGTATATGATGTGAGAAACTCACTTATTTTGATTGAAAACAAGCCCTATGTGATAGAATCACTTATTGATGAGGAACTTGATTTTCTATGCATGAGGGCACAGGAGCAAGTCCGTGAACAGGTCAGTACTTTCGTACAGCAGAGAGACGAACTTGACTCCCGGATAAAGAATCTGTGATATATTATCACTTATTTGTTTGGACATGTGATTGTTGATCACTTATGGAGGTCGAATGCAATATGTACACGTATGTATGGTATCATGGAAGATCTAGACTTGCGTCCCCGTTATTTTGGTAAAAGATACAACCATGATACCCAGATGATAAGCAGCATAAAGACCGAATATCTCAGAACCTCGGCAATCTCTCAAACGAAATTTCGGTACTAAGACCATATGCCAATGAATGGTTCCCACCTGGTCTTCAGTCGATTTAAGTTTATATCACCCTGCACACTTTAAAATGATTGTGAGCCTACCGATACATCTTATATAGAGCTGCTTATCGTTTTTCATTTAAGGTTTAAAGAGGTTTGCACAGACCACTGATGTAATATCATTTTCTCTTTTGCTCGCCAGGAAACTCATTTTTGTTTTTCTATTGTTTTTGTGTTTTTGAAATTTTTCGATGTTTTTGGATTTTCAAATTTTGGATTTACTCCCCCTAAAATCAATAAACTAAGACAAATTTAAAACACAAAGGTATTTACAAAAATGATTTTCCGATGTTGGTTTTACTCTTGCTTGACCTTAATGCCGTTTACCAGTAATAAATAATCAAATCTTGATTTGTCAAATGCTTTGGTAAAAAGGTCGGCACGTTGGTCATCGGTGTGGACGTAAGCAACATCGATTAGCCTTTTCTCAAAGCAATCACGTATGAAATGATACTTAATTTCGATGTGCTTAGTCTTTGAATGCTGCACAGGATTTTTAGTGATCTGTAAGGCAGCAGAATTATCAACGTAAATAGGAGTAGTTAGGAATTCAAAACCGTAGTCGCGCATTTGTTGTTGGATCCATAGGACTTGGGAGCAACAACTTGAGGCAGCAATGTATTCAGCTTCGCATGTTGATGTAGCGACGCACGTCTTCTTCTTGCACTGCCATGTGACTAGGCGATTTCCCAAAAACTGACATCCAGCCGTTGTGGATTTGCCGTCGATTTTGCATCCGCCAAAATCAGAATCACTGAATGCGATCAAATCAAAGTTATTATCCCTAGGGTACCATAGACCGGTGTCAGGGCAACCCTTCAAATAACGAAAAATCCTTTTTACAGCTGCAAGATGTGAGGCCTTCGGGTTGACTTGATATCTGGCAAGCAGGCACGTTGGGTACATTATATCTGGTCTTGATGCTGTGAGGTACATAAGAGATCCGATCATCGCGCGGTAGAATGAGGGGCTAACAGCTTCACCCTTCAAGTCTGGAGTAATTCCGTGATTTTGCGGCAATGGGGTACCGATGGGCGTTGCATCAGACATCTGGAACCGGCTCAAGATGTCACCAACATATTTAGTCTGATGGATGAATATCCCAGACTCGGTTTGTTGTACTTGTAGGCCCAAAAAGAAAGTCATTTCCCCCATAGCACTCATCTCGAATTTATCCTGCATAATGCGCTCGAAATTCCTACACAAAACATCATTAGTAGAACCAAATATAATATCATCAACGTATACCTGTACCAGTAGAAGATCTCCATCTTGTTCTTTGATGAAAAGAGTACAATCGATAAGACCTCTGCGAAATCCATTCTCCAGCAGATAATTAGATAAGGTTGCATACCAAGCTCGAGGTGCTTGATGTAGACCATATAGAGCTTTGTTGAGCAACCAAACCCGATCGGGATGGATAGGATCTTCAAAACCTGGAGGCTGTTCGACGTACACCTCTTCTTCCACCACACCATGTAAGAATGCACTTTTGACGTCCATCTGGTATACCTTGAAACCTTTGAATGAGGCATAAGCCAGAAAGATTCGAATTGCTTCTAGACGTGCAACCGGTGCATACACTTCGTTGTAGTCGATCCCTTCTATCTGACGAAAACCTTGAACGACTAGCCTTGCTTTGTTTCGAATAACGACTCCACGGTCATCCTTTTTGCATTTAAACACCCAACGGGTACCAATCTTCTTGTAACCAGTAGGTTTCTCTACTAGTTTCCAGACACCAAGCTTCTGGAATTGTTGCAGTTCTTCCTGCATTGCTTCAACCCAAGAGTTATCTTTCAAAGCTTCTTTCCAAGTTCTTGGCTCTTCCTGTGAGACATAACACGCGAAAGACCAATCATTTTGTTGACCAGATTCTCTAATCGTCGCATACAAGCCTGCATTGTTGTTGTTTCGCAACATGTTTCTCGTTTGAACGCCACTCTGTACATTTCCGATGATGTTTTGTTGAGGATGGGTATTGTGAATCCTTGTTTCTGGATTATCTTGAACTGGAATGTTTGTACCCAGATTGTTGAGATTGAGATCTACAATCAATTCAATGCCCGGAATTGGCGAAGAGGATGATGCAGTAGCTTCAGCTGTTCTAGGGGCGTCCACTGGAGGAGTACCCTCTGAAGTACCATGAACTGCTGTTGTTGGAGCTTCTTGATCTGCATCTAGAAATTCATCATCCTCTGAAGATTCGTTCAATTCGGTAGCATCGTGAAAATCCTCATTATCGAGAGCATTATTGTTCACTGAAGATGGTTCTTGATTGACAATAATGGGACGAACCAACGGTGAATCTGTTGCATTGTCACTCTCGAAAAACATCCTAGCCGCAGCGTTTTCTTCAACTGCTTCAACATTGATCGAATTGAAAAAGTCATCGTACTCAAACATCCAAGGCTGACCAGGATTTCTAACCGGCAAAGTGTGCCTTTGTACTCTGACTTCAGACCATTCCTCGACCCTTTTAGTCTCTAGATTCCAGACTCTTAAGTTCGGGGTGGAATATCCAAGAAAGTATCCCTCAATTGCTCTTGCCCCAAACTTTCCATGAGGATCGATTAGTGTGCACGGAGCTCCAAACGGTTCAAGATATGACAAATCTGGTTTCCGTTTGTTAATAAGCTCAAAGCAGGTCTTGTTGTGCCTTTTGACTGTAAGGACTCGGTTCAACGTATAACATGCAGAGGCCACAGCTTCAGTCCAGAATGGAATCGGCAATTGTGACTCTACCAACATAGTCCTAGCAGTCTCGATCAATGTGCGGTTCTTACGTTCAGTGACGCCATTTTGTTGAGGAGTATAAGCCGCACTAAATTCGTGAAGAATACCTTTTGAAGTGCAAAACTCCGCCATGGCATGATTTTTAAATTCATTACCATTGTCGCTACGTATCCGCCTAACCTTCAACTTATATAGATTCTCAATCTGAATGATCAAGTTTTTGATAATACCGAAGGTTTCACTCTTGTGTGCCATGAACGCCACCCAAGAAAATCTTGAATAATCATCAGTTATCACGAGGCAATATTGATCATTCCTAATACTTTTGTGCTTGACAGGACCGAACAAATCCATGTGCAAACGTTCAAGAGGAACAGCCACCGTGTTGATTTTCTTTGTAGGGTGTCGCTTCTTCGTTTGTTTTCCTTTCTGGCACGAGACACAGATGTCTTGAAAATGGAGGTTTTTAAGAGGAACACCATTCACTAATTCATTTGACACCAAATGATTCATTTTGCGTAAGTGAATGTGACCCATTCGTCTGTGCCAAGAGATTGAGTCTTTTTCTGTGGCTTTGGAAACGAAACAAGTTGCTTGTGCAGACGTTGTGATAGCTTGGCTCATATCAAGGACATACAAATCATTTATCCTTGGAGCCGACAAGAGAATCCATTCTTTAGGAATTTTGAAGCCGGGTTTCAGCACAAAACATCCATTTGCATCAAAGTGTACTGAGAACTGCTTATCATAAATTTGAGAAACACTAAGAAGATTGTGATCAAGTTGTTGTACGAAGTTGATCTTATCAAAGCTAACAACCCCGTTGGAAATCATTCCTTCACCCGTAATATATCCGCCTTTATCTCCAGCAAAAGCAACATAACCTCCTCTAATAGATTTAACGTCGTAGAGAAGCTTCATGTCGCCTGTCATGTGCCTGGATGCCCCACTATCAACAATCCAATGACTACTGATAGTTCCTCCTGGAACACCCTGCACATGAACTCACATAATTAGTTGGAGATGGGGACCCAAGCCATTGTGGTCTTGGGTCTTCCATTTTCATCAACAACAATAACTTCTATTCTTTGATGATTTGAAAATTGTGATGGTCCCCCTGATTCAATAACAGTTTTTGGTTTCCAGGTCTGTTTTGTTATACCAGTGTTATTCTTTAAAAACTTAACTTCATGGTTGTCGGAAGTTTTTAAATTGTTCGGTTTGACAGAAACAGATGTTTTGTTAACCACATCGGTTTTAATTGCTTTCTCAATCACCTTGACTTGTTGGCGTTTCTGTTTCTTTTCCCTTTCTCTTACAAGTCGGGGATCTTGTTTTACAGAAACAGATCGCTTTTGGTGATTGTGTTCACGGGGATCACCATCTTTTCCTTTCAACTTATGAAGATACGGGCAATTTCGAACGATATGCCCAATTGTGCCACATTCAAAACATGATCTTCGTTCAACAAACCCCGAAGTATCATGTGATCGTCTTGCCGATGATGAACTTTGTGATCCCGAGGTACTAGGTTTTGAACTATTTTGTTCATTTCTTTTCATCACAGTTGCTTTCTTGACAAAATCTAAGTTAGATTGGTTCTCAAACGTTGCAATTTTGTCCGTTCCCTTAGATTTCACAAAGTTCACATTTTTGTTCTTCTTCTGATTCGGCTTCTTTTGACTTTGAGCCGGCAATTTTCCTTTTTGTTTGGTATGATTTTGCTGTTTTTGCACTGTTGGTAATTTTTTATTGCCAAATTGTTTTCTAACTTCAGCCTTTGGGATAGGAGGGCACTGTGTTACTGTAACACGTGATCCTGTCTTTCCCAAAAACTTACTTGTTGAATTTTCAAAGACTTTACTGATTAATGATTGATTAACATTCTTAATCGGAAAATCTTTGTCAGAATAAATTTTATCATCACCAACAAGAGTGTACAGCAAATCCACACTCTCCGACTCTTTTGCAGACGTGGACTCGGTTGCAGCAGTCTTAGCGGGCTTTGCTGGAGGATCACATAGAATATGATTCTCAAGAGGTATGTCCTCTTCTTTGATTACCGCATCAGACTTTGCTGAATTAGTATCATCAGATTCATCATCAGAAGAATCAGCATCCTCAATCACAACTGGAGGATCCTGATTTTGTTCAGCAGTTACAAATGTATCTGCTGACGCATCTGAATCTGATGATACTTCCTTCTTGTATCCGAGTCCTGTTGCAAATTCCTCAACATCTAAAGGAACAGATGGTTCAAAGAAAACTCTATCTTCCTCATCCGGCATGGCATCATAATTATGTCTCACAGGTGGTGGACATTTCTTGTAACCTATGCATGTGACATCCCGTTTCTCTTTCTGTACGTCAATGATGTGATCCAACACATAGCTAGAGCTCAAATAACTGTCTAGCTTAAGTTGGATCGCCTCACTTTCAGTTTGACACAAGCCATTTCCTTTTGCATTACTTCCAGACGAGTTATATACAAATTAATGTCAGTTTGTTTTCTGGAAACCATTTTAGTTAACTCGGTTTTATCTTTCTTTAACTTTTCAATTACCGACTTAAACTCCTTTTCATGGTTTTCATAAAACATGTTGGCTTCAGTGCACTTCGAAAGATCAACGGTCAATTTCTGATTGTGAATGAATGTCACATCATATTTCTCTTGCAAAGCCTCGTGTTTGCTTTGCAATTTACACCTCTTATCATTCAAAGAAACATGTTTGTCTTGCAAGTCAAACAAACTAGCTTGTAAAGCATCATGTTTGCCTTGCAACTCAGACATGTTTGCCTCTAAATCAGCACATTTAACACGCAAACTATCACAGTTATCACAACTAACAGAAGTGGGTTCATCGACACATACCTGACTTGATGAACTGTCGACATTAGCCATAAAGGCTGAATGGAGAGAAGACGAAGAATAAGCAGCTTGATCCACCAAAATAGATCTTCTTTGAGTTTCTGCTGCAGCTTCTCCCAATAGCTCATCAATATCTGCATTAACTGACGCATTTGATGTGTCATCTTCCTGATCATTCCCTGAACTCGAGGATTCTTCATCTGAACTCCCACTGTAACCGGAGCTGTCTTCATCTTCAGAAGATTCATCACCATTGGTGGAAGATTCTCCACCACTGGCATGATTTAAATCTTTAACCACTTCAGCAAAACAAGCTGTTCCATCTGGAACATCATTTCCCAACTGGATTGACCAATCACAGCCTTCATCTACTTGAACCACAAGTGCCTGGTTGGCATTAGATGGTCCTGCTTGACTCTGGTTGTTGACAGGCACCAATGTTCGCTCATTGTTCCTTACTTGGTTCTGATTTGCCCTGTTGCCTTGACCTCTGAAAGGATTTTGGTTTCCATGTTGAGATGGCCTCGTACATTCACGTTTGAAATGACCACGTTCACCACAATTGAAACACTTAACAGCCTGCTTATCAAACCCATACTTGGTGTCTTTCTTGCTTTCCAAGCTCGTTCTGCCAGTTCTCTCCATGAAATCCTTTGCTCGCCTAACAGCACTGGCAAAGGCCCACTTGATGTCCATCATCTCCATTTCCTCTTTATCGATCTGCTGATAGTCTTCTTGTGTCAGATTAATGTTACCAATCTGACCTTCCACTAATCCACAGTATGCGCTCACCAAAGTGTTTAGCAGCTCCATGTGTTCCTTTGCTACTTCCACACTGACTTTAGAAAAGCTTGAGGTGTCGAGCCGTACTGTATTTGGCTTTGATTGTTGACCAGCAGATGATGTGCTTCCATAACACGCTTGCTGTTGAGGAGGAAGTGGATTCCCATACATGTCTGTTGGTCCGGTAGATTGAGGAGGAAGTGGATTCCCATACATATCTGTTGGTCCGGTAGATCGAACAGGTAATGGATTTCCGAACATATCAGTTGCTCTGATAGGTCGTTGGCTTTGCTGTTGTGGTGCTGGTTGAGGAACTGGTTCAAGTGGATTTCCATACATGTCTGTTGGAGGAGGCTTGACCGGAACTTGGATAGTATTGCCATACATGTCTGTGCTAGACACAAACGCTGTTTGAATTGGAGCGTGTGAAGAAGGTTTTGTAGAAGAGCTAGAAGTTCCATAATACATATCAGGATTTTGTGGCACGTGAACTCTTTTTGCCTTGAGAGTTTCTTCCTGATTCTTGTTTTCCAGGAGTTGAACAAAATCATTGAAGCTTGTTGTAGCTAAAGTGCCATTGTACTTCATGATTTCCAAGAAAGTATTCCATTGAGGTGGCAACGCATCTGCAAACTTTTTCACAATCTCTGCTGGAGTTGTGACAACCTCAAAATTTGCCAATTCAGTCAGCAAATGATTAAACCGACTTGTCAAATCTCCTAAAGATTCATTCTCCATACAAGTAAAACCATCAAACTCTTTCTTTAGCAATTCTTTTCTCAATTGACGTGTCGCTTCATTTCCTACGCCCCTTGTCTTCAATGCGTCCCACAACCTCTTCGTTGTCTTGTAACTGACAAATTGATGATAAATATCTTTACTTAACGCCTGAGTAAGAATGGCATATGCCTTCTTTTCCAAATCATAGACCTTCTTCTGATCTTCCGTAAGATCTGCAAACGTGGCAGCAGATGATGCGGCAACCTCTATTGTTTGATCGAAATCTGTGATGAACCGCAACCACAACTCTGTATTTTGTCCAAGGACATATGTATGAAATCTGTCAATCCATCCTGGATATTCGTATAAGTGCATCAGCTTTGGAGGCCGATTCAAACTTCCGGTTTCGCTCTCGCTTAAGAGAATGCTTTGAATACTTGGAGTTTGATTTGATACGAATGCCCATTGACCGGTAGAAATTGCATTAGCTTGAGAAGATACCGGTGCAGAAGATGACGGAGTACCAAAATACATATCTGTATTTACCGGAGTACCCCACCTTGGATTCATTTTTGATCAAGAAAAATAAAACCTGAAAATCACAAACTTGTTAAACATAAACAGACTAAGGTCGAAGGATCAAGACTTGTTCGAAGGATCAACAGTGTTCGAAAGATCACTGTTGAATTTCGAACAATGATTTCGAAAGATTCTCCAAACGAAGGATCCTTATCTTTCGAAAAAGAACTGTAGACCGAAAGATGTAAGCTTCGAAAAGATTCCTTGGATCGAAGGATAAGTCACAGACTTCGAAGGATGTTCGAAGGATGATTATCTATCGAACCTCCTTTGATCGAAAGATGATCTTTCGACTTCGAAGGATATCCTTCGATCTGATCTGACACAGTTGACAAAAAAATGACAGGTTGGTGAAAAAGTTGATGGGTTGGTAGAAACTTTCGGCAGAAGGTATGTTCAGACCATACTTTCTGCCAAAACAGATTTTGAACCAATAAAATATTACCGAAAATCGAAGTAACAACCCAGAAACCGGTCACCGGAGTAAGCCGGAATTTGGCCGGAAAACACCAAATTTCTTAAAAACAAGTTTTTAAGTTACCCAACCCGTCTGTTAACACACCCGGTTAGTTTAGAACACGTTTTAACGTCTGGAAAAGCGAGAAAAATAGTAAAAACGGGTGCTAAACCAAGTGAGTTCTTGTCCAAAACACTCCAAAGTCTTGTAAAAACTCGGTTTTTAACAAGGAAAAGAGCCACGGCTCTGATACCACTTGTAGGTCCCTCGGAGGTTGAGGTTAAACCTATTCCTTGTTATATCTAACACACTAGCAAGTGCGGAATCCAAGCTAGCATGCAAACCGAGATAGAACACGACAATGATAAACACACAAGACTCAACGATTAACACCTCTTGTATTAATACGTATGAAAGGTCGGTTACAGCACAAGGTTTACAAATGTATTCTGTAAACTCTCTCTAACTCTCGTGTGTGTGTGTTTTCTGCTCTGAGTGTTCTCTAAATGTGTCACTCGAAAGTGAACACAATACATGGGTATTTATACCCAACACAGCTCGTCTGGTCGAAGGATCAGATAGACTGATCGAAAGATCATCTATCGATCTGAAACCTACCGAAGGATCACATATACCTCGAAGGATGATATCCTTCGAGGTTCATCCATCGAAGGTTCATCTTTCGAGCTCATCGAAGGATCTAAACAATCCTTCGATGACACATCCTTCGACATAGACATATTACAACCATTTTCTAACTGTTTGGCCAAGTCAAACCAGGAGGATGGTTGACTTGGTCAAACTTACAAGACTAACAAAGACATCGTTTGGAATCATGACATAATACAGACAAAGTACAGACACAAGTGCACCAACAATACTACATCCTATAGTATGAGGAAAGGTCAGTCATGTAGTCACAATATGCTTGCTTGCTTGAATTAAAAAACCAACACAACAACCAAATAAACAACACAATAAACAACAACCAAACACTACACGTAATACACACTAACAACAACCAAATACTACATGTAAACCACCGCCACCTGCCTCCTACCACCACAACCACCTCCGTCACCACCACCAGCCATTGTTACTTCCACCACCATAGATTGAAGCACAAATCTTGCCGACCAACCATAAAAAAAACACCCAAAATCAACAACCACAACCCAAAATCAACAACCTTAACCAAAAATCAAGGTTGAAACCCACCGCCTTCTCCCCTTATCAACACAACCATCGCCACTGCCTTCTCCCTTTCTTAACACAGCCACCACCACCATCACCACCATGTCCTTCTCACCACAGCCACCACCACTTCCTTATCACCGCAACCAACACCACCTCCGTCTCACCACCGCCACAGCTACCTTGTCACCACCGCCTATACCAGTTAATCACCATCACCATCCCCTTTTTTTCCCCAAAATCAAAACCCTAAATTCAACTCTCGATCCACCAAATCCATCCAAAATCAAAACCATAAATTCAACCCTCATCCCCATTTTCCCCAAAATCAAAACACTAAATAAAAAGCAACGATTTTGCCTGGTTTTGACTCCATTGATGTTGCCGGAGAACTGAAGCCAAAGAGACGATTTCCTGTGGCGGTGATGGTGGTTGTGGCTGTTGTAGTAGCTGCCGTTACGGCTGCAGAACTAAAGCCAAAGGGACCAGGGAAGTATGGTGGTGGTGCTGGCGGTGGTACTTAAACACGGGAGTATGATGGTGGTGTAGATAACAGCGGAGGATGGTGGTTCTTGAACATGGGAGTATGGTGGTGGGTGGATGGCAGCAGAGGATGGTGGTTGGGTTGATAACAGGATGATGGTGTGGGGTGGGGCGGGTGGTGGTGGTGTTAAGAGTGTATGAGAGAGAGAAAGAGAGAGAGAGAGAGAGAGAGAGAGAGAGAGAGAGAGAGAAAGAGAGAGAGAAGATGGGTGAAAAACCTGAACTGATTTTTTATATAATATATATACACCTAAAGTGATTTGTGTATATATGTAAGATTTTTTTTTATTTTTAGTCACTTTTTGTTTATTTAATAAATATTTATAATAAATAGCTAAAAGGAATTGCTTTAGATCCACATTAGCATGCCACCTAGGATAAAAAAACTAACCAAGTTAGGGGCTGCTTAACGAAGGGGTGACAAAACACACAAAGTGTTAAGCTGGGGTTGGTGGGAGCCAAAGTTAAAGTTGGTAGTGACAGCGACCAAAACTGATTAGTTGAGGGTGATAAAATCCACAGGAGTTCCAAATGAGAGTTTACGCAAAAAGTGAAATAGAATAAAAGACAAAATAGTCAATATTCTGTTTCAAATTAATATATATATATATATATATATATATATATATATATATATATATATATATATATATATATATATATATACTAGGTTATGTACCCGTGATTTCACAGGTTATGCGTTGTTTTATAAAAATTTATATTTACAAAAGAATTTTATATATTTGATTTCTTATAGTTGGATAATCTCTTCATACTAACACCACTTTAACGTCCTTTCTACCACGTGTTTTTCTTACCGTGCCATGTTGCTAACGTGACGCTTAATGTCTCCTATTTATACCCTCCCACGCTTAATATTATATACCCATGAGTTTCATGTGTTATGAGTGAGTTTCAAACAACCCATAACCCGTGAAATCACGGGTATATAATGATATTTCCATCACTACAACTGAATTATTCTTGAACAGTTGAACACCCCAAATCAAACTACTCATATCGCAAAACGATCTACATTGCCAAATTTAACAGTAAATAACGGGTTACATACCTCATAAAAGAAGGTTCATAGATAGGGTTCGAATATGTTTATTGTATTTTTCCTCTCTTTAACCGTACACGCTCATCACACATAAACTTTTTAACTTTTACTTTTCAAACCATATGGCTAAAGCTTTACTCAACCCTATTTTGGGAAGTTGGACTTCAAGTTCCCCACATAGGGTTTAGTGAAGCTCTAGCCATATGATTTGAAAAATAAAAGTAAAAAAACCAATTTTTTTATATTTGCAAAAGAAATTTTTTTATATGATCTCTCTATTATAAATTATAACACTTGTTTTTTTTTGGGGGGAGGGGGAAACATAAAAAAAAGGATCACATTATATGTGGGTGGGTTTTATTTGTTTGGATGATCCAAAGGTTGACACGGATCCAAACACTTCAACACTACCAACACTCACAAAAATTAAAAACACACCAGACTTTTACTCGCTTCCCCCTAGGGTTCTTCAACACTCCAACACTCTCACCACTAAATCTCTGCGTTCCGTATCTTCAACATCCAGACAAACCCTATAATCTCTGAATTCCGAATCTTCTTCAACATCCAGAGACGCGATTTCACGATTTCAGTCACGAGACAGTTATAAACTAACAGTTATCAGAAATCACTGGATTTGGTAACTTTTTTTTGAACTGATTTCTTGTTTTTTCACAGATTTCATAGTTTTATTTGTTTAATAATGTTAAATAATGAGAATCTAAGTGTCGGAAAACAAAATAACGATGACCAGAAGTTCAATCGTTTGTGTTTCATTTTTTTTCTTGACATGTTTTTCTATCTAAGTAATGTTTACATTATGTTTTGTTTTTCATTAAACCCTAAAACCTTGATACTGATCAAACCCTAAATGTTTTGTTAGTGGTTGTTGATTTTCATTTTTAACCCTAAAACAGAGATTTTGATTGTTTGTGCTTGATTAATGCCCTGGTTTTTTTAGAAATTTGACACTTTTTGGTATTTGATATAAGATTTCTGGTTAAAATGATGTTTTTTAGGGCTATGCTTGATAATGGTGATGTTTTTGTGCTGAATTTTCATCGTGATGTTTCTATGAACTGTTATATGAATTTTCAAGGTCGGTGTTCATTTTCTTTACTTCAAACCATAAAACGGAGATTTTGATATATGTTCTTTCAAACCTTTAAGTTCTGTTTTAGTGTGGTAATTGAAAATTATTACGAGTGATCATTGTGAATTAGATTGCACAAACTGTATATGAGTGTTTTTACACTGTTTTGGGTCAAAAATCGTACACTATTTGAGTTAAAATGATGGACTTTTTTGGGTTAAAATGTTGCTGGTGAAAGTTTGCTAATGTAAGAGGCTCTTCTTAAAGTGGTTTTCATGTTGTTTTGATGTTCATAGTTCAAGGAACTCACTCACTTTAACTGTTATTGCATTCATTAGATACCCACCGGATTTCGTATGGTTTTTATATGAATGCTATAAAAATCCTTGTAAAAATTTCTTATTATTTCAGTGTTCTATTTTATATTCAAGTTCTGCATATGCTAGTGTATTTACCTTCCTAATTGTAAGTATCTATTTCATTCTGTGTAGATATGGATTCAAGAAAAAACGCTCATTCATTCATAGCATTTATTGATAAAGAAGAGCCTATCTTAATGGTAATTTTTTTTTAATTTCGTTGGACTGTTATATGAATATTTGAGGTTATCATTTGACATGTTTGTTATTGCTTTATTAGGAGATACCAAATGATTTTGCTTATAATCTGTGGGGCGATAACATACCATATTATAAAACTGTTGAAATAAGGGATGGTGAAAAATTGAGAAAGATGCGTATTAGAAAAAAAAATGATGGGCCGGTATTTACAGATGGGTGGATGTTGTTAGTTAGACAACATCAATTGAAATACAAAGATGGGGTACTGATCACGGCAGTTGGGAAGTTGAAGTTTGAAGTATTGTGTTTTAAAGATTTGGTATATCAGAACTCGTATATTACAGCACAAATTGAAACAGAACTTGGAATGTCTGTAAGTGAATTTATATTAGTTTAGTACTCATTTTAAACAAATTTTTAATTTTTTGAAATTGTATAGTAATAATTTGTTGAATTTATTTTATAGGTAATGCCAGATAAATTTTATCATGAGTTTTATGGCAACAATTTCAAAGGTGGAATGGCGAAGGTTTATTTTGGAGAAAGATTTTGGAACGTAAGACTGGAAGGAGGCTCGGACGGTGGTTATTTCAAGGATGGATGGCGTAAGGTGGTTGAAGAGGTCCCTATAGACAATGATTATTTCTTGGTTTTTACCAGCCTGGATTCAGTAAGCTTTGATGTTTCCGTATTCGATCCTGACACCGGAACAGAAGTTTTTCTAAAAAAGGTTGACGGGTTGTTTTAAAAGTATATATCGAAACATATTAATTAAAACTGTTTATAATTATACTGATTTTTGTCTGAGGTTTTTTAAAATTTCTAGTCTACTGCGGATGATGATATGATAGTTGAACCAAAGTTGCCGGCTGATGTGTGTGAAGATGATCTGGAAGGAAATCAAAAAGATGTAAGTATTCATCTTGTTCATTTTGAAAGTGTTTTATATGTTTAACATTTTTGAATTTATTTATTTGAATTATTATTTAACTTTTACGTATTCATGCTTTATTAGACGAAGATACCTCCAAAAGTGTTTTATATGTTTAACATTTATGAATTTATTTATTTGAATTATTATTTAACTTTTACATAATCATGTTTTGGTAAGAAAGAATGAAAATCCAGAATATTATTTATTTATTCGAATTATTATTTAACTTTTACATATTCATACTTATTGTTTTTATTGTGAAGGTTAAAGGCAAGTCCAAGGTATATGAAGCTCAAGTATTTAAAACCAAAAATGAATACCGCTCAAGTCATTTATCGTTTTATATTTCATAGTAACATCTTTATTTAAAAGTTATTACTTATTTGTGTTACTTTTGATACAGACACAACGAAATCTTCGGAGCAGAGTTAAAAGGGTTGATGCAGCAGCAAGCACTGGTTCTCCGGTCTTGAAATCCACAGACCTGGTAGAAAACCAAATTGTAATTTTTTTGACATTTACGGTTTATATTTCATAGTAACAGATTTTTATAAAAGTTATTAATTATTTGTGTTACTTTTGGTACAGACAAAACGAAATCTTCGAAGCAGGATTAAAATGGTTGATGAAGCGCCAATCACGGGTTCTCCGGTCTTGAAATCCACAAACCTGGTACAACACCAAATTGTAACTTTTTTGACATTTTTTATTGTTTACATAGTTCATATATCTTAATTATGTAGTGGCTTTCGGTCAATATGGTTTCTGCAATAAATGGGTTTGGGTTTAAATTGTTTGGTTATAATATAGCCGCTATTTGTTTGGTTATAATATAGGCGTTATTTCTTAATTGATAAAATAGTGGTTTGTTCATTTCTTTTTGGTGATAATACATGCTTTATTTGTTTAATGATAATATAGTCATTTGTTCATTTGGTTTCGTGATAATATAGGTGTAATTCGCTTCATGATAATATAGTCATTTGCTCATTTTGGTTTGATGATAACTTAGGAATTATGTGTTTCGTAATAATAAAGGTGATACTATTGTTTTGCATGATAATATAGTCTCAGGTTCCTTTCGTGATAATATTGTTTTTAGTGATAATATAGTCTCGTGTAGGGGTGTTCAAAAATATCCGAAACCGAATCCGAATTATCCAAAATTCCGAATCCGAATTATCCGAAAAAATCGGATATCCGAAATTCGGATATCCGAGTTTTCGGATTCGGATTCGGATATCCGAGTTTTCGGATTCGGATTCGGATTCGGATAGTAATATTAAAAAAATTCGGATAATTCGGATATCCAAATCCGAAATGTTTGTATTATTATTTTTCATTATTAATTATTTTAAATATATTTATAACAACCTGGTTCATTGAAAACCCTAAAATCTTCAAAAATATTCTTCCCTGAAGTTCAGCCGCCACACCCCTTTGTTCAATTCCTCAACAGTTCAACTGCTAATCATCTGGATCATTATCGATTGTTCAATTCTGAGTTTCGCCCCTTTTTCGATTGTTCTTCCATGATTTTAACATGTAATCGTTCATCTGCTCAACATTGGCTAGATATATGCTATTCTTTATTTTTAATTCAGATAAGATGAAGTTGGAAATGGACCCCATGTTAACTTCTTTCTTGTGTGGATGTATGGATGTTTTGAATTTCACCAATGTGATTTCTAAAATCGTTGATGTCTGTTGCTGTTAGGTTATGGAGAATCTATAAAAAAAATTGTTATAGTTTTCAAACATGTATAATGAGTTATATTTATGCAGAGACAAACAAAATTAGTGGAGGAAGCTGTAAACATCCTAAGAACGAAGTAGTACTTGTATTTGTCTCCTTTTTTTTGTGTGTTTAGGAAATCGGATATCCGTATCAGTATCCGAATCCGTATCCGAAATTTCGGATATCCGAACTTTGGATATCCGAAATTTCGGATACGGATTCGGATAGTGATATTGACTATCCGAAAACTTCGGATATCCGAACTTTGGATATCGGATATCCAGTTTTGAACACCCCTAGTCTCGTGTTTGTTTGGTGATAATATATAATTTCTATAATATATATCTAGAATATGTTCTAATTAATTCAATTATGTTCAGACGAAGCGCAAGAAGACAGTTCAAAAAGTTAACCCACAATCACCGGTTTTGAACTTCACAAGATTTGCGGAACACAGAATTGCAAGATTTTATAGATTTTTTAGTGTTTCTTTGTTCAACTTTTTATCCAAAGGCTATATTTAATGATGACTGTAATATGTTGTGCTTTTCAGCGACTACCAGCAAAAATGTCATCTGTGTTGGACCTATCTCCTGTTCATCTCAAAGAAGTCAGTGTTCAAAACCTGACAGGTGAAGTCAAGAACATCATGACCAGATCGGAAAAACATCGCAAAGGGTTCCGGTATGGATTTGTTGGATGGTCGAATTACTTGAAGGCTTGGAACATCAAAATTGGAGCAGAACTGTTTTTTGAGTTCAACAACTCAAGGAAGGTCTTGACATTGACAAAGGTTGTGGAGAAGCGTTGTGTTAAGAAGAAGAAATTGCATGCATGACTGGGAAGTGTGCTTGTGGTTGTGGTGGTTTTTATAAACAATATATGGTACTTTCTTTTGTTGGGCTTTAGAGTCCTAGTTGGTCTAGAAAAACTTGGGGCTAAATTAGACAGGTTTTGGTTTATTTTGGGTTGGGCTTTTATGTAAATCAAGGTTAATAGGTACATGCATGGTTGGTTGTTCTTTTTGGGTAGAATAACTTGACTAATTTTGATATTATGTGTTATGCTTAATGGTAATAGACAGTTGATAATTTATTAAACTTTAGTCTCGTTATGGTGTTGTGTATAATAGATGACGGATTTTGGTACAAGTTCATTCTTGTTTCAATTATTATAGATATGTTTATAAACGTTTATGTGTTATACTATGAAACACTAATCAACTATAGTAACATGTGTTATGCTATGAAACAATAATATATAAAACTATGATTTTGATAACAAAAAAAATTACATATACAAATACAAATTACAAGTAACTAAAAACTTCTTTGTATACAACATGAGATGCCGTATTAGTAAGGTTACCATCATTATCAAGAATTGATAACTTGAGTCCATCTCTGCTCTTGACTCTCGACAAAGCAACATAAAGTTGACCATGAGAAAATACTGGATTTTTCAAAAACAAACCAACTCTGGATAATGACTGGCCTTGACTTTTATTAATTGTCATAGCGAAACATAAAGCAACAGGAAAATGTCTTCTTTGAAATCTAAAAGGAACCTTCTTATCCGATGGTATTAAACCAATTCTAGGAAGAAAAATTCGAGCACCAATGTTGCTTCCAGATATCACTCCTGCTTCAATAACACGATTTCCAAGTGATGTTACCTTTAAGCGAGTTCCGTTGCACAGACCATTTTTTTTATCAATATTTCTGAGGAGCATGATGGGAACACCAACCTTTAGTACTAATTTGTGATTTGGAACACCGGAGATCTTAAGACCATTTAGTACGTCGGGAGAGTATAAACTTTGATCAAAACCATCATGTAGATTTTCTGTCTCACAAATACTATCGGAACTTAGGTATTCCTTGGAATCGCCTGGGAACATCAGCAACAACTGAGAATTAATTTCATCAACAATTTCATTCGTCGGTGCAAGAATCGCTCTTTCTTGGTAAAAGCCAGAACTTTGGTAATTTTCAAGAAGAGAAGGATAAACAAACTCTATAAGACTTGAAATAGGATCAGCGGAATCCATGATTAAAAGATCATCCGGTATTTCTATAATCGCATCACCATCATTAGATCCACCAAGTTTCCCTTCACCCAAATCCAACAACCACTGACCAAACATTCGTGTTTGCTCAACATCATGCATTCCACTTCCTGCAGTCAACCTCATGTTCTTAGTTAAAGTGAGTACTTTACAGTGGTCCCATATGTACGAAGAAGTCAATGAAGCATTAACAATGTCTTGTCTAGTACCACCTTGAATGACAGGAAGAGTTTGTCGGAAATCTCCACCAAAGACGCTTGTTTTACCTCCAAATGGACTTTGGGAATTATGAGAACAATCACATTTCAATATGTCTTTTAGAGTTCTATCCAAAGCTTCAAAACCATGTCGGTGTACCATTGGGGCTTCATCCCATATAATCAATGATGTTTTCTTTAATAGATTTGCAACATCACTGTTAGGGATTATAGTACACATTGAGTCTTCATTCAGATTAATCGGAATGAGAAATCGAGAGTGAGCTGTCCTACCTCCTGTAAGAAGCAAAGATGCAATCCCACTTGAGGCAACATTTAAAACAATTTCCCCTTTTGATCTTAGAGATGCAGATAACGTTTTCCAAAGAAATGTTTTACCGGTACCTCCATAACCGTAAACAAAAAAAACACCACCTTTATTCTCTTCAACCGCTTTCATGATATCATCATAAATAAATCTTTGTTCATCGGTTAATGAAACTAAAAGGTTCTCAAACTGCTCTTGAAGATCAATTCTATCATAATCCAGCTCTTCAGTAATTAAACGATTATTTGAAGTAGAAATCAACTCATGATCAGGATAAGGCATTGTATTAAAATTTCGTAAGCTGGAATTATTTCGAATTAAAATCTTCTCAATCTCGTACAATGTGAGATTTTTAACTTCATCATCACTAAGGCATAAATCTGAAGAAAAAAAATTAAAGATATATTTTTTAAATTAATATAATCCAATGTATAAGAAACAAATATTTGTTAAAATCTAAAAGGAATTGTCATAAAGATTTTAACATGATTATATATATAAATATACGTGAATGTGAATTATAAACATAAAGATTATAAATAAACATAAAAATGAGTAATTGTCATAAACTACTTGTACCTGGAGACTTTAAAATCTGTCGTTGTTTATAGAGGATGCCAACTGATAATAATTCCCATGTTTTTTGCCATACACGTTCCGGCAAAGACAGAGTCTGGCACGTCAACATCGTAGCAAAGAGTGTGCGAAGATAATAACCGGAACCTGAATGACTTGCTTCTTGGATAGCTTCTATATATTCCATGTCATCGTCTAGTAGACCGTGAGCATAACATGCTTCTCTAAAGGTATTAAATTTACGACCATTTACACTGAGGATATCATCAAAGGATCGAGGACCTTTAAGTTTGTTTAAAAGAATCCTCAAAAAATATGCCTCCCCAAGAGTAGGAGAAACAGCATGAATTCTTCCAATTGCAAAACCACCCGGTCTCCGACGTTTCCAACAACGTTCATCCTTTTTAAACACAAACTTAGTAGGGAATTCAACATAAGTAAGCTCTCGGACAACTTCATCTCTTTCGTTACAATCCATCCAAGCTGAAAACATGGAACAATTCATTGACGGCCGATTGAGGACTAAGTCAATATCATCGTCTTCACCGTATACCACATTTTGTTGGTTCGGAAGATGAAATGGGAGACGAATAACAGCTGGGTACCTATAGTGAAAATCAAATGCGAATATACGCCATGATGCCTCACATGCAGACAAATATCGACAATCATAGTATTTTTTAATCTCATCAACCGGCGGGTCAGGTTCGTTTGATGTGTTACTTTCAACAATGGAAACGGTAACACGATCAGGCCCTTTGTTGATATATTTAAACAAATACTTTATAGATCCAGCTTGATTGCACCATTCAACATTGATGTGGGACTGATTTCTCTTCAAAAGTGTTTTGTTGTAAGGAACAACAAATCTGTTATCTAACTTAACTCCAGATTTTTCAACAAACATTCCTAAATCTCTTCTTTTGAAGAGAGGAAAACCATCCATGTCAACAGACGTATGATCACGGAATCTCTTTGGAAAGCCCTTAGAACACTTATTATCTACCATACATGGGCAGTTGATGTTGTGAGGACCACAAGGACCGTGAATCATGAAATCACTAACAAGAGTATACAACTCTGGATCATCGTTTGGGTCAGGAATTTCAGCAGAAATGAGGGGATCAATGTGTTCAACTGTTGGAAACTTGTGATCGGGATGCATAAATAAACATATATGCGCATGCGGCAAACCACACTTCTGAAACTCCACCGTATAAACAACTACAAAAAGTAAAGAAAATAACATATCAAATGTTTGTATTCAAATTTTAAATATTAAGAAGAAATGAAGCTTAATAGTAAATATCTAAAAGATACCTGCTGAAACTTTGCCAAATATTGACTTCTCCTTCAAGTCTTTAATCAAAGCATTGAACTTGATTTTAGACAATCTAGAGAGGATATCCGGCCTGTCTTCAGGAGTTAAATTGGTGTCCTTAAGATATCTTTTAACTTCAGGCCATTTAGGTTTGCATGTCATGGTTATAAAAACATATGGATATTCATACCACTTACACAGAGACATTGCATCCAAATAGTTCTGCATCATATACCGAGCACCTCCGGTGAATGACGAAGGCAATATGACACGCTTTCCAGTGTTGCATACATTTATATTACCATGGTTACTTAAATTGGAGAGGTTCTCAAAAGTATCACATCTTAGAACCTTCTGTTGAAAACGTATGTAATTGAGTCGCTCAGTTTCAATCATGGTATACGCATCAACTAAGAATTGTTGAAAAAGGCGACGTGAATTTAGAATTAATGAAAAAACACCATGCCTATCTTGTATCCTGTATGCAAAGAATTCTCTCATAGTGACATAAGTCCGTTTGGTTGATGTCGAAGGAGTAACACCTCTATGAGGAATATCAATTCTGTAGCAATCATCACCATAAGGAAACAAAAGTGGATATTGGAGAGCAAGATACGATGGATGTAACTCACTAATACGTTGTAGACCACCAGATTTCGTTTCTACAATAATATCTCTGTTTTCTAAGGAATCGCCAATGTCACCAACAATTAAAGCTGCCACATCAGAAGCGGTTGGTAAGTTGTATGTTCTTCCATCTTGTTGCCTTCTTCCAATGAGCCGCAACTTTAGCCCAGCATTACAATTATCTTTAAAAAAATCTCTTACCATGAGATATGTTTTAACCAAAACATTCTCCGAGTCTAACATATTCTGTATATGTTGTATAACTTGAACATCAAGATTGAAAGAATTTGATGAAGAAGCTCTATTAGATTCACTAAATAAAATAAAAACATATGATATTAATTTAAAATTATAAAAAATTCTTAAAAAGTAAAATAGTAACATTGATACGTACCCAAAAGCGGATTGTCTATTTGAAAGTTCATTGTCAGTATCATATATATAAAGCTGGGAGAATTTTGGTTTAGATCCATGCTCTGGTAGAAGACTTCTCATTCTATGGTAATTCTGACCACCCAATTGGAATATATAAGGAGCATTACCTCTGTTAATGGATTTATCAACTTTTCCGCCAATGGAAGTAAATGAGAACATGGAATTGTATCGACGGATGTTCTTGATGAATGACTTGCTTTTTGGATCCAATCCATTAAAAAGAGACTGATAACTTGGTGGTGCTTCCTTCATATTAGGAAGTTGAACTTTACCATATGCACAACAAATTGAATAACTTGAACTAAATTGGATTTTTGTAATCCCTCTACGAGCTTCGACATCCCATAATTTTGCTTGACATATTCGGCAAGTGACATTTTGATCTAAGTGATCAACATAATCTGTTCAAAAATATTTAAATAATATTAGTAATAAAAAATTATAAAGTTGGATGCAATTTCAATTAAAATTAATTAACTGTATATTGTATGTTTAATTTATGTAAAATGCACCTTTTGAAATACCAACAAAATCGTCTTTTTTAGTATCAATTTCATGAACTCGTTGAGCAGATAACTGATTCGATTGTCTTTTTTCCAAAATACTCTTTCTTGAATTTCGCCTTTCTTGACTGTTAAAATTGTCCATGCAATTATTTAAACCTGTAACATCAAAAATATAAAAATGATTGATATAAAATAAAATATAAAAAAATATTAAAATATTCTGGTGTTACCGTTTGAGTATTCTGCTGTAATTTCAGAGACAGGACTTCTAGTATTTCCATTGGTACAATTGGTAAAAGATAGTGAATTACATAAACGATTCTTTTTTATGACATTCTCTTTGTTCTTAGCCTTTCTTGTATCCAAATACAATTTTCGTAACTTTCTCCTGTGCTGACTCTCAATATTGGTAGAGTTTGTGTTTAAAACTGTACAAAAATATAATTATTAAGATAGAGGAATTTATTAGAAAAAAAAAACATTAAACGAAATACTTACGGGGAGGGTTAATAGATATTGCTGTAATATTTGAGAGTGGTGTTGTATTTGTACAATTATTTAAACCTGTAATAAAATTATATAGAAATGAATAATGATTAAAAAATAGTGAATAAAAATAATATTAAAAAAACGAATATGTGATGATGAAAATAAAAATAGGTAAGCGGTATATTTGTAGAATTTTTATATAAATGATTTTTAGTACAGTACCTGTTGTAATGTCAGAAAAAGGGCTTCTAATACTTCCAATGGGAGAATTAGTAAAACATAGTGAATTACATAAAAGATTGTCTTTGATGACATTCTCTTTGTTATTAAAAACAATCTATTCAACAGAACCGTTCTTAACCTTTCTTCTATAAAAATACAGTTTTCGTAAATTCCTCTGATCATGACTCTCAATATCGGTAGAGTTTGTGTTTAAAACTGTAAAAAAAATAATAATTAAGATGTAGGAAATTATCTGAAAAAAAATTAATAAATCATTAAACACAAAAACTTACTGGAAGTGTTAATAGATATTCGTGAAACATTCGACAATGGTGTTGTATTTATGTTGGGAAAATGATGTATATCTGAGATAATAATAAAAAAAGTCAAATATTATACCCTACCTTGGATAAAAAAAATTCTACTAATAATTAAAGTTAAATCATAATCTGTTTAATATTACAAACTTGTTTCCATTCATTTGGTTTTAAAACATCTAAAAATTAATGGATAAAATAATACAAACATGTTAATTGAAAAGTTCTTTTAAAAAAATATATACATGTTAATAAAAAAACTAATTTTAAAAAAAATTAACACAATTTTAATAAAAGTAGAAAAAACACTGCTCACACAAAAATTTTGGAAATTTAAAACCAAGGATAAATTTAAATAACCAAATCCAAACATGATACCATCATTCCTAAATAAAGTTACTTAAACAACATAAGTTTTCCAAAACAAATAGTAGATATCCTAAACATGAAATAATAATTGTCTTAACAATGCATAGATGTGATCATTTTTCCTTCTTCGGAATCAAAAGTGACTTAGTGCCTTCATTCAAAGATAAAGGATCTTTACTTCCAGGGTCGTCACAATCATATTCTTCCGCAAGAACACGCTTCAGCTCAGTTTGTGCCTTCATCTTTCCTGACCTTTTGTTACGCAAAGCCATACCACCAGCACTTGAATCAATCAATGAAACCGGAGTCTCAGAACCATTGTTGATTGGTATAGAATCCTTCAAATTAAAGTAAATAGATTTGTTAAAATAAAAATACAAAAAGGTTTGTATTTAGAAATAGGAATGTGTTTAAAAAAATAGATCGTACCTTCTGGTTAGTAGTATGTTTTCTAGTCTTGCGCTTCTCTTTGCTATAAGTGTTGAATTCTACTTTAAATAGAAAATATGGATTAGAAATATAGAATTACAAATTAAAAAAGATTGAAAAAACAAATAGAAATAAAATGCGGACCTTCATTGCAACCTAAAGCAGGTTTTGTTGCTGACTCGTCATGATCATAAGACTCCGTAAGATTACGCTTCAACTCGGAATGTTCACTTATCTTTTCAGCATTTTTGCCAGGAAAAGGTATTGATCCAGCGCTTGAACCAATCAGTGACATCGGGGTATCATCCTTAATATGGAAATGAATTGAAATGAATTTAATATATTATTATAAACAGTATTTGTAATTATAATACTGATGAATAAGAATAAATGAATAAATATATTTTGTCATATAGATTGTTTAAAAATAATACCTTCAGATCGACAGTATCAACACTTGCAAAATCACCAGATGAGAGATTCATAGAGTTTGAAAGATCACCCTACATTGTAAACAAAGAAGGCTGTGTTAAATTGTTGAATAAAGAATGTAGGTAAAATATAGTATAACTGTAAAAATTTAATATCAATAACATTAGATACTTACATGGTCAATCCCTAACTTTGATTCAAGATGAGAAATGATTTCAGGATCATCAGAAAATCTTTTGACAGTGAATGACTTGTAGTGATTACTCACATTAAAGTGAGATATCTCAACCTTAAACGCCATCTTTTTGCCAACCAAATTACTAATTTCATCGGGTAGCAAATTATCAGTTTCACCCTACATAATAATTTAAGATGTAAAAACAGTGGTACAATATGAGATTGTATAAATTATAGAAATTGCGAAAATAATAAAGCCAAAAGAGATACATCAAGAAACTTATCAACCAACTCTTGAGCACTTTTTCCAAGTAATTTTCGAGCTACATGATCTAAGCAAGTTAGAGATGCAATACCAGTAGAATCTTGTATCTTAAGTTGAAGTTTCAACCTAAAAAAGAATAATTAAAAAAAGTAAAATTATACATGATTGAAAAATTGGTATTATTATAGTATTGAAATATAACATTTTAAATTTAAAGTTATCATAAAGTTAGGAGTTTACCGGGGAACCACAGTAACACCTTTTTCATTGCAAACATCATTTATGCATCGAATTGTCTGCTTCTCCTCACTTAAATCTAATCCATCCTCTCCATCGCTTATAAAATACAGCACACTAACCTTCTTCATACAATCCTTACAAGAATTGTAATACCACTCAACACCAGCAGGGAAACTTATCACTGTACCAAGCACAATCACATTCATTGTCTCCTGAATTTTATTAACCTCATCTATGCTCTTAAATTCAGTTCCAACCAAAAAATCATCATGAACAGTTTTGCCAGTTTGAGATGAACCAAAAGGACGGCTTGAAGAACGAACATCCGGTCTTCTTTCAAGTAACCTTCAAATTTTTATAATATAATTAGTCTATAAATTATAAAACATTTCAACATTATGACATAAAATAATATACTGAAACAAATAATAAAATAGTTAATTTGAAAAAATATGTACGTCTTACCTCTTTTGGAAATCAATTAGCTCTTCAATGCTTTCGTTCAGATACAAATTGTTGTTTTGAAAAGAACTGGAAACGTATGCCTTACCTACATAGTTAAGAAAAAAATTCTATTTAAAAAATTAAGCATTGATAAGTACAACAATAGAATGTAAAAAATATAGAAATTTAAAGAGAAAGTTAAAAGTAATTAAATAAGTATAAAACCTTCATGAAAGCTATATCTTCCAAACTGCAATATCACAAACACATCACTCGGTTTCTGTTCCAAAAACTTTGACATTTGCACCGCATATTCTCCCCACAAAGTCAGGTAAACATTAAGGGACCTATGAATAAAAATTTAATAAAACATGAACTAATTGATAAATATATAAAGGAAATCAATGAAATAAATAAATTCTAACTCTAAGTCACGAAGTTGTAAGCTCATTTTTTTGTTCAATCTCCCATTACTGCTGGTATGATCAACCATAGGAAACCAACCATCAACATAACCAATGATATCTATAAACAAACAAAAGAATAAATTAGAAGAATAACAATGGCGTAATATAAGTAAAGATCAAAATATCAAATTCTAAAATACGGTGCACATACCAACAGGAGAATCTTGCGGAATAGCACGATTACGAAGAACATCAAATGATGTAAAAGATAATCCATGAATTGAACCACCAAAGTTATCAATGTTTCTGATGTCGGTAGAGAAATTGAAAAACAGTTTATGTTTGTGGCTGGTTGGGCGGTACGGAGACACGTTGTCACCAACATCAAACTTAGTAACCATAACACAACTCTTTTCTACCAGTAATCTTCCATACTTTACAAGATAATTACCACCAACACTTGCTTGAATTCTGGTACCCTATTAAACAAATATAACCTTTTAAGATGAAACATAGGATATAAGAAAACTTGTTATAAACTAATAAAGCACCTCCTCATCCATGAGGATCAGTTCGACCGCATGAATAGCATTCTTGACTTTAAATGATAGTAGCTTCCAAAGCTTAAGTATGCGAACTTTAATAGTCACATTTGTCATGGTTACATCCAATTCGTTAAGGGAAGTGATGGGAGGGTTCTCCATTAACCTTTATAGTTAAACATTTATTTTAGAAAACAAAATCTCTTATTCATAAACAAATCTTAGTTTTTAAAAGAATATATCAATTGTCTGTGTGAAACATTCAAGAAGTTTTTGGAATACTTGAAAAATCTCTCTATTATAAACACTGTATCAATTGTGTGAGGGGGAATATTTACGGATACATAGATCATGTTAGTTAGATATCATCATTTGAAATACAAGAATGGGGTATTGATTATTATTACTTTTAAAAATAATTAAATAAAAAAAATTTGAAAAATTCAAATAAATGTATATCAGTTCAAATTAAGTTAAAAAAACATGTATATCAGGAAAAATTAAGTTAAAGGCTAAATTTCATAAAACAGCAATAAGTAGTAAAACAGCAATTTAATCAGAGAGATATGCAGTAGCAAAACAACAATAAGTAGTGTATAATTCACAAAAATATTACAACTTAGACATCTTTAAACATTAATATAACAATGTCAAACGTGACAACATAGCTATAGATAAGTAAACTTCATTTAAAAAAAAAACAAAAACTTGACCTAAAACAACATACAACTACTAAAACATGCAAGTTTTGTTCCTAAGACATCATAAATCACTAAACATCTTACAACTTAAACATCTTTACACAGAAGAAGTTAAGAATTTATGCAAGTTTTGTTCCTAAGACATCATAAATCACTAAAACAGTACCTAAAACACATAGATATCTAAATCTGTCCATAATACATCATTAATCAATAAAACAGTCCCTAAAAAACTATTGTATAATTCACACAAAATCTGTTCAAAAAATTCAAAACAGTCCCTAAAACACAGTTATATCTAAGTAGTGTATAATTCACAAAAAATATTACAATTTAGACATCTTTAAACATTAATATAACAATGTCAAACGTGGCAACATAGCTATATATAAGTAAAATTAATTTGAAAAAAAAACAAAAACTTGACCTAAAACAACATACAACTCCTAAAACATGCAAGTTTTGTTCCTAAGACATCATAAATCACTAAAACAGTACCTAAAACACATAGATATCTAAATCTGTCCATAATACATCATAAATCAATAAAACAGTCCTTGAGAACTATTGTATAATTCACACAAAATCTGTTCAAAAAATTCAAAACAGTCCCTAAAACACAGTTATATCTAAGTAGTGTATAATTCACAAAAATATTACAATTTAGACATCTTTAAACATTAATATAACAATGTCAAACGTGGCAACATAGCTATAGATAAGTAAACTTAATTTAAAAAAAAAAAAAAAACTTGACCTAAAACAACATACAACTACTAAAACATGCAAGTTTTGTTCCTAAGACATCATAAATCACTAAACATCTTACAACTTAAACATCTTTACACAGAAGAAGTTAAGAATTTATGCAAGTTTTGTTCCTAAGACATCATAAATCACAAAAACAGTACCTAAAACACATAGATATCTAAATCTGTCCATAATACATCATAAATCAATAAAACAGCCCCTAAGAACTATTGTATAATTCACACAAAATCTGTTCAAAAATTTCAAAACAGTCCCTAAAACACAGTTATATCTAAAACAGTCCATAAAACAGCATAAATGTGTCCCTAAAACGGTCCCTAAAACAGTAAGAAGTAGTGTATAATTCACGAAAAATCATAAGAAAAGTCAAAAAAAGTCCCTAAAACATGCCCTAAAACACATTTTAGCAGTGACAAAATGGAAAACTATCTAAATCTGTCCATAATACATCATAAATCAATAAAACAGTCCATAAGAACTATTGTATAATTCACACAAAATCTGTTCAAAAAATTCAAAACAGTCCCTAAAACACAGTTATATCTAAAACAGTCCATAAAACAGCATATATGTGTCCCTAAAACAATCCATAAAACAATAAGAAGTAGTGTATAATTCACGAAAAATCATAAGAAAGTGTAAAACAACCCCTAAAACATGCCCTAAAACACATTTTAGCAGTCACATAATGGAAAACTTTCTAAATATGACCCTAAAACATCATAATCTCTTTAATCAGCATATTAAGAACAAAATTCACAAAAAAGAGTCCCTAACCACATTGATATCTAAATATGTCCGTAATACATCATAAATAACTAAAAGAGTCCAACTAATATATCTAAATCATTCAATAAAACACATGTAATAGTAAAAAAAAATCACAAAAGGGACTAATAGCAAAATCAGTTCACTAAACATTAACATAAAACCAAAGTTAAGTTCAAAGGTGAATTTGACATACCTGATTTCTTGAAACAACAGCAAACCTTTCTTCAATCAATAACACCCTGTACATTAATTAACTTCAACAATTCAGTTCAGAAAACACAAAAATGTTAAAAAGTATACAAAATCAAACAAAATAAAGAATATTACCGGAAGAACAAAGCAGATGCACAACAGAGAGGGAAGGAGAAATGTTTTGGCTTTAAAGACTTCATCGGAGGATGAGGGCAAAGAAGAGGAACACAATTTCACACCTCAATCCGTGTGAATGATGATCTATACAATCCGATTAAGTTACAAATTCAAACACAACCGTAGGATTTGTGTTTGTTGAACAAAGTTGGAGTTTTATGCGAAAGAGGGGACTGAAAAATCTGTCTTCGTTGAACAACAGGGATACAGTAGGTTCGATTGTGGATTTTTGAATCCAAACTCGAAAGGGTAATCGGCTCTAGGATAGAGAGAAGGAGAAAAGGAGAGAAGAAGAAGAAGAAGGCGAGGAAAGGGAAAGAATGGGCGACTAGGGTTTTGGAAGGTTGCATTGACTTGGAGGAAAGAGAGAGAGAGACAAACTGCACGGTTCTGAGGATCATTAATGGTGTTTGACCTTACTTGGCTTTCTTTAAAGAAAATAGAAAAGATGGAAATTCGGAGGAGGCGACACGTGGACCAGAAGAAGCATGGGAGTGACACATAGGAGAGAAGGAGAAAGGATGGCTTGTGGTGTTGACACCTCAGCCAAATCCTTTTGATTTATTATAGAAGAGAGATATATATATAACTATTTTTACATATAATTTAGTTATTTTTTTATAATATAATAAATCGATAACCATTTTCGTTAATTCGGGTTTTGGGTAATCAGTTTTCAGTTAACTCAATTTTTGGTTGGTGTCAGTTCGGTTTCAGTTAATGATTAAGTTATTACTCAACCTTAGACACTGTTAAACATGTACCATTAAAAAACTAATTAAAAAAAACTATAGCAATATTGTACTCAAATTACAATATATATATATATATATATATATATATATATATATATATATATATAGGGGACCGCTAAAATGAAAACCACCTCTAGTTGTAAGAACCGTGAGAACTACACCGTACGAGGCGAGGTGTACCATTTTTTTTCTTCATAAACGTAGATGCGTGTATTATAAACACATTTGTAAAAAAAATGCCGTGTGTGTAGTTTTGAGCACCACAAGTTTGCGTTTACGGGTACCGTAAATTTGTTTAAAATTTACGGTACCCGTAAACACAAACAAAACTACACACACGACATTTTTTTTTATTTTTTTTTCAAATGTGTTTATAATACACGCATCTACGTTTATGAAAAAAAATTTTGGTCCACCTCGCCCCATACGGTGTAGTTCTCATGGTTCTTACAACTGGAAGTGGTTTTTATTTTAGCGGCCCCATATATATATATATATATATATATATATATACTAGCTTTCTTCCCGCGTGATGCGGCGGTGGAGGCGATTTACAATAGGATACTCGTTTACCGTTAGTTTATCAGTCATCTCGTGATATATTATAGGGGTGATCACGGTTCGGTTTCAAACTGTTAAACCGCCCAAATCGGTCTTCGGTTTGGTTTCACGGTCTCTTTCTTTAACTTTTGTGTTGGTGCACTTGTGTCTGTACTTTGTCTGTATTTTGTATTGATATAAAACGATGTCTTTTGTAGTCGTGTTACGTCTTAGATGTGTTTATGTGTGTGCTTAATGTAAGTTTGACCAGTCAACCATCCTCCTGGTTTGACTTGGTCAAACAGTTAGAAAAAGGTTTGTAAGTTGTGTGGGTCGAAGGATGAGTCATCGAAGGATTGTTTATATCCTTCGATGAGCTCGAAAGATAACCTTCGATGGATATAGATGGACCTCGAAGGATGCCAATCCTTCGAGGTATATGTGGATCCTTCGATAGGCTGTATCTCGATAGATGATCTTTCGATCAGTCTAATTGATCCTTCGACCAGACGAGCTGTGAAGGTTATATATACTGTTGTAATGTGTTCACTTCATTGTGTGAGTGAACCTAGTCTTGTAGAGAGCGTATTTTCAGTTTGGTCAAGGGCTGTAACCGTGTCCACTGAAATACAAGAGAAAACTTTGATATCTTGTGTGTCTACCTTTCTCTTTGTAGCTTGTGTTCTCATTATAAACTACCGGTTTGCATTCTAGCTTGGATTCCGCACTTGCTAGTGTGTTAAACTTAACAAGGATAAGGTTTAACCTCAACCTCCGAGGGACCTACAAGTGGTATCAGAGCCGTGGCTCTTTTCCTTGTTAAAAACCAAGTTTATACAAGACTTTGGAGTGTTTGGATAAAAACTCACATGGTTTAGCACCCGTTTTTAGTGTTTTTCTCGTATCTCTAGACGTAAAAACGTGTTCTAATCTTACCGAGTGTGTTAAAGGACGGGTTGGGTAACTTAAAAACCTTGTTTTAAAAGTTTTGGTAATTTCCGGCCAAAATTCCGGCTTACTCCGGTGACCGGTTTCTGGATAAGAACTTTCTTTTTAGGTAATATTTTATTAGTCAAATCTGGTTTGGTAGAAAGTATGTTCTGAACATACCTTCTGCCGAAAGTTTCTACCAACCAATCACCTTTTCACCAACCTGTCAACTTTTGTCAACTGTGTCAGTGCAGATCGAAGGATATCCTTCGAAGTCGAAAGATCATCTTTCGATCAAAGGAGGTTCGATAGATAATCATCCTTCGAACATCCTTCGAAGTCTGTGACTTATCTTTCGATCCAAGGAATCTTTTCGAAGGATATATCTGTCGATCTACAGGTCTTATTCGAAAGACAAGGATCCTTCGATTGGAGAGTCTTTCGAAGTCATTGTTAGAAACTCAACAGTGATCTTTCGAACACTGTTGATCTTTCGAACAGTTCTGTTCCTTCGAGCCTAATCTGTTTAAGTTTAACAAGTTTGTGTTTTTCAGGTCTTTCGATCAAAGATCCTTCGGCTGTTTGTTATCCTTCGAGATTTTAACATAGTTTGTGAAAAATTAAATTTTTAAAAAAGGAAAAACTTGTTTTTCAAATTTTAAATATATTTTTCACTTAATATATTAATTGTCTTTATAAAATGGGAACAAACGGTCAGTGGGATCCAACCGCGTGGACTCAAACAACTTTGACTCCACAATCATCAGCTACGCAATCATCAGCTACGCAATCTCAGTCAGATTTCAACAAAAATGCATGGATGCAGGCTATTGCCCCACCTCAAGCTGCAATGATAACTGCAAATCAATGGGCATTGGTCACAAATCAAAGCAGCAGCATTCAAGCTATGATGCAGAACGACAGTGAAACTGGTACAAGCACAAAACCGCCAAAGCTGAATCACATCAATGATTGGGGATGGTGGAAAGAAAGGCTGAGAACTTATGTTCAGGGGCAAGGTCAAGATCTATGGATGTGCTTCTTTACTCCATTTGAAAATGAATTGGAAGTTGCAGGATCTAATCCACAAACTTACAGCACTATGTCTGAGGAGGATAAGAAGAAATTTGAGTTAGAGAAGAAAGCATTCATGATTCTCACACAAGCTCTTCACAGAGACATTTACCACCAGTTTGTTTACTGCACGACTACTAAAAGCTTGTGGGATATGCTCACGTTACGATGTGAAGGAAATGCTCAATCTAGAAAGATCAAGCAAGAATTGTTGAAGAAAGAGTTTGAAGGATTCACGTGTATGGAAAATGAGACTTTGGCAGAGTTATCTACAAGGTTCCATCATTTGTTGAGCGAGATGTTTGCCTTTAGAGTTACTGCCACTCCACAAGAAATGGTGAAGAGATTTGCTGATAGCTTACCAGCAAAGTGGAGCAGTTATCTTGAAATTCTCAAAGAAAATGGTGTTCTAGACACAATCACTGTGTATGAGTTAATTCAGAAATTGGAGAACAAGGATGTAGAAGAAAAGCTTAAGGCAAAAAGAACACTAACTCCTCAAAATCCAGAGATGTACTATGGGATTGCAGGAGGCATCAGTGGAGAAAAACCAGTTTCTCAACATGCGAAGCTTCAAACAGCCTTCATCTCAAACACCGGGCCTTCCACAACAAATCAGTTTGATCCTTCAGCATACACGATGTTCTCAAGACCAGATTCTTCTTCTCTACAACAGGATATGCAACCTGCTCCTCAATTCACACCACCGCCTTTCTTAGACCCAAGCAGAGCTCAGCAGCAACAACCGCAACAGCAAGGGTTTTATGGAAGCTCTTCAAACTTTCAAGCCACTTCCAATCCGAACACAGTCAGATTAGACACTTCTAGCTTTTCCAAAGTCAGTGTCGAAGTAGCCAAGGAGCATATGGAGATGCTGGATCTGATCTCTTCTCCACAGACGTCTTCTGGGGCACGCACGGCGCCTGTTGATCAACAGACGCCTGCAACCCTCGTCTCAGGTACACATCCACGTCCTCCTCTTGTTATTCCTGGTCCAACAGGTACTTCTGGTCCATCTGGCCAGACTGGTTTCTCAGGTCCTGAGCCCTCACGGCCTACTCTAGCAGAAACATTATCTGTGTTGTCTGATGCTGAGAAAATTCAATTCCTGATTGAACAAGTCAGTGAACTGGGTACCTTAGTCGGTCGGAATACAAGAAAGATTGAAGAATACCGTATACAGCGAACACATGATGCTGAGGCACACAACAAGCTGGTCTCACTTGTTAGTGCTCAGAATGTCAAGATAAGAGAACAGGCTCAAGAGATAGAAAGACTGAAAGAAGCTAATAAGGCTCGTGATAGAGAGGTTGAGATAATGAAGAAGCATAGTACTGTGCTAGAACGTGAGGCAACAACGTTAAAACAGAAGCATGAAGAGCTGTCCGATCGTTATAAGAATCGTGATGATCGATTAATAGAAGCCTTCAAGCCTATTCAAGCAAACATGAAGAAATTTGATCAAAAAGTTGTTACACTTTGGAATGAACGGTGCAAAGCTTTGGGCATCGCTCCTTCAAGGCGTGGCGATGATAAGGATGATGATGCAGCAAATCCTGATCAACCAGCTGCCACAGGTTCCGGTGCAACTGCATCTGGTGCTGCAGGTGGGTCTGGTACATCTCAAGATGCTCCTTCTGCTCCTCCAACAGCTACTGGTCCTTCTGAGCAAACGGAAACATTGGAAGCTTCAGCAGTTTTTGAACATATTAGTCTTGAGCCGGAAACGTTCACCGATCTCCCTGAATCCTCAACTGTTCAACAGTATCATCCAGTCACGGGTGAACTATTAGAAGAGGGAGAACATGTTACTGAGATGTCTGATGAATGTGTGTTAGCTCTAACAGCAATGGATGAAGTTGATGTGACCACGATCGATGCTACTCCGTTGGTTCCGGACGAAACCGATTTCTCTACGATTGAAGAAATCTTCATCGGTTCGGATCCGGAACGTCCCGTTTATGTTAGTCAAGATAATGTGGAGCTTAATTCGCTTGATGATGATTTTGTGGAAGCAAAGACAGCAGAATCTTCTAATCCTTCTTCAGATTCTCCTTCAGTTCAAGAAAACCGTGAAAAGACAGTGAACGAATGGCGAGCGGATTTCCTAGCTAGGAATCCTCCTCCGCTCCCTCCGTTGGATCAGGCCAACTACATGATTCTGGAAAGAAATCAGGCTAGGGGCCGTATTATCAGCTGGATGTTCATCAAGGAGCTTCATTGCATGGTTGTGAAGCGAGAATGCGGCCTTCAGTACTTCAGGTCTCTTCTCAGCATTCTTTCACTTCCTTATTATGATGTTGCGGTTTTGGCTCAGCTGGAGGTTATTAATCGAGTCAAAGACAAGTTGGTGGATTTGTTCGCGAAGAAGATTAGATTGGAACGAAGAAAAGGTTGGAAGGACCCTCTATACAAGCCGCAGTTTCCTCGATACGAGCCAATCAGGTTCACGCTAGATCCAGAGACAAATACCGCTCGTTATCGATTGGTTTATGATCCTCCAAAGTTGATGAAGAATATACCTTTGTTGAAAATGAAGACAGACTTTCTGGGAAACTTTCGTTGCTGGGTTTATGATGCAGATACTGGAGAAGCCGTGATCTTATTCCGAAATAGTCAGGAGAACTTTCGAATGATAGATCCGATGTGGATTACTAACATGTCCAGGTCGGATATTATTGTTCTTAAGGATCACGAGATCAATTACTTGGTTAGAGATCGTGAACAAGCAATGAAGTTTCAGAAGATGGCCCGGTATTGCTTCAACCTACTGGTGAATGCGGGAAGTGCATGGTCTACGCATCACTTAACGGTTGAAAGGACGTCAGAGACTTGAAGACACAAAGATCGAGACAAAGCTACAGCCAAGGGGGAGTTTGTTGGTGCACTTGTGTCTGTACTTTGTCTGTATTTTGTATTGATATAAAACGATGTCTTTTGTAGTCGTGTTACGTCTTAGATGTGTTTATGTGTGTGCTTAATGTAAGTTTGACCAGTCAACCATCCTCCTGGTTTGACTTGGTCAAACAGTTAGAAAAAGGTTTGTAAGTTGTGTGGGTCGAAGGATGAGTCATCGAAGGATTGTTTATATCCTTCGATGAGCTCGAAAGATAACCTTCGATGGATATAGATGGACCTCGAAGGATGCCAATCCTTCGAGGTATATGTGGATCCTTCGATAGGCTGTATCTCGATAGATGATCTTTCGATCAGTCTAATTGATCCTTCGACCAGACGAGCTGTGAAGGTTATATATACTGTTGTAATGTGTTCACTTCATTGTGTGAGTGAACCTAGTCTTGTAGAGAGCGTATTTTCAGTTTGGTCAAGGGCTGTAACCGTGTCCACTGAAATACAAGAGAAAACTTTGATATCTTGTGTGTCTACCTTTCTCTTTGTAGCTTGTGTTCTCATTATAAACTACCGGTTTGCATTCTAGCTTGGATTCCGCACTTGCTAGTGTGTTAAACTTAACAAGGATAAGGTTTAACCTCAACCTCCGAGGGACCTACATTTTGGCTTGTCGGTTTCAAACTCTTCAAAACGTAGCGACTGGTTTGATTTCCGGTTTTATATCAAAACTGGCCATATAAAATCATACCAGAGCGTTAATGCAGTGGCGACAATTTACTATGTTGATCTCGTTTTCTGTTATTTTATCAATCCCTCTGGTAATATACTTTATAGTACGTCTGTTTTTTTTTCTTAACATCGTTGTAGTATATCTATGATGTTTTCAACATACACACAAAAAACAAAACGTGTGAACATGAGCCGCTGAGTGTTGAGACATAGTACTGTCAATTTATCTTAAACCAATGTTATTGCCACAGTGATGTTATTGATGTTTAGAAAAAAACATATGGTATTAAATATTTAGTTAAAACAACTCTGATTTTATTCAAATAAACTCTAATTTTATTCAAATAATTTCTTATAATTATTTGATCAAACATAATAAAAGCCAATAAAGTGAAACAAACGTGATCTAATAGAAAAAAATAGCAATAACATACACTTTATTTTTAGAATTATGACCCTCAACATGATACAACTTCCAATAAAATGTATGATATGATTACTTGCCATACATATGAAGTAACAATAAATAAATATTAACCCTACCCCTACTTAAATTTAACAAGATTAAATACATTTAAAAATATAATATAAACCCTAAGGCCTAAATCCGCTTTATAAAAATTCAAAAGAAAGCATCTTCAGCATTCCATGCAGCTGGTAAAACATAAAAAAGTTAGCAATTAGACAAACTTTAGCTAATCTATTTCATCTCTCTCTCGATGTCCAACACCTTGACGCACTCTAAAGGCGTATAGGTTCTAGAAGTTAAGGGGTGAGGTGAGAGCTTCACGTATATGAATCGTGTACCATATACTGAGAGAAGTGGCTAAAGTTTGATATCTCTTTCTAGTTTTTTAATAGTTTAGTGGGTTGAAAATTGTACTGGGGGTTGGATTTTTTTTGTTTTAGTATCTTGCTAATTGTATGCCTGTATGTTACAATTGGGTGTTGAATGAGAATTATTTGCCGTCCAAAAAAATGGACGACCTTTGTTGAAAAGCATGTCGTTGCGAGCCTTTCATATATACCAAAAGGCTGTGTACATAACCCCAACACGGAAAATGAGTATGTCTTTAATCCCATCCAACCCCACCAACAGATCCACTACTTCCTATAAAGAGTTAGCCAGGTAGAAATCGTAGCTGCTCCACCAAGACAAGACAACCTACCCCAAATCTCTTTAGCGAACCCACAATTGATAAAGGCATGGTCTGCTTTAGTGCTGCAAAGCAACATCTATCAAGACCAACTGTAACTCCCTTACTCAACAAATTAGAGCAAAAGAAAGATCAGATTAAAAACTTACAAATAACAAATCTAAAGTGAAAAGCTAAATGTAGCTAGACATGTACAAAAAAAAACAGGCTTTAGGATCAAAAGCAGAAAAAAACTAAAACCAATTTTTTGAAAACCGGTTCGGGCTCAACCAGACCCGGTGGTTATAGCGCGGTTCTTCTTCGCGACATTTTTAACCCGTTTAAAAACCAAACCGATTTTAAAAACTTGTTAAAACGGGTTTTGGCCCAAACCGGTTTTAAAACCAAACCAAATTCACCAAGTATATCTATACACTTCACTTAAAAAATCAGTTGCTCTTAATGTACACGAACTACCACATGGACATACCTTAATCGAAACAACAATAAACGCGAGGGATCAGGTGCGACAGCGACCATAATCAGCTAATAGAAGTTGCTCGTCATGTACTCCGGTTGTTCTTCAAAACTCAACACCCGGTTGATCTTCAAAACAACACCCGGTATTTCTAAGTTGCCGGAACCGAGCCCTCTGTCATCGTCTTCGATACCCTTTAAAATTCTAGATCCAAATCACTGTCACTCGTCAACCGTCTACATTTCCACCCACAATGAATCGATCTCTGTTTCAAGTATGTTACAGTTTTGAGTAGTAAAGAATAACAAACATAAAGACCATGTACCCATCAGTAGAGGTGTATAAAAAACCAGTTTTAGAAACGTAACCGGAAAAAAACCCGAAACCGGTTTTTTTTAACCGCTTTTTTTAAAAACGGTTTTAGGACCGAACCGAACCAACAGTTTATGACCTATTACTATTCTTGATCTTTGCAACCGGTTTAAAAACCGAAACCGGTTTTTAAAAACCGGGTTTTTTTTGGCAAAACAGGTTAAAACCGATCCAAACCGGTTAGACCGGTTACAGTTTTGGGTTTGAAAATAGATTAATAACCGAAACCGGTTATAAAAAAAAACCGATTTTCATTAAAAAAAAAACGATCTGTACACCTCTAGCCCATCAACAACATGATTTTCAGCATAAAGTGATCATATACACTTGCAAAAATTATTAATAATATTTAAAATTTAAAAAGTCACTTACAGTTTTAGATATCTGCACATGAGGTTCAACCTAGTTTTCAACTGTCTTTTTCTCAAGAACCTGCCCCAAAAAAATGAGAGGTTATATGTTTCTCATAAGCATAAAATGAACAGGTTATTCAAAATGAGTGTAACATGTTTTAATAAAAGAATATTACATTTTGCTTAAATGACTCAAAATCAAGTTTTCCATGTTCTTTCCGGTGGCTATCGGCATAAAACTACATGATAATAATGTAATCAGACCTGATTGTTTTAGCCACACATGGCATACTAAAAAAGCTACATAAAAAAGCAATAGAAATAACTCAACAAATAAGGTATTCCCCTGCGTTCGCTATGGCTGCGCTCGCCACGCCAATGCGGCTGTGCTCGCTGCGGCTGCCCTCAACTTTAATAATGACATGTTTAGTCCCTCAACTTTAATAATGACATATTTAGCCCTTAACTAAAACATCAGCAACTTTAACTCTCGCGATTTGGTTATTTTTTCTACATTTTGAACCCACTGTAGTTTTATATTAATAAAGACGTTTCCAACTTCAATAATGACATATTTAGCCCTTAACTAAAACATCAACAACTTACTGTATTCTCGGAATAGACGTTTCAAGACTCCATAATCAGGCCGTTGATCGAATGTCAATGAGTGGCAGTAATGAAGATACGACGCAAATTCTACTGGATGTGACTTGCATAGAACCTTTCATAAATTGAAGTTTTAAGTCAGACTATTAGGAGATATGAATACCTAAGATCAATTAAATAAATATACCGCATTTATGCACCTCAATTGGAGATGATAATTTCTTCTCACATATTTTGTCATACTTATTTTTTTTTTTTTTTTGTGGAAGCTTTAAGACCCTGCCATGGAAGACTCAACACAAAAATTCTTCAACATAATACATTAATTGGACAATATAAGAAAAACATCAACAAAACTAAGTGTTAAGGAATTACATACCTAAAAAATACAACATATCACAGAAAAATGGTTACCTTCCCCTCAAAAAATATAGAAGTACATATCCAAGAGACTCTAAGTCGTCCCGTCGGCTGTGCTCTGAAAACAAGATCATTAAAAAGTTAATTTATATTTTCCAGGATAAAATTTTAGTAAAAAAAAAAAAAAAACTCTTACCAATCCCAAGATGAGTATTGCAACTTGCATAACGTTTAGATTGCTCAGCATCTTTACAGTTGCTGGATTAAAATAGAGAAACAAAAAATAATAATCATATATTGTATAAAAGAAAATAAAGTTATGTTATCGGATATAAGGCTAGTGATTATAGAACAAGCTACGTGCATCATGAACTTCAAGTAGTTATTAATTGCATAGAGAATTTCCGAAACAGCAAGAAGCACATTGTTCCTGGTCTCGCAGCCCGATCTCACACGATTTAGCAAGATAGACTTAAAATACACACATCAACAGTGGCATTACTTATAAGCTCCTAGTTTAGACCCATATCATGTACCAGCACAACAAGGGCCTGTTCTAGGGATCCCGTATCATCCCTCCCTATAGAGATACAAAACAAAAAAGAAGTATCAAAATTTGAGAGCATGTAAAACCGTAAAAGTAAATGTGAAATTTATCATAGGATTACCTAACAGATGGATTATGTGGAGCAAATGCAGAAGCAATGGCTATACGAAAATAGATGGCATATGACTTGCGGATATGCTTCACCTGCAAAGCAAAAGACGCAAATATTAAAGCAATAAATCTTAAACCTTGAGGATATGAAAGTTACTTTCTCATGAAAACTATCTAGTATTAATAAATGCTATTTAAATCGAGCAGCAATAAAAGAATTAACAATAAAATTTTCAATTTCCATTTTAATAAAAGTTTAACAAAGATTGAAATTAACAACATGCAAATTAATAATATTGATTATATCTTAGGAGTGAACATCATGCCAGATTCAACTCATCAGAACCCTAGCCGTCATGCTGCGGCTATGGCATTTTGTCCCAGTTTTCGGATCTGATCCACCACATAACCTACAATATTCCTGCACCCAATAAATACAGAACATCAACGTAACTTCTCGACATTGACTTCTTAAGCTACATCTAAGACATGAATAATCATAATCAAACAAAAATAAGATATAGTCCTCCCGGAATGGCAAAAACAACATAACCCTAAAACCCCAAATCTTTCATTGCCGGAATCAATAGCCATCGCCGTGTCAAGTTCGACTCGCTAGAACCCCACCCCCTGCTGTTCATAGAACACCATGAACCACCATATATTCTGCTCTGGGTACTTCGTACCCCCAGCTCAAACATTAAATCCTAACTTCAAAAGCTCCCTGAACAAACCATCCGTCATTTAACACTCTGAAAATCAAGTGCAAAAACCATCAGTCGTTTAACATTTATCAAAATCAAGAAAGGGGAAACGAAAATCATAACATACTTGAAGATTAAACTAGAAATCTGAGATTTCGAAATGGATGCGAAATGAACTGCAGACACAAGACAATAGGGATTATGGTTCTAGTTCGACAGAAATGGCTACCAAATCCTAAACAACAAAATCCGAAAATTTTAACTTACTTGAATGGCAGATCTGAGATAGAAACGTGGATGATTGATTCTGTGATGGTAACAAAACAAACGTGGATGATTGATTCGATTAGGGTTTCTTCTAATCTGTGTGTTTCTAGTTCTTCGCGTGCAAGGGAAGAGACCCGATGGGGAATATTGGAGATGTGGAGGAGGCTAGGGTTTGAGAGAATAGATTGTTGTTTACTGAAAAGGTGGGTTTGAATTTTGGAAAGGGGAGAGAAGTAGGTTTTGTTCGGGATTTGAAAAGTGGGGGCTTTTGAAATTTGAAAGTCCGCCCAAGTTATTTCAAGGTTTTGAAAGCCCGCCCAAGTTATTTCAGGGGGTGTTGAAAGATTCAAAACCATTCATGCATTGAGTAATTGTACAATGTGCTTGAAATGCTTGTACAATGGCAAATGACCATTCTTGCCCTTCCTATATGCTTATTAAGTAAGTATAGATATATATATATATATATATATATATATATAGGATAAAGATAGATAAAAAACCCTCAAATTCTTAGAAAACTCTGGAAACCCAAATGGGAACCCATTTTTACCCCACTTCCCGACATTTTTTTTTTTGAAAAAAATTACACATGTAATATACATGTTTTAGAGTGTTTTGGTCCAAAAAAAACAAAAAAGCGCCGAAGGGATTTTTTTTTAAAAAATAAACAAATTTCAGCCATGTCCGGTCGACTAACATGTGTTAGCCAAAAATGACAGAATTTGCTGAAATTTTTTTTTTTTTTTAAAAGATCCCCTCGGCGCTTTTTTGATTTTTTTGGCCCAAAACTCTTAAAAACATGTATATTACATGTGTTAATTTTTTCAAAAAAAAAAATGTCGGGAGGTTGGGTTTTCTAAGGTTTTTCATATATATAGGGTTTTCTACCTAGCTTTGCCCTATATATATATATATATATATATATATATATATATATATATATATATATATATGTGAAGGTTTATTTGAGAAGAAATTTAATGTGAGAATAAAAAGAAGAAAGGGCATATTAGTAAAATGTTATTTCATTTATAACTTATATCATTAATTTTTCTCTCTTTAATTAATTAGTCAACTAATAATTAATTATCTTACATATAATCTACAAAACCTACACATATCAAAATTTTCCTACATATACCCTACACATTATAGAATTTTATCCTACACAATCGAAATTTATCCTACACACGTCGAAATATATCCTACACAACTCGTAATTTATCCTACACAACTAGTAATTTATTCTACACTTTAAATTAAGTTGTTGTTTTTTTAATTTGGAAAATGTATATATTTTGAAAAGGAGTTACAAATTTAATTTAGCTAGTTATTAAAGGGGAAGAATACAAATTAATGATTTATGTAAGTTTACCAATATACCCTTACATTAAAATTAAATACAAATATTAAATGAAGTATAATGAAGCATTCTTATTGGTTGAAACTTCTTTTTTTTTCTTCTTACAAAAAAATTCTTCTCATTTGAACCTTCCACTATATATATATATATATATATATATAGGGAGAATATCATGCGAGAACCACCTCTTATTGCGAGAACCAATGTGAACACAACCAAAAATGCCTAAAAATTGCTAAAAATCACACAAAATTTTTTTTTAATATTTTCTATATAAAAATCGCTACTTTTCGAAGCCAAAAAAAAATTAAAAAAAAAATTTTTTGCCACTAAAAGTAGCGATTTCAGCATAAAAATATTAAAAAAAAAATTAGATTTTTTTTTAGATTTTTTTAGGTTTTTTGGGGGTTTAGTTTTTAGTATTTTAGCTTGGGGGGGTTTAGGTTTTTGGGGGGTGGGGGAGGGGGTTAAGGTTTTTTGGGGGGGTGGGGGTTAGGTTTTTTTTTAGGTTTTTTGGGGGTTTTAGTTTTTAGCATTTAGCTTGGGGGGGGGGTTAGGTTTTTGGCGGAGGGGGGGGGGGGTGGGGGTTAGGTTTTTATAGCTATTTTAGGTTGTGGTCACATTGGTTCTCGCGGTTCTCACAATAAGGGTGGTTCTCGCATGATCTCCACCCTATATATATATATATATTAACATACCAAAAAATTATGACCGTTTAAAAATTAGGGGGGTTTAGTTTTTTTATAAGACCGTGGGGTATGGTGGGGCGGGGGTTTGGGGCGTGGCCAGCCCACAGAGCCGGCCCTGAAGGAGGGCGGGGAGGACAACCGAACAGGGCCCGTGATTTCGTAGGACACATAATTTTTAAGAAAAATCCGATATTATATATGTAAAAAAATTAATAAGGTATAACCAAAAAAATATTAACATAGGCCCACTTAAAGAAAAATCATGTTGTTTAAACTATTTAGCCCATTAGGTTAGTGAGCCCAATACCCAAATATTTTCTAAAAACTAATAAAAAACAAGAATTCTGGGCGGCAAATCCTTTATCCGGGACTGGGAACAGAAACGTCGCACAGGAACAAGAATACAGGAACAGAAACGTCGCACTGCAGGCCTTCGATTCGATCATCATTCATCATCATTCTGCAATTTTTTAGGTGTTGTTCGATCAGAGACACTGCCAGGGCCTTCGATTTCACAGTCACAACACAGCCTTCGATCACTGAGTGTCTGAGTCGGATCAGTTCACAGGTAAACAACTAAAAATCAATTGTCGAATTCAGTTTACTTATGATTTAGGATTGATTTACGATTTCAGTTATTATGTCGAATTCAGTTAACTTATGTCGAAATCACTTAACTTATGATTTAGGATTGATTTATTATGTCGAATTCATTTATTCAGTTAACTTATGTCGATTTTAGTTAACTTATGTCGATTTCAGTTAAGTTATGTCAAATTCAGTTCATTTATGTTGTCGAACATTATCTAGCCGTTAACTTAATTTTATACAAACTTTGTCGATTAATGATTATTTAGTTAACTTGTTAATTGCATTGTTTATCGAATGCTATATTTTTGTCAACGGTTCAGAGTTGTATGAAAAACTAGTTTAAATTTTTTATTTAGTTAAGACCTAAGGGCACGTTTTTTCGAGCTCGAACAGGGTACATGAATTCTCAGGGCCGGCCATGCCAGCCCAAACTGCTATTTAAATTATTTTTAAAACAAAAAAAAATAATTTTTTTAATAATGTTTTTTAAACAAAGAAAAATACATAAAAAAATTCCTAGTGCTTGTAATATTTTTTCTTTATCTCTTCTCTCGTCTCCAACATTAGTTTCAACTCTTCACCTGATAGGTGATGGATGGGTTGGGCTAGAAATTTCATATCATCTCGTCTTTGTCTCAGGGCATCCTGAGCTTCTTTGTTCTTCCGAATTTCGGCCCTTTGTTGTTGGAATACGTTTAATGTATCTAACTTGCTTGCAATGTCATCCAACTGATCGCTGTATACTCCCCTACGCGAGCCCGAACTCCCAACTGAAGGCGATGCCATACCTGATCTTGATTTTAGAGCGCACCTTTTTGTGTCATCACTTCCGTATTCAGGCCGGTTTGGCGAATCATCCAGAAAGTCCTCCAAATCTTGATCTCGTGCATCAGATTGGGCTTGGAACTAGGGTGTCCTTGACCTTTTGGAAGACGTGTTAGTTTCGCTACCATTGGGGATATTCGCCCACTTGGGATGGAACTTACAAATCTCCCAACAATGCATGAAACGGAAGTCGCTCCCCACATTCGTTTTGTATGTAACCAATGCATTTGTCATAAAGTCGGCTTCGGTTTCACCACTTTTTGGGTTTTGCTTTGCTTTATTTAAAAAACCACTAAATTTGGTGAGTTGTCCGCTTATCTCGGTCCACTTCAAGGATAAGCTATCGTTTTCACGATAAACCTCCCTTTCCATTTCTTCATGGAATGCTTTACTAATCGCTTCCCACAAATGGCTTCTATGTTGAGAATTTCCTATTTTAATAAAAAAAAATATAAAATATTACAAAGTTAAATAAAAAAACATAAATATTAAAATAAGGGCTACAAAATATTTAAAAATACCTAAAGTTGGATGTTGAGATTGTTGAAGCCAATCCCTCGCCAATGCAAGTTCTTCATTAACGACCCATCTTTGTTGTTTTCGTTTTGCGCTTTCAAGTGCTTTCTCGGCCTCAGTTTTTTTCTTGTGACTTCTCTTTTTGATGGGTTTGGATGCGGAAGGACCATCGATGGGGGGTTGAGTTTCGGGGATGGTTTCGGTTTAGGAAAGGTTGATGTAGGTTGGTGAAAGGTTGATAGGCGTTTGTGAAAATGGGCTAGGTATAGAATCGTCGGTGTGAGGGAAGTTAGTATACACACGATTCGAGAGATACGATGCGTAACCCACCACATCGGCCTAGTGGAGTGTATTAAAAATGGAGGAGGCATTGGACGATTGGGTGATGGGCTAGGATGTTATTGGAATGCCCATGGGTTGTTCGGGTCAAAACCACGATTATGAGGATTCATTTTCTACAATGAGAATAGAGATGATTATAGAAGAGGTGGAGTGTATTGTGGTTGGATGTGGTAAAAAAGGAATAGAAGTGTGAGTTTTATGGTGAAAAAATAATTTTTTTTTACAAATAGCCGTTGGCCAACGGCTAGCCCAACGTTTAGTTTGGTTTGACCATTGAGAGCCCGCCATCTCATATTGATAGACCTGCCCCACGCCCGGCCTTAAACTCCCGCCCCTTGGGCCACGGCCAAACCCAAGCCCACCCGGGGTGGTGGCTTGGGCGTTTTCAGCCAACTCACTCCCCAACCCCCGCCCCATACCCCATAGTCTAAGGGGATAAAGTGTAATATTAACTAATTATATATAATTTTGTTAAAGATGGGGGGTTTAATCTCTTGACAATATGTAGTTATTAAACACTATGGGATAATGACTAATACGTTGAGATTTAATCACTTGTATAGTAAGGCATCATCTACTTGTACTTTTCAATCCACACATCAATACGTAAGACAACTTTCGAAATGTCGACAAAAATGAGTAGGTCATCACGGTACTTTTTGATTTTTTTTTTAAATATTATAGTTTATAAGGTATGAAAAAAATACGTAAAAGAATTATAAGTTGGTTGTGGAGTGAGAAAAGTATAACTAATTACCTATAATTAAGTTAAAACTTAGGGATTTAAGTGCAATAATATGAGGGGCAAAAATATATTTATTGTTTAAAAGATCCATTTACCCTCATCTTAGGGATATATTTATAAATTAAGAAGGAAAAATTTCTTATTTTTTGGGTATCTTAAAATGCCCCTCCCTTATGTATTATAATATAGTATATATATATATATATATAGGGTCAGGATTTAGAGAAAACGGTAGAAAGTGTGAGAACGGTGAGAACGCTTATGGATCGTCCGATCAAAACAATCTACGGACTAGATTGGCGCGGTGCCGTTTTCGTAAATAACATCAATTTTATTACGTGGACGCGCTTCATTAAGGGTAAACAAGGTAAAACATCATTTCTCACATAAAACGCCATTGAAAAATAAAACGCCAAATAAATACAAAACGCCAATTTTATCACTGCGTACTTTTTTCTGTGTTTTTATTTAAACTCTCTAGCTACAAAAACGCCACAAAATATGAAACGCCATAATATATAACGCCAAACCTTACATCTGGATAAATGTTAATTACATTTTTTGTTATAAAAATAATATCCCGTCTAAACTACGCGCCAAAAAAAATTCTATAAATAGAAACGTCTCACCACCATCTGTTTATCAAACCAAAAAACACAAAAAAAAAACCACATTGGTTCCTAGAAAAAATACAACTCAATGTAAAACGCCAAAAAATACAACGATGACAAACATCTTTTCTTTGATACTCAGTAATGTTCTGCATGAAGTTTCGCTGAATGATTTGTTACGTGAGTGTAGTAAGATTTTGCTGCATCAGATGGGCAAAATTCAAAAAAGAGGGACTGATGACACCCATATGTCATTCTGTCATCTTTGTTCTTGAAGAAGGTTTGGATGATTAGAGGAGACCTATCCCAGTGTAAATGTTACTTTGGCCTCGATGATTATAATGAAGACGACAGGCAGATAGGATCCACCCACAAAGGGTTGATCTATGTCTCCAACATCCACAAAGACACTTCAACACATGAACAAAGAAAATAAACCACGCCCAACCCAAAACGCCATTTATTTGTGACAGTTCTTGTAGTTTCAAAATAAAAAAGAGACTGATGACACTGAAGATTTAGATCATAAATTGCTTCTATTTTGTTTTTTTTTTTATTTTCTTTATATGTTGTTTGTTTTGTAATTTCAGTTAATAAACAACAAAAATACATTAATACTATAATTAAAAATATAATAAAACGCCAAAATGAGCAAATGCTTGTAAAACGCCATCATGCCATAAAAACGCCCAAAAAAAACTACCGAACTATAATAAAATTACTTTGAACAACTACTATTATAAAAAAAAAGTGTGAAACAATGTGCAAAGAATATAAAACAAAAAAAGTCCAATCGTTATCTAAGCGCCATTGGAAAACAAAACGCCATAATTACAGCCGTCAAGATTAGACGTGTTATACCATAAAAACAGTTGAGTCTGAAAACAAAACACGGTAACTTCAAAACCAGTAAAATGAAACGACGGAAAACATAATTACTAACATTTATTATATTGAAAGCAAAATACTTGGGGAATTAAATTTATTTATCTTTTTCAAAACCCCATAATTACCTGTCATGCACGGGAAAAAAAGTCAATATAAAAGAACACCATGAGAACACAAGCTCAAACACGCCAAAAACATTGACTAAAACACCACATATTGTCCAAAACGCCAAAAATTTTAAAAATGGCTAAGATTATTACATGGAGGTTTGAAAGGAAAGAGAAACGATTCATCATAAAGTTCTCTGATAGGAGAAGGGTAAAGGTAAGGACAATCAAAGCCATGCTTGGAATGAATGAAGGGGTTCAGAGGGATATCCTGGCCCTTGGGGTTCCAATGGCCAACGATTGTGAAAGAACCCGAACTGTAATAAAAATACTAAAGAGAAAATTTCCGGCAGAAGATGATGATGATATTGACGATACTCCTCTACCAAAACTTAGCAGTTGGGTGATGCATGTGGAAGAAGGAACGCTTGAAGTGACTTATAAAAACGGTGTGCAATATTCATTGCCAATGGAAGAAATGTTGAGTACAGGGTTGCTATCTATCATTGAACAATTCTGTGATTTAGCACCTTCAAACGATCCAAAATCCAAGGATGCAGTGATATTCAAGAATAGGCTGCTGGTGTGTGTAAGGTGTGTTATGTTTTTATTGATACTTTAAGCCCATTTTACACATTAGTCAAGTTTTAAACTTATAAAACACGATATTCTACTAACACTAAACACACACATAGGCAAGTGCACCCATCGTGAGTGTAGTATAGCGTTGGTAAGATACCGAGGTCGTCCAAGGACACAAGAGCTTTTAGTACTGGTTTATCCTCAACGTCTAATCAAATCAAAATTTTTAGAAAAGGTTTTAAACATGAAAAAAAAAACTAAAATGCTGAAAAATAAAAATAAAAATAAAAATAAAATAGATAGACAAGATGAATCACTTGGATCCGATGCGCCTTTAATGTATCCTTTGATGATTTCTGCACTTTTGCACTTTTTAAGAGATTATCTTAGTTATAGTAGTAGGCCCCTCTTTTGAAGGTGACGTTACCCTCAATCCAGTGGTTTGATTCAGCATGGATACAATCCCAAAGGGTCGGAATATTGAAAGATAATTAATTAAGTTATTAATGCGAAAAGTGGTAGGCCCCTCTTTTGAAGGTGACGTTACCCTCGGCTAAGTGGTTTGAGTCAGCAGGGATACAATCTCAAGTAGCCAGTTTAATGTAATAATAGTAGTTTACATATGAGGGGATTAAGCCATTCGCACCCCCGCCATCCAATACCAGTGGGTATTAAAGGAGGTCCTAGTAAGCTTGACCCAGGTCCTTGCAGGATCTATACACTGAACAAGGAAACAGCCTTACTAAACCATTCCCTTAACCCCCGACCAGGTAGCCAACATATCTCTATATAGACCGTAAAGATATGAATGGTGAAAATCTTTTACTTTATATAGATAGTAAAGTAATGCCAAGACACCACGGATAAATGACAAAGAAGTTTCACATTCAATATAAGAAACTAGTTATTAAAGTCATCAATACAAAACCAAATAAAAAGTGCGAAAAGATTAAAAATCAAAAGTAATACATTGAATGCTTGTCTTCACCAAGTGATGTTAGAGACTTAGCCAAACATGGCCTTTGATTGACAAGAACTCTTACGATCAATCTTGGATCCAGAGACTACTACACACACTATAGGGTGGATGATGGATGATGGTGGTGGATGTGGGTGTTGTAGTGGTGGTGGAGTGGTGGCAAAGTGGGAGAGAGGTGGTTTGCCAAGGGATGCCTTTGAAGTGAACCAAGAACCCCTATTTATAGCCTGAAAAGTAGCCCAGCCACGGCCCCGTGTCCGCTGGACACTCCCCCGTGGCCATCCTCTTTCTCTTCCTTCATTAATTACACTTGTCTGCATTAGGCTCCACACGGCCCCGTGTGCAGAAGCGTATCTGTACTATCAACATTTGCAAGATTCTGCAAATCTTAACGTTGACCACACCCCATGCTGAGTTGGGCACGCCCCCGTGGTGGGAATAGAAGCTTCCACAGCTTTGTCCATTTCTGCAGACACCTGACCACGCCCCTGTGTCCGCTAGGCGCCGGCCGTGGTCAGCCTTCTGTTTCTTGTTTTTGCTTGGGGAGATGATGTCGAGGGGTCAGGGATGCCACGTTTATTCATTTTCTTTGTATTTATGTTAGTTTTTGCTGCATATTTGTTCCTTTTGTTCATTTAAGCTCGTTTGGTCCTGAAAATACAAAAGGAAGACAAAAGAACACTTTTTCCAACATTAGTACTAAAAAAGGGTTAGTTTTATGCCTCATTTGATGTAATTTATATGTTGCATTTTACACACATCAAATACCCCCACACTTGAATCTTTGCTTGACCTCAAGCAAAACTCTTTATTATGTGGCTTACACACCCAAATGGAATGGGTAGAAGAAAAGTTTTGGGCTTGTCTTGAGTGTCGGGAATCCAAGATCTTTATTGGGTTTTATTTTTATACTATTTACAATCTTATTCGTTATGATTTATTTAGAACGTTTCATAAGAGAAATTACTTATTTGGGCATAACACGGCTCTTTAAAATTCCATTTATATACAAGTTCACATACCTCACGGGAAATCACTCAACACTCGACTGTAGATGTATTTTTGTGAAACACTCGAGACCGGCATGGAACTTACTTCTACCATATGCTTGCCAAGAAATCAATCCTCTTCCTTTTTAACTATAAACCTTTGTAAATATCAAGAGGACTTGGGAAGGGTTAGGCTTGGGCTAAAGGTAGGTGGTTTTGGGTTAGTGGTTAGTAAAAAGGGCTAAAAGCGTAAAAAGCGTCGGTCGTCGTAAAACTTTTTGTTTTTGTGACTTTTATTCAAACTAAGCATTTTCAAACAAAGTTTCTTTGAGGAACTTGTTTGTTTATTGCTAGAATTCATTTTTTTATAAAGAAACGTCACAAGAAAACCGAGCTTTTTACTAAAATAAAAGGTTGAAAGAAAAAGGTTTTGGTGGGTAAAAGGTTTAGGCTTAAAGGGGTTAACTAGGGGGATTTTTTGGGTAGGTGATAAAGAAAATGAAAAATAATGGTGTTGAAAGGAAAATGGGTTAGTCCTAATGCCTCCATCATTTACTTACTTGGGTTTAAGTTGGTAAGGACCGAGAATGTATCGTCGTGGCAAGTTCTGGAGTTGTAAGAACCAAGCGGCTATTCACACAAGAAACGAAAAATGAGCATTTAGTTTAAAGATGTATACTTGTATGCTCAATAAAGGCTCAAAACTCACTTATTGTGGGAATGGGTTTATAATGTGATCAAGTATATGTAATCAAATTTTAACTAGATTTGTCATGCCCTTTCATAATTTTCTTATGTTGGTTCTTTTTATCACGACGCTATCGATTGTAAATTTGTAAAAATATAACCTTTTGGAACTTGTTATTCCCAAATTAAACCAAGACAAGTAAAAAAAATGAAAAGTTTTCAAAAAAATTTGGGGTGATTAGCGGCTCCAATAGAGTTTTGTGTAAGGCTTGGTATTAGGACTTGCAAAATTCAAGGTTTTAGTATCCCCCCACACTTAAATTACACATTGTCCTCAATGTGTCTTGAAAATAAGTTTTTAGGTTGATTGAATGTGTTAAAAGGTGTTTAAAAACAAAGTTTTATGTTGCTGGGCGTCTGGACACGGGCCCGTGTTGGTCCGGGCACGGCCCCGTGCTTAGATCGCCAGTATCATTTTAAACAGAAGGCTAGGCACGGGGGCGTGTTCAGTGAACACGGCCCCGTGTCCAGTTACCTGAACTGGGCATTTTCTGCATAACCATGGGCACGGGGGCGTGTTGGGCTGAGCACGGCCCCGTGCTGAACTTGCTGTAATGAAGGAAAATTGTCGGGAGGCTCTGTTTTTGTGCATGGGGTGTGGGTTCAAGGTTCCCTTAGTAACCTCTACCATTTCGAGTGTGTTTAATCCTTACACCATCATCCAAACACCATTAAAAACCATCATTCATTAAAACGAAAATTACAAAGGATCCTAAAATAAAGTTAAAAATGAAAAACTAAAAAGTTCCTAGGATAGATAGGTCAAGTAATCCAGGAAATCATTTTAAGGAGTTCTACCCTTATTGTAGGAATGTCAAAAACCCGGAAATAGCTTCCCGGTACTTAAGGGTTTTGTAGAACTCGGAACCGAGGGACGTCTTTTAAATGTCATTTAGCCATTCCACTATCTCCCTAGGGAGGAAGAAGGCGGGCTCATTCTCCACGATGTCTTGTGGAGGAGGTGCGACGGACACCAGGACCCCGTATTATATGTCTAGAGGGGGTTCTGGGGCATGACATACCACTCGGCCTGAATAATGACTTCCGGCACAACATTCCACTCCCTTTGTGCGATGATTGGCACCATATGAGGAGAAGCAAGAATATTCAACCTTTGGGGCAAAAGGTTGACTTCTCGGAGGCACCCCTCTAATCCCACCGTCAAGTGATTAATACGGTCAATCAAGGCTTCCTCTACTCCTTTCATTTCATCGATGGCTTCTCTCAAGGCATACACGTAGTTGACTAGGGAGTCTTCCACTAATGATCTTCTTCCTCGTCGGTCATTCCTTGAGTGAGTTGAGGATGTTCCGCTATTCCTGCTCGAGATTCTAAGAAAACATGTCGAAAAGTTTAATTTAATGAAACAGTAACTCCGGCCACAGCCCCGTGCTCACTGAGCACGGCCCCGTGGCCACCAATCTGGAGGTTTTTAAAACAAGGAATCTTGGAGTTTTAAATTATTTTTCTGGCTTTTGAAACATTTCTGAGCAGAAATAACTTAAAACAGTGTTGTAAAACTTATTTTTGATAAGATTCCTTGATTAAACACCTAACAAAATCACAAAAAAACTTGAAAACATGGAGATTTCAAGCTTTAATGGAGGTTTGGAGGAGTTTGTGAAGAAGAAGGCAATAGACAAAAGTAATAAAGACAAGATGGTTGTTGAGAACCTTCTTTAGAATATACCTTATAGGGTATATGTGAAGATCCCACCAGATCTTTGTCTTTGAAATGAGTCCAAGTGTGTAGGAATCTTGCTGCATTTATAGAAAACAACAGCACGCTGACCACGGCCCCGTGTCGGCTGGACACGGCCCGTGGTCAGACAAGAATTTGACACATTTCGTCCGTATTCGGACACTAAAGTCAGGCACAAATCTTCAGGTGGGCACGGGGCGTGTTTGTAACAACCCGCGTTTTGAAGTCAAAGTACAAGTCAAAGTCAAAGTCAAAGGAAGAAAAGATTGCTAAATGCGATCTGTCACTCCTTGCTTAATTATTGATTGTACTCCCTGACTCGTAATCAATACTTTGATTTGTGTTACTTTAGTTGTATTATGTGGAGTAAATGCTAATAATCGCAGTTTAATGGACTATTAATCGTTAATCTATTTATCGCTAATCGCATCGCTATCGCATCGCAACTTGAATCGCAGGTTCTGAATATTGTTTTACGTGTGTGTGCTATTTATGTGTTACTTGTGCATGCTTACTTATATGTTTGTGGTGATTAATCGAAAACGCAATCGCAACTCTATCGCATCCCAATCGAATCGCAAACGTTAAATGCAAAGTTAATTATGATTGTTGTATGTTAGTTAGGTTATTTGTGTAACTAGTATTTATCGCATCGCTTAATCGAAACTCGCTTAAACGCATCGCAATGCTCAACGCACAAAACGAAAAGTCGGAAACCAACGCGCCAGAGCCCTTCGATCGAATGACCATTCGATTGAACGGTCATCCGTTTGGATGACCATCCGATCGGATGGCCATCCGATCGGACTGCCCTCCGATCGCACACCTACACCGCCTCTCCCCTCCTTTCACCTATAAATAGCACCTGTCACATCATGAACAGTGATGTGACAGCTCCTCCTTCGACCAGCACACACTTGGGCTATTTTTCTCTCGATTCCTCACGATTCTTGTAAGTTTCTACCTCAAATCTTGTACTTCTATGATCTACACACACTTTCTCATCATTTTCACCATCGAATCTTAACTTTTCACCATGAAGTCTGTCCGATTTGGGCTGTTCTAGGATGATGTCATCATGGGTTCTCATGAACTTCAAAGTGTGACCTCATTCCACCTAGAACAACTTAGATCTAAGAGATTTCTACATGTTTAAACACTAATTCCACCTAAATCTAAACTTAATTAAAGTGTTTCAACCTTTTCTTCAATATTCTTAACTTTCTGCTCAAACCTATGGAATCGGAGCTCATTTAGGCCTTCCACTCATTCTCTAGTGAAGCGTCGGTTTGAGAACTGATTCCTATCAAAGAGACAACCGATTCACGGGTTGAACATGAACAAACGTCAAGAACAGTTAACTGACTAGACGGGGTGATTCCCATCCGATCGGATAACTTGAACTTAGTGGAGTTCCCGTTGTTTAACATGTTGTCATACCGTCTCGGTCAAACCGCGAAACATAACAAAATTTTAAAAGTTTCAAACGATCAGGTCACTGAACGGATTGCCGTCCGATCAGATTGCTATCCGATCGAACGACAATCTGATTGGATGACTTGTGGTCTTAAATACTTAACACTTTTTACAAATTTTCAATACATATCATATCCAAACGAATGGTCATCCGATCTGACGACCATCCGATCGAATGACCATCCTGCTGTGGACTTGCTTTTAAAATGTCTCGCTGGAACGGATCGCCATCCGATCGAACGACCATCCGTACGGATGACCATTCGATTGAAAGACCTGAAAGGTAGAGATACTTCTCTGTTTTTAAAATGCTACAACGAAAACTTCAAAGTCACATCATACACAAACACATCCATCCCAAACGAATGATAATCCGACCGAATGGCCATCCGACCGGATGACCATCCGTCCGGATTGTCATCGGATCGAATGACCCTTTGTCATTCAGCTCACGCGACTCCGTTTTACGCACTGTTCATCGCTTATGCTATCATTCTGTAATCAGGCTAACTTTCCAGCGCTCCCTTCAATCCAAGACTGTCTTATTCATTTAACACGATCTGTGAGTATACTCGAACCCTTTTTGCTTTACGCACTTTTGGGTGTTACATACTTTACTTATTCAAATCACAATCGACACACAATGCAAACACTCTTATTCGCTGACCGTTATTGCATGTTATACGTGTTACTCGATGAATGCTTGTATGTTATGTTTACACAGTGATTGTTGCCTAACACCTTAGCAACGATAGTAATATAGTTTGGACTCAGCACCTGTCGTGGACAGGGGTTGTTAAGGGCTTTACTTCACGTGTCACAGTGGTGATATGTGTTACGCATTCTACAACTCGCAGTCACGTTTGTGCATATTTCATTGTCGATAACTTACTAGCTTCACTTTGCTACATGTTACATGTTGGTTATGCTAAACCGATTTTCACTATATATTATACTATCAAACTTGTATGCTCACCTTTACACTATGTGTATTGACCTCTATTTTAACGTATGTGATAGGTGTTTGAGATGCTAGGATGCTTGCTATATGGAATCAAATTAGGATGAGTCTAGAAACAAAACAATTTAATTATGAGTTGTCGGAACAGTAATTTATTTGTCTTTGAAAACTAATTGTCTGTAATAACTGTGTTACTTTTTATGTTATGATATGGGATGCGATGCTTAAATAATTGGTAATCGTAGTTGTTATGGAATCTCTTGGACAATCTGTTTCGCTCAGTGCCTCGCCCCGATGATTCCGCCATCGGTTGGGGTGTGACAGATTGGTATCAGAGCCATAACTATAGAGAATTAGGCAAGACTCGACCTAGTCCGGGTCGATGTCTTAGAAACGACCTAGTCTATAGTCTAAGTACCAACAGACCGCCTTGTGTGAACCTGGTAGGGGTTCCGCACAAGCTTATTTCTGTTATTCGATCGACTCACAACCATACTATACTCTATCCACCTTTCCAAAGGTAGGAATACTATCACTCTGCCTTTCCTAAGGCAGACACACTGCACACTATTTTCGAAAATGAACAAGTGGTTAGATCGAGACTAGGTGTGAAAACCGCAAACTCTCGATCGGATCGCTTGTTCGACGCGCAATTTTACTATAAAGACGAGAATTTGTGTTGAACCAGGAGTGAAACCCATACTTCAACGCGATTCTCCACCCTCTATCTCGTGATTCTATCACACAAATAATAAGGTAGTCGTTAAGCTAGGGGTGAAACCCGAAACTTGAATGACTCGTTTCGTTCTCTATTTTGGTTTTACGAAACTCTCACCAAAGTCTCGATGGATTCCAAAGGCTCGAGTTATGTAAATAACCGAAAGGATGCGTGCCATTTTCCGTATGCCAGTGATAGAGTACAGTCTATTAGGCCAAACGTGTACTCAAAATCCTTGAGAATAGTCGAATCATTTTGGATAGTCGACGTCTATCAGCTGAGACACTCTGTTTTCAATTTCAAGCTCGTAATCGCTGATTTCTATGTGTTTCGATTCTGGATTTGCAACCGCTGACTCAGCTATTTCACGTTTTTATGTGTAGATTTTATGTGTTTTATATGGTTCTACCTGTTTATGTGTTTCGATTTTTGGTGATTTATACGCTTTTCGCTTTTCACTTTGATCAATGACGTGATGTCGTGGTCACAATCAAATTTAATCCAATTACTACTAAATAGATAGTGGCAAGTGGGTATCGAACACAAGGAGTTTGTGGAATATGTGTTATTTGAAGGTTTATCTAAGTTAACTAAATTTAAACTAAATGCAATAAAAGTAAATTCAAAGAGTTGGTTTGAGTGATTTGATTTTTTTTAGAACTAAGATTACTATTCTAATTGCAAAAAATGAAAATGTTGGTTGTAAACAAATTAGAGATAAATGACCATCTTTAGTTTCCGGTTTGCTTTAACATTTATGCTATCATTCCACTAGAAAGAACTACATAGACATAGTTCATGTATGATTAATTGCAGTGATGAAAGGGAACTAAGTACTCAGATTCCTAGAACGTGAGGTTGTTACCCGATGATCAATCAACCCTTACCCAAGTCTAACTATACCCATGATATCTCGATTGCCAAGGGCACTAAGAACGTATGGTTTCTAATTAGTTTAACATAAGAATCAACACTTTACTAACAATCAATCACACACCATAACAAACAATTCAATAAAGATAAAGATTGTTATTCTAGAAATAAGGAAATGAACATAAAGTCTCATGCAAACCTTCAACCAAAGATAGTCACAAAGTATTTAGCCACTCATGGCTTGAACAAACATCATCAAACAAGTTTTAATCTTCAAAAGCAATTCCAACATAAAAACTAATGATTCCAGAATGTTTCAAGCTCTCTAGAAGTCTTTAAGTGCAGCCAATTTCGTCTCCAAAGTGAATGATAACCGAAAATACATGATTAGTCCCTTAAAAACATCATCAAGTGGCCCATTAATGCATGAGTTACAATTTGGGAACATTCGGTGCCGTAAGCTACGGCGCCCGCCGTAGCTTTCGGCGGTCATCAGGTCAACGGGGGTCAAAATGGTGCCGTAAGCTACGCCAGGTACCGTAGCTTACGGCACCCAATATTCCTTTATGGCACATCAAGACTGCCTTACGGCAGTGGATTTTCGCATAACTGGGTGCCGTAGCCTACGACAATAGACGTAGGTTACGACGATAGCTGAGTTTTTGTTCTTTGTTTCTTTTGTCATTTCTTTACTACTCTAATTCGTTTCCTCTAATCTCAGCTCCCATCCAAGCTTCATAAAATCCACTCCTTTTTCACTTTAGCATCTGGAAGTCCAAACAACTAGTAGATCACAAGTTCCAATAATTAACCGTAAAAAGTATGGAATGTACGTATATTTTGATCATTTAAGGGTTGTCCTACGGACCACCCGTCACATCCCCACACTTACCCGTTGCTTGTCCCAAGCAACCCATTCAAAAACCATTTATAACCAAGAGCGATCATCATGCAAACCAAGCTAAAATATATCGTCCTTCTACTAACCTTTAATCATACCACTAGACACACCCCTCACAAAAACTCTCGGTGACAAGAATTATTAGCACATAATGCTAAACCACTCAATGCGTGTGTGTGTTTGTGTGACAATAAACTTGTATAAAAATCAAGTCTCCTCCTATCAAATATTTTAGCATGCTTATGAATCAAAAGGACTTACGGGTTGTAACGGGGCTATGTGTAAAGGTAAGAAAATGGTGGGATATATATACGAAAGCTAATTGTTTTGACCCGGTTTTTATTTCTACTACTAAACAAAGCAAACACCAACTATATACAAAACTTCTTCAACATTCTCAACTACTATTGCAACTAATCACTTCTTTTTGTATTTTTCTCTTTTTTTCAGATAAGACATAAAAGCTCAACAATATATATACATATATATATATATATATATATAAACATCAACACTACATACTAAATAAACCGGGTCATCTCAAAAGGTAACGTTTTGTAGAAAGTAGGTTTGGGTCACAACCGAATGGTATAAGGCTCAAACATGGCTTTCTAAAGACCAAACCCCCACCCCTCACAATACCAAGCCCATATATGTAAAGTATGAGGTCCAACCCACCAATCCCACACTCTCACACGTCTAGACGAGGCTACCTAAAAGTCCCCTATCATCTTCAAAAGCATGCCAACTCTAGGATTTAACAAGAATTCGTACACAAGTTCTATTAACACAATACACACACCGCCACTCAAAACAAAGAAATATTCTATGATTATAATTATCATATGTGGCTCAAACTCTCACCAAGAAAGGACTAGAAATGGGTGTCGGTGTGTCAAGTTGAACAATATCAAGTTTTTAAATTTTGACAATTTTCGTTTGGCTTCATAAAAATTTATAAAATTCTCAAAAATCCCCCCCATCCACACACTTGGGATACATTGTCCCAATATATGGTTTTGAGGGAAAGATCGGTTTTAACCAACAACATTAGCTTTCGCTAATACTCTCAAATCCCAAATTTCTTTTTGTATTTTTTTATTTTTATGAAAATTAAAACACACCACCAGTATCACATCCCATAAATCACATCAACATCTAAACACCACCCGACCTCCCGAACATAAACATACGAGATGAAAATATACACAAATATACAAAGGAGCAAGATACGACCTGACTATTAGTACTTTGGATGTGGAGGCCTAAAAATGGAGGTCATCTTGTCATTCCACTCTCCAAACCCAAATGCTCCGCTACTGCTGCTGCTTCCTTGATCACCACCTTGACTCGCCTGTTGATAAATCATGGTGTGTGGATCCACCCATTGAGAATGATGCAATGGTGGGGTGGGATACGACACACTACCATCATGTGGTGGCAATGTGGTATAGTCCACAACTGGCGGATCCGCTTCGAGTGGTTGGCCCGCATGCCACTGATCATGCAAGCGTCTCTTGTTGTCGTCTAGGTAGCGATTATTCATCTCTTCTTGTTGGGCATACATATGAGTTCTATTCCATTGCTCATTTCTGTCATAGCTCTGCTTAAGAGCTCTCTCCATACTAGCCCCCATAAAAGTTTGTTGTACAAAGAGCATTTGATTGGGTTCAGTCCATTCACCAAAATTGGGTGGTCGCCTTTGCTCAATAATCTGGCCCATATTCCCCGAATGAGCCCAATAAGGATCATAGGGCTGTTGTGCATAGTCGAATGCACTACCCACATATCCTGACTGTACTCCTGCTCCCTGAACTCCACCTGGGCCAGCGCCCCCATCGGCGCATCAACCATGAATGTGTCTTCACGGTAGTCGTCGTCACCACTAACCTCTTCATCAGTCGTTTCGGGCTCACCAGCCTCGCCCGGTCGTAGTGGCCTAGCATCCACTTTCAAAACTCTCCACCTTGTCCCATCGGTCTTCAACTTATGGTACCTTTCTGTTTCCTTGTACTCCCATTCTTGTCCTAAATTCTGTATATCGAACGGTTTAAACCTCTTATAAGAGCCTTTTTCATTGCCTTCAATCGCCCCATATTTCTTCAACAATGCCGTGATCAATCGGCAATGGGGTACAATTTTTCTTTCTCCACTATTTCGACTCAACCAAATGTTGTTCAACACTAAGAATCGGAAGGGAACCATGGGTGAACCACGCATTAACATGTACAAGATTGGCACCTCTTGAAACCTAACCTCCATCTTATCACCCCGCCTCGGGACGACATTGTGTGTACACAAAACCAACAACAACTTCGCCTGCATTCTCAAGTTCCTTCTAAACAGTTTCCCATGTGTAGTACCCGGAAGGAAAAGATAATCCAACATTTGTTGCCATTGAGGATGTTTGTCGGGCTCGAAGTAGAGGTCTTTAAGGCTTGGGTAGATATATTGATTAGATGGTTGGTTATCAAACTTTGCTATTCGGCGCAATGAATCATAAGACATCTCGACTTTTACCCCGTTACATGTTCCAACTAATTTCATCTTTTGTGGGGCCTTAAACGGGGGACATTCAAGTGTGGCCATCCACTCTTGAATCTAAGCATCATACATCTTCTTTACTTCATTATCATAACACTTAAGCGCCGCCTCCCAGCCCAATGCTTTAAACTTTTCCGTTTTCCCGAACGGCCCAAAATCAACTTCCCGGGTCTCATTCTCACAAATAAACGCCTCACTCCTTTGCTTCAACTTGTTCATTTGCTCGTGAAACAAGTCCTCTCTCCATTCTGCGGGTTGGTCTAGTGGTGAACCGGATGTCCAATCCGGTTTTGGACCCCTTGGAGGAGCGTCTACCTCCGAATCCGGGTCACCAACCCGTGTCAACCTCCTCCTCTTTGGCTGTTCTTCTTCCCCTTGAGGTTGTTTAGACGAACTTGCACCCGCTTTATCCTTCGTTCTCTCCATACCACACACATTCATAAACCAAACACAAAAAATCAAGTAAGTTCAACTTCACAATCTTCCCCACACTTGCTTTATGTTATGGGTATAAATGTACAAAACACCAAAGATTTATCCTTTCAAACAAAAATTTGGCAAGATGTCTCTACAATTCAAAAATTTTCCAAAAATTTTCACTAAACATCAAATACATTTATACCCAAACATTCCATGGCTCAACAACATCCTATCATCTATCATATACAAGCAAGTGTGTAAGCAAAAACAATAATGAGAACTTACAAACCTCAATGTACATGAAAAATAATTTGAAATTACATACCTTGGCCTTGTAGAAGATGAGAATAACAAACTCTTCAAGTTCACACAAAAACCCACAAAAACCCCCAAAATTTCGGCCCCCCTTATGTCCAAATCCGACCACCAAACAAAAGAGTCTTCGAAATATACATATAAATCTGGATTCCTTGTGAAATTTCACCCAAAATGGACTCAAGAATCACTAAAATCGGTCAAGATTTGAGGAAGTTATGGAGTTTTAAGGTGATGAGAGACTAGGGTGGGTTCTTGAGTAGAAAAATGGAGAAGAAGAAGGTTTTGTGTGGTTGGGGATAACAGATCGATATGTGGATAGGGAAAGGAGTTATGAATTTTGATTTAATTTATTATTATTATTATTGATTTTCGGTTTTTTTTCTTTTTTTATAACCGCCGACAATAGCACTCCAAAAGTCTCCCATCGCCATTCTTACCGCCGTAGCCTACGGCGCCTGCCATAGGTTACGGTAAGACCCGGGAAAAAAATGTGTGCCGTAAGGCAGTAGGTAACTGCCATAAGACAAAAATTTGGTTACAGGCCACCGTAAGCTACGCCGCCTGCCGTAGCTTACGGCGGCATCTGGGCGACTAAGGCTGGCCAATTTTGTTTTACTTGCAAAATGTTTACGTTTTTTTTAGCTTTTCTAAATTTTTTAATTTTTATTGTTTTTATAATTTTTCAAAAGCGTGTAAAATAGACCCTACCCCCGTTAAAAACCCGTGTTGTCCTTAACACTATGTTCGGGAAATTCATACGGATTTCCCCACACTTGTTTCGAACACAAGTTTTAAACGGAACGGACTTTATTCAAAGCTAAACAAACTAAACTAAATATGTACAAACACCAAACCTGGGCCTCTTTCAAGTTTCCTCATCATCCAGTGGGCGTAGAATGTAACCCACTTTGTCAAGCTCAAGATTGTTGATGTCGTTGCCTTCCAAATACGGTTTGAGCCGATGCCCATTCACCGTTTGTTGCTTATTGGTTTGCTCATCTTGGATATCGACATCTCCAAATCTCCCCACTCTTCGGATGACATAAGGACCCATCCATTTTCTCTTGAGTTTGCCCGCGAACATTTTCAACCTCGAATTGTACAACCACACCTTTTGACCCACTTCGAAGTTCTTCTTCCTTAGCTTTGCATCATGAACTTTCTTTAGTTTGTCTTTGTATGCGGATGCACATTCGTAAGCTTCATATCTAATCTCCTCAATCTCATTTAATTGCAACTTCCGTACTCGACCCGCCTCGTCATAATCCGCATTAACAGTTTTGATGGCCTAATGCGCTCGATGCTAACTCCATTGGTAGATGGCACCCCTTCCCATACACCATCCGATAAGGGGTGGTACCAATTGGAGTTTTGTAGGCCGTCTAATATGCCCACAACGCATTGTCAAGCTTACTTGACCAATCTTTTCTATCCCTTCGCACCGTCTTCTTGAGGATCTCTTTAATTTGATGGTTGGACACTTCAACTTGCCCACTTGTTTGCGGATGGTACGGTGTAGCCAATCGGTGATTCACATTGTATCTTTTTAACAATTTCCCAAAATTAAAGTTCTTAAAGTGTGAACCACCATCACTTATTATTACCCTTGGCACACCGAATCGAGCGAAAATGTTAGATTGCATAAACCGGTCCCGAGCGGCTGTAAGAAACGACTGACAAAATCCTCCAAATTCGAGACAACCTACTGAAAGCTCGGAGTCATCAGAAAAGTTATGCCGATAGACGCTGTAAGCCCCTTGAATTTGAAGTTGGTGATCACGTACTCCTAAAGGTGTCACCTTGGAAGGGGGTGATCAGATTCGGCAAGAAAGGGAAACTCGTGCCTCGATATGTTGGACCCTTTAAAATTCTGGAAAATGTTGGACCCTTTAAAATTCTGGAAAGGATTGGAAAGGTGGCCTACAGACTCGAACTACCGGAGGAGCTTAGCAACGTCCACCTGAATTTCCATGTATCGAACCGCAGAAAGTGCCTGGCCGAGCAGAATTTACAAGTACCGCTTGAGGATCTACAAGTGGACGAAACATTACACTTCGTGGAAAAGCCTGTCGAGATCATGGATCGAGAAACCAAGCAGCTCAGATGCTCACGCATTCCCATTGTGAAAGTTCGCTGGGAAGGCAAACGCGGCGCAGAGTTCACCTGGAAACTCGAAAGTGACATGAAGGTGAAGTATCCACAGTTATTTGTTACGCTTGCGGCCTAATTTCGGGACGAAATTCCCTAAAGTAGGGGAGGCTGTAACAACCCACGTTTTGAAGTCAAAGTACAAGTCAAAGTCAAAGGAATAAAAGATTGCTAAATGTGATATGTCACTCCTTGCTTAATTATTGATTGTACTCCCTGACTCGTAATCGATACTTTAATTTGTGCTACTTTAGTTGTATTATGTGGAGTAAATGCTAATAATCGAAGTTTAATCGACTATTAATCGTTAATCTATTTATCGCTAATCGCATCGCTATCGCATCGCAACTTGAATCGTAGGTTCTGAATATTGTTTTACGTGTGTGTGTTATTTATGTGTTACTTGTGCATGCTTACTTATATGTTTGTGGTGATTAATCGAAAAAGCAATCACAACTCTATCGCATTGCAATCTAATCGCAAACGCTAAACGCAAAGTTAATTATGATTGTCGTATGTTAGTTAGGTTATTTGTGTAACTAGTATTTATCGCATCGCTTAATCGAAACTCGCTTAAACGTATCGCAACGCTCAACACACGAAACGAAAAGTCGTAAACCAACTCGCCGGAGCCCTTCAATCGAATGACCATTCGATCGAATGGTCATCCGTCCAGATGACCATCCAATCGGATGGCCATTGATCGGACAGCCCTCCGATCGCACACCTACACCGCCTCTCCCCTCCTTTCACCTATAAATAGCACCTGTCACATCATGAACAGTGATGTGACAGCTCCTCCTTCGACCAGCACACACTTGGGCTATTTTTCTCTCGATTCCTCACGATTCTTGTAAGTTTCTACCTCAAATCTTGTACTTCTATGATCTACACACACTTTCTCATCATTTTCACCATCGAATCTTAACTTTTCACCATGAAATCTGTCCGATTTGGGCTGTTCTAGGATGATGTCATCATGGGTTCTCATGAACTTCAAAGTGTGACCTTATTCCACCAAGAACAACTCAGATCTAAGAGATTTCAACATGTTTAAATACTAATCCCACCTAAATCTAAGCTTAATCAAAGTGTTTCAACCTTTTCTTCAATATTCTTAACTTTCTACTTAAAACCAATGGAATCGGAGCTCATTCAGATCTTCCACTCATTCTCTAGTGAAGCGTCGGTTTGTGAACTGATTCCTATCAAAGAGACAACCGATTCATGGGTTGAACAAGAACAACCATCAAGAACAGTTAACTGACCAGACAGGGTGATTCCCATCCGATCAGATAAATTGAACTTGGTGGAGTTACCGATGTTTAACACGTTGTCATACCGTCTCGGTCAAACCGCAAAACTTAACAAAATGTTACAAGTTTCAAATGTTCAGGTCACCGAACGGATTGCCGTCTGATCGGATTGCCATCCGATCGAACGACAATCCGATCGGATGACTTGTGGTCTCAAATACTTAACACTTTTTATAAATTTTCAATACATATCATATCCAAACGAATGGTTATCCGATCGGACGACCATCCTATCAAATGACCATCCAACTGTGGACTTGCTTTTGAAATGTCTCGCTGGAACGGATCGCCATCCGATCGAACGACCATCCGTACGGATGACCGTTCGATCGAACGACCTCAATGGTAGAGATACTTCTCTGTTTTTAAAATGCTTCACCGAAAACTTCAAAGTCACAACATACACAAACACATCTATCCCAAACGAATGACAATCCGACCGAATGGCCATCCGACTAGATGACCGATCCGGATTGTCATCCGATCGAATGGCCCTTCGTCATCTAGCTCATGCGACTCCGTTTTACCAACTGTTCATCGCTTATGCTATCATTCTGTAATTAGTGGTGATATGAGTTGCGCATTCTACAACTCGCAGTCACGTCTGTGCATATTTCATTGTCGATAACCTACCAGCTTCACTTTGCTACATGTTACATGTTGGTTATGCGTAAACCAATTTCCGCTATCTATTATACTATCAAACTTGTATGCTCACCTTTACACTATGTGTATTGACCTCTATTTTAACGTATGTGACAGGTGTTTGAGATGCTAGGATGCTTGTTATGTGGAATCAAGTTAGGAAGAGTCTAGAAACAAAACAATTTAATTATGAGTTGTCGGAACTGTAATTTATTTGTCTTTGAGAACTAATTGTCTGTAATAACTGTGTTACTTTTTATGTTACGGTATGGGACGTGATGCTTAAATAATTGGTAATCATAGTTGTTATGAATCTGTTGGACAATCTGTTTCGCTCAGTCCCGTGTCCCGATGATTTCGCCATCGATTGGGGTGTCACAAGAAAAATCTGTTTCGCAAAAGCTGGAAAAATCTAGAAAAATCCTAAAAAAATAGAAAAAACAAGAAAAATGATTAGGCCGTTGATCCCTAAATTTCTTAAAATCCTTGTGTCCCCAGCAACGGTGCATAAAAACTTGGTGTGTAAGGTGTGTCATGTTTTTATTGATATTTTAAGCCCATTTTACACGTTAGACAAGTTTTAAATTTATAAAACACGATATTCTACTAACACTAAACACACACATGAGCAAGTGCACCCATCGTGAGCGTAGTATAGCGTTGGTAAGATACCGAGGTCGTCCAATGTCACACCCCAACCGATGGCGGAAACATCGGAATGAGACGAAAAAATCGCTCAAAGCATCACAACACTATTGTGACAATATAATTTAAATTCAATTTCATAAATGACTAAATCCAAATACATTGTTTCAAATAAAGACAAATTGTAACAAGCATAAACCAAGATTCAAATATTGTTTATTATTAATGTGGGTTTCTACATCCATCCTAACAAGCATAAACCAAGACAAATTTCACCTTTCTTGACTGTTAAAATTGTCCATGGAATTATTTAAACCTGTAACATCAAAAATATAAAAATGATTGATATAAAATAAAATATAAAAAAATATTAAAATATTCTGGTGTTACCGTTTGAGTATTCTGCTGTAATTTCAGAGACAGGACTTCTAGTATTTCCATTGGTACAATTGGTAAAAGATAGTGAATTACATAAACGATTCTTTTTTATGACATTCTCTTTGTTCTTAGCCTTTCTTGTATCCAAATACAATTTTCGTAACTTTCTCCTGTGCTGACTCTCAATATTGGTAGAGTTTGTGTTTAAAACTGTACAAAAAGATAATATTTAAGATAGAGGAATTTATTAGAAAAAAAAACATTAAACGAAATACTTACGGGGAGGGTTAATAGATATTGCTGTAATATTTGAGAGTGGTGTTGTATTTGTACAATTATTTAAACCTGTAATAAAATTATATAGAAATGAATAATGATTAAAAAATAGTGAATAAAAATAATATTAAAAAAACGAATATGTGATAATGAAAATAAAAATAGGTAAGCGGTATATTTGTAGAATTTTTATATAAATGATTTTTAGTACAGTACCTGTTGTAATGTCAGAAAAAGGGCTTCTAATACTTCCAATGGGAGAATTAGTAAAACATAGTGAATTACATAAAAGATTGTCTTTGATGACATTATCTTTGTTATTAAAAACAATCTCTTCAACAGAACCGTTCTTAACCTTTCTTCTATACAAATACAGTTTTCGTAAATTCCTCCGATCATGACTCTCAATATCGGTAGAGTTTGTGTTTAAAACTGTAAAAAAAAATAATTAAGATGTAGGAAATTATCTGAAAAAAAATTAATAAATCATTAAACACAAAAACTTACTGGAAGTGTTAATAGATATTGGTGAAACATTCGACAATGGTGTTGTATTTATGTTGGGAAAATGATGTATATCTGAGATAATAATAAAAAAAAGTCAAATATTATACCCTACCTTGGATAAAAAAAATTCTACTAATAATTAAAGTTAAATCATAATCTGTTTAATATTACAAACTTGTTTCCATTCATTTGGTTTTAAAACATCTAAAAATTAATGGATAAAACAATACAAACATGTTAATTGAAAAGTTCTTTTAAAAAAATATATACATGTTAATAAAAAAACTAATTTTAAAAAAAATTAACACAATTTTAATAAAAGTAGAAAAAACACTGTTCACACAAAAATTTTGGAAATTTAAAACCAAGGATAAATTTAAATAACCAAATCCAAACATGATACCATCATTCCTAAATAAAGTTACTTAAACAACATAAGTTTTCCAAAACAAATAGTAGATATCCTAAACATGAAATAATAATTGTCTTAACAATGCATAGATGTGATCATTTTTCCTTCTTCGGAATCAAAAGTGACTTAGTGCCTTCATTCAAAGATAAAGGATCTTTACTTCCAGGGTCGTCACAATCATATTCTTCCGCAAGAACACGCTTCAGCTCAGTTTGTGCCTTCATCTTTCCTGGCCTTTTGTTACGCAAAGCCATACCACCAGCACTTGAATCAATCAATGAAACCGGAGTCTCAGAACCATTGTTGATTGGTATAGAATCCTTCAAATTAAAGTAAATAGATTTGTTAAAATAAAAATACAAAAAGGTTTGTATTTAGAAATAGGAATGTGTTTAAAAAAATAGATCGTACCTTCTGGTTAGTAGTATGTTTTCTAGTCTTGCGCTTCTCTTTGCTATAAGTGTTGAATTCTACTTTAAATAGAAAATATGGATTAGAAATATAGAATTACAAATTAAAAAAGATTGAAAAAACAAATAGAAATAAAATGCGGACCTTCATTGCAACCTAAAGCAGGTTTTGTTGCTGACTCGTCATGATCATAAGACTCCGTAAGATTACGCTTCAACTCGGAATGTTCACTTATCTTTTCAGCATTTTTGCCAGGAAAAGGTATTGATCCAGCGCTTGAACCAATCAGTGACATCGGGGTATCATCCTTAATATGGAAATGAATTGAAATGAATTTAATATATTATTATAAACAGTATTTGTAATTATAATACTGATGAATAAGAATAAATGAATAAATATATTTTGTCATATAGATTGTTTAAAAATAATACCTTCAGATCGACAGTATCAACACTTGCAAAATCACCAGATGAGAGATTCATAGAGTTTGAAAGATCGCCCTACATTGTAAACAAAGAAGGCTGTGTTAAATTGTTGAATAAAGAATGTAGGTAAAATATAGTATAACTGTAAAAATTTAATATCAATAACATTAGATACTTACATGGTCAATCCCTAACTTTGATTCAAGCTGAGAAATGATTTCAGGATCATCAGAAAATCTTTTGACAGTGAATGACTTGTAGTGATTACTCACATTAAAGTGAGATATCTCAACCTTAAACGCCATCTTTTTGCCAACCAAATTACTAATTTCATCGGGTAGCAAATTATCAGTTTCACCCTACATAATAATTTAAGATGTAAAAACAGTGGTACAATATGAGATTGTATAAATTATAGAAATTGCGAAAATAATAAAGCCAAAAGAGATACATCAAGAAACTTATCAACCAACTCTTGAGCACTTTTTCCAAGTAATTTTCGAGCTACATGATCTAAGCAAGTTAGAGATGCAATACCAGTAGAATCTTGTATCTTAAGTTGAAGTTTCAACCTAAAAAAGAATAATTAAAAAAAGTAAAATTATACATGATTGAAAAATTGGTATTAGTATAGTATTGAAATATAACATTTTAAATTTAAAGTTATCATAAAGTTAGGAGTTTACCGGGGAACCACAGTAACACCTTTTTCATTGCAAACATCATTTATGCATCGAATTGTCTGCTTCTCCTCACTTAAATCTAATCCATCCTCTCCATCGCTTATAAAATACAGCACACTAACCTTCTTCATACAATCCTTACAAGAATTGTAATACCACTCAACACCAGCAGGGAAACTTATCACTGTACCAAGCACAATCACATTCATTGTCTCCTGAATTTTATTAACCTCATCTATGCTCTTAAATTCAGTTCCAACCAAAAAATCATCATGAACAGTTTTGCCAGTTTGAGATGAACCAAAAGGACGGCTTGAAGAACGAACATCCGGTCTTCTTTCAAGTAACCTTCAAATTTTTATAATATAATTAGTCTATAAATTATAAAACATTTCAACATTATGACATAAAATAATATACTGAAACAAATAATAAAACAGTTAATTTGAAAAATATGTACGTCTTACCTCTTTTGGAAGTCAATTAGCTCTTCAATGCTTTCGTTCAGATACAAATTGCTGTTTTGAAAAGAACTGGAAACGTATGCCTTACCTACATAGTTAAGAAAAAAATTCTATTTAAAAAATTAAGCATTGATAAGTACAAAAATAGAATGTAAAAACTATAGAAATTTAAAGAGAAAGTTAAAAGTAATTAAATAAGTATAAAACCTTCATGAAAGCTATATCTTCCAAACTGCAATATCACAAACACATCACTCGGTTTCTGTTCCAAAAACTTTGACATTTGCACCGCATATTCTCCCCACAAAGTCAGGTAAACATTAAGGGACCTATGAATAAAAATTTAATAAAACATGAACTAATTGATAAATATATAAAGGAAATCAATGAAATAAATAAATTCTAACTCTAAGTCACGAAGTTGTAAGCTCATTTTTTTGTTCAATCTCCCATTACTGCTGGTATGATCAACCATAGGAAACCAACCATCAACATAACCAATGATATCTATAACCAAACAAAAGAATAAATTAGAAGAATAACAATGGCGTAATATAAGTAAAGATCAAAATATCAAATTCTAAAATACGGTGCACATACCAACAGGAGAATCTTGCGGAATAGCACGATTACGAAGAACATCAAATGATGTAAAAGATAATCCATGAATTGAACCACCAAAGTTATCAATGTTTCTGATGTCGGTAGAGAAATTGAAAAACAGTTTATGTTTGTGGCTGGTTGGGCGGTACGGAGACACGTTGTCACCAACATCAAACTTAGTAACCATGACACAATTCTTTTCTACCAGTAATCTTCCATACTTTACAAGATAATTACCACCAACACTTGCTTGAATTCTGGTACCCTATTAAACAAATATAACCTTTTAAGATGAAACATAGGATATAAAAAAAATTGTTATAAACTAATAAAGTACCTCCTCATCCATGAGGATCAGTTCGACCGCATGAATAGCATTCTTGACTTTAAATGATAGTAGCTTCCAAAGCTTAAGTATGCGAACTTTAATAGTCACATTTGTCATGGTTACATCCAATTCGTTAAGGGAAGTGATGGGAGGGTTCTCCATTAACCTTTATAGTTAAACATTTATTTTAGAAAACAAAATCTCTTATTCATAAACAAATCTTAGTTTTTAAAAGAATATATCAATTGTCTGTGTGAAACATTCAAGAAGTTTTTGGAATATTTGAAAAATCTCTCTATTATAAACACTGTATCAATTGTGTGAGGGGGAATATTTACGGATACATAGATCATGTTAGTTAGATATCATCATTTGAAATACAAGAATGGGGTATTGATTATTATTACTTTTAAAAATAATTAAATAAAAAAATTGAAAAATTCAAATAAATGTATATCAGTTCAAATTAAGTTAAAAAAACATGTATATCAGGAAAAATTAAGTTAAAGGCTAAATTTCATAAAACAGCAATAAGTAGTAAAACAGCAATTTAATCAGAGAGATATGCAGTAGCAAAACAGGAATAAGTAGTGTATAATTCACAAAAATATTACAACTTAGACATCTTTAAACATTAATATAACAATGTCAAACGTGACAACATAGCTATAGATAAGTAAACTTCATTTAAAAAAAAACAAAAACTTGACCTAAAACAACATACAACTACTAAAACATGCAAGTTTTGTTCCTAAGACATCATAAATCACTAAACATCTTACAACTTAAACATCTTTACACAGAAGAAGTTAAGAATTTATGCAAGTTTTGTTCCTAAGACATCATAAATCACAAAAACAGTACCTAAAACACATAGATATCTAAATCTGTCCATAATACATCATAAATCAATAAAACAGCCCCTAAGAACTATTGTATAATTCACACAAAATCTGTTCAAAAATTTCAAAACAGTCCCTAAAACACAGTTATATCTAAAACAGTCCATAAAACAGCATAAATGTGTCCCTAAAACGGTCCCTAAAACAGTAAGAAGTAGTGTATAATTCACGAAAAATCATAAGAAAAGTAAAAAAAAGTCCCTAAAACATGCCCTAAAACACATTTTAGCAGTAACAAAATGGAAAACTATCTAAATCTGTCCATAATACATCATAAATCAATAAAACAGTCCATAAGAACTATTGTATAATTCACACAAAATCTGTTCAAAAAATTCAAAACAGTCCCTAAAACACAGTTATATCTAAACAGTCCATAAAACAGCATATATGTGTCCCTAAAACAATCCATAAAACAGTAAGAAGTGGTGTATAATTCACGAAAAATCATAAGAAAGTGTAAAACAACCCCTAAAACATGCCCTAAAACACATTTTAGCAGTCACATAATGGAAAACTTTCTAAATATGACCCTAAAACATCATAATCTCTTTAATCAGCAGATTAAGAACAAAATTCACAAAAAAGAGTCCCTAACCACATTGATATCTAAATCTGTCCGTAATACATCATAAATAACTAAAAGAGTCCAACTAATATATCTAAATCATTCAATAAAACACATGTAATAGTAAAAAAAATCACAAAAGGGACTAATAGCAAAATCAGTTCACTAAACATTAACATAAAACCAAAGTTAAGTTCAAAGGTGAATTTGACATACCTGATTTCTTGAAACAACAGCAAACCTTTCTTCAATCAATAACACCCTGTACATTAATTAACTTCAATAATTCAGTTCAGAAAACACAAAAATGTTAAAAAGTATACAAAATCAAACAAAATAAAGAATATTACCGGAAGAACAAAGCAGATGCACAACAGAGAGGGAAGGAGAAATGTTTTGGCTTTAAAGACTTCATCGGAGGATGAGGGCAAAGAAGAGGAACACAATTTCACACCTCAATCCGTGTGAATGATGATCTATACCATCCGATTAAGTTACAAATTCAAACACAACCGTAGGATTTGTGTTTGTTGAACAAAGTTGGAGTTTTATGCGAAAGAGGGGACTGAAAAATCTGTCTTCGTTGAACAACAGGGATACAGTATGTTCGATTGTGGATTTTTGAATCCAAACTCGAAAGGGTAATCGGCTCTAGGATAGAGAGAAGGAGAAAAGGAGAGAAGAAGAAGAAGGCGAGGAAAGGGAAAGAATGGGCGATTAGGGTTTTGGAAGGTTGCATTGACTTGGAGGAAAGAGAGAGAGAGAGACAAACTGCACGGTTCTGAGGATCATTAATGGTGTTTGACCTTACTTGGCTTTCTTTAAAGAAAATAGAAAAGATGGAAATTCGGAGGAGGCGACACGTGGACCAGAAGAAGCATGGGAGTGACACATAGGAGAGAAGGAGAAAGGATGGCTTGTGGTGTTGACACCTCAGCCAAATCCTTTTGATTTATTATAGAAGAGAGATATATATATATATAACTACTAGGTTATCACCCGGGTGCTACCCGGGTTGGAGAAAACTATTAAGATAAATATCAAGTGTATAAATAAAATAAAATACAAAGTCTCATGTTACATAAATTAGTGATACAGTGGATATACAATTTAAAGATAGTCGAGTCTCTTTGAAGATGCATATCCTTCGAGTTACCAAAACCTTTCCCTTAGTAAATTGAGTTCCCTCTACAAAAAAAAAAAAAAACAAACAACCAAATTATAAGTGTTTAAATATATAATATAAACTTTAGTGTCGATACTATATAATATAAACTTTGGTGTCGATACTAAGCTTGCTGAGATATTGGGACAAAAACGCACCAAGTTACTTAGGTATCCATAATTCTTAATACAATCACACTATTTCAATCATAAAATCAACTAAACTTTATATAATTGTTTCACATCAATCTTAAATGAATCAAATACTCTAATTGACAATATGGTTTGAAACATGTACAATCATAACTTGATAACTTGATGTATTTCGATGATCAGCCTCCAACTTCAACAACTTCCCTTTGATATGTTACTTCAAATCCATAATTGATTACCAGTTGGACCCATTCCAAATTATCTTACCAAACTAAGTCTATGGTAAATGTGTGCATGCAAGTGAAAAAACACATCCATTATTTGTGCTCGTTAAATCTGCACGCCACAATAAGTCTAAGATAAATATGTGCTTGTATTTCCATGATTCTGTCCTTAGCTCTCCTTTTACCATTCTCATATTGACCCATGTTCATCAATAAGCTCCTGCCATCTTCTCAAGTAGTAGGTTAAAAACTCAACCAAACCCAGAATTAAAAACTCACGCCATACAAACAAAATCGCATGAATTGTAGTCTCATGCCACAAGACACACTATAAACACACCACATAATGTTGCATATCACCGATATCCCAAAAAAACACTCATACCAATTTTTTTTTTGTGCGTGTGTGTGTGGGGGGGGGGGGGAGGGTTCATAGTTCATACAATGATGAGGGCTTCACATTATGTAAGGTAATCAGCATGACAATTGCCAAAAGAAACAAACCTGGAATTAAAAATAAGAGAAAGGTTGATTATATATGAGGTGGCCGCATAAAGAAAACAACCATTCTGCATGATAGTCCTCCTCGACTGGTTCGGTTTTTTAGACCTTTATATACAACAGTTCTGTAACAAAAAAAAAAAAAACAAATCGTATATATTCATTTACCCATATAAATTTTAGGGAAAATAAGCAATGATCTCAAGTAAAACGTACCTACACCATAAAGAGCATATATAATCAACCGACTACATTAGCAACTTGTAACATTTGCTTCATCCTTTGTAATTGAGTTGGGCCATAACTAAAATCTAATATTTTTTTTGCCTTAAAGAATGGGTCAGATAGGCTACATGTCATTTATTTTTATTACGGGTGTGAATTTCTGACACATTACGAAAATATGACATGAACCTAACACGAAATTCACGGGTTTTGGTTTAGTCTAAACGGGTTCGGGTTAGTTTCAGGTTGAACTCATTTAACACCCCCTAATTTTTATGCACGTGGTAAGAAACCCGCACGATGCGACGGGGGTGACAATTTATAAGGCGGCACACGTTTTCATTAGTTTATCAATCCGTTCATGATATATGTTATCAAACCTCTCTATTAGTTTTTTTATTTGTATAGTATTATACAAAAGGGTATTACGTTTATTGTTCCATATTTCTTAATTTTTCAAGTTTGTAGCATTACAACGCTCACATTCCTTTCATTATTCTACCGTCTATCTCTAGTGTATTGCGAAAAGAGGTGAAATACAGAAGGAATTAACATATATGAATGGAAAAAGATCATAATTTCCCTAGTTCAAAGCTGCTAATTCCTAACACTCAAACTTAAATTATATCTTATACATACAGTACAAATTTTTAATATCTAAAAAAGGCTATTTGGATTACTTATAATAAAATTTGTCATAGACTAAACTCATATTTAAAGTAACTAATAAAGAAGTAACTAAGAAAGAGCGGACCATAGTGACTTTTCCTCGACTGATGCCACATTGTCCAGCAATGTAATTTTCCTTAGCTCGCTCACAAATAGTCTCATACATAGAGGATAAGCCTAGCAAAAGGGTTGGGCCGGTCGGTCGGTCGTAACATGCTCAGTCAAAATGGGCCGCTTAAAAAAAGGTTCATGAAACGGGCTGTTCTAGAAAAGTTATCAGATGACTAAAAATAATTATTATAGCAGCTACATAGATTAAAACATCAAATAAGCGCGATAATGAAAATTGTTTAAGCAAACTGAAGTAGGTTTATAAGATAATTGAAGGTAAACCACTACTGAAATGGAAATTACAAACCAATTGAACTAAGATATACCATTCTACCCCGCTATAAAGTTTAGTTTTCAGGTCCCTATCGGGTCAGAATGGGCTTTTACCCAAATTAGGTACGGGTCAAAACGTCGTTTTATAAAAAAGGTAACAAATATCTAAACTATTTAATATTAATTAATTTGGTCTGAATATTCTGGTCATAAGACCGCACATCTCATGGATTGCCACATCGGCGCGCAGAAATCATAGCCTTGATAGTTCCAGTGCACTCAAGACTTCTGTCAACACAACCATTTGTCATCTCAGCAACAACCTAATGAGTTTCAAAAAAGATCAAAGGCAAAGTCAACAGAGAATGTGTGTGCGCGCAGGCATCTATATATGTACTGTGCTAGAGAATAACCTATTGGATTGGTTTATCATGATCTTTTGGATTTACGACAGCCATAACTTAGTCATTAACAACAGCCATAACATTAATCATAACTTACTGTAGCCATAACTTAATCATAAACAGCATCCATAACTTAATCATTAACAGCAGCCATAACATTAACAGCAGAAAAAAAACATTAATAGCACGGAAAAACATTAACAGCCATAACATTTACAGCAGAAAAAAAACATTAACAACAGTAATATTTATTCATGATCGATTAAACAAAGCATTGAGAATGAATTAACAATAATCATCAATTAACAATCATCAAAAATGGTCATAACAGAATCAATAACAACAGCAAGTATCATTAAAATCAGCCATAACAGAATCAATTAACAATCATCGTCATCAATTATTAAGAAACAAAATAGTTCAAGATTAAACAAAGCATTAAAGAAAACTTACCTGTATTGAAGATTAAAGAAGAATCACGATTTCAAGATTGAAGATGGGATCACGATTTCAAGATTGCAGATGGGTTTTTGTGTATTTGGGATCACGATTTCAAGATTAACCTATAAAGCTACTAAAGAGTCAATAAACATGCTTGGTTTACCTTAAAAACGGTAAAAGGGTTATATTTTTAATTTTTTATACCTAATTAATCTCATGTAAAACATTAACTATTTATGTCACTCAAAAGATACAATCAAAAAAGCGTTAGGTCATCAAAAAGAGCCGAACCCAACCCACTGCAACCCGTATTGGCCATCACAAAACTACCCAATTTGATTGTTAACATAGTAAAACATTTTCAGTAGATCTTGCATTGTTTCTCCTTCTAAAAGTGGATTTCCACATTTTAGATTTACATTTACCTTATCCTCTGGCTCCTTCTCCTCGGGCTCATTTACAGCATTCTCATTTTTCTCATCGTTTGAATCTTCCTTGTTCAACGGCTTATCAGAAACCATCGTTTTCTCCCCTTCATTCGCCACTTCTCCCTGTGAGGAAGCATAACAAGCATTACTAACTCGAAGAAAATAAAAGTAAAAATTATAGGCGAAACTTTCAAACCATAAATAATGGGCCAATTTGGCTCATCTTTTATCTCCCAACGGGCCAAATGATATAAATTACTTAAAGGGAATATGGCCCACACTTTTTTTAAGTTCTTTTTGTTGTGCGCTTTTTTTTCTCAGGCCCGCGCTTTTTTTGCGCCTTGCGCGTAGGCCACAGGCGAGACCTATGCGCCTTGAGTGCGCCTAACGCCTTTAATAACTATGCTATTATTATTATCTATAGAAGATTTTGAAAAGTGGAGCATGAAACATACCCTTTCTACTGGCAACATCAATGAATCCACATTTTTTAATCCTCTGCAAGTAATCTTTACCCAGTCGGCCCTCCATGCTTCTTTTCAGATCAAATCGGCCAGAAATGTTGACCACATGGTGAACATCGTTAAACCTTGAAGCATATAAAAGCACCACATTCCCGCCTGCAAAAGTCCTAATCAATATATCAGTAATTCAAATATGTATTATCAAAAGTTTAATCTGTTAATCTTTAGAAAAAGATAAATTTTGTTAATCAAAACCTAGCATTTTCCCAATGCAAGTTGAAACAGATCCAGAAAAGTTCTTACAGAGATCACACTTTATAGCAGATGCTACAAACTCGAATGTTAATCAGCAATTAGGAAGTGCGAAGTGCAAAGTTATAATTTCAGACCTTTACTGTGACAAATAATTGCAGCCGCATAGCGTTTTTGATGTTCAGATTATTGAATCACAGCCCGCAGATCATCAACTTCTCTGTAGCAATTGCCATACTGGATTGAACCTTCGCTTTCTCTAAAGAAAATAACAAATAAATTATCAAATTTATATGACTGGTATCAGACTGGAGCATGGATACAATTCAGATCAAGAACTATCTAGGATTATGGCTTCACCTCTACCAGTTACAGAGATGTAGGGCTGTAATCAATCCGAGCCAAGTTGAGTTCGAGCTCGAATTTTCACGAGCCAGCTCGGGTCAACTCGTTTATTTTATCGACTTGAATAGTCGAGCTCGACTCATAAAAATACTTGAGCCAACTCGTTTTTTATATGTTATTGGTTAATTAAACTTAAAATATTAACACGTCAACCTTCTTTTCACATATTTATTTTAAAATTTGGTCTGTATATATAGAAAAAATTTGCAAGAAGGTTTGTCCCAATCGCCCCCGCAAAAAGATTAACTTATCCCCGCCACAAAAGGGATTCAAGATCTCTCCTTCCTATCTCCCACTTACCTTTTTTCCAGTAATTAATACACAGAGACCGCTTTGAACCAAAAAAGCCTCACTTCTTGCCACATCCCTTTACATAAGATATTTAAATGGGAATTGGGTGTCTTTACATAATATCCTTTCAACTGATATTAAGATAATAGGTTGGGCTAACACAAATCAATCAATGAAAAATAGAAACTTACGGTGATCAGATCCAAGAATGTGGTAGTGGCGATCGCTGTAAGGCAGTGGAATTATAAATCAAGATTATATAGACATGAAACAAAAATCATCATGAAAAACTTATATTTTAGATTAAAGATCGAAAAACAACTTACCGGGTTTCTTTCTGAATTGTAGATCGAATACATCTAAGGCTCTTTCAAGTGAAAATAGATGAAACGGCGGAAGATGCAGAGATGAAACGGTGGATTTGAATGGTTAGGGTTTGGGAGACGCAATCGGATTGAGGACGAATGAGAGATTAGGGTTTTTTAGATCTTTATATACCCGGGTCAAATACATGCGGGTTTGGGTTGTTTACACGGATCCCGTGTAGAAACATCACGTTTTCCCTAATTTTCCCGCCAAAACCATTGTAAGAAGGCCTATGGTGATGCCACATCATTTCTCAAGTCCTTAAAACATGACACCTAAGCCCTTATTTATCATGTTTATATATATATATAGATTTTTACATATAATTTAGTTATTTTTTTATAATTTAATAAATCGATAACCATTTTCGTTAATTCGGGTTTTGGGTAATCAGTTTTCAGTTAACTCAATTTTTGGTTGGTGTCAGTTCGGTTTCAGTTAATGATTAAGTTATTACTCACCCTTAGACACTGTTAAACATGTACCATTAAAAACTAATTAAAAAAACTACAGCAATATTGTACTCAAATTACAATATATATATATATATATATATAGGGGACCGCTAAAATGAAAACCACCTCTAGTTGTAAGAACCGTGAGAACTACACCGTACGAGGCGAGGTGTACCATTTTTTTTCTTCATAAACGTAGATGCGTGTATTATAAACACATTTGTAAAAAAACGCCGTGTGTGTAGTTTTGAGCACCACAAGTTTGCGTTTACGGGTACCGTAAATTTTGTTTAAAATTTACGGTACCCGTAAACACAAACAAAACTACACACACGACATTTTTTTTTAATTTTTTTTCAAATGTGTTTATAATACACGCATCTACGTTTATGAAAAAAAATTTTGGTCCACCTCGCCCCATACGGTGTAGTTCTCATGGTTCTTACAATTGGAAGTGGTTTTTATTTTAGCGGCCCCATATATATATATATACTAGCTTTCTTCCCGCGCGATGCGGCGGTGGAGGCGATTTACAATAGGATACTCGTTTACCGTTAGTTTATCAGTCATCTCGTGATATATTATAGGGGTGATCACGGTTCGGTTTCAAACTGTTAAACCGCCCAAATCGGTCTTCGGTTTGGTTTCACAGTCTCTTTCTTTAACTTTTGGCTTGTCGGTTTCAAACTCTTCAAAACGTAGCGACTGGTTTGATTTCCGGTTTTATATCAAAACTGGCCATATAAAATCATACCAGAGCGTTAATGCAGTGGCGACAATTTACTATGTTGATCTCGTTTTCTGTTATTTTATCAATCCCTCTGGAATATACTTTATAGTACGTCTGTTTTTTTTTTCTTAACATCGTTGTAGTATATCTATGATGTTTTCAACATACACACAAAAAACAAAACGTGTGAACATGAGCCGCTGAGTGTTGAGACATAGTACTGTTAATTTATCTTAAACCAATGTTATTGCCACAGTGATGTTATTGATGTTTAGAAAAAAACATATGGTATTAAATATTTAATTAAAACAACTCTGATTTTATTCAAATAAACTCTAATTTTATTCAAATAATTTCTTATAATTATTTGATCAAACATAATAAAAGCCAATAAAGTGAAACAAACGTGATCAAATAGAAAAAAATAGCAATAACATACACTTTATTTTTAGAATTATGACCCTCAACATGATACAACTTCCAATAAAATGTATGATATGATTACTTGCCATACATATGAAATAACAATAAATAAATATTAACCCTACCCCTACTTAAATTTAACAAGATTAAATACATTTAAAAATATAATATAAACCCTAAGGCCTAAATCCGCTTTATAAAAATTCAAAAGAAAGCATCTTCAGCACTTCCATGCAGCTGGTAAAACATAAAAAAGTTAGCAATTAGACAAACTTTAGCTAATCTATTTCATCTCTCTCTCGATGTCCAACACCTTGACGCACTCTAAAGGCGTATAGGTTCTAGAAGTTAAGGGGTGAGGTGAGAGCTTCACGTATATGAATCGTGTACCATATACTGAGAGAAGTGGCTAAAGTTTGATATCTCTTTCTAGTTTTTTAATAGTTTAGTGGGTTGAAAATTGTACTGGGGGTTGGATTTTTTTTGTTTTAGTATCTTGCTAATTGTATGCCTGTATGTTACAATTGGGTGTTGAATGAGAATTATTTACCGTCCAAAAAATTGGACGACCTTTGTTGAAAAGCATGTCGTTGCGAGCCTTTCCTATATACCAAAAGGCTGTGTACATAACCCCAACACGGAAAATGAGTATGTCTTTAATCCCATCCAACCCCACCAACAGATCCACTACTTCCTATAAAGAGTTAGCCAGGTAGAAATCGTAGCTGCTCCACCAAGACAACCTACCCCAAATCTCTTTAGCGAACCCACAATTGATAAAGGCATGGTCTGCTTTAGTGCTGCAAAGCAACATCTATCAAGACCAACTGTAACTCCCCTACTCAACAAATTAGAGCAAAAGAAAGATCAGATTAAAAACTTACAAATAACAAATCTAAAGTGAAAAGCTAAATGTAGCTAGACATGTACAAAAAAAAAAACAGGCTTTAGGATCAAAAGCAGAAAAAAAACTAAAACCAATTTTTTGAAAACCGGTTCGGGCTCAACCAGACCCGGTGGTTATAGCGCGGTTCTTCTTCGCTACATTTTTAACCCGTTTAAAAACCAAACCGATTTTAAAAACTTGTTAAAACGGGTTTTGGCCCAAACCGGTTTTAAAACCAAACCAAATTCACCAAGTATATCTATACACTTCACTTAAAAAAGCAGTTGCTCTTAATGTACACGAACTACCACATGGACATACCTTAATCGAAACAACAATAAACGCGAGGGATCAGGTGCGACAGCGACCATAATCAGCTAATAGAAGTTGCTCGTCATGTACTCCGGTTGTTCTTCAAAACTCAACACCCGGTTGATCTTCAAAACAACACCCGGTATTTCTAAGTTGCCGGAACCGAGCCCTCTGTCATCGTCTTCGATACCCTTTAAAATTCTAGATCCAAATCACTGTCACTCGTCAACCGTCTACATTTCCACCCACAATGAATCGATCTCTGTTTCAAGTATGTTACAGTTTTGAGTAGTAAAGAATAACAAACATAAAGACCATGTACCCATCAGTAGAGGTGTATAAAAAACCAGTTTTAGAAACGTAACCGGAAAAAAACCCGAAACCGGTTTTTTTAACCGCTTTTTTTAAAAACGGTTTTAGGACCCAACCGAACCAACAGTTTATGACCTATTACTATTCTTGATCTTTGCAACCGGTTTAAAAACCGAAACCGGTTTTTAAAAACCGGGTTTTTTTTGGCAAAACAGGTTAAAACCGATCCAAACCGGTTAGACCGGTTACAGTTTTGGGTTTGAAAACAGATTAATAACCGAAACCGGTTATAAAAAAAACGATTTTCATTAAAAAAAAAACCGATCTGTACACCTCTAGCCCATCAACAACATGATTTTCAGCATAAAGTGATCATATACACTTGCAAAAATTATTAATAATATTTAAAATTTAAAAAGTCACTTACAGTTTTAGATATCTGCACATGAGGTTCAACCTAGTTTTCAACTGTCTTTTTTCTCAAGAACCTGCCCCAAAAAAATGAGAGGTTATATGTTTCTCATAAGCATAAAATGAACAGGTTATTCAAAATGAGTGTAACATGTTTTAATAAAAGAATATTACATTTTGCTTAAATGACTCAAAATCAGGTTTTCCATGTTCTTTCCGGTGCCTATCGGCATAAAACTACATGATAATAATGTAATCAGACCTGATTGTTTTAGCCACACATGGCATACTAAAAAAGCTACATAAAAAAGCAATAGAAATAACTCAACAAATAAGGTATTCCCCTGCGTTCGCTATGGTTGCGCTCGCCACGCCAATGCGGCTGCGCTCGCTGCGGCTGCGCTCGCTGCGGCTGCGCTCGCTGCGGCTGCCCTCAACTTTAATAATGACATGTTTAGTCCCTCAACTTTAATAATGACATATTTAGCCCTTAACAAAAACATCAGCAACTTTAACTCTCGCGATTTGGTTATTTTTTTCTACATTTTGAACCCACTGTAGTTTTATATTAATAAAGACGTTTCCAACTTCAATAATGACATATTTAGCCCTTAACTAAAACATCAACAACTTACTGTATTCTCGGAATAGACGTTTCAAGACTCCATAATCAGGCCGCTGATCGAATGTCAATGAGTGGCAGTAATGAAGATACGACGCAAATTCTACTGGATGTGACTTGCATAGAACCTTTCATAAATTGAAGTTTTAAGTCAGACTATTAGGAGATATGAATACCTAAGATCAATTAAATAAATATACCGCATTTATGCACCTCAATTGGAGATGATATAAGGTGGGTTTGAATTTTGGAAAGGGGAGAGAAGTGGAGGAGGCTAGGGTTTGAGAGAATAGATTGTTGTTTACTGAAAAGGTGGGTTTGAATTTTGAAAAGGGGAGAGAAGTAGGTTTTGTTCGGGATTTGAAAAGTTGGGGCTTTTGAAATTTGAAAGTCCGCCCAAGTTATTTCAAGGTTTTGAAAGCCCGCCCAAGTTATTTCAGGGGGTGTTGAAAGATTCAAAACCATTCATGCATTGAGTAATTGTACAATGTGCTTGAAATGCTTGTACAATGGCAAATGACCATTCTTGCCCTTCCTATATGCTTATTAAAGTAGTATAGATATATATATATATATATATATATATATATATATATATATATATATATATATATATATATATATATATATATATGTGAAGGTTTATTTGAGAAGAAATTTAATGTGAGAATAAAAAGAAGAAAGGGCATATTAGTAAAATGTTATTTCATTTATAACTTATATCATTAATTTTTCTCTCTTTAATTAATTAGTCAACTAATAATTAATTATCTTACATATAATCTACAAAACCTACACATATCAAAATTTTCCTACATATACCCTACACATTATAGAATTTTATCCTACACAATCGAAATTTATCCTACACACATCGAAATATATCCTACACAACTCGTAATTTATCCTACACAACTAGTAATTTATTCTACACTTTAAATTAAGTTGTTGTTTTTTTAATTTGGAAAATGTATATATTTTGAAAAGGAGTTACAAATTTAATTTAGCTAGTTATTAAAGGGGAAGAATACAAATTAATGATTTATGTAAGTTTACCAATATACCCTTACATTAAAATTAAATACAAATATTAAATGAAGTATAATGAAGCATTCTTATTGGTTGAAACTTCTTTTTTTTTCTTCTTACAAAAAAATTCTTCTCATTTGAACCTTCCACTATATATATATATATATAGGGAGAATATCATGCGAGAACCACCTCTTATTGCGAGAACCAATGTGAACACAACCAAAAATGCCTAAAAATTGCTAAAAATCACACAAATTTTTTTTTTAATATTTTTTATATAAAAATCGCTACTTTTCGAAGCCAAAAAAAAATAAAATTTTTTTTTTAAATAGTTTTTTTTTTGCCACTAAAAGTAGCGATTTCAGCATAAAAATATTAAAAAAAAAAATTTAGATTTTTTTAGATGTTTTTTAGATTTTTTTAGGTTTTTTGGGGGTTTAGTTTTTAGTATTTTAGCTTGGGGGGGGTTTAGGTTTTTGGGGGGTGGGGGAGGGGGGTTAAGGTTTTTTGGGGGGGTGGGGGTTAGGTTTTTTTTAGGTTTTTTGGGGGTTTTAGTTTTTAGCATTTAGCTTGGGGGGGTTAGGTTTTTATAGCTATTTTAGGTTGTGGTCACATTGGTTCTCGCGGTTCTCACAATAAGGGTGGTTCTCGCATGATCTCCACCCTATATATATATATATTAACGTACCAAAAAATTATGACCGTTTAAAAATTAGGGGGGGTTAGTTTTTTTATAAGACCGTGGGGTATGGTGGGGCGGGGGTTTGGGGCGTGGCCAGCCCACAGAGCCGGCCCTCAAGGAGGGCGGGGAGGACAACCGAACAGGGCCCGTGATTTCGTAGGACACATAATTTTTAAGAAAAATCCGATATTATATATGTAAAAAAATTAATAGGGTATAACCAAAAAAATATTAACATAGGCCCACTTAAAGAAAAATCATGTTGTTTAAACTATTTAGCCCATTAGGTTAGTGAGCCCAATACCCAAATATTTTCTAAAAACTAATAAAAAACAAGAATTCTGGGCGGCAACTCCTTTATCCGGGACTGGGAACAGAAACGTCGCACAGGAACAAGAATACAGGAACAGAAACGTCGCACTGCAGGCCTTCGATTCGATCATCATTCATCATCATTCTGCAATTTTTTAGGTGTTGTTCGATCAGAGACACTGCCCGGGCCTTCGATTTCACAGTCACAACACAGCCTTCGATCACTGAGTGTCTGAGTCGGATCAGTTCACAGGTAAACAACTAAAAATCAATTGTCGAATTCAGTTTACTTATGATTTAGGATTGATTTACGATTTCAGTTATTATGTCGAATTCAGTTAACTTATGTCGAAATCACTTAACTTATGATTTAGGATTGATTTATTATGTCGAATTCATTTATTCAGTTAACTTATGTCGATTTTAGTTAACTTATGTCGATTTCAGTTAAGTTATGTCAAATTCAGTTCATTTATGTTGTCGAACATTATCTAGCCGTTAACTTAATTTTATACAAACTTTGTCGATTAATGATTATTTAGTTAACTTGTTAATTGCATTGTTTATCGAATGCTATATTTTTGTCAACGGTTCAAAGTTGTATGAAAAACTAGTTTAAATTTTTTATTTAGTTAAGACCTAAGGGCACGTTTTTTTCGAGCTCGAACAGGGTACATGAATTCTCAGGGCCGGCCATGCCAGCCCAAACTGCTATTTAAATTATTTTTAAAACAAAAAAAAATAATTTTTTTAATAATGTTTTTTAAACAAAGAAAAATACATAAAAAAATTCCTAGTGCTTGTAATATTTTTTCTTTATCTCTTCTCTCGTCTCCAACATTAGTTTCAACTCTTCACCTGATAGGTGATGGATGGGCTGGGCTAGAAATTTCATATCATCTCGTCTTTGTCTCAGGGCATCCCGAGCTTCTTTGTTCTTCCGAATTTCGGCCCTTTGTTGTTGGAATACGTTTAATGTATCTAACTTGCTTGCAATGTCATCCAACTGATCGCTGTATACTCCCCTACGCGAGCCCGAACTCCCAACTGAAGGCGATGCCATACCTGATCTTGATTTTAGAGCGCGCCTTTTTGTGTCATCACTTCCGTATTCAGGCCGGTTTGGCGAATCATCCAGAAAGTCCTCCAAATCTTGATCCCGTGCATCAGATTGGGCTTGGAACTAGGGTGTCCTTGACCTTTTGGAAGACGTGTTAGTTTCGCTACCATTGGGGATATTCACCCACTTGGGATGGAACTTACAAATCTCCCAACAATGCATGAAACGGAAGTCGCTCGCCACATTCGTTTTGTATGTAACCAATGCATTTGTCATAAAGTCGGCTTCGGTTTCACCACTTTTTGGGTTTTGCTTTGCTTTATTTAAAAAACCACTAAATTTGGTGAGTTGTCCGCTTATCTCGGTCCACTTCGAGGATAAGCTATCGTTTTCACGATAAACCTCCCTTTCCATTTCTTCATGGAATGCTTTACTAATCGCTTCCCACAAATGGCTTCTATGTTGAGAATTTCCTATTTTAATAAAAAAAAATATAAAATATTACAAAGTTATATAAAAAAACATAAATATTAAAATAAGGGCTACAAAATATTTAAAAATACCTAAAGTTGGATGTTGAAGCCAATCCCTCGCCAATGCAAGTTCTTCATTAACGACCCATCTTTGTTGTTTTCGTTTTGCGCTTTCAAGTGCTTTCTCGGCCTCAGTTTTTTTCTTGTGACTTCTCTTTTTGATGGGTTTGGATGCGGAAGGACCATCGATGGGGGGTTGAGTTTCGGGGACGGTTTCGGTTTAGGAAAGGTTGATGGAGGTTGGTGAAAGGTTGATAGGCGTTTGTGAAAATGGGCTAGGTATAGAATCGTCGGTGTGAGGGAAGTTAGTATACACACGATTCGAGAGATACGATGCGTAACCCACCACATCGGCATAGTGGAGTGTATTAAAAATGGAGGAGGCATTGGACGATTGGGTGATGGGCTAGGATGTTATTGGAATGCCCATGGGTTGTTCGGGTCAAAACCACGATTATGAGGATTCATTTTCTACAATGAGAATAGAGATGATTATAGAAGAGGTGGAGTGTATTGTGGTTGGATGTGGTAAAAAAGGAATAGAAGTGTGAGTTTTATGGTGAAAAAATAATTTTTTTTTACAAATAGCCGTTGGCCAACGGCTAGCCCAACGTTTAGTTTGGTTTGACCATTGAGAGCCCGCCATCTCATATTGATAGACCTGCCCCACGCCCGGCCTTAAACTCCCGCCCCTTGGGCCACGGCCAAACCCAAGCCCACCCGGGGTGGTGGCTTGGGCGTTTTCAGCCAACTCACTCCCCAACCCCCGCCCCATACCCCATAGTCTAAGGGGATAAATTGTAATATTAACTAATTATATATAATTTTGTTAAAGATGGGGGGTTTAATCTCTTGACAATATGTAGTTATTAAACACTATGGGATAATGACTAATACGTTGAGATTTAATCACTTGTATAGTAAGGCATCATCTACTTGTACTTTTCAATCCACACATCAATACGTAAGACAACTTTCGAAATGTCGACAAAAATGAGTAGGTCATCACGGTACTTTTTGATTTTTTTTTTAAATATTATAGTTTATAAGGTATGAAAAAAATACGTAAAAGAATTATAAGTTGGTTGTGGAGTGAGAAAAGTATAACTAATTACCTATAATTAAGTTAAAACTTAGGGATTTAAGTGCAATAATATGAGGGGCAAAAATATATTTATTGTTTAAAAGATCAATTTACCCTCATCTTAGGGATATATTTATAAATTAAGAAGGAAAAATTTCTTATTTTTTGGGTATCTTAAAATGCCCCTCCCTTATGTATTATAATATAGTATATATATATATATATATAGGGTAAGGATTTAGAGAAAACGGTAGAAAGTGTGAGAACGGTGAGAACGCTTATGGATCGTCCGATCAAAACAATCTACGGACTAGATTGGCGCGTGCCGTTTTCGTAAATAACATCAATTTTATTACGTGGACGCGCTTCATTAAGGGTAAACAAGGTAAAACATCATTTCTCACATAAAACGCCATTGAAAAATAAAACGCCAAATAAATACAAAACGCCAATTTTATCACTGCGTACTTTTTTCTGTGTTTTTATTTAAACTCTCTAGCTACAAAAACGCCACAAAATATGAAACGCCATAATATATAACGCCAAACCTTACATCTGGATAAATGTTAATTACATTTTTTGTTATAAAAATAATATCCCGTCTAAACTACGCGCCAAAAAAATTCTATAAATAGAAACGTCTCACCACCATCTGTTTATCAAACCAAAAAACACACAAAAAAAACCACATTGGTTCCTAGAAAAAATACAACTCAATGTAAAACGCCAAAAAATACAACGATGACAAACATCTTTTCTTTGATACTCAGTAATGTTCTGCATGAAGTTTCGCTGAATGATTTGTTACGTGAGTGTAGTAAGATTTTGCTGCATCAGATGGGCAAAATTCAAAAAAGAGGGACTGATGACACCCATATGTCATTCTGTCATCTTTGTTCTTGAAGAAGGTTTGGATGATTAGAGGAGACCTATCCCAGTGTAAATGTTACTTTGGCCTCGATGATTATAATGAAGACGACAGGCAGATAGGATCCACCCACAAAGGGTTGATCTATGTCTCCAACATCCACAAAGACACTTCAACACATGAACAAAGAAAATAAACCACGCCCAACCCAAAACGCCATTTATTTGTGACAGTTCTTGTAGTTTCAAAATAAAAAAGAGACTGATGACACTGAAGATTTAGATCATAAATTGCTTCTATTTTGTTTTTTTTTTAATTTTCTTTATCTGTTGTTTGTTTTGTAATTTCAGTTAATAAACAACAAAAATACATTAATACTATAATGAAAAATATAATAAAACGCCAAAATGAGCAAATGCTTGTAAAACGCCATCATGCCATAAAAACGCCCAAAAAAACTACCGAACTATAATAAAATTACTTTGAACAACTACTATTATAAAAAAAGTGTGAAACAATGTGCAAAGAATATAAAACAAAAAAAGTCCAATCGTTATCTAAGCGCCATTGGAAAACAAAACGCCATAATTATAGCCGTCAAGATTAGACGTGTTATACCATAAAAACAGTTGAGTCTGAAAACAAAACACGGTAACTTCAAAACCAGTAAAATGAAACGACGGAATACATAATTACTAACATTTATTATATTGAAAGCAAAATACTTGGGGAATTAAATTTATTTATCTTTTTCAAAACCCCATAATTACCTGTCATGCGCGGGAAAAAAAGTCAATATAAAAGAACACCATGAGAACACAAGCTCAAACACGCCAAAAACATTGACTAAAACGCCACATATTGTCCAAAACGCCAAAAATTTTAAAAATGGCTAAGATTATTACATGGAGGTTTGAAAGGAAAGAGAAACGATTCATCATAAAGTTCTCTGATAGGAGAAGGGTAAAGGTAAGGACAATCAAAGCCATGCTTGGAATGAATGAAGGGGTTCAGAGGGATATCCTGGCCCTTGGGGTTCCAATGGCCAACGATTGTGAAAGAACCCGAACTGTAATAAAAATACTAAAGAGAAAATTTCCGGCAGAAGATGATGAAGATGATGATGATATTGACGATACTCCTCTACCAAAACTTAGCAGTTGGGTGATGCATGTGGAAGAAGGAACGCTTGATGTGACTTATAAAAACGGTGTGCAATATTCATTGCCAATGGAAGAAATGTTGAGTACAGGGTTGCTATCTATCATTGAACAATTCTGTGATTTAGCACCTTCAAACGATCCAAAATCCAAGGATGCAGTGATATTCAAGAATAGGCTGCTGGTGTGTGTAAGGTGTGTTATGTTTTTATTGATACTTTAAGCCCATTTTACACATTAGTCAAGTTTTAAACTTATAAAACACGATATTCTACTAACACTAAACACACACATAGGCAAGTGCACCCATCGTGAGTGTAGTATAGCGTTGGTAAGATACCGAGGTCGTCCAAGGACACAAGAGCTTTTAGTACTGGTTTATCCTCAACGTCTAATCAAATCAAAATTTTTAGAAAAGGTTTTAAACATGAAAAAAAAAACTAAAATGCTGAAAAATAAAAATAAAAATAAAACAGATAGACAAGATGAATCACTTGGATCCGATGCGCCTTTAATGTATCCTTTGATGATTTCTGCACTTTTGCACTTTTTAAGAGATTATCTTAGTTATAGTAGTAGGCCCCTCTTTTGAAGGTGACGTTACCCTCAATCCAGTGGTTTGATTCAGCATGGATACAATCCCAAAGGGTCGGAATATTGAAAGATAATTAATTAAGTTATTAATGCGAAAAGTGGTAGGCCCCTCTTTTGAAGGTGACGTTACCCTCGGCTAAGTGGTTTGAGTCAGCAGGGATACAATCTCAAGTAGCCAGTTTAATGTAATAATAGTAGTTTACATATGAGGGGATTAAGCCATTCGCACCCCCGCCATCCAATACCAGTGGGTATTAAAGGAGGTCCTAGTAAGCTTGACACAGGTCCTTGCAGGATCTATACACTGAACAAGGAAACAGCCTTACTAAACCATTCCCTTAACCCCCGACCAGGTAGCCAACATATCTCTATATAGACCGTAAAGATATGAATGGTGAAAATCTTTTACTTTATATAGATAGTAAAGTAATGCCAAGACACCACGGATAAATGACAAAGAAGTTTCACATTCAATATAAGAAACTAGTTATTAAAGTCATCAATACAAAACCAAATAAAAAGTGCGAAAAGATTAAAAATCAAAAGTAATACATTGAATGCTTGTCTTCACCAAGTGATGTTAGAGACTTAGCCAAACATGGCCTTTGATTGACAAGAACTCTTACGATCAATCTTGGATCCAGAGACTACTACACACACTATAGGGTGGATGATGGATGATGGTGGTGGATGTGGGTGTTGTAGTGGTGGTGGAGTGGTGGCAAAGTGGGAGAGAGGTGGTTTGCCAAGGGATGCCTTTGAAGTGAACCAAGAACCCCTATTTATAGCCTGAAAAGTAGCCCAGCCACGGCCCCGTGTCCGCTGGACACTCCCCCGTGGCCATCCTCTTTCTCTTCCTTCATTAATTACACTTGTCTGCATTAGGCTCCACACGGCCCCGTGTGCAGAAGCGTATCTGTACTATCAACATTTGCAAGATTCTGCAAATCTTAACGTTGACCACACCCCATGCTGAGTTGGGCACGCCCCCGTGGTGGGAATAGAAGCTTCCACAGCTTTGTCCATTTCTGCAGACACCTGACCACGCCCCTGTGTCCGCTAGGCGCCGGCCGTGGTCAGCCTTCTGTTTCTTGTTTTTGCTTGGGGAGATGATGTCGAGGGGTCAGGGATGCCACGTTTATTCATTTTCTTTGTATTTATGTTAGTTTTTGCTGCATATTTGTTCCTTTTGTTCATTTAAGCTCGTTTGGTCCTGAAAATACAAAAGGAAGACAAAAGAACACTTTTTCCAACATTAGTACTAAAAAAGGGTTAGTTTTATGCCTCATTTGATGTAATTTATATGTTGCATTTTACACACATCAAATACCCCCACACTTGAATCTTTGCTTGACCTCAAGCAAAACTCTTTATTATGTGGCTTACACACCCAAATGGAATGGGTAGAAGAAAAGTTTTGGGCTTGTCTTGAGTGTCGGGAATCCAAGATCTTTATTGGGTTTTATTTTTATACTATTTACAATCTTATTCGTTATGATTTATTTAGAACGTTTCATAAGAGAAATTACTTATTTGGGCATAACATGGCTCTTTAAAATTCCATTTATATACAAGTTCACATACCTCACGGGAAATCACTCAACACTCGACTGTAGATGTATTTTTGTGAAACACTCGAGACCGGCATGGAACTTACTTCTACCATATGCTTGCCAAGAAATCAATCCTCTTCCTTTTTAACTATAAACCTTTGTAAATATCAAGAGGACTTGGGAAGGGTTAGGCTTGGGCTAAAGGTAGGTGGTTTTGGGTTAGTGGTTAGTAAAAAGGGCTAAAAGCGTAAAAAGCGTCGGTCGTCGTAAAACTTTTTGTTTTTGTGACTTTTATTCAAACTAAGCATTTTCAAACAAAGTTTCTTTGAGGAACTTGTTTGTTTATTGCTAGAATTCATTTTTTTATAAAGAAACGTCACAAGAAAACCGAGCTTTTTACTAAAATAAAAGGTTGAAAGAAAAAGGTTTTGGTGGGTAAAAGGTTTAGGCTTAAAGGGGTTAACTAGGGGGATTTTTTGGGTAGGTGATAAAGAAAATGAAAAATAATGGTGTTGAAAGGAAAATGGGTTAGTCCTAATGCCTCCATCATTTACTTACTTGGGTTTAAGTTGGTAAGGACCGAGAATGTATCGTCGTGGCAAGTTCTAGAGTTGTAAGAACCAAGCGGCTATTCACACAAGAAACGAAAAATGAGCATTTAGTTTAAAGATGTATACTTGTATGCTCAATAAAGGCTCAAAACTCACTTATTGTGGGAATGGGTTTATAATGTGATCAAGTATATGTAATCAAATTTTAACTAGATTTGTCATGCCCTTTCATAATTTTCTTATGTTGGTTCTTTTTATCACGACGCTATCGGTTGTAAATTTGTAAAAATATAACCTTTTGGAACTTGTTATTCCCAAATTAAACCAAGACAAGTAAAAAAAATGAAAAGTTTTCAAAAAAATTTGGGGTGATTAGCGGCTCCAATAGAGTTTTGTGTAAGGCTTGTTATTAGGACTTGCAAAATTCAAGGTTTTAGTATCCCCCACACTTAAATTACACATTGTCCTCAATGTGTCCTGAAAATAAGTTTTTAGGTTGATTGAATGTGTTAAAAGGTGTTTAAAAACAAAGTTTTATGTTGCTGGGCGTCTGGACACGGGCCCGTGTTGGTCCGGGCACGGCCCCGTGCTTAGATCGCCAGTATCATTTTAAACAGAAGGCTAGGCACGGGGGCGTGTTCAGTGAACACGGCCCCGTGTCCAGTTACCTGAACTGGGCGTTTTCTGCATAACCATGGGCACGGGGGCGTGTTGGGCTGAGCACGGCCCCGTGCTGAACTTGCTGTAATGAAGGAAAATTGTCGGGAGGCTCTGTTTTTGTGCATGGGGTGTGGGTTCAAGGTTCCCTTAGTAACCTCCACCATTTCGAGTGTGTTTAATCCTTACACCATCATCCAAACACCATTAAAAACCATCATTCATTAAAACGACAATTACAAAGGATCCTAAAATAAAGTTAAAAATGAAAAACTAAAAAGTTCCTAGGATAGATAGGTCAAGTAATCCAGGAAATCATTTTAAGGAGTTCTACCCTTATTGTAGGAATGTCAAAAACCCGGAAATAGCTTCGCGGTACTTAAGGGTTTTGTAGAACTCAGAACCGAGGGACGTCTTTTAAATGTCACTTAGCCATTCCACTATCTCCCTAGGGAGGAAGAAGGCGGTCTCATTCTCCACGATGTCTTGTGGAGGAGGTGCGACGGACACCAGGACCCCGTATTATATGTCTAGAGGGGGTTCTGGGGCATGACATACCACTCGGCCTGAATAATGACTTCCGGCACAACATTCCACTCCCTTTGTGCGATGATTGGCACCATATGAGGAGAAGCAAGAATATTCAACCTTTGGGGCAAAAGGTTGACTTCTCGAAGGCACCCCTCTAATCCCACCGTCAAGTGATTAATACGGTCAATCAAGGCTTCCTCTACTCCTTTCATTTCATCGATGGCTTCTCTCAAGGCATACACGTAGTTGACTAGGGAGTCTTCCACTAATGATCTTCTTCCTCGTCGGTCGTTCCTTGAGTGAGTTGAGGATGTTCCGCTATTCCTGCTCGAGATTCTAAGAAAACATGTCGAAAAGTTTAATTTAATGAAACAGTAACTCCGGCCACAGCCCCGTGCTCACTGAGCACGGCCCCGTGGCCACCAATCTGGAGGTTTTTAAAACAAGGAATCTTGGAGTTTTAAATTATTTTTCTGGCTTTTGAAACATTTCTGAGCAGAAATAACTTAAAACAGTGTTGTAAAACTTATTTTTGATAAGATTCCTTGATTAAACACCTAACAAAATCACAAAAAAACTTGAAAACATGGAGATTTCAAGCTTTAATGGAGGTTTGGAGGAGTTTGTGAAGAAGAAGGAAATAGACAGAAGTAATAAAGACAAGATGGTTGTTGAGAACCTTCTTTAGAATATACCTTATAGGGTATATGTGAAGATCCCACCAGATCTTTGTCTTTGAAATGAGTCCAAGTGTGTAGGAATCTTGCTGCATTTATAGAAAACGACAGCACGCTGACCACGGCCCCGTGTCGGCTGGACACGACCCGTGGTCAGACAAGAATTTGACACATTTCGTACGTATTCGGACACTAAAGTCAGGCACAAATCTTCAGGTGGGCACGGGGCGTGTTTGTAACAACCCGCGTTTTGAAGTCAAAGTACAAGTCAAAGTCAAAGGAAGAAAAGAATGCTAAATGCGATCTGTCACTCCTTGCTTAATTATTGATTGTACTCCCTGACTCGTAATCAATACTTTGATTTGTGTTACTTTAGTTGTATTATGTGGAGTAAATGCTAATAATCGCAGTTTAATCGACTATTAATCGTTAATCTATTTATCGCTAATCGCATCGCTATCGCATCGCAACTTGAATCGCAGGTTCTGAATATTGTTTTACGTGTGTGTGCTATTTATGTGTTACTTGTGCATGCTTACTTATATGTTTGTGGTGATTAATCGAAAACGCAATCGCAACTCTATCGCATCCCAATCTAATCGCAAACGCTAAATGCAAAGTTAATTATGATTGTTGTATGTTAGTTAGGTTATTTGTGTAACTAGTATTTATCGCATCGCTTAATCGAAACTCGCTTAAACGCATCGCAATGCTCAACGCACAAAACGAAAAGTCGGAAACCAACGCGCCAGAGCCCTTCGATCGAATGACCATTCGATTGAACGGTCATCCGTCTGGATGACCATCCGATCGGATGGCCATCCGATCGGACTGCCCTCCGATCGCACACCTACACCGCCTCTCCCCTCCTTTCACCTATAAATAGCACCTGTCACATCATGAACAGTGATGTGACAGCTCCTCCTTCGACCAGCACACACTTGGGCTATTTTTCTCTCGATTCCTCACGATTCTTGTAAGTTTCTACCTCAAATCTTGTACTTCTATGATCTACACACACTTTCTCATCATTTTCACCATCGAATCTTAACTTTTCACCATGAAGTCTGTCCGATTTGGGCTGTTCTAGGATGATGTCATCATGGGTTCTCATGAACTTCAAAGTGTGACCTCATTCCACCTAGAACAACTTAGATCTAAGAGATTTCTACATGTTTAAACACTAATTCCACCTAAATCTAAACTTAATTAAAGTGTTTCAACCTTTTCTTCAATATTCTTAACTTTCTGCTCAAACCTATGGAATCGGAGCTCATTTAGGCCTTCCACTCATTCTCTAGTGAAGCGTCGGTTTGAGAACTGATTCCTATCAAAGAGACAACCGATTCACGGGTTGAACATGAACAAACGTCAAGAACAGTTAACTGACTAGACGGGGTGATTCCCATCCGATCGGATAACTTGAACTTAGTGGAGTTCCCGTTGTTTAACATGTTGTCATACCGTCTCGGTCAAACCGCGAAACATAACAAAATTTTACAAGTTTCAAACGATCAGGTCACTGAACGGATTGCCGTCCGATCAGATTGCTATCCGATCGAACGACAATCTGATCGGATGACTTGTGGTCTTAAATACTTAACACTTTTTACAAATTTTCAATACATATCGTATCCAAACGAATGGTCATCCGATCTGACGACCATCCGTTCGAATGACTATCCTGCTGTGGACTTGCTTTTAAAATGTCTCGCTGGAACGGATCGCCATCCGATCGAACGACCATCCGTACGGATGACCATTCGATCGAAAGACCTGAAAGGTAGAGATACTTCTCTGTTTTTAAAATGCTACAACGAAAACTTCAAAGTCACATCATACACAAACACATCCATCCCAAACGAATGATAATCCGACCGAATGGCCATCCGACCGGATGACCATCCGTCCGGATTGTCATCGGATCGAATGACCCTTTGTCATTCAGCTCACGCGACTCCGTTTTACGCACTGTTCATCGCTTATGCTATCATTCTGTAATCAGGCTAACTTTCCAGCGCTCCCTTCAATCCAAGACTGTGTTATTCATTTAACACGATCTGTGAGTATACTCGAACCCTTTTTGCTTTACGCACTTTTGGGTGTTACATACTTTACTTATTCAAATCACAATCGACACACAATGCAAACACTCTTATTCGCTGACCGTTATTGCATGTTATACGTGTTACTCGATGAATGCTTGTATGTTATGTTTACACAGTGATTGTTGCCTAACACCTTAGCAATGATAGTAATATAGTTTGGACTCAGCACCTGTCGTGGACAGGGGTTGTTAAGGGCTTTACTTCACGTGTCACAGTGGTGATATGTGTTAGTCCTTCTACTAACCAAGAGCGATCATCATGCAAACCATGCTAAAATATATCGTCCTTCTACTAACCTTTAATCATACCACTAGACACACCCCTCACAAAAACTCTCGGTGACAAGAATTATTAGCACATAATGCTAAACCACTCAATGCGTGTGTGTGTTTGTGTGACAATAAACTTGTATAAAAATCAAGTCTCCTCCTATCAAATATTTTAGCATGCTTATGAATCAAAAGGACTTACGGGTTGTAACGGGGCTATGTGTAAAGGTAAGAAAATGGTGGGATATATATACGAAAGCTAATTGTTTTGACCTGGTTTTTATTTCTACTACTAAACAAAGCAAACACCAACTATATACAAAACTTCTTCAACATTCTCAACTACTATTGCAACTAATCACTTCTTTTTGTATTTTTCTCTTTTTTTCATATAAGACATAAAAGCTCAACAATATATATATATATATATATATATATATATATATATATAAACATCAACACTACATACTAAATAAACCGGGTCATCTCAAAAGGTAACGTTTTGTAGAAAGTAGGTTTGGGTCACAACCGAATGGTATAAGGCTCAAACATGGCTTTCTAAAGACCAAACCCCCACCCCTCACAATACCAAGCCCATATATGTAAAGTATGAGGTCCAACCCACCAATCCCACACTCTCACACGTCTAGACGAGGCTACCTAAAAGTCCCCTATCATCTTCAAAAGCATGCCAACTCTAGGATTTAACAAGAATTCGTACACAAGTTCTATTAACACAATACACACACCGCCACTCAAAACAAAGAAATATTCTATGATTATAATTATCATATGTGGCTCAAACTCTCACCAAGAAAGGACTAGAAATGGGTGTCGGTGTGTCAAGTTGAACAATATCAAGTTTTTAAATTTTGACAATTTTCGCTTGGCTTCACAAAAATTTATAAAATTCTCAAAAATCCCCCCCATCCACACACTTGGGATACATTGTCCCAATATATGGTTTTGAGGGAAAGATCGGTTTTAACCAACAACATTAGCCTTCGCTAATACTCTCAAATCCCAAATTTCTTTTTGTATTTTTTTATTTTTATGAAAATTAAAACACACCACCACTATCACATCCCATAAATCACATCAACATCTAAACACCACCCGACCTCCCGAACATAAACATACGAGATGAAAATATACACAAATATACAAAGGAGCAAGATACGACCTGACTATTAGTACTTTGGATGTGGAGGCCTAAAAATGGAGGTCATCTTGTCATTCCACTCTCCAAACCCAAATGCTCCGCTACTGCTGCTGCTTCCTTGATCACCACCTTGACTCGCCTGCTGATAAATCATGGTGTGTGGATCCACCCATTGAGAATGATGCAATGGTGGGGTGGGATACGACACACTACCATCATGTGGTGGCAATGTGGTATAGTCCACAACAGGCGGATCCACTTCGAGTGGTTGGCCCGCATGCCACTGATCATGCAAGCGTCTCTTGTTGTCGTCTAGGTAGCGATTATTCATCTCTTCTTGTTGGGCATACATATGAGTTCTATTCCATTGCTCATTTCTGTCATAGCTCTGCTTAAGAGCTCTCTCCATACTAGCCCCCATAAAAGTTTGTTGTACAAAGAGCATTTGATTGGGTTCAGTCCATTCACCAAAATTGGGTGGTCGCCTTTGCTCAATAATCTGTCCCATATTCCCCGAATGAGCCCAATAAGGATCATAGGGCTGTTGTGCATAGTCGAATGCACTACCCACATATCCTGACTGTACTCCTGCTCCCTGAACTCCACCTGGGCCAGCGCCCCCATCGGCGCATCAACCATGTATGTGTCTTCAAGGTAGTCGTCGTCACCACTAACCTCTTCATCAGTTGTTTCGGGCTCATCAGCCTCGCCCGGTCGTAGTGGCCTCGCATCCACTTTCAAAACTCTCCACCTTGTCCCATCGGTCTTCAACTTATGGTACCTTTCTGTTTCCTTGTACTCCCATTCTTGTCCTAAATTCTGTATATCGAACGGTTTAAACCTCTTATAAGAGCCTTTTTCATTGCCTTCAATCGCCTCATATTTCTTCAACAATGTCGTGATCAATCGGCAATGGGGTACAATTTTTCTTTCTCCACTATTTCGACTCAACCAAATGTTGTTCAACACTAAGAATCGGAAGGGAACCATGGGTGAACCACGCATTAACATGTACAAGATTGGCACCTCTTGAAACCTAACCTCCATCTTATCACCCCGCCTCGGGACGACATTGTGTGTACACAAAACCAACAACAACTTCGCCTGCATTCTCAAGTTCCTTCTAAACAGTTTCCCATGTGTAGTACCCGGAAGGAAAAGATAATCCAACATTTGTTGCCATTGAGGATGTTTGTCGGGCTCGAAGTAGAGGTCTTTAAGGCTTGGGTAGATATATTGATTAGATGGTTGGTTATCAAACTTTGCTATTCGGCGCAATGAATCATAAGACATCTCGACTTTTACCCCGTTACATGTTCCAACTAATTTCATCTTTTGTGGGGCCTTAAACGGGGGACATTCAAGTGTGGCCATCCACTCTTGAATCTAAGCATCATACATCTTCTTTACTTCATTATCATAACACTTAAGCGCCGCCTCCCAGCCCAATGCTTTAAACTTTTCCGTTTTCCCGAACGGCCCAAAATCAACTTCCCGGGTCTCCTTCTCACAAATAAACGCCTCACTCCTTTGCTTCAACTTGTTCATTTGCTCGTGAAACAAGTCCTCTCTCCATTCTGCGGGTTGGTCTAGTGGTGAACCGGATGTCCAATCCGGTTTTGGACCCCTTGGAGGAGCGTCTACCTCCGAATCCGGGTCACCAACCCGTGTCAACCTCCTCCTCTTTGGCTGTTCTTCTTCCCCTTGAGGTTGTTTAGACGAACTTGCACCCGCTTTATCCTTCGTTCTCTCCATACCACACACATTCATAAACCAAACACAAAAAATCAAGTAAGTTCAACTTCACAATCTTCCCCACACTTGCTTTATGTTATGGGTATAAATGTACAAAACACCAAAGATTTATCCTTTCAAACAAAAATTTGGCATGATGTCTCTACAATTCAAAAATTTTCCAAAAATTTTCACTCAACATCAAATACATTTATACCCAAACATTCCATGGCTCAACAACATCCTATCATCTATCATATACAAGCAAGTGTGTAAGCAAAAACAATAATGAGAACTTACAAACCTCAATGTACATGAAAAATAATTTGAAATTACATACCTTGGCCTTGTAGAAGATGAGAATAACAAACACTTCAAGTTCCCACAAAAACCCCCAAAATTTCGGCCCCCCTTATGTCCAAATCCGACCACCAAACAAAAGAGTCTTCGAAATATACATATAAATCTGGATTCCTTGTGAAATTTCACCCAAAATGGACTCAAGAATCACTAAAATCGGTCAAGATTTGAGGAAGTTATGGAGTTTTAAGGTGATGAGAGACTAGGGTGGGTTCTTGAGTAGAAAAATGGAGAAGAAGAAGGTTTTGTGTGGTTGGGGATAACAGATCGATATGTGGATAGGGAAAGGAGTTATGAATTTTGATTTAATTTATTATTATTATTATTGATTTTCGGTTTTTTTTCTTTTTTATAACCGCCGACAATAGCACTCCAAAAGTCTCCCATCGCCATTCTTACCGCCGTAGCCTACGGCGCCTGCCGTAGGTTACGGTAAGACCCGGGAAAAAAATGTGTGCCGTAAGGCAGTAGGTAACTGCCATAAGACAAAAATTTGGTTACAGGCCACCGTAAGCTACGCCGCCTGCCGTAGCTTACGGCGGCATCTGGGCGACTAAGGCTGGCCAATTTTGTTTTACTTGCAAAATGTTTACGTTTTTTTTTTAGCTTTTCTAAATTTTTTAATTTTTATTGTTTTTATAATTTTTCAAAAGCGTGTAAAATAGACCCTACCCCCGTTAAAAACCCGTGTTGTCCTTAACACTATGTTCGGGAAATTCATACGGATTTCCCCACACTTGTTTCGAACACAAGTTTTAAACGGAACGGACTTTATTCAAAGCTAAACAAACTAAACTAGATATGTACAAACACCAAACCTGGGCCTCTTTCAAGTTTCCTCATCATCCAGTGGGCGTAGAATGTAACCCACTTTGTCAAGCTCAAGATTGTTGATGTCGTTGCCTTCCAAATACGGTTTGAGCCGATGCCCATTCACCGTTTGTTGCTTATTGGTTTGCTCATCTTGGATATCGACATCTCCAAATCTCCCCACTCTTCGGATGACATAAGGACCCATCCATTTGCTCTTGAGTTTGCCCGCGAACATTTTCAACCTCGAATTGTACAACCACACCTTTTGACCCACTTCGAAGTTCTTCTTCCTTAGCTTTGCATCATGAACTTTCTTTAGTTTGTCTTTGTATGCGGATGCACATTCGTAAGCTTCATCTCTAATCTCCTCAATCTCATTTAATTGCAACTTCCGTACTCGACCCGCCTCGTCATAATCCGCATTAACAGTTTTGATGGCCCAATGCGCTCGATGTGCTAACTCCATTGGTAGATGGCACCCCTTCCCATACACCATCCGATAAGGGGTGGTACCAATTGGAGTTTTGTAGGCCGTCTGATATGCCCACAACGCATTGTCAAGCTTACTTGACCAATCTTTTCTATCCGTTCGCACCGTCTTCTTGAGGATCTCTTTAATTTGATGGTTGGACACTTCAACTTGCCCACTTGTTTGCGGATGGTACGGTGTAGCCAATTGGTGATTCACATTGTATCTTTTTAACAATTTCCCAAAATTAAAGTTCTTAAAGTGTGAACCACCATCACTTATTATTACCCTTGGCACACCGAATCGAGCGAAAATGTTAGATTGCATAAACCGGTCCCGAGCTGCTGTAAGAAACGACTGACAAAATCCTCCAAATTCGAGACAACCTACTGAAAGCTCGGAGTCGTCAGAAAAGTTATGCCGATAGACGCCGCAAGCCCCTTGAATTTGAAGTTGGTGATCACGTACTCCTAAAGGTGTCACCTTGGAAAGGGGTGATCAGATTCGGCAAGAAAGGGAAACTCGTGCCTCGATATGTTGGACCCTTTAAAATTCTGGAAAGGATTGGAAAGGTGGCCTATAGACTCGAACTACCGGAGGAGCTTAGCAACGTCCACCTGAATTTCCATGTATCGAACCGCAGAAAGTGCCTGGCCGAGCAGAATTTACAAGTACCACTTGAGGATCTACAAGTGGACGAAACATTACACTTCGTGGAAAAGCCTGTCGAGATCATGGATCGAGAAACCAAGCAGCTCAGATGCTCACGCATTCCCATTGTGAAAGTTCGCTGGGAAGGCAAACGCGGCGCATAGTTCACCTGGAAACTTGAAAGTGACATGAAGGTGAAGTATCCACAGTTATTTGTTACGCTTGCGGCCTAATTTCGGGACGAAATTCCCTAAAGTAGGGGAGGCTGTAACAACCCACGTTTTGAAGTCAAAGTACAAGTCAAAGTCAAAGTCAAAGGAATAAAAGATTGCTAAATGTGATATGTCACTCCTTGCTTAATTATTGATTGTACTCCCTGACTCGTAATCGATACTTTAATTTGTGCTACTTTAGTTCTATTATGTGGAGTAAATGCTAATAATCGAAGTTTAATCGACTATTAATCGTTAATCTATTTATCGCTAATCGCATCGCTATCGCATCGCAACTTGAATCGTAGGTTCTGAATATTGTTTTACGTGTGTGTGTTATATATGTGTTACTTGTGCATGCTTACTTATATGTTTGTGGTGATTAATCGAAAAAGCAATCACAACTCTATCGCATTGCAATCTAATCGCAAACGCTAAACGCAAAGTTAATTATGATTGTCGTATGTTAGTTAGGTTATTTGTGTAACTAGTATTTATCGCATCGCTTAATCGAAACTCGCTTAAACGTATCGCAACGCTCAACACACGAAACGAAAAGTCGTAAACCAACTCGCCGGAGCCCTTCAATCGAATGACCATTCGATCGAATGGTCATCCGTCCAGATGACCATCCGATCGGATGGCCATTGATCAGACAGCCCTTCGATCGCACACCTACACCGCCTCTCCCCTCCTTTCACCTATAAATAGCACCTGTCACATCATGAACAGTGATGTGACAGCTCCTCCTTCGACCAGCACACACTTGGGCTATTTTTCTCTCGATTCCTCACGATTCTTGTAAGTTTCTACCTCAAATCTTGTACTTCTATGATCTACACACACTTTCTCATCATTTTCACCATCGAATCTTAACTTTTCACCATGAAATCTGTCCGATTTGGGCTGTTCTAGGATGATGTCATCATGGGTTCTCATGAACTTCAAAGTGTGACCTTATTCCACCAAGAACAACTCAGATATAAGAGATTTCAACATGTTTAAATACTAATCCCACCAAATCTAAACTTAATCAAAGTGTTTCAACCTTTTCTTCAATATTCTTAACTTTCTACTTAAAACCAATGGAATCGGAGCTCATTCAGGCCATCCACTCATTCTCTAGTGAAGCGTCGGTTTGTGAACTGATTCCTATCAAAGAGACAACCGATTCATGGGTTGAACAAGAACAACCATCAAGAACAGTTAACTGACCAGACAGGGTGATTCCCATCCGATCAGATAAATTGAACTTGGTGGAGTTACCGATGTTTAACACGTTGTCATACCGTCTCGGTCAAACCGCAAAACTTAACAAAATGTTACAAGTTTCAAATGTTCAGGTCACCGAACGGATTGCCGTCTGATCGGATTGCCATCCGATCGAACGACAATCCGATCGGATGACTTGTGGTCTCAAATACTTAACACTTTTTATAAATTTTCAATACATATCATATCCAAAAGAATGGTTATCCGATCGGACGACCATCCTATCAAATGACCATCCAACTGTGGACTTGCTTTTGAAATGTCTCGCTGGAACGGATCGCCATCCGATCGAACGACCATCCGTACGGATGACCGTTCGATCGAACGACCTCAATGGTAGAGATACTTCTCTGTTTTTAAAATGCTACACCGAAAACTTCAAAGTCACAACATACACAAACACATCTATCCCAAACGAATGACAATCCGACCGAATGGCCATCCGACTAGATGACCGATCCGGATTGTCATCCGATCGAATAGCCCTTCGTCATCTAGCTCGCGACTCCGTTTTACCAACTGTTCATCGCTTATGCTATCATTCTGTAATCAATGGTGATATGAGTTGCGCATTCTACAACTCACAGTCACGTCTGTGCATATTTCATTGTCGATAACCTACCAGCTTCACTTTGCTACATGTTACATGCTGGTTATGCGTAAACCAATTTCCGCTATCTATTATACTATCAAACTTGTATGCTCACCTTTACACTATGTGTATTGACCTCTATTTTAACGTATGTGACAGGTGTTTGAGATGCTAGGATGCTTGTTATGTGGAATCAAGTTAGGAAGAGTCTAGAAACAAAACAATTTAATTATAAGTTGTCGGAACTGTAATTTATTTGTCTTTGAGAACTAATTGTCTGTAATAACTGTGTTACTTTTTATGTTACGGTATGGGACGTGATGCTTAAATAATTGGTAATCATAGTTGTTATGGAATCTGTTGGACAATCTGTTTCGCTCAGTCCCGTGTCCCGATGATTTCGCCATCGATTGGGGTGTCACAAGAAAAATCTGTTTCGCAAAAGCTGGAAAAATCTAGAAAAATCCTAAAAAAATAGAAAAAACAAGAAAAATGTTTAGGCCGTTGATCCCTAAATTTCTTAAAATCCTTGTGTCCCCAGCAACGGTGCATAAAAACTTGGTGTGTAAGGTGTGTCATGTTTTTATTGATATTTTAAGCCCATTTTACACGTTAGACAAGTTTTAAATTTATAAAACACGATATTCTACTAACACTAAACACACACATGAGCAAGTGCACCCATCGTGAGTGTAGTATAGCGTTGGTAAGATACCGAGGTCGTCCAATGTCACACCCCAACCGATGGCGGAAACATCGGAATGAGACGAAAAAATCGCTCAAAGCATCACAACACTATTGTGACAATATAATTTAAATTCAATTTCATAAATGACTAAATCCAAATACATTGTTTCAAATAAAGACAAATTGTAACAAGCATAAACCAAGATTCAAATATTGTTTATTATTAATGTGGGTTTCTACATCCATCCTAACTTGATTCTTCGTCACTTCGTTGTAACACCCTTTAAATTAAATCAAGGTTTAACTTATAGTTTACGGAAAGGATCATGTAATTAAGTTTACATATACATCGGAAATACGGGTTTATTAAAACTTTTTACAATTTAAAAGATTACAACGTAATGTAATTAAGTTCATCATTTAAAAGTAACAACGAGACGTCGTGCGGAAGCTTGTTTCTTGATCGTGTTCGGTTCTTCATTGAGCTTGATCGTCCTTCGGTACTAGAAATATACCTACAACTCATAAAACATGAGTTAGATTAGTCATACGTAGCTTAAAACGTATTTAAACGGGTTCGCAATGCATATAATATTAAAATAAACATTTTTCGAATTCTTGGAACCCGTCACGTCGCGCGACGGCTCCTTGCTTTTGCCGTTGCATAGCGCGACGCCCTGCTTTGTCCAGAATTGTTTGTTGCTGAACTGCAGATTCCCAGCTCAAAAACTCAAACTTATAATTCACAAAAACGTGCATAACTTTTGTTCTACTTATCCGATTCACGTGATTCTTTTTCTCAGGCGATGATAATTTAATTCTCCATCTTATGGAGTTAAAAATCCGACATTCAAACTAATAAAATTCTAAAATTTTAAGCATTCGGCTTATTACCCAAAAACAACATTTTTGACCCGTTTGAATTTAAGACCTCCAAACTTGTTTCTAGTTAATCATAAATCATATATCAAAGTGTTTAACTCAATTCTCTATCTCGGATTCTTAACTTTTGTGAATTACGCGGCAAACACCTAAGTTACGCGCGTAATTTATTTTGACCCAAAATTGTACATATAACTAATATCTTATTTATGCGTACCTGACTCGGTCAACATATAGATCCGTTTCATTTTTTTATACCTTGATTTTATTAGCCGCTAATTCAAAGCGACGCAATTATTCCATTTATGTTCAATCCTGTGAGCATATAACTTGACAAACAAATGTTAGTCGATATTGCCAAATGGTGTTATCATCACCATTTGGCCCGTTTGGCCTATATGACCAAACATTTACATCCATAACAAAACATGGTTTTTAACTACCAATTTGCCCATCCGACCCATTTCGGAGTTTACCATTAGATCCTCCCTTTTTTTTTACTAACCAAGGTTTTTCATCATCTTATATGTTTCGTATTATTTCATGTCGGAAACATATTCCGGGTAAAGCTTTTTATCGTACTTACAATCTATGGATAAATACATGTCTAATAAAAGGGTGTAAGTTTTTACTTACCTCGCATCCAAATTACGTTTTCTTTTTTGTACTTGCTCCGTTTGACCCGCTTCATTCCCAAGCCTCCATCTAGCTTGTCAAGAGTCAAACTATCATCATAATTCACAAGGTGGTTAGATTAGTTATTATAACCACGACTATTCCACCTTACGTATTTTCTATGTCAGAACTACTATTCGACTCCGTCCATGGTTAGTTTAACTTTTCAAAAGTTAACGACCCTTAATTATATGATATGTGCATATAAGCTAAATCGACTTCATAATTAAAATTTGTATTACCCCACATCACATGTAATTAGTCGAACTAGAAAATTACGCGTTTGATTCATAATTTCAACATATGAACATTGTGGGCATGATTTATAACATCAACAATCAAGTTTCGTATCACTGAAAATCGGCTGTTTTGGTGACCTGTTTAACTTGTTTACAAGTCGTCAAAAATTATGATTTTTTTTATGTGACGTACCTCTCGGAGGGTTAGGCCTTGTGTTAAAATTTCAAGATGTAACTCTTTACCAAGAATTCGTAAAAATTCATTTACTAAGCTGCAATTAGATTCGTCACTTCTGACTGCAGCTTACGGAAAAATTCTTTTAAAATTCTTCGTTTATCCAATTGACGAAATTCCAATTGGAGATTCTTTTAATCGTTTAAAACTATCTATAGAAAAAAATTTAGATCGTAACTAAATTCTTAAATTGAGTTATGACATTCGTAATAGGCTGCAAATTCTGCCAGAAAACGCAGCTTGAACCTTCGATACGGAAAAATTCATAAAACACTCAATTTTCGTCAAAAAAATGCGATTCCAGTGGGGTTTTAAAGATATTTCCTGGAATTACATTTTAGACTCAAGAAACACATGTTTTTGCACATTTTGTCCATGTTACAGCCAATACAAGTCGGCTGTAAATTCTGATCAGGAGCTATTTGAATTCATCTTTAAATTAAAGCATGTTCTTGGCATCATAACATTATTTTTTAGCAATGAAAACCCTAAAAACATCTCATACATGAATTTAGTATCAACAAAATCTGAATTTACTTGAGCTAAACATGATTTCAACATATACTTGTCTAGGGTTTAGTCCTAGACACTACTATGTTCCTATTTCATCCATATAACAATCATGCATCAACAATTTCCGAATTCTCTAAGTTCATCAGAATTTCAAGTAGAGATTTTCTATCAAATTTCACATACCTTATGACCCCCTTGCAATGGAGATCACCAATCTAGGCTCGGATTTCATTTTGGAATTGATCTTGACCTTCAATTTGATCTAACTTCAAGAACTAGGGTTCAATTGAGGGAGCTTGGTCGCCCCCTGTGTTTTCCTGTGACCAGACACACTTATGTGTGTGTTTGGTGTGGGTTATTTTGATTTTAATTATTCAAGTTTCTAAATTTACAACTTAGGCCCCTCAATTTTTGTTTTATTTATAATTTAGGGGTTTCCATCCATGGTTTATAAAAGGCTTACTAGTCCATGCTTCTTTATTGTTTTTAAACTAATAATTAACTAGGTTAATTACCCCTAGTTAACTTAGTGAGTCCCGGGAGTTCTAACCCGTTTATTTTAAGTTTCGTCAACTCGGCCCTTTTATCCATTTTATTTCTCGAAAGTTGTTATCCGCTTTTTAATTAATATTAGGATTGTTTATTTAAATCCTAATATTTACCGGGTTACTTTACCACTAACGGTACTTTACCCGTCTTTTAATATTAACGGGGTTTGATTACCAAACCCGTTTTCGGGGTGTTACAAGTCTACCCCTCTTAAAGAGGTTTCGTCCCCGAAACCTTTCTCACGTACTTTATTAGTTTAGATCATCTGAATCCCTAGTTTTCGGTGATCACTTGAGCATTACTCGCATATAATAATCTTACCAAAAAGTATGGTAATGTGTTTTTAGTTTTAAGGCATATGCGCCTTTCACGTGTAAGGCCTCGTAGGCCTTTACCTTCAGCTTGTATTTCTTATTCTGGTCACTTATTTGACCGAGTTGTCATCTGATTACTCGGTCGTATTTATTATTCAGCATTTTTACTTCTAGCTAATTTTATATTGACAAACGCCTTGCGTAAGTCGTAACACTATTTTGACTTCGAATGGCTTTTACTGGCTAGACTGATTTGTCGCCATCATTTTATACTCCGTTACTCGGGTATATCATATTGCCATCCCGGCCTTTTGCGTATTTTTGATTTCATTTCTCGTAACTCACGTTACAACGTGGTTAAATTCTATGTCACTTTTAGTGACCGTAATCACATCACATCTTGTTTAAGTTTATGTCGACTTTTCATTGTCGAAAATCTTTCTTTCAAATGTATCATTTCACACCTATCGGTGTTAAAACCTATATCCTTTAATATTAACTATTTCTGAGTTCGTCTCATAGTATTCATATTTGTTAAAACGTTGTTTCTTACTAAAACTGAATTTTAGTTTAACGTTTTTTTCTCTTTAGCTTATGTCAATTTACTCACATCAAGGAAATTGGCAACCAATAATTTATTCCTTTCCGTTCTTGTTTTACACTGGGAATCGTAACAAGTTCCCTCGCTTTACGCTATTGACCCGTAGGTTCTTTCACATAGCCTCACAGGCTTTTTCCTTAGATTTACACCTTCTAAGGTAAAACCCCTTCTGTTCATTTCTTTCTATTCGTGACCCGAGGGTCTTTTGGGTCCCGTAGACCTTATCACTACGTTTAATCCCGTAGGTTATGATTATCCCATAGATCACCTTTTATTCACGTCTATATTCAAATGTATATTTACACATATATAGCTTCAAGGTATCCCTTGTTATGCTTGGAATCATTTATTTTTGCTTTTGAACTTTAGTTGACCTTGACCGTAGTCTAAGGTTTCATTTGTTTACTTTCGGACTAATCTTCCAACTTTATGACTCCTTACGTCATTTACTCGTCAGTTTGTCCTACTCTTACCATTATCCGGTTCTTACCTGTACCTCTTTACAACCCGTTACCCGGGTTCTTTATCTTAATGTTTTTAACATTCTTGTTTCGCTAGTTTGCGTTTTTCCTATCTACATTCCTTTACGACCCATCACATAGGTTCATTAATATTCCGCGCTTCTATTATTCGGTTTGCGCCTATTTGTACTACCAATTTCTTATACTTTATTTGTCTCGTTTGACTTATTCATGTGAGGTTTTATCACTTATGAACGTCAAACTTCGTTCTTTATTCGAGCCGTTCACTCTAAAATAGTTGAACATAGTTATCAAAATTTCGGTTTGCAAATTGTCACCGTCTTTTAGTCATGACTCATATTTCGAGTCTTTTTACTTTCTTTTTCGCGTTCCCGTCTCTCGGTTTACGCATTCACCCACAATCCTACCCGTCCATCGGGTATCTTTACCAAAGTCATCGTCAAGTAACTATTCTTATATGGTTTTAGACATCATCTTAATTTATTTGATCGTCTTAGCTAATTCCATTGCTTTTATTTAGTCAAGTCTTTTATTCTTTTATTCTACCTCTTTGACTTGTCTGTGTGAATTTCATCACTTATGACAGTCAAACTTTATCCCTTATGCCTTAGCATCCACATTAGTTGGTTTGTATTTTCATTTACTTTAATCTTTGTCCCTTCTTTCGGGCTCGTTATTCTAACGTAATACGCTCCCTGTCATCCGACTTAAGTTTACGTTTACTATCAAACATCTTACTTGTTTGACTCATTTGGGTACCATTTAAGTTAGTCCCATTCACCCCGGCCTTACTACATCGGACGTAAATGTGTCTGCTACAAGAAGTACATGGTATCATATGCCACTACTTACTTGGCCAGAGTAAGCGATCAGCACATGATACACATGACCTTTTTATAGCTTTCACATCACACCCTATGTAAGTAATTCCTCTATTTATTTCATATCTCTGATTTCATTTAGTAAAACTATATTTAATTGCAAAACAACAACCATTAGTTTTACTGGTTTTACTTTTGTACATATAAAATGTTTTCTTTTCTATTGAACTATTATATAATCACATTCGTTAATGTGATCGCTACTTTTCTCAATAGCATTATATTGAGAGTTTTTTTTTCACTTGGATAATTACCCCCCCGTCCAAGTTTCCATATGAACTAATCCTATTATTTATTTGTTATTCATCATCGTGAATAACACATGTTCCTATTAAACTTCTCTTGGAAACATCATCCTGAATAGACATCCTATTCAGGTTTTATTAGATATATGTGACCGTCTTTCCCTACGTGTTTGTTGCATATTACTACTTATACGATTAATTTTAAAAGTGTGCACTTGGTAATGCTTGCCCTTACGGGCTTCTCTTGCCGTTATCTTTGTTCGCAATCGTCACGCGATTTAAGTCCTTAATGAGTATGCTCTGCTTGTCATACCTCGGACCGTTCCACTGTCATGTCCGTCACTTGTTACACTCTCGCCATCTTCAGGTGCGAGTATCCGTCACTAAACATTTACAAAAGTTAGTAATTTCGACATTAATAAACGCCCGTATTGTAATACAAGGCTTTTTACTATATGTGTCAACGCACGTAATTTCGTCATCTATATCAATCATTTTAATTGGGGTAACGCGTATTACACGATAACCCTATATGTTGTTTACAACACTTTTGCATGCTAAACCATTGACATACATGTAGTTATCAGATTTGTGATCAAGCCTCGAACCGAACACAATTTACTCTTTAACCATGAGCTCTGATTACCAACTTGTAACACCCTTTAAATTAAATCAAGGTTTAACGTATAGTTTACGAAAAGGATCATGTAATTAAGTTTACATATACATCGGAAATACGGGTTTATTAAAACTTTTACAATTTAAAAGTTTACAACGTAATGTAATTAAGTTCGTCATTTAAAACTAACAACGAGATGTCGTGCGTAAGCTTGTTTCTTGATCATGTTCGGTTCTTCATTGAGCTTGATCGTCCTCCGGTACTAGAAATATACCTATAACTCATAAAACATGAGTTAGATTAGTCATACGTAGCTTAAAACGTATTTAAACGGGTTCGCAATGCATATAATATTGAAATAAACGTTTTTCGAATTCTTGGAAACCGTCGCGTCGCGCGACGGCTCCTTGCTTTTGCCGTCGCGTGGCGCGATGCCCTGCTTTGTCTAGAATTGTTTGTTGCTGAACTACAGATTCCCAGCTCAAAAACTCAAACTTATAATTCACAAAAACGTGCATAACTTTTGTTCTACTTATCCGATTCATTTGATTCTTTTTCTCACGCGATTGTAATTTAATTCTCCATCTTATGCAGTTAAAAATCTGACATTCAAACTAATAAAATTCTAAAATTTTAAGCATTCGGCTTATTACCCAAAATCAACATTTTTGACCCGTTTGAATTTAAGACCTCCAAACTTGTTTCTAGTTAATCATAAATCATATATCAAAGTGTTTAACTCAATTCTCTATCTCGGATTCTTAACTTTTGTGAATTACGCGGCAAACACCTAAGTTACGCGCGTAATTTATTTTGACCCAAAATCGTACATATAACTAATATCTTATTTATGCGTACCTGACTCGGTCATCATATAGACCCGTTTCATTTTATTATACCATGATTTTATTAGCCGCTAATTCAAAGCGAATCAATTATTCCATTTCTGTTCAATCCTCTGAACATATAACTTGACAAACAAATGTTAGTCGATATTGCAAAATGGTGTTATCATCACCATTTGGCCCGTTTGGCCTATATGACCAAACATTTACATACATTACAAAACATGGTTTTTAACTACCAATTCGCCCATCCGACCCATTTCGGAGTTTACCATTAGATCCTCCCTTTTTTTTAATAACCAAGGTTTTTCATCATCTTATATGTTTCGTATTGTTTCATGTCGGAAACATATTCCGGGTATAGCTTTTTATGGTACTTACAATCTATAGATAAATACATGTCTAATAAAAGGGTGTAAGCTTTCACTTACCTCGCATCCAAATTACGCTTTCCTTTTCGTACTTGGTCCGTTTGACCCGCTTCATTCCCAAGCCTCCATCAAGCTTGTCAAGAGTCAAACTATCATCATAATTCGCAAGGTGGTTAGATTAGTCATTATAACCACGACTATTCCACGTTACGTGTTTTCTATGTCAGAACTAATATTCGACTCCGTCCGTGGTTAGTTTAACTTTTCAAAAGTTAACTACCCTTAATTATATGATATGTGCATATAAGCTAAATCGACTTCATAATTAAAATTTGTATTACCCCACATCACACGTAATTAGTCGAACTAGGAAATTACGCGTTTGATTCATAATTTCAACAAATGAACATTGTGGGCATGATTTATAACATCAACAATCAAGTTTCATATCACTGAAAATAGGCTGTTTTTGGTGACCTGTTTACAAGTCTTCAAAAATTATGATTTTTTTATGTGACGTACCTCTCGAAGGGTTAGGCCTTGTGTTAAAATTTCAAGATCTAACTCTTTACCAAGAATTCGTAAAAAATCATTTACTATGCTACAATCAGATTCGTCACTTCTGACTGCAGCTTACGGAAAAATTCATTTAAAATTATTCGTTTATCCGATTGACGAAATTCCAATTGGCGATTCTTTTAATCCTCTAAAACTATCTACAGTAAAAATTTGAGATCGTAACTAAATTCCTAAATTGAGTTATGACATTCGTAATTGGCTGCAAATTCTGCCAGAAAACGCAGCTTGAACCTTCAATACGGAAAAATTCATAAAACGCTCAATTTTCGTTGAAAAAATGCGATTCCGGTGGGCTTTTAAAGATATTTCCTGGAATTACATTTTAGACTCAAGAAAACACATGTTTTTGTCACGTTTTGTCCATGTTATAGCCAATACAATTCGGCTGTAAATTCTGATCAGGAGCTATTTGAATTCATCTTTCAATTAAAGGATGTTCTTGACATCATAAGACTATTTTTTTAGCAATCAAAAGCCTAAAAACATCTCATACATGAATTTAGTATCAACAAAATCTGAATTTACTTGAGCTAAGCATGATTTCAACATATACTTGTCTAGGGTTTACTCCTAGACACTACTATGTTCCTATTTCATCCATATAACAATCATGCATCAACAATTTCCGAATTCTCTAAGTTCATCAGAATTTCAAGTAGAGATTTTCTATCAAATTTCACATACCTTATGGTATGTGACCAATCTAGTCTCGGATTTCGTTTTGTAATTGATATTGACCTTCAATTTGATCTAACTTCAAGAACTAGGGTTCAATTGAGGGAGCTTGGTCGCCCCCTGTGTTTTCCTACGACCAGACACACTTAAGTGTGTCTTTGGTGTGGGTTATTTTGATTTTAATTATTCAAGTTTCTAGCTTTATAACTTAGGCCCCTCAATTTTTGTTTTATTTATAATTTAGGGGTTTCCATCCATGGTTTATAAAAGGCTTACTAGTCCATGTTTCTTTATTGTTTTTAAACTAATAATTAACTAGGTTAATTACCCCTAGTTAACTTAGTGAGTCCCGGGAGTTGTAACCCATTTATTTTAAGTTCCGTCAACTCGGCCCTTTTATCCATTTTATTTCTCAAAAGTTCTTATCCGCTTTTTAATTAATATTAGGATTGTTTATTTAAATCCTAATATTTACCGGGTTACTTTACCACTAACGGTACTTTACCCGTCTTTTAGTATTAACGAGGTTTGATTACCAAACCCGTTTTCGGGGTGTTACATTCGTCTATCAACCTGCAACATGTATTAAAATAACATCAACAAAAAGTTGGCGAGTATACAAGTTTAATACATAGCATAAATTAGAATAAAACGTTTAAGTACTCATATCCAACATGAACAACATGATCCAAGTTACTACTTTGACTTTCCCAATAGACTAGCGGGAGGTTAACTCGTTCAACATCGTTCAACATCGTTCAATATCGTTCAACTTAACAATACCCCAAGACTCGAAGGCATTGAGATTAACAGGTTCAACTTGCATAGCATATGAGATTAACAAGCACGAGTATGGATTTGAGAAATCCAAGAGAACGAGGAAAGCGATTGTCCTAGATATTGAAATACCACATACGATCTCGTTAAATAATATTCCTAATATTTAAGGTTTTGCAATTTAATTAATTTGTATATTATGTTTTATCTCATATAGACTTTTATTGTTATAAAAAGAAATAAAATTCATAACTTATTGACAATTTAGAGGTTCATTACGAAATAGAATAAAATATGAATAAAAGATTATAAGTATTAATTAAAAACGGAAATACTGATTTAAAACAAAAAAAGAAAAAAGAAAAACAGTATTTAAAAAGTATTAATTTTGACATCAAAATGAAAGAAAAACACCATTTAAAAGTGTTAGCCCATTGATTTAAAATAAAAACAGCAGAAAAATCGGCCAACCCGGCCCAAAGCAACCTGAACGGGACTCGAATTCAAGACCATCATGGTTTTAGATTATTATTATTTTTAAACATATACTGTTTTGGTTATCTTCTTTGTTTATAAAACTCAACGAACAGAAGACAAGAACCATATCCCTTAATATTCAAAAAGGAAGCTGTATGTTCTTGTTACATCCATTCATTATATTCATAAGAGCAAAGTCATAAGATGGATCGGCAAAAAGGAGAGAAAAAAAAAAAGAAAAGAAAAGAATGTATACCGAGATGAAAACAATCCTTGTCGCGATGTCCGTAGTTCTTCGGTTGGCTTCCGACGTGAACCAGCGCAAACCAAAAGATGATGTCCGAATTCTCATCGGCTCCGACGACGTGATTCTCGTACGTCGCCTACTTAAGGATAGTTAAATTGTGAGAGAGGTGCGTCGAGAACGGTGAGGGTGTTGAAATAGTGATCTAAGAGTTCGGTTTTATAGCCTTCGCACGGCTCGCAAAGTATGGAAATGATTTGTGATTTGATTCGTATGCGTGTCGTAAACAAGTCTAGGTTCTTGATTGTTTGCAAAAAGGAAACGCGGAAATCATATAATCTCCGATCAATCAGTGAGACAAACAAGGAAATGATAATCTGTACCCGAACTGTGTTTGGGCGGCAAACTTTGTTTTGAAAAGAATGTTATGTGTACGTGTGTATTTGGAAACATAAATCGCCGATTATCCCGGAGGAATTGTCGTCAATTAAATGAGAGAAAGGAAAAAAAAAAAATGCAGCCATGTGTTATGTACTTAGCTAATGGTGGCTCATTCATGCTCGAATCAGTAGGGTGATTGGGATTAGGGGTGCAAACAAGCCGAGCTACTCGAGCTCGGCTCGAAAAAAAGCACGAACGAGCCGAGCTTAAACGAGCTCGAGCTCGAGTCTAAAAACAAGCTCGTTTAGTAAACGAGCCCGAGCTCTATCGAGCTCGAGTCGGCTCGCGAGCCTAATCGAGCTTTCTGTTTATATATTTTTTATTATTATATTAAACATATATTTAAATAATAATAATTACCATTTATATAAATATAAAAAATAACTAAATTATATGTATAATAATAATTATGATTAATATAAATTAATTAATAAATACTAAACGAGTCGAGCCCGAGCCGAGCTCGAGCTTGAAAAAATACCTTCGAGCCGAGCTCGAGCTTTAGAAATAAAGCTCGAATCGAGCCGAGCTCGAGCTCGAGCTTTCATATGTTAAACGAGCTCGAGCTCGAGCCTGGTCGAGCTCGGGCTCGGCTCGTTTGCACCCCTAATTGGGATGTTTCAAGCATTCCATGCAATTTATTAGTTTATTTGCTTTAATTTATATGTTTTATTTCTAAATATTTTAAATAGGCATGTGGTCAAATAAAGGAAATGGTGGGGAAGGTTTGTATTTAATATATATAAAGAAAGAATTCAGTTTAGACATATTAAAATTATTTAAAAAAATGGCTTTATCTCAACATAAGGTTACCATGTCGTTTATTTGAATAATATTACTAAAATCATAAAAAAAAATATCACAAAGATCAAGTAAGTTTGAGATGTTGTTGTTATTATTATTATTATTATTATTATTATTATTATTATTATTATTTCAATTTATATAGTCAAGTAAATATAAATAGTTTAATGGATTTAAATTAATAAGGTTAAATAAGTAACATAAAGTAAAATTCGAAAATTTTCAAAACGGATCGGCTTTTGGAAACCCAATTTGACGAATGTTACATCTAAGGACACAAGAGTTTTTAGTACCGGATTATTCTCAACGTCTAATCAAATCAAAATTTTTAGAAAATGTTTTAAACATGAAAAATAAAAACTAAAATGCTGAAAAATAAAATAAAACAGATAGACAAGATTAATCACTTGGATCTGACTCGCCTTTAATGTATTCTTTGATTATTTTCGCACTTTTATACTTTTTAAAAGATTATCTTAGTTATAGTAGTAGGCATCTCTTTTAAAGATGACGTTACCCTCAACCCAGTGGTTTGAGTAAGCAAGGATACAATCCCAAAGGGTTGGAATATTGAAAGATAATTAATTAAGTTATTAATGCGAAAAGTGTTAGGCCCCTCTTTTGAATGTGACGTTACCCTCGGCTAAGTGGTTTGAGTCAGCAGGGATACAATCTCAAATAGCCGGTTTAATGTATTAATAGTAGTTTACATATGAGGGGATCAAGCCATTCGCACCACCGCCATCCAATGCCAGTGGGTATTGAAGGAGGTCCTAGTAAGCTTGACCCAGGTCCTTGCAGAATCTATACACTGAACAATGAAAGAACCTTACTAAACCATTCCCTTAACCCCCGACCAGGTAGCCAACATATCTCTATATAGACCGTAGAGATATGAATGGTGAAAATCTTTTACTTTATACAGACGGTAAAGTAATGCCAAGACATCACGAACAAATGATAAAGAAGTTTCACCTTCAACACAAGAAAGTAGTTATTAAAGTCATTAATACAAAACCAAATAAAACTGAGATTAAAAATCAAAAGTAATACATTAAATGCTTGTCTTCACCAAGTGATGTAAGAGACTTAGCCAAACATGGCCTTTGATTGACAAGAACTCTTACGATCAATCTTAGATCCCGAGACTACTACACACACTATAAGGTGGATGATGGATGATGGTGGTGGATGTGGGTGTTGTAGTGGTGGTGGAGTGGTGGCAAAGTGGGAGAGAGGTGGTTTGCCAAGGGATGCCTTTGAAGTGAACCAAACATCCCTATTTATAGCCTGAACAGTAGCCCGGCCACGGCCCCGTGTCCGCTGGACACGCTCCCGTGGCCATCCTCTTTCTCTTCCTTCATTAATTGCACTTGTCTGCATTAGGCTCCACCCGGCCCCGTGTTAGTTGGGCACGGCCCCGTGTGCAGAAGCGTATATGTACTATCAAGATTTTCAAGATTCTGCAAATCTTAGCGTTGACCACGGCCCATGCTGAGCTGGGCACGCCCCCCGTGGTGGGAATAGAAGCTTTCACAGCTTTGTCCATTTCTACAGACTCCTGACCACGCCCCCGTGTCCGCTGGGCACGGGCCGTGGTCAGCCTTCTGTTTCTTGTTTTTGCTTGGGTAGATGTTGTCGAGGGGTCGAGCATGCCACGTTTATTCCTTCTCTTTGTATTTATGTTAGTTTTTGCTGCATATTTGTTCCTTTTGTTCATTTAAGCTCGTTTGATCCTGAAAATACAAAAGGAAGACAAAAGCACACTTTTTCCAACATTAGTACCAAAAAAGGTTAGTTTTATGCCTCATTTGATTTAATTTATATGTTGCATTTTACACACATCAGCTGCAGCAAAGAAGAGACTAGCTAATGGCGTTATACGCAAATCTAAAATTTGATGATGATAAATCTCAAGAAAGTGATGAACAAAGCGATGGGTACATCTCTGATGTAACTCCACCCACGGAAGACTATTAGTTTATTTGGATTTCGTATTATTGTAATTTTATAAAATATTAATCTATGGTAATCAGTTATTAACAAAAAGACCCAAAGCGCCAAAACATGACATGGAAAAAGCCATAACGCCAAAAAAATTAACTATGTGACACAAAAAGAATTAATTCAACGAGACGAAATCTGAGAAAAACAGTAAAACGCCATGTAATTAATGATTCTAGATAACGCCAAAATTATCTTGCACGCAAAAAATGAAGCAGCATGTCAAACGTGAAAATCGGGAAAGGAGAAGAATACTAAAAAGACAAAAAAACCCCTCGGACCAAGGTCATGTCCCGCGCCACGTGTTGGGACAGGAAGCGTTCTCACCGTTCTCACACTTTTGGGCGTTTTCTCCTGATCCCGTATATATATATATATATAGGAGAGGGTTTAAATGAGAACGCTAAATATCGCGAGAACCGTGAGAACAACTGAAAAAACCACGAGAACTTGGTCAAAAACAATTCCAATTCAAAATTTCTTTTTAGACTTATCATTATTACTCGAAAACAATGTTAGAAAATAAATTTACACGTTTAAATTTACGTGAATTCGTAACTAAAGAAAATCTACACATGTGTAAATTTGTTATATTTACACATGTGTAAAAAATATAGTAAGAGTGATTTTGAGAGGAGAAATGAATTATTTTATGTTGTGAATTATTTTTTGATATTGTATTTTAATTAGAATGAGGGTTGTATTTAAAAAATTATGTTTTGATTGGTTTTTTATTCGTTCTCACAGTTCTCGTAATATTTAGTGTTCTCAAGATAACACTCCCCTATATATATATATATATGTGTGTGATGTTGACATTTAGGAGACATACATTCAAGAAAATCAAGAGCAATGGTGAAATATATGCGGATTAGACACCAAAAAATAAACACTCAAACAATAGCTACAATTTAAGGTATTTGTTTAGCGATGGCATCAGATTCCTAATTGATGGAGAAAGGTTTGGTGGCAAGAAAAGCTGCTTACAGGAGGTTGTCAAGTGTTTTCGCTCGACGACTCCATTCTTGGGTGGTTGGTTTGGCCCTTGTTCCTGTAACTCGAATCCTAGCCAGGTATATCCCATTTTAGTTTTACACCATTGTGAACCTTACGCCTTTTTTACTCTCTGATCAAGGTTCTCGGCATTGAAAAATCTTCGTAAACTAAATCACATGTGTATATGTTGACATTTAAGAGATATACAGTCAATACAATCAAGAGCAATGGTGATATATATGCGGATTAGACACCAAAAATAAACACTCAAAAATAGCTACAATTTAAGGTATGTGTTTAGTGTCGGAATCAGATTCCTAATGATGGAGAAAGGTCTGGTGGCAAGAAAAGCTGCTTCCAGGAGGTTGTCAAGTGTTTTCGCTCGACGATTCCATTCTTGGGTGGTTGGTTTGGCCCTTGATCCTGTAACTCGAATCCTAGCCAGGCATATCCCATTTTAGTTTTACACCATTATGAACCTTATCATTTTTAACTCTCTGATCGAGGTTCTCGGCATTGAAAAATCTTCGTAAATCAAATCACACGTGTATATGTTGACATTTAAGAGATATACAGTCAAGAAAATCAAGGGCAATGGTGATATATATGCGGATTAGACACCAAAAAATAAACACTAAAAAAACCGCTACAATTTAAGGTATGTGTTTAGTGACGGCATCAGATTCCTAATTGATGGAGAAAGGTCTGGTGGCAAGAAAAGTTGCTTCCAGGAGGTTGTCAAGTGTTTACGCTCGACGATCCCATTCTTGGGTGGTTGGTTTGTGTTGATACACTTTTTGTGGACGCGACTCGGCTCGGTTCGACTCGGTTCGGTTCAACTTGGTTTCGACACGGTTAGGTCCGGCTCAAGCTTGACGTCACGACATTCCTCTGTCGTGCGCCCCAGAGTTGGACACGCAAAGCACGGAGCGCCGCAAACCAAGTCCCGATGACACATCACCATGACATCATCATTGTGATTTCATTCTGATGTCATAGTTGAATTGGTGAAAGATTAGTCAACAAAATCATATCTGGGCCGTAACTCTTTCATATGGGACGAAACTTGAATTGGGCCTTTGACTTGAATTTGGGCCAAATCTTCATACGACGAAACATCAATGATTTCAAAATGAGAGTGACGAAACTCTAAGGTTTCGTCACTTGTAAGGTTTCGCCGGGTCACTTTTTAGGTTTCGTCATGGTCTGTGTCTTGTACCTATAAATACCCCTCATAGTTTCTGTGTGAAACTGATGAGTATGAGAGAGCTGTGAGACTTTGAGAGAGTCTGTAAACATTGTTTGTATATGTTTGTGGTTGTACTCATCCCTAATCAATAGATATTGAATCTTTGGTTACGCGTGTGTTTTACACTGTGTTTGGTTTGCACCGTCACGGGGATTCCGCACCCGTTACCGTGTTTGTGATAAACAAGGATAGGTTTTCGTATCGGATCCACCAAGAAAAACGGGACCTACAATTGGTATCAGAGCCTTGGCTCACTTTCCTTGTTTAAAACCAAACATAGTTAGGTTTTTATCAAGTGTTGTTGATTTTCTGAGATTTGTTCTTAAAATTCATATTTTTCTTGAAAATAAATCTTAAAATCAGTTGATCTTGTTTGTTTGCTAAAAGTTTTATCAAAAACCATGTTTGTGTGCATCTTTACATATTAAAACCGGGTTTTTAGTGAAAGTTTTAAGCAAACTCGTGACCGGAATCTTCAAACCTTCATCTTGTTCTTCAGTAATATTCAAAGTGTTCATCATAATATCAACTTTTTGATCCTTTATAAAGTCACTATATAAGTTGTTGGTGGATTTTAAAAGTTTTAAAGATAAAAGGAAAGTTGATTAAAATATATTAAGTTGACATTTTGGGTTTTCAAGGTATGATGAGCATGGTCTAGTTTGAAAATTTGGTGCATGTCAGAGAAAGATAAGATTTCATCTTGAAAATATCTCACCAACTCACTCCCAGATCTTATCCAATATATCTATTTGGTTTCGTCATTCAAAATCAAAAGCCCACTAAGTTTTCGTCGTCTTATTATATTCAGTTTCGTCTCACACACACATTAAGGTTTCGTCGCAATACAAATCAATCAGGTTTCGTCAGTTTCTAATGAGTTTCGTCGTTCACTTATTAAATAAGTTTCGTCGTTCTTTTATTAAAATAGGTTTCGTCGTTCATTTTTTTAACACAAGTTTCGTCAAAGGATTTCAATAAAGAAGGTTTCGTCAAAACCAAGGTTTTGTCATTTGTTTAATATTCAACAGAGTTTCGTCGAGTTAATCAAAGTTTAGTCGAAATCTATTATCATTAAAGTTTCGGTTTCGTCGAACAGTTTCTTTAATCACTAGTTTCGTCAATTTGAGTTTGTCACAAAAGTTTTGCCAAAATTTGGGTTTCGTCGAAACTTGTTAAAGTTTTTAACAGAGGCTCTGTAAAAGTGATTTAACTGTCTGTTTTCAAGTGTGTTATCAGGTATTCTACTTCATATATCAAATATGAGCAGTACGAGTCCATGGGATTGGAGTACGGACCCACGACCAGGTCAAGGTCAAACTTCGATGGCCGCATATTTAATGAATTCCGTGCCTCAACAATCAATAAGTACGAGTCCACGGGATTGGAGTACAGACCCACGACCAGGTCAAAATCAGACTTCGATGGCCGCATATTTAATGAATTCCATTCCTCAAGCCCAACCTCCACCTCAAGTTACCACTACTCAACCACAGTTCAATCAAAGTGCTTATCTTTCACGATCTCAACCCCAACCTCAAGCCCAACTGTGACAACCCGAGTTTTCAAGGTCTCTATTCGACTTAACTTAGTACTTAATTGCAAGTGTGTCTTTATATTTATTTGATGTGCAATATACGTGTTGTTTATATATTCTTGATGTGCATTATATGTGTGCATGTTAATAATATGCTTAGTATTAATATTATGTTTATATATTTAAAAACAACGAAATGGAGCTTTGGCCGAAAACAACCCCACCCGAAATCACCCCTAGCCGAAAACCCTTCCCCCCTGCGAAATCACCCTTTGCGAAAACACTAGGTGTTTTCGTCAAGGTGGTGGCCGGCGAAAACAGGAATGGGCCTTGGCCCAGTGACGATCTGTTATATGTTTTGACTTCCAACCTTTACGTGAAACTGTTAATCGGCAAACCCTAGACACCTCTCATCCTCTCTCTCACTCCCCTTTGAAACCCGACGGTAGTTTTGAACAATCGAGTCCCATACATCAATCGAAGTACCACCTTTTCTTCTTAGGTTAGTAATCTGTTATTTATGATTTTTGATTGAAATCACTTGACTAATTGTTGACATCACGAATTAACTGTTAGTGGGTAATGATTATGAGCATATGATTTGAATTGATTTGTATGATAAGGATACTTATAATCTGATGCTATGTGATTATGTTGTGCCTTTCCATGAATGATCTGATGATTGTATGATGATCTTGATTTCACGATGATTTAGTAAATTATGTGATTGTGTAAATGATTCTGGTTGAACGATGAGTTACTGAAGCCGTCAAGATTGTTAGTGATGATTAGGGTTTTCATATGATTATGCATAACTGTTACTCAAATGGATTGCATTGATATTAATCGTATGATAAAAATGATGTTTAGAATCATGTAACTGTTAGAATGTATTTAGGGTTTTGGGAATACGTAACTGCTGTTGATGATGATGATGTAACCAACGAAAACACAGGGACCACGAAAACACAGGGACCATGAAAACACAAGAGTTAGACGAAAACACTAGGTGTTTTCATCACACCTTATGTTCGACGAAAACCCAAGGGTTTTCGCCACTAGGGATTCGCCAGAAAAGGGTTTTCGCCACTAAAGTGTTTTCGTCACATATGATTTTGTGTGTATCCTGGCACAGTAACACTGTTAGTTTATTAACACTGTTAGTTATCAACTATGTTTAGTCTATTAACTGAGTTAAGTTTATTAACTCTGTTAAATTATGTAACTCTGTTAAGTATGTAACTCTAATGGTTGTTAACCCTGTTAGTTAATTAACTCTGTTAGTTTATTATTCCTGTTATGTATGTTAATCCTGTTAAGTTTGTTAACTTTGTTAAGCCTGTTAACTCTGTCAAGTATGTTAGAGAATAACCATGTTAGAATAAACTGTGGAGGACATTTATGTGGAGCATGAATCGCATGAATGTGATTAATTGTCTATGTGATGCATGATGTGAACTGCCAAACACACTTTGTGACATAGATTGCATGTGAATCTTTACGAACTTAAACTGATTGTGTATACGTGCATAACTATAGGACTTGACTGATTATTTGTGAGCACATAGTTTAGCATACCGAGCAAACCAAGGTGAGTTCACACTTTCTACAAGGAATGGGATTCCCGGTGGTTTGGGAATGGGTTAATAAACTAAAACGGAACCTATATATCCTCCTTGGGTAGGATATGTACGGCCATCCTCCTTGGGCAGGATGCCACCATAAATCCTGCGTATTCTCCTTGGGTAGAACTACGTACGTTCACCCTCCTTGGGTAGGACAACAACCTTAAACTTACTAGACAAAACTCTATCATGAAGTCCCTCATTCTTTTATCGACTTAATCGCCGAGGCCGATGGCGAGCGGGTCATTAGTTAATAGCGCTATTAGGTTTGACAAATCTCACACCGTGTCGTTGGAACGGGCGTGTACTAATGGACTATGGCAAACTGTCAGTGATGATAGACACTGATGTAGGGCACAACTTATTTTCGTTAGTAGTCGATATGGTACGGTCTAGTGGTTCACATGGGAAGCCCCCACTGATTATGGTTATGGTTTGGGAAACAAAAGTACTGGTTAACTTGTGGGTTACGAACACAACTTATGATTTCAAAACAAACTGGTAAAACTAAACAACCAACTGTGAACTCGCTCAACTTTGTTGTTGACTCGTTGTTACATGCCTTGCAGGTCGTTAGGTACTTCTGGAGCTTGCACGGGGAGGCGTGATCATTATGGGATATGGACTGTTATGTCCTACACTTAACATTTGAACATTAAACTATGTTTTGGGTATTTACACATTACTATGCTTCCGCTGATTTCTTAAACATGTTTGGTTTATTTTGAAACACCAATTATATTGGGTTTGGTTTTTATTTACTTAATGGTATTGTTCAATATGATTGGTGGCTTGATCCTGGTCAGTCACGCCTCCAAGCGGTGATACTCCGCGAGTGGATTTTGGGGGTGTGACAGATTGGTAACAGAGCCATTGGTTATAGTGAACTTGGTTTTAAAAAGGGGAAAAGCTTTTTGGTAAAACCAGACTATAACCTGTACAGTGCTCAACGATCCACAACGACACTTCGCTCCACGTGCAAGGCTCAACACTATAGGTGATATGATTTATGTTTGTATTGCTTACTTGTTAATTACATAGTACATTGCTCATAGTATGCTTAGATAAATGTAACAACTACTGCTTGAAAGACATGCGTGCTTACTCTCTTCTGTCATCGCACTTTTGCGATACCCTTTCTCACACATGTTTCCTTTGATCAATGAACAAGTTACATCAGCACTCGCAGCTGCTCAGGCAGGAGGTATAACCTGCCATTGCAACTTACTCTAGGGTCTTTAAATCCTACTTTCATAAACCAACACTTGTGCTTAACTTTGTTTATTCTTACACACACGACAGGTCAACACGCTCAGCCTCCTGCGTGCACTTTCAAAACTTTTATGGACTGCCGACCTGCTACTTTCAACGGCACTGATGGAGCTGTAGGTCTCCTCCACTGGTTTGAGAAGCTCGAGTCTGTCTTCGAGATGTATGAATGCCCTGAGGAACGTAGGGTGAAATATGCCACTGGTACTCTCGAGGGCATAGCGCTCACGTGGTGGAACGCTCAGGTTCAAATGCTGGGGATAGTTGCTGCTAATGCCACCCCATGGAACGATTTCAAGGAACTGATCAAAGAAGAGTACTGTAATCGTGATGATATTCACAAGTTGGAATTCGAGTTCTTCAACTTGAAGATGACAGGGTCGGAAATTGAAGCGTACACGAAAAGATCAAACGAGCTGGCAATCTTGTGTCCTACTATGGTAGATCCTCCTATCAAGCACATCGAGCTGTACCTCAAAGGTTTAGTGCCAGAGATCCAGAGTCATGTGACCGCAGCAAACCCCGCCACTATCCAGCAAGCTATTCGTGTGGCTCATCGTATCACCGATCAGGCTGTCGAGTAGAACAGACTGCCTAAGCGCATTGGTACTGCTACTACTTCTGATGCCCCCAGTGACAACAAGCGCAAATGGGATGGAGTCTCAAGCAAGGTTTCGACATCAGCTCAGTCTCAGCAGCGAAAGACTGATGACTACCAGAGTCCTGGTCAGCAATCTTCTGGTAGTCAAGGGCAGGGTGGATACAGGGGAAACCACCCCAAGTGCAACCGATGCAACAGGCATCATAGTGGGCAGTGCAACAAGGGTCGTTGTCTGAGGTGTAACAAGTTTGGTCATGAAGCAAAGGATTGCAGGGGCGCACGACCCGTGAATCAGAATCATCAACAGCAACAGCAGGCTCCACAGAATCCGCCGCAGCAACAGCAGGGTAACAGGGGATGCTTTCAGTGTGGTGCTGAAGGTCACTTCAAAAGAAATTGCCCCCAGTTGAACCAGAATCAGAATAACAACAAAAATCAGGGAAACGGAAACAACAATAGGGGTAACAACGGGGGAAACAATGGAGGCAATGGTGCCAGGGGGCGAGCTTTTGTGATTGGTCAGGGTGATGCAAGGAATGATCCCAACGTCGTGATAGGTAAGTTTTTACTGGATGACTTTTACGTTAATATTTTATTTGATTCGGGTACCGATACTAGTTATGTGTCTCTAAAGGCTAGTCAAATGCTTAAGCGCGTCCCAACACTTTTGAACACCAAGCACATAGTAGAACTAGCAAACGGTAAAAGTCTTGAGGCCACACACATAGTTAAGGGTTGTAATCTAGTCTTAGCTGGTCAAACCTTCTCTATCGACCTCATTCCTATTGTTTTGGGTAGTTTCGACATTGTTGTTGGTATGGATTGGTTATCGCAACATCGAGCAGAGATCCTTTGCAAGGAAAAGATTGTCCGCATTCCTCGTTCAAATGGAGAACCTTTAGTGATTCATGGCGACAAGGGTGGTGCTGTTGTGGGCATCATTTCTTTCCTTAAGGCCCAAAAGTGTTTGCGAAAGGGCCACACTGCTATTCTAGCCCTCGTGACTGACACCTCAAAGAAAGAGAAGAAGATGGAAGATATTCCAGTCGCACGTGACTTTCCTGAGGTATTTCCTAAGGAATTACCAGGTCTTCCACCCCACCGTCAGGTTGAGTTTCAAATCGAGCTAGCTCCTGGAGCAGCACCAATAGCTTGAGCACCCTATCGCTTAGCTCCATCGAAACTTGAAAAACTGTCCACGCAATTTCAAGAGCTCTTGGATAAGGGTTTTATTCGTCCTAGCTCTTCGCCTTGGGGAGCTCCAGTATTATTTGTGAAGAAGAAAGACGGTACTTTCAGAATGTGTATCGACTACCGCGAACTCAACAAGGTGACTGTAAAGAATCGCTATCCACTTCCACGTATTGATGACTTGTTCGATTAGTTGCAAGGGTCGAGCTACTATTCGAATATTGACCTGAGGTCAGGCTACCATCAACTGAGAGTTCGAGACGAAGATATCTCTAAGACAACATTCAGGACTCGTTATGGGCATTATGAGTTCCTGGTTATGCCTTTTGGATTGACGAACGCTCCTGCAGTCTTCATGGATCCTATGAACAGAGTGTGCAAGCCCTATTTGGATAAATTTGTTATTGTATTCATCGACGACATCCTGATCTATTCTAAGAGTCAGGAGGAACACGAGCACCATCTACGGCTTATCTTAGAACTCCTCCGAACAGAACAGTTGTACGCCAAGTTTTCTAAATGCGACTTTTGGCTTCGTGAAGTCCAATTTCTAGGCCACGTGGTAAACAAGGATGGGATTCATGTCGATCCATCCAAGGTAGACTCGATCAGGAATTGGCCTGCACCCCGTACACCAACTGAAATTCGCCAATTCTTGGGTTTGGCGGGTTACTACAGAAGGTTCATCAAGGATTTCTCCAAGGTTGCACAACCACTCACCTCGCTAACGCAGAAGGGTGTCACCTATCGTTGGGGTAATGCACAGGAATCAACATTTCAGCACTTAAAGGATAGACTTTGTAGCGCACCTATTCTCTCATTGCCAGAGGGCACAGAAGATTTTGTGGTTTATTGTGACGCGTCAATTCAGGGTCTTGGTTGTGTGTTGATGCAACGGGATAAAGTCATTGCTTATGCATCGCGTCAACTTAAAGTTCACGAAAGGAACTACACGACACACGACTTGGAATTAGGGGCAGTGGTTTTTGCTCTCAAGATATGGAGACATTACCTGTACGGTACCAAGTGCACCATTTACACCGATCACAGGAGTCTCGAGCATATCTTCAAACAGAAGGAATTAAACATGCGACAACGTCGATGGGTCGAGCTCTTGAATAATTATGAATGCGCGGTCAAGTACCATCCGGGCTAAGCCAATGTTGTGGCTGACGCTCTCAGCCGAAAATATACAACACCTAAACGCGTGCGTGCATTAAAACTTACGATCCAATCAAGTCTTCCACCTCAGATACGAGATGCACAGGTCGAAGCATTAAAAGTAGAAAATGTCAGGGCGGAGTCCCTACGTGGATCAAGGAAATGATTAGAACAAAAGGAAGACGACGCTTACTATGTTACAGGGCGCATTTGGGTCCCACACTATGGAAACTTACGCGAGCTTGTGATGGATGAAGCACATAAGTCTCGTTATTCGGTACATCCTGGTTCTGATAAGATGTACCACGACATAAAGACTACATACTGGTGGCCTAGCATGAAAGCCCATATAGCAACCTACGTTGGCAAATGTTTGACTTGTGCGAGAGTCAAGACTGAATACCAGAAATCATCGGGCCTACTCCAACAACCAGAGATTCCGCAATGGAAATGGGAGCAAATTTCCATGGATTTCGTTACTGGCATGCCTAGATCTCAATGCGGAAATGACACTATTTTGGTGATAGTGGATCGATTAACTAAGTCTACACACTTTTTGGCTATCAAAGAAACAGACAAGTTCTCTACTTTATCAGACATTTACTTAAAGGAAGTGGTTTCGAGGCACGGGGTGCCAACCTCCATTATTTCTGATCGAGTTGCGCGTTTTACTTCTGAACTGTGGCAAGCTATGCACAAGTCCTTTGGCTCACGTCTAGACATGAGCACAACATATCATCTGCAAACAGATGGGCAGTCTGAGCGCACTATCCAAACCCTTGAAGACATGCTTAGGGCATGTGTGATTGATTTTGGTAACGGCTGGGAAAAACATCTCCCGTTAGTGGAGTTTTCGTATAATAACAGTTACCACAACAGCATTCAAGCCGCTTCGTTTGAGGCATTGTACGGGCGTAAATGCCGATTACCTCTTTGTTGGGAAGAAATGGGTGACAACCATATCACGGGTCCAGAACTTGTAGTAGACACAATGGAAAGGATTGCACAGATACGACAGCAAATGGCGGCCGCTCGTGATCGTCAGAAAAGCTACGCTGATAAGCGCAGGAAACCACTCGAGTTCCAGGTTGGGGATCGAGTGCTACTCAAAGTCTCACCTTGGAAAGGTGTAGTTCGTTTTGGCAAACGAGGCAAACTTAACCCGCGATACGTTGGACCTGTCGAGATCATAGAGAAAATAGGCAAAGTGGCCTACAAACTAAACCTACCCGCAGAGCTCAGTGGAGTTCACAACGTATTTGACGTGTCAAATTTGAAGAAGTGTCTGTCAGATGAGACCCTCATAGGGATGGCAATGGGTCGGGTTTGGGACGGGTTTAGGTAAGCCCAAACCCAAACCCGATTAGATAAACCTATCCCAAACCCGTCCCAAAACCCGTCGGGTTTCTATCGGGTAAATACCCATCGGGTATCGGGTATACCCACGGGTTTCAGGTAAACCCATTAATCTAAAAAAATACCCGTTGGGTATAGACGACCCAAACCCGTCGGGTAACTACTAAAGCATTGTCATTATGAAAATATATCAATTAATGGCAAATTATATAAAATAAAATACCTCAATGTAAACAAAAAAAATTCAATTCATAGATGACAAAAATAGTGCAAAGTCGATGTTTCACGATTGTTAGTACAAGAGGACAATGTTGATGTTTTAAAAAAGTTGCACCAAATGATTACAAAAAAGAAAGTGTATGCCATTCGCCCATTCGTGAAGACCATGTAGACGTGTAGTCATGTTTGCACCCTCATTCCTTCAAATTGTTTTCCTCTAGTTAAACAAATAAAAGAATACACCATCAAATAAATCATAACTAAAATAACATAATAAACACAATAAATTTGGAACATAAAATGTATAGTTACCTCGTCACTATCATCATAGTCTTGCTCAATCGTTTGACAATATGCTTCGGTTTCTTTTGAACAAGTTGCGATGTATATGAAAAAATAAACACGATCATTATATAAAATTAATTTTATAAAAGTAAGCAAATGTGGTTACCTCTTATCTCATTTAACAACCAACTTTGAACACACATCAACGCTTCCAATGTGCTTGGATGATGACGACTACGATGAGGGCTTACCAATATGTTATATGTGATGTCTGCGTATGAGTTTCAAAGCATGAAAGCAAACCCATTGGCCACTATTGATGAAATATTTATTGTATCTAATTTTTCTTTTTTAAATCTATCTTAATAACTTAAATATAAAACATAATTAAACAAAGGGAGAAACACATAGCAGTTAGCACTGAACTAAAAAAAAGAAACCAACACCACTTTCTTTAATTCTTGAGTAAATTACAAGTTTTTTCCTTTACGTTTACACAAAATTGCAGGCGCTGTCCTTTAGCGCAAAAGTTGACAAGTTTTGTACTTAATGTTTCAAAATCTTACATGTTATGTCCTTTAGGCCAAACCCAGTTAAATTTTTTAGTTAAATCTGATCACCCAAGGGTATTTTAGTCCTTTTAGTTACTTATTTAAAATTATCTAATAAAAATAAAGAGAAAAATGCCCGGATAGTCCTTGTGGTTTCGCCTTTTTTCACCTATAGTCCCCAACTTTCTAAAACTACCTGAATAGTCCCCAAGTTTTCATTTTTTGTTCCCGGATAGTCCCTGGGTCTAACTTCAGTTACTTTTCTCTGTTAAAATGATGTGAAATCACAAAAATACCCTTTCCTTAAAAGGCCAAACCATAGGGACTATCCGGGCATCTTCTTCATTTTTATTTATAAAACCCCACCACCACACTTCATCTTCAACCTCCACCCACCATCACCCTCCTCCACCCTCCACCATCACCGCCACAATCACTCTGCTCAAATCTAAAAGAACAGAAGTGAGGGATTACCGATTGAACTCGACTGACCCGGATCTGAACCAATCGATCCGAATCTGAATCGAGCCGCGTGAGTCGAAACCGGAAATCATGGCATTCCAAGAAACTACATTCTCAAGGGCATATCGTTGAAAATTGTGAAAGCAGCATCCAGAAGCCCACGTTTGCAGTAGAAATCGACAAGTGAGTTTCCTACAGAAACATGTTTTTCATAAAGTTTACCTGATTTGGCATAAGAATGGATCCATTGGCCGACGTCATCTTCCCCCAAACGAGCACAAACCGGAAGCATAGTCACCACTGTCGCCTCATCAGGCTCAAAACCATTATGACACATCTCATGAAAAACTTTCAAAGCTTCACCCTCTCGCCCACTTTTGGACAAGCAAGACAACATCGTATTCCACGAAACTATACCCCTCTCTCGCATCTCCTTAAAGAGGTTATAACCCATGTCCACGTTTCCATTTTTACAATACCCACTAATCATTAAATTCCAGACGATAACATCTCTCTCACGCATTTCGTCGAACACCTTCTTAGCATCATCTAATTTCCCGGAATTAACATACAATTCAACTAATCCAATCCTAACAGCACGAAAGCCGTGAAACCCGAGTGAAAGGACTTGAGCATGCACCGTTTTCCCGAAGTTAAGATCGCAAAGATTGGAACAAGACTTGAGTATAGGAGCAAAAGTGAATTAATCAGGCCAGATTCGACGTTTCTTCATGTGAGAAAACAAGTGAAGTGAGTAGTTATGAGAAGGGGGTGACAAAGAGTAGGCTTTGATGATTGAATTGAAGAGGAGGATGTTGGGGTGTTGGGTTTGGAGAAAGAGGAGATGGGCGTAGTCCATCTGGCGGAGTGAGGCGCAAACGTAGACGAAGTGAGAGAGGATGAGGTTGGATTGATGGAGGTGGTGGCGGAGGAAATGAGCGTGAATTTGGGTAAGATGGATCCGACTGCGGTGCCCATGGAGGAGGTGGAGGATTCTTCGTTCCATCTCCCTCGCAGTCTTCATTTCATTTTATATAGACATCAACAACACTTCCATTTTCAATGCTGCTGTTTTCACTTGGCGGTGATGGTGGAGAGTGGAGGAGAGTGATGGTGGGTGGAGGTTGAAGATGAAGTGTGGTGGTGGGGTTTTATAAATAAAAATGAAGAAGTTGCCCGGATGGTCCCTATGGTTTGGCCTTTTAAGGAAAGGGTATTTTTGTCATTTCACATCATTTTAACAGAGAAAAGTAACTGAAGTTAGACCCAGGAACTATCCGGAAACAAAAAATGAAAACTTGGGGACTATTCAGGTAGTTTTAGAAAGTTGGGGACTATAGGTGAAAAAAGGCGAAACCATGTAGGTCCCCTTGATTCGTATGGATCTTCACAGAATTGTCTTTCCAATCAAGAGTGCGGAATCCTCTTGATCAGAATAAGCAGAAAACGTGTAGGAACAGCAAGATAGCAATTCACCTTCAAACCGGGTTTCTATTGATTATCCAAACAAACGTTTTACACTTAATCAAACCCTAACCACACACAATTTCGTCCAAGCACAAGCTCTCACGAAATTCTGTCTCTCAAAATTGTTTTGGCTGATTAACCTAAACCCTAAAGCCTAACCTTGTTTATATAACACAAGGTTTCAACTTTAGGCATGGGTTTCTACATGGGCTAGGCCCAAATCGTCCCCCATCACCCAATGTGGGTTTTGTTTAGCCCAAACTCTATTAACTCACTAATACAAAGCTAAACCCGCTAACTGTTTATCGTTTATCTAATTACAAGATATCCAAAGACCAAATCTAAGCTGTTGTCACAAACATGCACCAACAAACTCCCCCTTGACAATAGCTTCATAAAATAACTTTGTCTTTAGTCATCTTGCAATCTTAATGTAGTCTTGCACTGTCTTTGGTCTTTGGATAGCTTCAGCTTCAACAGCTTCTGTCAGCAACAGACTCCCCCTAAGCTGATGCATCCAATCACCAAATCTTCAAAAACTTTAGCGTTTGAGTAAACTCCAGTTCAGCATTTGTAAAGCAATCTTCAAACTCTTCATCTTTGTCTACAATGTAGAAAGGAGGTTCTACCATGCATCCAATCAAACTCTAATCTTCACAGCAACTCATCACTTTAACTTCTCAGCAACACACTGCTTCAATCTGTATACTATAAAACAAACATCTCGAGAAACCATAAGAATTTTTCAACAAAGTTAAATAAATTATTATTTTTCAAGAGATAGTTAAACTGTATTACAGATTAAGCATCTTCAACTTATCACCAACACGCAAAACTTTTTAATCACACACCCTATAACCCGCATGATTTAAAATTTTGAACTCACTTTCTAACACCGTCTCCCCTTATCAGTAACAATTCCTCCAAGAATAACAGTTTTCCGTACGTTAAGAATTTTAAACAGAAAAAGACACTATTTTTGGATTTTTTGTATTTTTCTGAAAGCAAGTAAATAACAAAAGCAATAAACACTCTATTTTTGTGAGAATCACTGGTAAGAAGATCATATCAACAAAATCAAACTGTTTCACACTATTAGATAATTCTTTATTAATTTTTCGTGAAAAGCAGTCCAAGACGATTACCGGTATGTTTGTCCACTTAAACAAAATGCATGAACATTTCAAGTACCATTACCGTATGATACGTTAAGGTAATTTTATTACTGATATATTAGTGTGTCCCACTTCAGGATATACCCCCGCGATCAAGGTATGCACAAAGATTCATCGTAGTAGGTGAGTATACTGATGTCATCCTTTAAGATATCCTGACAATGTCTAGGTCTGCATATAATCTGTTTTATCATGTTTTGATTGCTTAACAATGAACACCCAAATAAATACTAATGAAATCCTAGAAATATAAACAACACACTCTATCATGCAAGTATCTTCCCTACCACATATTTCACAAGTCCAATCCAGATTTCTGAAATCTTAACTGGGAATAGGTTGAGAAGAGAACAGAATAGATCTTTAGTAGAGATGGTATAATATACACATCAAATGATTTGTTCTCAGTTTGATATAGGTTTCTTGGGTTTCTTTGGGCACTTGAGGGCCTCTTTCGGGTGTATTAGATCTATAGCGCGACAACGTACAGCTAGGTCAGCATGTATCTGGATGCAGCAGAAGCTGTCGTTGCCTAGCACCTCCAGGTCAGCATATATCTGGATGCAGCAAAGGAGGTACACGACTTTTTTCAGAGAAGATTTCAGAATCAGATCAAAATTGTGTGTATCGGGACAACATACAGACATTCAAATAGAAATGTGCTAATTCCAAGTGACTTTCTTTCCTGGGGTCATGTACAATTTTAGTTCTGAATAGAAGGACAGTCAAGATATCCCAAGATGAAATAACAGTATAAAGACCCAAAACTTCAGATTTTGGCAATCTATCAACGCAAGATTTAAGGTCATTAAACCGTACACCACTGATGTGTTCCCCACTCATACACAGTTCAGTTAAGTTTATATCACATTGGTAAGTTGATTATTTCATGCTTTTTGCCTACTGGTACATCATATAATGAAGCTGCTATCACACTTAAGCAATTTAATTTCATTTCAACGTGACAGTCTAACTTGCCGATGTACTATCATTTCTTCTTTTTCACACAGTGATAACTCATTTTTGATTTTCTATTTTTTTATGTTTTTGATTTTTCAATTTTTTTTATTTTTGATTTTTAAGAAAAGCAATAAACTATTTACAAAAATTCTTATGAAAAACCAGTTATTCAGGATTCCTCATCCCGTTGAGTTCGACTAAATGTTCAAAGCGAGCCCTGTCAAAAGCTTTAGTATAAAGATCTGCCAGGTTATCTAGTGTGTCGACTCAGCACTTTGAACTTCAATTTAAAACAATCAATATAAATATATCAACAATCTCACATCCCCCTTCATGTGCCTAGAGCAGCCACTATCAACATACCATAAGTTGATAATCCTCCTTAGCAGCTCATGCACACACCAACTAAGAAATTAGTTAGATTGGGGGACCCCAATCCTTAATGGTCTTGGGTCGTCCAAATTCACCAACCACTGGAACATCCATCCAATATCCATTACTCCTAACTGGAGTCTTGGATCTCAGACCTGTTGATGGAATTTGATTTTGATTTCCATAAGGTCTTTGGTCCTGAGGGTTCCTATATGTGTTTGGACTATTTGACCTTTGAAAATTTTGATTTTGATATCTTGAATTTTGATTCCAAGAAGCTTGATTATTATAATTTCTAAAGCCATTGTTATAAAAAGTTCGACCACCATAATTTTGGTATCGATTTTGATATTGACCTTGACTTCTGAAATTATTAGCATTATAATTGTTCATTCTTGGTGAACTGCTTCTAGGTCTGTCAAATCTGCCTGGTGGAGATCTAGGCTGAAATCTTGGTTGGTTTCTTTGAAAACGAGGAACTTGTGGAGTTCCTTTTTCAGCCTTATCTACACCAACAGCAACATTTTCTGGTTGCTTAAGAGCAGATTTCTTTGAAGAATTTGAACCTTTCTCCTCACTATCACCTTTCTTCTCTGGTAATTTCCCTCTCTGTTTTTCACTAAGTTGTGCTTCACTCTTTTTGTTAGGACAGCAGCTAGCTACATGTCCTTTAATGTGACATTTGAAGCACGATCTCCTTTTCAAAGACTTCTTAGCTGGAGTCTCTGATGTAGATCCCTTATCAGATGGTGATGATCCCTTAGATGAACCTTGTTTAGTTTGCTTGATTTCAGATTTTTCTATGTTCTTATTTTTTGCAAACTCTACATTCGAATCATTTTCAATAACAGCAGTTTTGTTTTTCATATCACTACCTTGAACAAAATTAATCTTTTTGACAAAAGCTTGATTTTTATTCTTAGGCGGTGAATTTTTCCTTTTCAAAGGTTCCCTGTTATTGTTTTCCTTAGCCTCATCACTCTCAGATCCATCACCTTTACTTGATGTGGATGCGAAACTACTAGGTGCAGATGCCATAAAGTTTGCTAGCTCATCTTTACTAGGCAGGAATGAATAGTCATGACTAAGAGGAGGTGGAACTTCATTAAAGCCCTGGAAGCCCACACTGGTCTTGTCATTACTCTTCTTTAACCCACCCATCATGTGTTTCATTACAAAAGACGAATCTCTGAATTGACTCAATTTCTTTTCAAGTTCAACAATTTTGAGTTGTGCATCTGACAACTCTTTGCATTTTTCAGAAATCTCTTTTGTTTTCTCAGCCATCATGTCATGAGCTAAATCTATTACTTGAAGTTTTTCATTTAACTTGCATGTTAAAGCTTCAATTTCACTCTCATAACCTCTTATCTTCTTCAAGTATGTAGATTCATTTCTTTTAGCAAAAAAGTTTGCTTCTTTTATGTTAGACATCTCACTTACCAAACTTTGGTTTTGTGTTGACAACGTGTCAACCTCACCCTGTAGTTCACGACATCTCAAACATACAGAATTAGATTGTACCTTTTCCTCATGAACTTCTGTATTTTCATCAGCAACAACCTGTTCAGCTTCACTCTCTTTCTCTACTTCAGCATCCACTTTTGCTTCAGCATTCTCCACTTGAGATTCAACATTTTTCACTTCAGATTCAGCATCACTCACAGTAGTTTCAGCCTCATCAACTGGCACTATCTCTGCCATGAATGCCTGAGTGGCACTCTCATTTCCCTGATATCGTTTTTGTAATGCATCCCACATATCCTTTGAATTAGTGTACTTGTTGAAGGTATGCTTGATGCTATCAGGTAAGGACATTTTAATTGCAGCCAATGCTCTCTTTTCAGCGTCATACTTCCTTTTATCATCCTCTTGCATGTTCACATAGTCTGTTCGACGTGGTCTGCCCTCAAAATCGTGTGTTGGGTTTGTGTACCCATCTTCTATACAGATCCACATGGGAGCATCCTGAGATTCAATAAAGGATTGAAAACGATCCTTCCATGTCAAGTAATTTTCCACCTTCATCATCTTAGGCGGTTTGTTGGTAGTGCCAACCTCATGCTCCATTCTCAACAGCTCATTCAAACTAGACATGTTCGACATTTTAAATGTTGCAGACTGAGAAAACCGTACAAAATATCTCCGAAAACAGTGGTTACCAAATTACACCTTTAGAATCGTCTCGAAAAGAAAAATCCAATGATATATAATGTCGAAAACCGAATTCGGGATTTTCCAGAGTCCCTTTTTTTTTACCCTAAAAATGCAAGGAATCTAACGGTCCAAACGGTTCTGTCAAACGGGCTACGGATCAATTTCTATTTTCAAAACAGTGAATTATTTTTTACGCTTGCCAGAAAATATTCCACCACTTTAAATATGCTGTTAATTTCGCTGGGTAATCACTTAAATTCGCTGGTCCTGAGTTAATTTCGCTGGACAACTAGGTCAAATTCGCTGCTTAACAGGACTGGTAAAGTCGCTGAAAACCGTGGTAATTTCGCTGTGGACAATTACACGGTTACCAAAGTCGCCTTTGGATTTTAAATTCGCCGATAACTTCACTGGACTGTTAATTTCGCTAGTACAGTTAATTTCACTGATCTGTAACTATGGAAACTTAATCTTTTCGAAACTTTAATGATTTTCTGGATTCTCCTATCACAAATCTGCAAAATCGAAACAGCAAAATAACAGTGATTTTCGAAAACAATATGATGAACACGAAGAATAGTCTTCGAATTCCAGCCAAATACTCTTAAAAAATCAGCAAAACCTATCCCGAAAACCTGCAAATCATCAAAATCACACACACAAACTGATCAAACACAAACAAATTCTCTGAAAATTATCAAAACTCAAGAAATTTCGAAACCCTAATTTCAGGTTTCAAAAATTTCGAAATTCTCCCTGTTTCTCCAAGAACAATTCTGAACCAAGCCTTCAAGAGCCTAATGCTCTGATACCAATTGTAGGTCCCCTTGATTCGTATGGATCTTCACATAATTGTCTTTCCAATCAAGAGTGCGGAATCCTCTTGATCAGAATAAGCAGAAAACGTGTAGGAACAGCAAGACAGCAATTCACTTTCAAACCGGGTTTCTATTGATTATCCAAACAAACGTTTTACACTCAATCAAACCCTAACCACACACAATTTCGTCCAAGCACAAGCTCTCACGAAATTATGTCTCTCAAAATTGTTTTGGCTGATTAACCTAAACCCTAAAGCCTAACCTTGTTTATATAACACAAGGTTTCAACTTTAGGCATGGGTTTCTACATGGGCTAGGCCCAAATCGTCCCCCATCACCCAATGTGGGTTTTGTTTAGCCCAAACTCTATTAACTACTAATACAAAGCTAAACCCGCTAACTGTTTATCGTTTATCTAATTACAAAATATCCAAAGACCAAATCTAAGTTGTTGTCACAAACATCCACCAACAAACCACAGGGACTATCCGGGCATTTTTCTCAAAAATAAACCTATATTAAAAATCATATGAACCCAATCAATCTCAACCCTTAATCTTGAACCCCCACACTCAAAACCCGCCGCCACCGCCGCTGGACTTCAGCCTCCCTCGTTGTTAGAATTCCACATACTCCGCTCACACCAACACCACCCCACAACTACCGTCCACCTCCACAACCCATCCTTGTTACTTAACCCGTGATCCAAAACTCTAGAATAACCATCTCTAACTCTTCCAAAAGGTTACACTATGAAGAACACCTTTAGGAAATAACCTAGCTGACATCACACCATCAAACACTTTGAAACATCTAGTCGCCATATTTCTCACTACAACTAACAAATTTCTGAATTAAATGAGAGATATTGAACGAGGAAGGAAAATTTCAAGTAGAAGTAGCAGAGGTGCAATCAAGGTGGAACTCCTTGAGGTTAAGACAAGCGCCGCCATACTCCACTCTGGAGCGGTTCAGACACACACACTGCCCATACTCCGATCGTGATGTGTATCTCTTCGCGCCCCCCATTTGAAATTGGGGGTTTTGATTTATGGGTTTTAAAATAGGGGGTTTTTGTGGGTGGGGAGTTCTTCTTTAGATGATGATTGGTGAATTGTTCTTTATGTGAGGATTTCTTGTGTTTCATCATCTTCTGGTCAGCTGGTTGTAAGGGGTGGGTTGTGGTGATGGTTGTGGTAGTAGGTGGTGGCATGTGGAGGTGTGCTTGAGAGGGAGACATATATGTGAACAGACTTTTAGTTTTTGTTCTTTATATATACTTTTATATTAATTAATATTAGATTTCACACAATAGTCCCTAGATGAAAAGACAACAATACCCTCATGTGCAAAGCATATGACCAGATTTAACCAAAAAATCTAACTGAGTTTGGTCTAAAGGACATAACGTGTAAGATTTTGAAACATTAAGTACAAAACTTGTCAACTTTTGCGCTAAAGGACAGCGCCTGCAATTTAGTGTAAACATAAAGGACAAAACTTGTAATTTACTCTTAATTCTTTATGGTTTATATCTATCTTGATGTCTACGTATGAGTTTCAAAGCACGAAACCAACACCACTTTCTTTATGGTTTAGTGAAATTTTGGCAAACTAAAAAAAAATATTTGTGTTTTGGGATGGCAATCGATTGTTAGTAAAGTCACACATAGCAATATAACATTGAACACCAACTGCCGGTTGTTATTTGTTAGTAAAGTTGCATCTATACATCTATTAAATTAGTATGAAAACACAGCATTAAACACGAATTTAGGATTAGAACTTACATGTTTACAAGTCTAGTGACGAAGATGAATCGCCGATCGTCCTCTGAACTTTCTTTGGAGTGAATGAGAGAAGGGCAGAAGGCTATTCAGAAGAACTCCAAAAGTCGGTGTATGTACATGTAAAGATTTTGGAAACTAAACAGTAAAAGGAAATAAAAAGATTTACATAATTGAGATTTGGGGTAATGGGGGGTGACATTTGATTTTCTATAATTATAAAAAAGAATATATATATATATATATATATATATATACTAGTCGTTTACCCGCGCGATGCGGCGGGAAACATCACTTAGATTGGTGAGTTTAGAGCTATGTACGGGGATGTAGATCACTTAGATTGGTGAGTTTAGGGCTATGTACGGGGATATAGTTTTCGATGTGGCGTGCGACGATGATGGTGTCAGTGTAGCAGAACGTGAGGGTCGGTTGCAGCCTTCTTCAGCGGCGGAGAATCAGCAGTGTGCGGCGATTGGTGGTTTCGTCATGGCGTTTGGTGGTTATTGTGTGACGGCCGGTTACCGGCTTCAGGAGAAAAGAAAGAAAATTGTATGAGTCTAGTTATGTTATGAGGGGTTTTTAAGATGTGGGTAAATCAACTGTTTTGAATGATAAATCGTAACATCAGTTACAATGAGGCCTTCGGCAGTGGCGAAGCTTGACGTTTTCGACGAGGGGTAACTATGTAAATAACATTTAAAAAAAGATAACACTGACATCTGCGCGATGCGGCGAAGGCAACATATTACAACGCCACACTCTAAAGCTTGAAAATTTTAGAGGTTTGTTGGGTGATTAAGAACATCCAACAATGTACTTATTCGGTTCACGCTTCTATCATTGTAGATGCCATTAAAAAGTTCATCACCAAACCCAGAACCAAAAGAATACAGGTTAGCACTATTATTTATATAAAATAAAATAATTGGTAAAAAATGTTTTGAATGAGAGTATTTCACCTAATGGTGACCAAGTTTCTTCATCATTTCATTTAAGTCACTCGAAACATATTTCCAGCTACAAAAAACATCAAATTTCAATATCATTCTACTGTTGTATTTTTTTGGTAAATGTTAAAAGTGACATAAATGAAATGTGAAACTTGGTTAATATTTAATGATAACTTTTTCAAGTTTAACCTAAAGTAAACGGTAATTGCGAAGTAAAAAGTTACTTATTATATCCAAGTCTCATTATTGTTCCATTTAGGCCTTTCAATTTAATTCGTTATATATAAGTGACTTTACTGGCACAATAATGAAACTCGGTTACTATTTTATTACTTTATCCCGTTTTGGATCAAACCGACTTAAGCCAGCCTGTTTTGGGACATAACAAAAGGTTACAGGTTTTAAAGAGCAATTAACATACATTATATAAATCCTCCAATGCTTTCCATCCGGTTGAAATGCTCCGTACCAAGGGTTTGATGGTAATATGCATCAATTTCACTGAAGTAATCTCTGAAGTTGAGTAACCCTTTAATAGGGTACAATTCAGCAGACTCAATAAGTTCCCTCAATACAGCTGGGCCCATGAACATGAGAACCTCATTAGCATCTTTAAAACGCTCATTTTCATTTTTACTTGGCCACGTGACTCGCCAACACCTGTTTAAATAATAATAAAACTTTAGGAGCGTTATTGTAAATACACACTTCACTTCCAATCATAAGTAGGGTCAACATCAACATTCATCAAAGCCAACCTTTCTTTTCCAAGGCGGCGTGATAGCTCTTCAGCTAAGGCTTGACCAGGCGCGTCTCCATCGGGGGCAAGTATTATGCGAGACGCCTGCAAAATAGCAATATTTATGCTGACCTTAAAACTTTTAAATCTATATATACATATATAGATGTCACAAATGGACGGGTCAGATAATAGGCCAAAACGAGTTGACCCGCACCACTATGTTGTTCATTTTAGACTTTTGGAAAATAACTAACACGTTAAATATGATTGAAAAAACTAAGCTACTGCAACAATAATCCATACAATTAAGTAAACCGATTTAGAAGGATGTATATGAATTCTAGAAAGAAAAGCGTAACACTTTGGGTAACTTTGGACCGATTTGACCTATTCCCTTCTTAGTTACATATTTATTTGACCCATTTGAGAATACAACAAGACCTAAATCGACCCAATTGAAAGTAAAGGGGTTGAATTCGCCACCTATATACCAATGTAACACGATCAAGAATATGCCCATATAATCAGGAAGATTAATTGGGTCAAAACCACAATATAATCATTAATATGCAGATAATGGTAGTGTTTGATGCTTATTACTTGGTGTGTTTTAAGGAGTTTGATTTTTAGAAGAGGTCAACCTTTTTCTTGGTCAAATCTTGCTTCCATTTTGGCAACTTATAAAACTCCTCTCGTGTCATCCCAAGCACAGACTCAAATTCTTCAACAGAAAGATAAGCCTAAAACAAACAAAAAACATAATTAAGCAATTAATTATTCAAAAAAATCATCAAAATGGACATGTTAACCAACATTTTTACCAAAATAAACATTGACATTGTGAACCAATACAAAAAGATAAGTGTACCAGATGGCGCAATTTTCGACCACTACTTGGCCGAGTCAAAAAATGATGAGCGCCCCCTAGTACAACTTGCGGCTGGAGTGCCACATGACGTTTTTTAATTGCTTCTTAGATGGGGAGAAATTTTTGCCATCTCGTACAAGTGTCAGGTTTTCATTGTTTATAAAAGTCCATGTTTAGTGTTCATACTTTTTCGGAAATTTTCACCACTTGAAGGAAACTGCTGAATGAGGCAAACAAGCCGAAAGGCGTCTAAGACGAAATTTTAATATTTTAAAACCTCCAAAATTATGTTATTCAAAAAATTAGATTATTACTGACATAATACATGAGTTGTGATAAAAAAAAAGTTCCGGGCCAGCCCAACTTGTAATGGCTAGTTTCAACCCAACCCGATCAAAACCTGCAGAACCCATTCAGTGCAGCAATTGGTACAGTAGTTGAACCCACCCACAAAACCAGCAGCCCATTTTGCAATATGATGCCGCCAAATTTGATGCAACCAGTTCTCGATAGTGCCTTTTGCAGAGTGTTGACCAAAACTGAGACCCAGCAACATCAGCTCTTTTGCATCGTAACATACAGCTGCATTTGGAATTTAGCCAATTTGACATTATGAAACTGTGAGTCATGAAACCACTCAAACGGTTGAAAATTGTCCAAGTTCAATTCTAATTAAGTACATATTTATTGTAGCAACAGGCTAAAAGTTGCAAATAAGAAGATCTACTTATAGGTTAGCCACCGTTAAATGAAGTCTACAAAATACAGTACAAAAATACATGTTTTGAATTAGCGAACATCTCACCTCGGGCTTTAAGTCCCGGTGAACCACACCTTGAAGATGACAAAACGCAACTGTCAACATTTGTATGAACACCCCCTTAGCATCATATTCCGTGTATTTTCTGCCCCTGTAACGTACGCAATTCTTTTAAAATACTCGCTTTTGAAGAAAAAAAATACAACTTCAAATACATACAACACAAAATGCTAACCTTGAAAGTATTATATCTAAAAGCACTCCTCCTTCACATGACCTGAGAAAAACAAGTATGAATATTCAATTAAGATACAATATTTGCAATATAGATGTAATAGTAAAAAATAAAAAGAGAATTTTAAAATGCAAGACTTACTCCATTACAAAGACGACATAACCATGGTCCTCGTATGCATCATAAAAGTTTATTAGATTGCTATGTCCTGTCAAAAAATTAATTAATATTCTTTTATCCAAAAATATTAATTAATTCTTGAAAAAAAAAAACCGTCAAATACCATTTAAGATTTTAACCTTAATCAGTCATATTTTAACAATAATCACGAAGCCTACCAAAAAAAAGTTAACAATAAGAAGGTCTCACATTGCCAAGGAATTAACTTTCGGTTGTTTACGTACAATGACCGCCATTATCCAATCCCTCAATTCCAGAACCAACAGCCAACGAAGAGGAACCCAAATTCAAACCAACATCCATTCCCTACATGGGGGCTCACCGCTTAATAGAATATACAACATTACCCCTGCACTCCAAATATTGATTTCCTTCCCATAGCTACGCCTTATTACTTCTGGAGCAACATAATATGCACTACCAACTATATCAAGAACCCAAAAAGTTATATAAAATTATCAAATGAATGTTCTTGTTTAATTGAAAGATCTATTCAAAAACACCCAAACTCTATATAAAAAATATGAAATAAACCATTATAACTCTTCATATAAAGATATTTAAAGATCCAAACATCTGATAAATTATATAAAACAATAAAACACATATGGTCAAGAATAGTACCTGATTCTTGGTAACAATGAGCTTCTTTTTGGTGTACCCTCAAACCTGTCTAATATTCATGGATAAGACATTATACTTGTGCACTTGTACAACTGTAATCCATCGTATACAAAAGTATGAAAAAAAACAATTTAACATAATGAAGCCCTATTATTTGGTACTTACTGTGTTTAAGCATCTTGAGAAAGGCTAGAGAAGAGACGTACACTTGCTTAGAACAAAAAGCAAAGTCGTAAAGCAAAACTCATATGGCCGAAAATTAAATGATCAAAACCAAAACTCACCTGATATCGTATGTATGGTAAAAAACCCTAACACAAACCAAACTTAAAAAACCATTTTTAGACCTAAAAAACACCAGAGAATAACCTAAAATTATCCATCCAAAATACAACAAACAGACCTAGATTTACACACAGCAAAATATAGCCTAATAAATAACCAAAAACCCTAATTTTTCGAATCAAATAGCAGCAGGATACCCACACGCAGAACACCGACTCTTCTGCAAATGTCACGTAGCAGGATACGACACATAAGTAAGAAATTTTTTGAATCAGTGTGAGAAATTGAGAGGACTTACGGTGGTGGTTGTTCAGAGCGGTTGTGGTGGTTGCAAACGGCGGTGGTGGCTGCAATTGGGGTCTCCGAGTCTCCGGTGAAAGGCTAGATCTGAATGGAGAATGCATTGAGATTTGTTTATCGATCTGATGTTAATGAGAAAGGTAGATCTTGAATCGTCTTGGAGAAAAACCCTAGATCCAGATCTGGAATCGCCAGAGAGAGAGAGAGAGAGGAGCAGGGAAGCGGGATTTTGAAATGTTTTGAAATGAATGTGAACTGATGTATCCTGTGTTTTTTTTAAGTACAAGGGTATAAGTGGAAAGTGATGTTTTCTGATGTTTAAAAGACTTGTACATTATGCTTTAGGGGTGTTTTAAGGGAATTTCAATGACCTTAAGAAGTCCTTCTAATATGCTTTTATATATAGTATAGATATAGATATAGATATAGATATAGATATATATATATATATATATATATATGTAGAGGATCCTGTAAAAAGTGTGAGAAGTGTATTATAACACTATATATAATACTATATAACACCATATAAACACCGTATAACAATATGTAACACCATATAATATGTTGGAGCATACATCTGTCGAGGTCGTCTTATGTCAAGTCTCGGTTTCGTTGCAGATCTAAACAAGATTGTGACATCATCAAACATCACATATGTGACATCAATGATGACATCACAATATGGAATGCATGGAATAGTTTGTAGTGTGTCGTTTGAGATGGTAACCGTTTGAACATGGTTGACCGTTTGAGAGTGTTAGTTTAAGAGACATGACCATTTGAAGAGGTAACCGTTTGAAACGTCCTGTCCGTTTGAAGCATGGCATGTCACCTTCAAACGGACAGCTCTAGTCTATAAATACCCTTCAAACGGATTCATTTGTAACATTCTAGATTCCGACGCCGAGGTGCTGTCGAAGTGTCTCCAGATTGTAATTTGTTCAGAGATTAATATACGAGACATTTAATAGTGAATACAAGCTAAACGAAGACCAAATCAACGAATTCCGCCTCTGATTCTGTCTGAGTACTCTTCTGATCGACTCGTTAGGTAGTTTCACGATCCTACAAGTGGTATCAGAGCTCAGGAGGAAGAGTTCTTACCGTTTAGCTCGTTTTCGCTGGCAAATTCTGATTTTCTACACCTTCTTTCACAAAATTGATTCTTTTCACGGTTAAAATCGGCTAAAACTTTCACAATGTGTGCGTAATTGTGTTTTAGTAAACCCTTGAGAATATCAGATCAAAACTCGAAGTAAAACTGGTAAAAATGGCTTGAAAATTGGTGACCGTTTGAACGAGGCTTACCTGTCCGTTTGAAAAACTGACCTGTCTGTTTGAAAACTGACCTGTCCATTTGAAAAACTGACCTGTCCGTTTGAAAAACTGACCTGTCTGTTTGAAACCTGACCTGTCCGTTTGAAAGTTGCTATCGTGACCGTTTGAAACTGTCCATCCCGTTTGAAAACGACGACCGCTTGAATTGTATTTCGGGTGATAAAGTGCATCGAGTTATGTGATACTTTAATTGAAGTTGTTACTTGGTCACATGAATGCTTCATTCAAGAATTGCATGTGATATTGGTTTGTCGGTCATTAAATTTTGAATACATCAGCAATCAGTTGGTCTCATAGTTTGTCGGTTCATAATTGTTTGCATGTGAACAATTATTGGTCAAATCAATTGAGTGTGTATATAAGGCGGCCCAATCAGATTTAATGCAAACTTGAAGTTGTCGGTTACTGTTTGCAACTTCTGTGTTGATAATTCGATCCATGTGAATGTCCAGTAAAGGCCCAATGAGATATTGTTCAACATGAAGGCCCAATCATATTTCGGTTTAGTGGATTTACATTAAACTAAGCGGTCCAATCAAGTGAGTGATAAAGGTGGCCCAATCATAGTTTGATATAACAAATCGTTGTCGGCTTAGTGTATCCGATTGTTTGAACCAATTTTGAGCAGCCCAAGTTATCACGTGATTCATACACATTCTCGGCCAAATCAATATTTAAAGTGAACATTTGACATCGAAACATGGATTTTGAAGAATTATTGGCATATATGAATTATGAATCTCAGCAGTATATTCTGATAAAGCAAGAAGGAGAAACAGTCTCAGCAAAAGAAGTTGCTGAAAAAGGTCCGGTTTTTTATCATTCGTCTGATGAAGAGGGTGACAAGTATGAAGAAGAAATCCAAAGACTTGAAAATCTTAAACAAAAACTTCCATCTGATCAACGTAGTGGAAAGTTATTTTATGCCGATAAAATTGAAAAATTGAAAGAAAAACAAGATGCAAAAAGAAAGAATAAAAAATCAGTTATTGTTAAAGAAGAGATCAGAGTTGAGAAAGAAGTAAAAGCAGCAACAACAGAAAAGTAAATCAAATCTGATGTGAAAAAGAAGGTTGAACAAATTTCAGCTGTCAAGATTGAGAAAGAAGAATCTGAAAATCCTGTATCTGTGAATCCTGAACCAGTATTAAAGAAAAAGGTTGAAGAAGACGCACCTATCTTTGATCATTCATCAGAAAAAGTGAGTAAGGTGAAAGTGTTCATGAGGAAAAGAAACAGGTTGAAAATATTTCAGCTTTGAAGGTTGAGACGAAAGCTGATGAGAAACAGATTCCTGAGAAATGCTTAAACTGTGAAAAATCTGAGACAGACAATGCCAAACTCTTGAAGAATGTAGAGAGTTTGTCATTTGAAAACAAAAATCTAAAAAAATCAGAAAATGTTTTGAAAAATCAAATACAACATTTAGAAAATGAAAAAGTAAAACTTGAGAAAGATTTTCAAAGTCAAATAAAAATTTTAGAAGATGAGAGAGATTTGTTTGGTAAAAACAATCTTGGAAAACAAATTGCAATCAATTCTCATCTTGAAAAGATTATTCGACTTGAAAAAGAAGCTGAAAAAGCTCGGATTAAAATCAAAGAGCTTGAAGAGAAATTGAAAGGTTTTGAGACTTCGTCATCAACACCAGATTATCCATGTCCAAAACCGATCAATTATGTTCCAATAAGTGACAATGTCACAAACTTTGACAAAGTCAAAGTTGAAGATTGTGATGAGAAAACTGATGATGAAGTTGAAAAAAGAAAAATATTTTTGAAATTAAATGAAATGTTTAAAGAAACTGTTTTACATTCTACTGAAAAAGGTGAATGCTCAACGCAAAAACCTGTAAAGAAGAATGTGGAACAAAAACAAAAAGATAAAAAACCGAAAAATGTTCAAAAAGAAAATAAAAGCTCATCAGTTCAATCATCCAATCGTGATAAAAAAACCACAAAAATTAGAAAATCAAAACTAAAAAATTGTTGGTAATAAGTGGTGCAGGTTTGACCACAGTGCTTAAAAGCCAAATCCAGCAAACAGGAGGAGTGATGATTACCACAAAGCCAGACAATGCTATGATCTGAATGTTTGGACTAAAAGTGGTGATTGGTATGATAACAGTGTGTGTTACACTTGTGGTGTTCGAGGACACATTGCTGTTAACTGCCAGAATTGGAGTTATAAGATGAGAAGATGTTATAATTGCCAAATCAGAGGACACATTGCTAGAGATTGCCCAATGAGATCAAAGGGAAGATCGAGGGCTGAATCTCAGAAAATGGCAAAGAAGAAACCAGTCAAAGTCGAAGCAAAGCCCAAAGAACAGAAGGTTCAAAAACCTAAAGTTCAAGAAAAGAAAGTGAAGCTTTCTCAGGGGGGCAAAAAGACAGACTGAGGAAGAAGAGGAAGAAGGTCAGAGAGTATCTGGAGAAGATTTTGTCCTCGGATACAACTGGTAAAACAGATAAAAGTTCTGATAAATCGTCTTGCTCGCCAAAGAATGACAAATCAAGCAAAACGAATTCATCAGATACAAATCTGAGGACAGAAAAGAGAGTAAAGAAAGAGAAGACGGTTAATCAAGAGATTAACAAATCTGGCGATGAGTTTGTTTCTTTGGAAACAAAGGAGCTACATGTTGGCGATGAATCTGACTATTCAAAGTCAGACAAGCCAAGTTCAGGCAATGATTCTGGTATGGTAAAACCAGAGGAGCCATGTGTTGAGGTAAAAGTTGAGAATTCTGGTCTAACAATGGATGATGCAAATTTTCCACCATTGTTGAACAAGAATTCCAAAGCACCCAAGGACCGTCAGGCTTGAGTGAATCTGTTTAAATGAAAAACCTGACTTGCCGGAGCTCCCAGGTTGGTAAGAGTGGAGCAGGAATCGGCATCTTTCTTGAGAAATTCACTTCGGTGATATTTCGAAGTGATTGTGTTGAAAAATCGATAAATGTTAAATCCTACAAGTGGTTAAAGAAAACAAGTAATGAAAACCCGAATTTGAGAATTGACACACAAAACTTATTTTCCGGAAAAACCATTTTGATTAAAACAAACTTAAGTGTTTTGAAATCACTATGGGAAAATAGTTTGTTGTCAGGGGAAGTTCTGATTGTTCAAGCAAAGTGAATGGAGAATTGAAGTGATTCTCATCATGTTGTCAGTTTATCTTGTACAGTTTGTTTTCAAGTTTTCCCAGAAAATCAAAATTGAGACATATTTTGATTTTAGGGGGGAGTAAAAATTTAAAAAAAAAAATTAATTAGAAAATTTGAAATGTCAAAAACATTAAAAAAATGCAAAAATGAGTTTTGTTGTGAAAAAGAGGAAATGATAGTAGATCAGTTGGACTGTCACAGCATGCTAAAGAAATGGAGAGATAAAATGTGATAAGAGATCTCACTAAAGATGTGACGGTAGGCTCAGCTAGACTATTAGATTTGCGAGAACGATACAAACATAAATGAAAAAGCCTAGTTCTAGTGGGAAACATGATTGAAAGCATAGTACTTAGTTTTGTCCTTCTTGATTGTGTGCCTACTCAGTAATCGCTGATTGTCGAAAGATATAAAACTGGTTAAGTTTGTGAACTTTCACAACTTTGCTAAAAAGTCGATGTGATTGTGCATTTTATTTTGCAAAGATTTAAACTTGTCTTATTTCTTTATTTTGTTTAAGCATTGGACATCCTCTGTGTATACGTGAGTATCGACCTGGATGTTATTGCCTAAACGTTCTGCTTTATTTTCTTTGGTGTTTCGTTTAAGCTTTGGATCACCTCTGCGTATACGGAAGTATCGACCTGGTGGTTAAAGCCTAAACAACTTCAACTTATTTTTATTTTCTTATTTTGTTTAAACATTGGACTTTCTCTGCGTATACGGAAGTATCGACCTGATTGTTAATGTTTAAACATTCTGCTTTGTTTTCGCATAATTCACAGTTGATAAAAGTTTAAAGGCAGTACTTGAGTCAGTGTATTGCATGATGTGGGGATATGCTGAGATCGTGGGGTCCATAAGATGTTTAGGGCTATCTTAATATACCTTAACGTATCGGTAAGCATTTCGAAAGTTTTTAGATTGAGTTTAAGTGGAAAAATATATCGTCAATCAATGTGAATCGTTTAGAGCTTAAAATGTTAAAGCTTAACGGTGCTAGTGATTGGTCACAAAAACTGATATGATCCTCTTACACAAACTCACAAAAATATTGTACGTAAATATTTCTTTACTGTTTTTCATTCTATTTCAAAACCCAAAAAGATTTTAGTATGTTTTAGCATAAATTTTGAAAATTCAAAAAGATTTTCGACAACAGATGTTGAAGAGCTGATTTTCAAAATTTCAAGTGATGAATATGATGAACTGGTTTGGGAGTGTGCGTTTAAAAGAAGAAACTGATTTTGAGAAAGAAAGTTAGATTAGTTAATCAAGGTCTTTAATTTGAACTTGATATAACTATTACTAGTAAGTTTTTCTTATTGATTTAAGTAAAAACTTATGTTGTGATGAGAAAATGTGTGCAGGAGATGAACTGAACAGAGATAAAACCAGGGATTGATCTCAAGGTGATAGCTAATTCCAGACAGTGATCCCATCATGATAAGAGGGGGAGTTTGACGAGGTTAGAGCCAAAGAGAAGATCCTGGTATATGCAAAGAAAGAAAAGAGACAGATGAAGATTGAAGATGCGAAGACTCGACACTTAAGACTCGTCAACATCTGAGGGGGAGTCTGTTGGTGCATGGTGCATACATCTGTCGACTTCGTCTTATGTCAAGTCTCGGTTTCGTTGCAGATCTAAACAAGATTGTGACATCATCAAACATCACATATGTGACATCAATGATGACATCACAAAATGGAATGCATGGAATAGTTAGTAGTGTGTCGTTTGAGATGGTAACCGTTTGAACATGGTTGACCGTTTGAGAGTGTTAGTTTGAGAGACATGACCGTTTGAAGAGGTAACCGTTTGAAATGTCCTGTCCGTTTGAAGCATGGCATGTCACCTTCAAACGGACAGCTCTAGTCTATAAATACCCTTCAAACGGATTCATTTGTAACATTCTAGATTCCGACGCCGAGGTGCTGTCGAAGTGTCTCCAGATTGTAAATTGTTCAGAGATTAATATACAAGACATTTAATAGTGAATACAAGCTAAACGAAGACTGAATCAATGAATTCCGCCTCTGATTTTGTCTGAGCACTCTTCTGATCGACTCGTTAGGTCGTTTCACGATCCTACATAATACCATATAACACTATGTAACACTATATATCATTATATAACAAATATAACACTATAGGTTGTCTGATAGCATGTCTATGATAGATGTATAGTGTTATATTTGTTATATAATGATATATAGTGTTACATAGTGTTATATGGTATTATATGGTGTTACATATTGTTATACGGTGTTTATATGGTGTTATATAGTATTATATATAGTGTTATAATACACTTCTCACACTTTAGGCCCTTTTTACACTATCCTTACCCTATATATATATATATAGGGAGGGGCTCATGCGAGAACTCCATTTATTGCGAGAACCAATGTGAACACAACCTAAAATAGATATAAAAAAAAAAAACCTAAAAAACCTAACCCCCACCCCCCCCCCCCCCCAAAAAAAAACCTAAACCCCCCCCAAGCTAAAATGCTAAAAACTAAACCCCCAAAAAACCTAAAAAAAAAACCTAAAATTTTTTTTTAATATTTTTTATGCTCAAATCGCTACTTTTAGTGGCCAAAAAAAATTTTTTTTTTTTTAAAAAAAGAATTTTTTTTAAATTTTTTTTTTGGCTTCGAAAAGTAGCGATTTTTATATAAAAAATATTAAAAAAAAATTTGTGTGATTTTTAGCTATTTTTAGGCATTTTTGGTTGTATTCACATTGGTTCTCGCGATTCTCACAATAAGAGGTGGTTCTCGCATGATCTTCTCCCTATATATATATATATATGTATATATATATGTATATAAAAAATATAGAAGGAATATGGGGTAAATGGGTCGGATAAACGGGTATATTTATCGGGTAAATGGGTCGGGTAAACGGGTATACTTTATCGGGTAATCGGGTATAACATCAAATCCCAAACCCGCGAAAAAAAATAAAACTAATCCCATACCCGGTCCCAAACCCGATTACTAGACCCAAACCCGTCCCAAATGATTCGGGTTTCGGGTTTACCCATCGGGTTCGGGTCCGATTGCCATCCCTAGACCCTCATAGTTCCTTTGAAGGAGCTCACTATCGACGATCAGTTGCGATTCGTTGAGGAACCAGTTGAAATCACAGACCGAGATGGTAAAGTTCTCAAGCACACCAGAATACCTCTTGTTCGAGTTCGTTGGAACTCCCGTCGTGGCCCAGAGTTCACCTGGGAACGAGAAGATCAAATGAAACTCAAGTATCCCCATTTGTTCGGGAACAGTGCAACCAATACTGAGGCTGAAGCTACTGCGGAATTTCGGGACGAAATTCCAAACCAACGGGGGGATGATGTGACACCCCAGGAAAACCAGGAAACAACACAACACAACTAGCTTCCTCAGTAACCACGTGCTAAACTTTGGGACGAAATTTCTTTCAAGTTGGGGATAATGTGACAACCCGAGTTTTCAAGGTCTCTATTCGACTTAACTTAGTACTTAATTGCAAGTGTGTCTTTATATTTATTTGATGTGCAATATACGTGTTGTTTATATATTCTTGGTGTGCATTATATGTGTGCATGTTAATAATATGCTTAGTATTAATATTATGTTTATATATTTAAAAACAATGAAATTGAGCTTTGGCCGAAAACAACCCCACCCGAAATCACCCCTAGCCGAAAACCCTTCCCCCCTGCGAAATCACCCTTGGCGAAAACACTAGGTGTTTTCGTCAAGGTGGTGGCCGGCGAAAACAGGAATGGGCCTTGGCCCAGTGACGATCTGTTATATGTTTTGACTTCAAACCTTTACGTGAAACAGTTAATCGGCAAACCCTAGACACCTCTCATCCTCTCTCTTGCTCCCCTTTGAAATCCGACGGCAGTTTTGAACAATCGAGTCCCATACATCAATCGAAGTACCACCTTTTCTGCTTAGGTTAGTAATCTGTTTTTTATGATTTTTGATTGAAATCACTTGACTAATTGTTGACATCAAGAATTAACTATTAGTGGGTAATGATTATGAGCATATGATTTGAATTGATTTGTATTATAAGGATACTTATAATCTGATGCTATGTGATTATGTTGTGCCTTTCCATGAATGATCTGATGATGGTATGATGATCTTGATTTCACGATGATTTAGTAAATTATGTGATTGTGTAAATGATTCTGGTTGAACGATGAGTTACTGAAGCCGTCAAGATTGTTAGTGATGATTAGGGTTTTCATATGATTATGCATAACTGTTACTCAAATGGATTGCATTGATATTAATCGTATGATAAAAATGATGTTTAGAATCATGTAACTGTTAGAATGTATTTAGGGTTTTGGGAATACGTAACTGCTGTTGATGATGATGATGTAACCAATGGAAACACAGGGACCATGAAAACACAAGAGTCAGACGAAAACACTAGGTGTTTTCGTCACACCTTATGTTCGACGAAAACCCAAGGGTTTTCGCCACTAGGGATTTCGCCCAAAGGGTTTTCGCCAGAAAAAGGGTTTTCACCACTAAAGTGTTTTCGTCACATATGATTTCGTGTGTATCCTGGCACAGTAACACTGTTAGTTTATTAATACTGTTAGTTATCAACTATGTTTAGTCTATTAACTGAGTTAAGTTTTTTGACTCTGTTAACTTTATTAACTCTGTTAAATTATTTAACTCTGTTAAGTATGTAACTCTAATGGTAGTTAACCCTGTTAGTTAATTAACTCAGTTAGTTTATTATTCCTGTTATGTATGTTAATCCTGTTAAGTTTGTTAACCTTGTTAAGTATGTTAACCTTGTTAAGCCTGTTAACTCTGTCAAGTATGTTAGAGAATAACCATGTTAGAATAAACTGTGGAGGACATTTATGTGGAGCATGAATCGCATGAATGTGATTAATTGTCTATATGATGCATGATGTTAACTGCCAAACACACTTTGTGACATAGATTGCATGTGAATCTTTACGAACTTAAACTGATTGTGTATACGTTCGTAACTATAGGACTTGACTGATTATTTGTGAGCACATAGTTTAGCATACCGAGCAAACCAAGGTGAGTTCACACTTTCTACAAGGCATGGGATTCCCGGTGGTTTGGGAATGGGTTAATAAACTAAAACGGAACCTACATATCCTCCTTGGGTAGGATATGTACGACCATCCTCCTTGGGTAGGATGCCACCATAAATCCTGCGTATTCTCCTTGGGTAGAACTACGTACGTTCGTCCTCCTTGGGTAGGACAACAACGTTAAACTTACTTGACAAAACTCTATCATGAAGTCCCTCATTCATATATCGACTTAATCGCCGAGGCCGATGGCGAGCGGGTCATTAGTTAATAGTGCTATTAGGTTTGACAAACCTCACACCGTGTCGTTCGAACGGGCGTATACTAATGGACTATGGCAAACTGTCAGTGATGATAGACACTGATGTAGGGCACAACTTATTTTCGTTAGTAGTCGATATGGTACGGTCTAGTGGTTCACATGGGAAGCCCCCACTGATTATGGTTATGGTTTGGGAAACAAAAGTACTGGTTAACTTGTGGGTTACGAAAACAACTTATGATTTCAAAACAAACTGGTAAAACTAAACAACCAACTGTGAACTCGCTCAACTTTGTTGTTGACTCGTTGTTACATGCCTTGCAGGTCGTTAGGTACTTCTGGAGCTTGCACGGGGAGGCGTGATCGTTGTGGGATATGGACTGTTATGTCCTACACTTTGCATTTGAACGTTAAACTATGTTTTGGTTATTTACACATTACTATGCTTCCGCTGATTTCTTAAACATGTTTGGTTTATTTTGAAACACCGTCTCAAAGGTTGGTCCGAAACACCAACAGGTGGCTGATGACATCAGCAAAAGGTAGACAGAGTCAAGTCTTTGGCTGAGAATTCCGCATCAGACGGAACTTGCTCACCATACACCCTTCTCAAAGGAAGAAACAATCCACTAGAAAGGACCTACTACTTAAAGAAGAGGCCATCAGCATGGCATAATCTTAACCTTCTAGACAACATAGTCCAGTATCCCTCCCACATGCGACTCGCATACGGAAGGAACACTAGACTGGGGGGACTTGAAGGGGTATGGTCCCAAATATCGCGTCAGCACGACCGCGAATAACCATTACCCTCATTAAAAACCCCCAACAGCAATTAACTCTCCAGTGTCCGCGTAGACACACGCGAACACTGCGGTCCAATCTGTCCATCGATGAGAAGACTTACCTTAGGGACGGAAACTAATGTTACGCATAGCGATGCGGCCTCGCACCGCATCCTATGAACATTTTCGTCACGACAAGGGATCTGGACAACAGTCACAGTCACTCGACAGGCGATGCGGCACAACACCGCATCCCGCGCAAATCATGGATGGAACAACCAATGCGGGAACAATATCAATGGCCGCAAGCAGCGATGCGGCTTGGCACCGCATCCTGCCTATAAGGCAAGTAGGTCTGACACCACAGTGCAAGTGGCACTGAAAACAGTCGCCTACTGGCCCACGTATGTACAACAGTCTGACACCACAGCAGGACGTGGCATCACCACAATATCCGACAGGTCTAACACACCTGCAAATAGCTGTGCGATGTCAGACTAGCTACTCAACTACCCTCCTTCACTCCTCGGCTATAAATAATCACCCCAAACCAGGTTTGAGGTATCACTTCTCAACTCTCTCAATTCTACTACTATCATACTTTGCTTCCCAAGCAAATTACTGATTCTCACGCCGGAGAGTGGTAACAAGGAGCACCCCCCACCTCATCCTCCTTGTTACGAGTCACGGTTTGTTTCCTTGTGCAGGAAACCCACCACCAGACGATCCAGCCAACGATCCTCGGAAAGAAGGGATTAACCCTCTTGACGAGATCAGTGAGTTAACCCCACCCGGTTAACCATTGTTTCATCAGATAGTATATCAGTGGTCTGACCAAACCTCTTCAAACTAAACTTAAAATGAAAAGCGATAAGCAGCTCTATATTCAATGTATCGGTAGGCTCACAATCATTTTAAAGTGTTCAGGGTGATATAAACCTTAATCGACTGAAGACCAGGTGGGAACCATTCATTGGCATATGGTCTTAGTACCGAAATTTCGTTTGAGAGATTGCCGAGGTTCTGAGATATTCGGTCTTTATGTTGCTTATCATCTGGGTATCATGGTTGTATCTTTTACCGAAAAAAAACGGAGACGAAGTCTAGATCTTCCATGATACTATACATACGTGTACATATTTCATACGACCTCAATAAGTGATCAACAATCACATGTCCAAACAAAATAAGTGATAATATATCACAGCTTTCTTTGCGGGAGTCAAGTTCGTCTCTTTGCTGTACGAAAGTACTGACCTGTTCACGGACTTGCTCCTGTGCCCTCGTGCATCTGAAAATCAAGTTCCTCATCAATAAGTGATTCTATCACATAGGGCTTGTTTTCAACCAAAATAAGTGAGTTTTCTCACATTCTTTTATACGGTCAAACAGATGATAAACGGTATACTCACCGGTAAGATGAACTCTCGTGCATACCTTGATACGGGAATGTGTCGTGTGTGGATGAACACCGGTCGGTAAGTATAAATCATACCTTAACGTATCCCCTCGCCATGATTACATCTGATAAGTAGAGCTTAAGTGGACAACAATACCGATAATTGTTATAGGATGCTTATCTTAATGTGAACTAATTGAACAACAAGAGCGTTTTGGCGTGACAGTACACTGATATGATTCTCTTACCCTCGAAACTCGCAAAAACAATGTTTGTAAATATTTATTTACTGCTTTCAGTTTCTACATCTTTGTATATATTTATTTATTGCTTTCCGTCTTTACACTTGAAAAATGAAAAATTCCAAAAAGATTTTAGGTGTGTTTTAATATAAACTTTATAAAAGACAAAAAGATTTTGCTTCTAGTTTATTTTTGATTGACCGATGTTGGAACTCGAGTCTATCCTACCCCAAATCCTGATTGTAAGCCGGAAAACAATTGCACCTTCATAAACTGTCGAAGTTAACAAGTTTTGAAAGTTAAAGGATTAAAATTGATCCTTTTCTAAACTTTCAAACTGTTGTCGGTCGGTGGTTGACTGAGATTTGATCTCATGTGAGTCGTGTGCTTATATTGTTAAAAGTCAATTCTTAGTGAGGTTTTTGTTTGAAAACTTTCAAAGAATGACTATATTCCAAGCGGTTGTTCTCATTACGTGTTTATTTTTCTTGTATGTGCAGATGCGACATCAGAATCAACTAAAGGCGAAGAGAACGTGATAGAAAACGAGCTCTGGAATTAAGACACGATGTGGAGGCACTCAAAAGATAAAGATGATCGAGTTGCCGCTGACCCTTCATCAACACCACAAGGATCTGAAGAATTGAAGATCAAAAGATTCACGAGCATAACTCAAAGGAGAGTTTATTTTAAGGGGGAGTTAATTAACACACTTCCTAAATGAAAAGGGAGTTTGTTGATACACTTTCTTCTTACAACGCGTGAAGACTTTGAAGATCCTCCGACATGGAAGACATGGAAGATGAACCATCGATGAGAAGACTTACCTTAGGGACGGAAACTAATGTTACGCATAGCGATGCGGCCTCGCACCGCATCCTATGAACATTTTCGTCACGACAAGGGATCTGGACAACAGTCACAGTCACTCGACAGGCAATGCGGCACAACACCGCATCCCGCGCAAATCATGGATGGAACAACCAATGCGGGAACAATATCAATGGCCGCAAGCAGCGATGCGGCTTGGCACCGCATCCTGCCTATAAGGCAAGTAGGTCTGACACCACAGTGCAAGTGGCACTGAAAACAGTCGCCTACTGGCCCACGTATGTACAACAGTCTGACACCACAGCAGGACGTGGCATCACCACAATATCCGACAGGTCTAACACACCTGCAAATAGCTGTGCGATGTCAGACTAGCTACTCAACTACCTTCCTTCACTCCTCGGCTATAAATAATCACCCCAAACCAGGTTTGAGGTATCACTTCTCAACTCTCTCAATTCTACTACTATCATACTTTGCTTCCCAAGCAAATTACTGATTCTCACGCCGGAGAGTGGTAACAAGGAGCACCCCCCACCTCATCCTCCTTGTTACGAGTCACGGTTTGTTTCCTTGTGCAGGAAACCCACCACCAGACGATCCAGCCAACGATCCTCGGAAAGAAGGGATTAACCCTCTTGACGAGATCAGTGAGTTAACCCCACCCGGTTAACCATTGTTTCATCATTGGCGCCCACCGCTACTCTTAGCACTTTTTTCCAATCATCCTTTTCTTTCCAAAGATGTCTGATCGTCAAAACAACACTACCGGGGATAACCTAAACCCCGCAAACCAAGGGCCTGCGGGAACCATTCCCCTAGGCCCAAATGCCGAACACATTGGCCCATCAGCGCAAGGGGGCGTATCCCTTACGTTTGGACATGATCTGTCACAATACGCCGCTGTCATACCTCCAGGCATGAACCCTCATACCTGGTATGACCAACAAGCGGCCCTTCTGGCCGCAACGTACAACAGAGCTTGTGCAGACGAACAAGGAGGTATCGGACCTACCCCGATACCGCGTACACCTGCCGGTCGTGTTTTACGATACGACGACAGGGCCCCCACACATCCAGCCTCTAGAAGCAGACAGGAGGACCGCGGCTCCTCCTATTGTGATGTCCGCACAATCAATGAGGACGATTCCTCATACGGGTCCCGCCGCAGGGACTCCGTACATAGCCGTTTAGGCTCTCAAGAAGAAAGAAGGCGGCAGTCTACAATGCGCCGCCACACAAACATTCATAGTCGTTTGGGACCACAGTCCCACCATGAAGGGTATGGCCATACTGATCCAGATGACAGTACATACCGCGGAGAGTCCCATTCCACCAACAGTAGACCGGGCGGATGCAACTATGTTCCTCCCAGTCAACCCCGCAACACATACCTTCGCGCTGCAAAGCGCAACCAGGGCAAACCTTACAGGCCGAAATCTGCGGCCGAAAACTCTAAATTTGTCCCAGAGATCGCCAACGCCGATGTCACCACCACAAAATTCCCATTAAACATTGGGAAATACAACGGCTCGACCGACCCTGATGATCACAACAACATCTTTGTCGGCGCCGGGTGCAACGGTAAGTGGGACGAACCTACCTGGTGCCATTTTTTCCCACAGACCCTAACAGGTCTGGCCAGGGCATGGTTCGATTCTCTCCCACCAGCGTCACTAACCTCATTCGAGGACTTACAACAAAAGTTCCTCGCACACTTTAGCCAGCAACGACGCCATGAACGTGATTCAATGGATGTCATGAACATCTGGCGCAGAGACAACGAATCGCTTGATGCATTTGTTGTCCGTTACAATAAAGAGATCCTAGAGATAGGCGACGTTGACAACCAGATGGCACGTAACCATTTCATTGTTGCAGTCAAAGACGAACAAATGGTTATGAATATTTCCGGCGGCAACGGCTTGCCTAAGAAGTGGGAAGATGTCATGGCTAAGGTCAAAACATATGCCCAAACACAGCGGTCTCTCAGACCGCACATGTCAAAGGCACAACCCCTTGCGGAAGGCCAGTCTTCCCGCCAAGAGCCCAAGCGCGGCAATAAGCGCAACAGGGACACATGGAATCGCGGCAGCGATCCCAAGCCATACGTCCCTCGGAACAACCAGCCCGACGCAAGGGCTACAATCAACGCCCAACGAGAAAACCGGGCGTCAAAGAAAGAGTCTCGGTACCGCAACTGGACCGAGATCAACCAGTCGCCAAGCGACGTTCTCCTCACGGATGCACAATTCCTGAGACCGGCCCAACCAATGAAGTCCAAAAAGAATCAAGATCCCGCACTCTGGTGCGAGTATCACAAGGACTCGGGCCACACCACGAACAACTGCATCAGTCTCCGACTGGAGATTGAGCGAGCCCTAAAGGAGGGGAAACTACAACACCTTTTGACAGGCGCACAAAACGCTACCAAGCGCATCACTCCCCACAACGAGGGCACCTCCACGGGTAAAAGGGCCATGTACGTGGCCTCCACCCACATGATAAATGGAGGAAAAGGAAGACCGCGTAAGGCGGCGAGAAGACCGGACAGTGACTGGAAGGACGAGCAAGTCGTCTTTCCAAAAGTCCGAGGCGGGCCGCGCGATAGGCGCGCCGTCGTTATCACTGGGCACCTAGCTCACTACTGCACCGAGCGATTGTTCATCGACCCAGGCAGTACGTCCGATATTATATACGAGCAGTGCTTCAACCAGTTCGATCAAGAAGACAAAGATCGACTGCAGCCAGCGGACTACCCGTTGGCTGGATTTTCAGGGGAAACTGTGTTCCCCCTGGGACAAATTACTTTCCCTGTGCGCCTCACCAACGGAAGGCACACAAGGACGGAGGAGGTGAACTTCATGGTTTTGCCTCACACCTCAAAGTATGACGTAATTCTCGGGAGGGAGTCCCAAGGTGACTTCAACATGATAACATCCGTCCCCCACTCTGCCATCGGGTTTCCAACCGAAACGGGGATCGCGATAATATACGCCCAAAGAGAAGTCTTGTCTACGGACGAACTGCGTCCGACAAAGGTAGCAAGGCCTACCCCCAACACTCAACCAGAAAAATGGGTTCTTAATGCAAGACACCCAGAGCAAACAGTCACGTTGGGCCATGCCTTGACACCTACCATCAGAGCGCGCCTGAAGCAACTCCTCTTCAGAAACCAAGATATTTTCGCATGGAAACCCGCAGATATGACAGGGGTACCACGCGAAATTGCGCAACACTTCTTGAATACCATGCCAGGTATCAAGCCCGTGATCCAAGGCCAACGCCACCTTGGATCAGCAAAAAACGCGGCGATGGAAGAGCAGGTACAGGAACTGCTCTCCGCAGGCATCCTGCGGGAAGTGAAATACCAGACTTGGCTGTCCAACCCAGTCATGGTAGAAAAACCAAGCGGGGGCTGGCGCATGTGTGTCGATTACAAAGACCTCAATAAGGCCTGCCCCAAAGATTGTTACGCGCTTCCAGAGATCGACGAGAAGGTCGATAACCTCGCACCATTTCGATGGAAGTGTTTCCTCGATTGTTACAAAGGCTATCACCAAGTACAAATGGCAATCGATGATGAAGATAAAACGGCATTCCGCACTCCTATCGGGAATTACTGCTACACCAAAATGCCGTTCGGGCTGCGCAACGCGGGCGCAACCTATCAGAAGTTGATGAACGACACCTTTCGCGGTCAAATCAGCAAAAGTGTCGAAATCTATATGGACGACCTGGTCGTCATGAGCATGGAGGAAAACACCATGCTAGACGACATCGAAAGAACATTCCAAACCCTGCGAAGCGTTAACATGAAGCTCAACCCAGGGAAATGCTCGTTTGGAATGGAAGAAGGCAAATTCCTTGGATTCATCGTAACCAAAGATGGATTCAAGGTGAACCCGGAAAAAGTTCAGGCGATCGAGCGCATGCCATCGCCTTCTACGATGAAGGAAATGCAACGACTAGCCGGTAGGCTAGCCGCACTCAATAGATTCTTAGCTAACCATGCAGCTAAGTCTTACCCTTTCATCAAAACCCTGCGGAGCTGTCTAAAAAAGGAACAATTCCAATGGACCGCAGAGGCCGAAAAAGCTTTCCGAGAAATGAAAGAGTGTTTAATCCAGCTCCCAACTTTAACCGCACCACGAAAAGATGAGCCACTTATCTTATACCTGTCTGCCGCGGACAACGCGGTAGGCGCGATACTTATAGTGGAGCGGGAAGGAGTCCAAACACCCATCTACTACATCAGCAAAATGCTCAACGACCCAGAGACAAGGTACTCCATCATGGAAAAATTGGTACTAGCACTGGTGCACGCATCAAGACGTTTACGACGTTACTTTGCAAACCACGTCATCACAGTGTTAACCAACTATAGGATCGGCCCGATCCTATCAAAACCCGACATCTCTGGGAGGTTAGCAAAATGGGCAATCGAGCTGGGCGCGCTTTCACTGAACTATAAGCCGCGCCCCGCAATCAAAGGCCAGGTCTTGGCTGACTTCGTCGCTGAAATACCAGCAAACCGCATCCAAGAATGCGAAGAAGAACAAAACCCTGTATCACAACCATCCTCCACAGAAACCTGGGCATTATTCACAGATGGTGCATCCAACGAAGATGGTTCTGGCGCAGGTTTGCGACTTGTCAGCCCCGATGGCCAAGAGCTAACCTACGCAATACGCCTCGATTTCGAAAGTACGAATAACGAAGCAGAGTATGAGGCTCTACTGGCAGGGTTGCGTTTAGCAATAAAACTCGACGTCAAACATTTGGAAGCACACGTCGATTCACTACTAGTTGCAAGGCAGATACGCGGTGACTATGCCGCAAGAGGGGATATCATGATCCTCTACCTCGAACAAGCCTTGCAACTAAAGTCAAAGTTTACCTCCTTCAATATTCACCACATCAACAGGAGTGAAAATAAACCCGCGGACGCACTATCAAAACTTGCGTCCACCAGCTTCCAACACCTGGCAAAAGAGGTACGCATGGAAGTCCTGCAAAATCCTTCAGTACCCCTGCGCCAAGTCAATGTCATCCAATACGGTACAACATCCTGGATGACACCGCTCATTGCATACTTACAATCAGGGGTTACTCCCGAAAGCAAAGCAGAGGCACGCAAGTTGCAACACAAAGCGTGTCATTACCAAATGGTAAACGGTATCTTATACCGTAAATCTTACCTGGGGCCATTCCTACGATGCGTCAACCCCCAAGATGCCATATACCTTATCAAAGAAATTCACGAGGGCATATGCGGCATTCACGCAGGACCACGCATGGTGGTGGCCAAAATCATGAACGCCGGCTACTATTGGCCGGGCATGCACCTGGATGCAGTCAAAGTCTTACGCAAGTGTTTCAATTGTCAGCGACATGCTCCCAAGACCTTGCGTCCCAAGAACAACTTGATCCCCGTCACCACCGCATGGCCATTCCAAAAATGGGCAATCGACGTGGTGGGACCATTTCCAGACGCACCAGGAGCAGTGAAATTTATCATAGTAGCTGTTGATTACTTTACAAAATGGGTAGAAGCAAAGCCACTTGCATCAACCACCGCTATGATAACAAGAAAATTCGTGTGGGAACATATCATCTGCCGTTTCGGTTTACCAATGTGCATAGTCACCGACAACGGTACCAACTTCGCTGCCGACGACTTTCAAAAATGGCTAAAAGAGCTCAACATTGAACACATATTCTCCTCAGTGGCACATCCGCAAGGGAACGGCCAAGTCGAGAGTATCAATAAAAGCTTAGTCGAAGGCATCAAAGCACGGTTGGGAACAGCCAGATGCGGCTGGGTTGATGAACTCCCAAGTATTCTATGGGCTCACAGGACAAGCCCAAAAACAAGCAATGGCGAGACCCCCTTCAGCTTAGTCTACGGTACTGAAGCGGTGATCCCCGCGGAAGTAGGCCTCCCCTCACCTAGAATGTTGGCCATCAACAAGATGGACAACAATGAGGAACGCAGGGTTGACTTAGACCTCTTGGAAGAAAGGCGCGAAAACGCTGCCATCAACGAGGCCAAGTACAAAACCAAGTTGGAAAAATACTACAATGCACGCGTTCGCATTTGTACTTTCAACCCTAGAGACTACGTCCTTCGTGACAACGAAGCATCCAACGCAGAACGCCCAGGGAAACTTGCCCCCAAGTGGGAAGGACCGTACCTCATCCAAGAGGTCCTGGGCAAAGGCGCGTACAAACTACAAACATTAGAAGGCGAAACTATCGCACGCACATGGAACGCACAGCAACTTCGACGCTGTTATATGTAAGCCATGTTTTCTGCATGTAATCTATCGGGCCGCAGGCCATTTGCAAATAAATAAATAGACGATTCAATGCAATATTGTTTATTTATTTCTATTACAAATGCGTGTTCCACTCTGAGGTATACACAAAAACAGATTAGCAAAATCTTCATTTGTGATACCCACACAGAATGATAACCACACGCAATTATTGTAATAGGCCAGCAATGGCAATACTGTTTGTCTAACCAGGGACGAATCTTCATACTTGCATACCAACCTAGATATGCAAAAGGCAATTACAGATTTAGTATTACTCACAGTAACACTAAACGCGTACAAATTCAAACATGCAAGTACTAAAAACACTTGTAAAAATTAAAACAACAATTCTTTATATTCAAAAAATTCCTGCACAAGGAATTTACATAAAGTTTTGTAACGGTTACATAAGGAAACAAAAGAGGCACACAGGCCAATCTAATCTTCCTTTGTGCCACTGGGGCCCGCATCATCCGTGCCCTCAACATCTGGTTTTTCCTCATCTTCATCTTCATCAGCGTATAAGACTCGCAAGCGGTCCACATAATCCTCCGCTTCTAAACACTTTTCAAGTTCTTCAAGATCTGTGAGAGTTGTATCATTAAACTCCTTAACCGCAGCAGCAAGAAGCGCTTCAGTGTCTACGCCATGAAACCCAGACCGCTCATCAGTAAGCCCACCACGCGCTGCAACGTTCACATGACTGATACAGCGGTTGTAGCCAGCTTTGAAACCAGCATCCCGGGCACGCTCCCTGATCTCGTTAATACCTGCTATGGTCTCGGGTGCGTCAAGAATGGCAGTAACAATCTGCGAAACATGAATATAATGGTTATCAAAGGCAAACCTACAAAAATAACAAGGCAACGGATACTTACATGCCCGATCCCGCGCATACGCATCCATTCATGATCAGCCTTGAGCAACTCAAGTGAAGAAGCGTGACTATCCCTAGCCTCTTCAGCCTCTCTTGCCCGCACTTCAACTTCAGCAGCACGGGCAGAGATTTCCTCAATAGTGACCCCTCGGGTCCGCACTTCGGCCTTTCAAACAAGAAATCAGAAGTATACAAAAAGAATCAACAAACTTGTGAGACACAATTTTCAAAGTTAGGGAAAACTTATTACCTGAAGGTCCAAGATAGTTTGGCTTAACCTGCTGCGGTCAACATTTGCCCCTTCAAGAGCTTTTGTAGCACGAGCCTCCGCCTCCTTGGCCTCTTCCAGAGCCTTGGCAAGACGAACCTCTGCTTCCTTGGCCCCTTGGGCAGCCGCAACAGCCTCCGCTTTCTCTCTAGCCAACGCAGAAATTGCTGCCTTGGCATTGATAAGCTCCTGACGAACATGAAAGAGAGTTTCATTCTGTTTACCCCAAGATTCTTTCCAAGTCTTGCGTTCATCAGATAGCGTCTTGCGCTCATCAGAAAGGGTTTCTTTCCAACGCTTACGCTCATCAGACAGCAGTTTTGCAAGAGTACGAACCTGTTTAAGCTCAGCAGTTGCAGCCCATTCTTCAGTCTGCTTATGCTTCTCAAACGCAGCTCTATCCCTCTCAAGCTGCTCTCTATTCCTCTCAACCTGCGTTGCACCCTCACGCGCAGCCTTCACCAACTCCGCGGCCTCGGCCCGTAAACGCGCATTCTCCTCCTCCTTGCGCCCCAGCACCTTGCACTTTTCTATAACGGCATTTGCCATTATGGAGCTCCCCACAAGCAGGGAGGAGAGCTGGTTCACCTGGACCTCAGTCGGTAAAGAACGGGCCCGGTTTACCTCAAAAGGGGTGCCCAAACCATTCAAAACCTCCCTACAAGCGGAGGGGTCAACGGTAATGTCATCCCCTTGCAATACAGTCCACGGGGGGCGGTGATAGGACGTAGCCCGCGCTTCTATGTAGGAGCGATAATAATACTCCAATTCAGTCTCGTCAGGCTGAATAGGAGTCTCTACAAAACCCGCACCACCAGAAGCGGAACCGGAAGCCTTCTCGGCAACAGGAGACTTTGGCTTTCCGGTGTAACCAAACTTCAAATCCATATCAACAGTATCCTCTGGGGTGATAACATTATCACTCGAATCAACCGTGTCATGGATTTGAGCCGCAGGACCTTTTCCAGTGTCCACCCCCCGCACAGAGGCTTCAGGAGTAACAACCTTATGAACCCCCGCACCCGCAGCAGTGTCGTGCGGGGGAGGGGGAGGAGGAGCATCAAAGTCGAAGAACCCTTCATCTTGCGGTTCTGAAATCAACACAGATACTTTAAAGAACAAGTATAAGCACGAAATATTTGTTAGTCATGCGTCACATACCAGAGACAACCGCAGGTTTCCTTGGTATGACAAAAGGCTTGCGCCTGGTCTGAATCTTCGGTTTCTTTCTCCCACCAGCATCACCAGCTTCCTCCGTTTTCCTCTTCTTCTCGTCACCTGGTTTGGAACCCGCAGTGGTTCCACCTGTGGCCGCACCAGCACCTGGAACACCCAAGCCCTCTAGGGTGTCAGATACTACCACGTAATCGGTATATCTGCGGAAATGAGAACGAGAGATACCTGCTGTTTGCTTCACCAAAGGCGGAACAACAGAAACAGGTTTCTTCACACCGCGACCCCGCCCAGGTTTATCCCCAGGTTTTTTCTCCACATGTTTTTTGGGGGCGCCCTTTGGCTCAAATTTACCAAGGTCCCCAAGTGTACCTGCGTATAGAATATCAGCAACAAACCTGGTAAAGCAATAAAGGTTATGAGTTATTACCTTTGCCCTGCGGCAGGGGTGCAGTCATCACCGCGCGTGAAGCAACGCGGAAGAGAGGGACAATCGTCAAGTTAAAACCTTTACCCTCCGCAGTCGGAATAAGATCAACTTTGCCAGTAAAAGTTGGATCAAATATCTTCCACACTTCCACAGTTTCTGATAATACATGTCCAAATTAATAACAAACATAGGAATAAAGAAACCGCAAAAGAGTGGTAACACTTACCACCAGTTTTCTCCCGCACCACAGGCGTAAAATTCCTCTTAGGCCGGGTCAACATCATCCGCAGCACCCACAACTCATTGTTGGTCAGCTGCCTATGCTCAATAGGTTTCAGCTTTGAGAACCACTCCGCAGTCTCTGCGGTAGGCATAGCAATATCCTCCGCAGGGATAGGCTCATTGACGTTCCGCATATTCATGTCCACAACAACTGCGGCAGCTTTAACGTAGAAGAACTTACACTTCCACTTCGTAATACCCTTCGGAGGGGTCATCAACTTGATGCTTCCATACCGTTCTCTAAAGGAAAAGAAACCGGTGTTCACCGTCAACTGGTAAAACCCCCGGAAGTTTTCAACGGTAACCGGCAGACCAAGAGCTCGAAAAGTTGATTCAAAATGTCTAATACGGATCATCCCAAAAGGACTCATCTGGGAGATATGGATCTTGTAATATTCCAAGACCTGAGCAACAAAAACTGTTAATGGTAAACGAAGGTTACCATCAGTAAAACAATCGGCCCACATGGTGATGTAACCGGCCGGAGCACTGGCACCAGTATCACCAGTTTGGGGATATTCAGCCCCAAACTCGTGAGGCATCTCAATCTTGGTCATCAGTTGGTCGAATGCAACTTTCGACCACTTCAAGGGTGGTAGGCCACCACCAGGAACACTGCCACCATCATCTTCTTCTTCTCCGGCCACCGGAGAAGATGCTTCAGGGTTTTCACCCTCCACATTATGTGGGTTAAATGGATCAGCCATCAGAAATATGTAGAACAGCAGTTTCGAGTTAAAGAAAAAACTCAGAAATCCCCAAAAGATTGCCGGAATAAATGACAGATTGATCGGAGAAGACGAAGGGAATGCTCTCTCTCTCTCAACAGAAATTTTTCTAAAAATTTTTGAACAGTGAGGAGAAACCAAACGGTTCCCCCTTTATATACTCATCGCAATAAATGCGATACAGTAACCACCTCAACACGTTCAAAATAGGCGAGTTACAAGGCGACACGTGGTCAGCGACCTTTCCGCTGACGGTTATCACGCGCGCGTAGCCGCCCACGCGCCTGACAAAGAAGACTTTTTTACTCTCTGCTACAGTGCAGTTATGACCTCGGTCAGTGTAAACGTCTTTTCAAATCAGCACATGTCAGAATCCTACCAACTTCAACAACCCACACGTGCAATCGTGACGTAAGCAACAGAAAGTGACAACCTTATCCAAACACAAGCGGCATGCGGTTTCTCTGGTTACCGCACCATAACCCATACCGCATGTCGTTTTTTACATACCCCTCAAAAAAGGCAAAAATATATATCTTTAAATTGTATAAAGGGGTATAAGTCATAAACCGTACATATCCACGAGCACACGTGGAATATGCGGAGATGACGCACACCAACCCGCACATGTGGGTCAGATACTCAGAACCAGCACGGTTCTCTGGACTGCGAAAACCGCTTCTCAGGATGCGGTAAACCGCACCCCGTGAAAGCTTCTTCAAGCTTCAAAACCCTCGTTTCCGGTTCACAACCACAGAGGGAACGCGAACAGCTTCTCCTTAAGGAACAGGACAAGTATGCTGAGCAACCGCACATCAGCAACCCTGTCCCCTGAACCTTCAAGAGCCACATCCAGGCTACAAGACTTCTAGAAGCGAGTTCTTTGCTGCAAACCGCAACCATTCTTACGTAGTTACTGCAAACCGCAACTATGCGAACGGTAGCTACGGAAGAGCCACAACTAAGCCACCACGCGGAAGAGCAAAGCTATTCCAAGAAAAACTGCTTTCCAACTAAGCATGAAGGAAAGTGGCTACAAAATGCATGCGGAAGAGTTTCAACCAACTTCCCAAGTATCTAAAACGATCTCTTCCGGCAACGCTACTTACAGAGAAACTACTTTCCACCAAAGCGTGAAGGAAAGTGGCTCCAGAACAGCGGTAACAAGTCTGCCTATGACTAGTTACACATCTATGGACCGCATAGAATAAACAATGGTGGGCACAACCCTGCCTATGATCATGTTTATTTGCCCATAGTCCAGATTCACATTGTTCGACCAAACACGGCCAACAATGACGCAATTACCCCACGATCCTTAAAGAAACATGGCAAACGAGGTTCGGCAACGAGGTAACCGCAAAGAACGAACGGTTACCAGAGAACTACACCTCTGAGGACGTGCGGTTACTTGAGAGATAAACCGCAGAAGACGTGCGGTTACTAGAAAGCTTAACTGGAGAACACGAACACCCCACAAAACAGGGATCATCGTTACATGTCCAGTTGCTGAACATAGAGCTTGAGCAAAGTGCTTACAACTTTGCACCAACTGACGCAGAGATTCCAACTACACTGAAGAAGACATCTTCAGTCACGATCTCAAAGGTTGGTTCGAAATCTGCTAATACCATCAGTCACCGTCTCAAAGGTTGGTCCGAAACACCAACAGGTGGCTGATGACATCAGCAAAAGGTAGACAGAGTCAAGTCTTTGGCTGAGAATTCCGCATCAGACGGAACTTGCTCACCATACACCCTTCTCAAAGGAAGAAACAATCCACTAGAAAGGACCTACTACTTAAAGAAGAGGCCATCAGCATGGCATAATCTTAACCTTCTAGACAACATAGTCCAGTATCCCTCCCACATGCGACTCGCATACGGAAGGAACACTAGACTGGGGGGACTTGAAGGGGTATGGTCCCAAATATCGCGTCAGCACGACCGCGAATAACCATTACCCTCATTAAAAACCCCCAACAGCAATTAACTCTCCAGTGTCCGCGTAGACACACGCGAACACTACGGTCCAATCTGTCCATCGATGAGAAGACTTACCTTAGGGACGGAAACTAATGTTACGCATAGCGATGCGGCCTCGCACCGCATCCTATGAACATTTTCGTCACGACAAGGGATCTGGACAACAGTCACAGTCACTCGACAGGCGATGCGGCACAACACCGCATCCCGCGCAAATCATGGATGGAACAACCAATGCGGGAACAATATCAATGGCCGCAAGCAGCGATGCGGCTTGGCACCGCATCCTGCCTATAAGGCAAGTAGGTCTGACACCACAGTGCAAGTGGCACTGAAAACAGTCGCCTACTGGCCCACGTATGTACAACAGTCTGACACCACAGCAGGACGTGGCATCACCACAATATCCGACAGGTCTAACACACCTGCAAATAGCTGTGCGATGTCAGACTAGCTACTCAACTACCCTCCTTCACTCCTCGGCTATAAATAATCACCCCAAACCAGGTTTGAGGTATCACTTCTCAACTCTCTCAATTCTACTACTATCATACTTTGCTTCCCAAGCAAATTACTGATTCTCACGCCGGAGAGTGGTAACAAGGAGCACCCCCCACCTCATCCTCCTTGTTACGAGTCACGGTTTGTTTCCTTGTGCAGGAAACCCACCACCAGACGATCCAGCCAACGATCCTCGGAAAGAAGGGATTAACCCTCTTGACGAGATCAGTGAGTTAACCCCACCCGGTTAACCATTGTTTCATCAGATAGTATATCAGTGGTCTGACCAAACCTCTTCAAACTAAACTTAAAATGAAAAGCGATAAGCAGCTCTATATTCAATGTATCGGTAGGCTCACAATCATTTTAAAGTGTTCAGGGTGATATAAACCTTAATCGACTGAAGACCAGGTGGGAACCATTCATTGGCATATGGTCTTAGTACCGAAATTTCGTTTGAGAGATTGCCGAGGTTCTGAGATATTCGGTCTTTATGTTGCTTATCATCTGGGTATCATGGTTGTATCTTTTACCGAAAAAAAACGGAGACGAAGTCTAGATCTTCCATGATACTATACATACGTGTACATATTTCATACGACCTCAATAAGTGATCAACAATCACATGTCCAAACAAAATAAGTGATAATATATCACAGCTTTCTTTGCGGGAGTCAAGTTCGTCTCTTTGCTGTACGAAAGTACTGACCTGTTCACGGACTTGCTCCTGTGCCCTCGTGCATCTGAAAATCAAGTTCCTCATCAATAAGTGATTCTATCACATAGGGCTTGTTTTCAACCAAAATAAGTGAGTTTTCTCACATTCTTTTATACGGTCAAACAGATGATAAACGGTATACTCACCGGTAAGATGAACTCTCGTGCATACCTTGATACGGGAATGTGTCGTGTGTGGATGAACACCGGTCGGTAAGTATAAATCATACCTTAACGTATCCCCTCGCCATGATTACATCTGATAAGTAGAGCTTAAGTGGACAACAATACCGATAATTGTTATAGGATGCTTATCTTAATGTGAACTAATTGAACAACAAGAGCGTTTTGGCGTGACAGTACACTGATATGATTCTCTTACCCTCGAAACTCGCAAAAACAATGTTTGTAAATATTTATTTACTGCTTTCAGTTTCTACATCTTTGTATATATTTATTTATTGCTTTCCGTCTTTACACTTGAAAAATGAAAAATTCCAAAAAGATTTTAGGTGTGTTTTAATATAAACTTTATAAAAGACAAAAAGATTTTGCTTCTAGTTTATTTTTGATTGACCGATGTTGGAACTCGAGTCTATCCTACCCCAAATCCTGATTGTAAGCCGGAAAACAATTGCACCTTCATAAACTGTCGAAGTTAACAAGTTTTGAAAGTTAAAGGATTAAAATTGATCCTTTTCTAAACTTTCAAACTGTTGTCGGTCGGTGGTTGACTGAGATTTGATCTCATGTGAGTCGTGTGCTTATATTGTTAAAAGTCAATTCTTAGTGAGGTTTTTGTTTGAAAACTTTCAAAGAATGACTATATTCCAAGCGGTTGTTCTCATTACGTGTTTATTTTTCTTGTATGTGCAGATGCGACATCAGAATCAACTAAAGGCGAAGAGAACGTGATAGAAAACGAGCTCTGGAATTAAGACACGATGTGGAGGCACTCAAAAGATAAAGATGATCGAGTTGCCGCTGACCCTTCATCAACACCACAAGGATCTGAAGAATTGAAGATCAAAAGATTCACGAGCATAACTCAAAGGAGAGTTTATTTTAAGGGGGAGTTAATTAACACACTTCCTAAATGAAAAGGGAGTTTGTTGATACACTTTCTTCTTACAACGCGTGAAGACTTTGAAGATCCTCCGACAGGGAGTTTGTGGATACACTTTTTGTGGACGCGACTCGGCTCGGTTCGACTCGGTTCGGTTCAACTTGGTTTCGACACGGTTAGGTCCGGCTCAAGCCCGACGTCACGACATTCCTCCGTCGTGCGCCCCAGAGTTCGACACACGAAGCACGGAGCGCCGCAAACCAAGTCCCGATGACACATCACCATGACATCATCATTGTGATGTCATGATGATGTCATAGTTGAATTTGTTAAAGATTAATCAACAAAATCATATCTGGGCCATAACTCTTTCATATGGGATGAAACTTGAATTGCGCCTTTGACTTGAATTTGGGCCAAATCTTCATACGACAAAACATCAATGATTTCAAAATGAGAGTGACGAAACTCTAAGGTTTCGTCACTTGTGAGGTTTCGCCGGGTCACTTTTTAGGTTTCGTCATGGTCTGTGTGTTCTACCTATAAATACCCCTCATAGTTTCTGTGTGAAACTGATGAGTATGCGTGAGCTGTGAGACTTTGAGAGAGTCTGTAAACATTGTTTGTATATGTTTGTGGTTGTACTCATCCCTAATCAATAGATATGGAATCTTTGGTTACGCGTGTGTTTTACACTGTGTTTGGTTTGAATCGTCACGGGGATTCCGCACCCGTTACCGTGTTTATGATAAACAAGGATAGGTTTTCGTATCGGATCCACCGAGAAAAACGGGACCTATAGTTTGGCCCTTGTTCCTGTAACTCGAATCCTAGCCAGGTATCCCATTTTAGTTTTACACCATTGTGAACCTTACTCCTTTTTTACACTCTGATCGAGGTTCTCGGCATTGAAAAATCTTCGTAAACTAAATCACACGAGTTGATGTTGACATTTAAGAGATATACAGTCAATACAATCAAGAGCAATGGTGATATATATGCGGATTAGACACCAAAAAATAAACACCCAAAAAATAGCTACAATTTAAGGTATGTGTTTAGTGATGGCATCAGATTCCTAATTGATGGAGAAATGTTTGGTGGCAAGAAAAGCTGCTTACAGGAGGTTGTCAAGTGTTTTCGCTCGATGATTCCATTCTTGGGTGGTTGGTTTGGCCCTTGTTCCTGTAACTCGAATCCTAGCCAGGTATATCCCATTTTAGTTTTACACCATTGTGAACCTTATGCCTTTTTACTCTCTGATCGAGGTTCTCGGCATTGAAAAATATTCGTAAACTAAATCACATGAGTATATGTTGACATTTAAGAGATATACAGTCAATACAATCAAGAGCAATGGTTATATATATGCGGATTAGACACCAAAAAAATAAACACTCAAAAAATAGGTACAATTTAAGGTATGTGCTTAGTGACGGCATCAGATTCCTAATTGATGGAGAAAGGTCTGGTGGCAAGAAAAGCTGCTTCCAGGAGGTTGTCAAGTGTTTTCGCTCAACGATTCCATTCTTGGGTGGTTGGTTTGGCACTTGTTTCTGTAACTCGAATCCTAGCCAGGTATATCCCATTTTAGTTTTACACCATTGTGAACCTTACGCCTTTTTTACTCACTGATCGAGGTTCTCGGCATTGAAAAATCTTCATAAACTAAATCACACGTGTATATGTTGACATTTAAGAGACATACATTCAAGAAAATCAAGAGCAATGCTGATGTCTAAGCGGATTAGACAACAAAAAATTGTAGGTCCCGATGCGGATCGTCGGACTACGATGATTTCTTGTTTCGGGTGCCGTAACGAGTGCGGAATCCTCGTCGCAACATAAACCGAGTGAGAGAGCAAACACACAAACAAAGATTCAACGTTTAAAGCTTAAATGTGTATAGATCTGGAAGAGTTTGGTTACAAGAATGATACAACGAATATAATACTCTCAAACTCTCAGATCTGTGCTCTCTTGTCTATCTTTCTGTCTTCAGTTTGCTGCTTATATAGGCTGCAGGTCGACGAATGACCTGCAGCGACGAATAATGTTGACGAAATATATGCAGCCGACGAAAGATGTTGACGAAATACCACCACGAAGAAAAACTAATTTTTATGAAGTTTTTCGTCATACATGAGTGGCTGGGTTTTTCGTCAGTCACATGTGCAGGTGTTTCGTCGCTCATCATGTGCAGGTTATTCGTCAGGAGCTGCAACTCGCAGACTTGCAGAAACAATCAGACAGTAGCAACTTGCAGACTTGCAGAAACAATCAGACAGCAGACTTGATGGAGGAAATCAAGCCTTGGTCTTCAACTCGTAGCGATGTCGAACCGAACGGGCCGCGTCCATATAATATGTATCAACAAACTCCCCCTTGGACGCTGCTCGTGAGTAGATATAATATAATATGTACCAACGTCGAAAAATCATTTTTGTAAATATTAATTTGTGTTTTCTTAATTTCTCGTACTTTTTGCATTTTAGGGGGAGTAAATTTGAAAAATACAAAAACATTGAAAAATTTAAAAAAATACAAAAACATCGAAAAATTTCAAAAACACAAAAACAATAGAAAAACAAAAATGAGTTTCCTGGAGAGCAAAAGAGAAAATGATAGTACATCAGTGGTCTGTCCAAACCTCTTTAAACCTTAAATGAAAAATGATAAACAGCTCTATATAAGATGTATCGGTAGGCTCACAATCATTTTAAAGTGTGCAGGGTGATATAAACCTAAATCGACTGAAGACTGTGTGGGAACCACTCATTGGCATATGGTCTTGGTACCGAAAGTTCGTTTGAAAGATTGCCGAGGTTCTGAGATATGTGGTCTTTATGTTGTTTATCATCTGGGTATCATGGTTGTTTCTTTTACCGAAAAATAACAGAGATGAAGTCTAGATCTTCCATGATACCATACATACGTGTACATATTGCATACAACCTCAATAAGTGATAAACAATCACATGTCCCAATCAATAAGTGATAATATATCACATTTATCCAGGAGTCAAGTTCGTCTCTTTGCTGTACGTTAGTACTGACCTATTCACGGACTTGCTCCTGTGCCCTCATGCATCGAATATCAAGTTCCTCATCAATAAGTGATTTTATCACATAGGGCTTGTATTCATCCAAAATAAGTGAGTATCTCACATTTTCATATACGTCAAAACAGATGATAAATGGTATACTCACCAGTAAGATGAACTCTCGAGCATACCTTGATACGAGAATGTGTTGTGTGTGGATGAACACCGGTCGGTAAGTATAAATCATACACTAATCGTATCCCCTAATCGCGAGTACATCTGATAAGTTGAGCTTATGTGGACAACAATACCGTTAATCGTTATAGGATGCTTATCTAAATATTAACTAACTGAACAACAAGAGCGTTTTGGCATGACCGTACACTGATATGATTCTCTTACCCTCGAAACTCGCAAAAAGAATGTCTGTAAATATTTATTTAATGCTTTCAGTTTCTGCATCTTTGTATATATTTATTTACTGCTTTCAGTCTTTACGTTTGAAATATTCAAATTTCCAAAAAGATTTTAGGTGTGTTTTAATATAAACTTTCTAAAAGTCAAAAAGATTTTCTTTCTACATTATCTTTGATTAACCGATGTTGGAACTCGAGTCTTCGTTACCTGAAACCTTAACGAGAACCAAAACAACTGATTCTTCATAAACGGTCGAAATTTGCAAGTTTTGAAAGTTAAAAACTAAAATTGAACAATTTGTTAAACTTTCAAATTGTCGGACGGTAGCTGATTGAAAAATGGTCACATGTGTGTCGTTTGTTTATGTTAATTATATTCCAAGCATTTATTCTCATTACGCGTTTAGCTTTCTTGTATGTGCAGATGCGGCATCAGGACCAGCTAAAGGAAAAGAGAACATGTTAGAAGACGAGCATTGGAATGAAGACACGACATGGATGCACTCAAAAGATAAAGATGATCGAGTTGCTGCTGACCACTCATCAACACCACAAGGATCTAAAGCATTGAAGATCAAAAGATTCATGAGCATAACTCAAGGGAGAGTTTATTTTAAGGGGTAGTTTGTTAACACACTTCCAAAATGAAAAGGGGAGTTTGTTGATACACTTTCTACTTACGACGCGTGAAAACTTTGAAGATCCTCCGACATGATAGACATGGAAGACGAACCCTCACGAGAAGCGTCCATATAATATGTATCAGCAAAAATAAACAATCAAAAAATACCTACAATTTAAGGTATGTGTTTAGTGATGCCATCAGATTCCTAATTGATGGAGAAAGGTTTGGTGGCAAGAAAAGCTGCTTACAGGAGGTTGTCAGGTGTTTTCGCTCGACGATTCCAATCTTGGGTGGTTGGTTTGGCCCTTGTTCCTGTAACTCGAATCCTACCCAGGTATATCCCATTTTTGTTTTACACCATTGTGAACCTTACACCTTTTTTACTCTCTGATCGAGGTTCTCGGCATTGAAAAATCTTCGAAAACTAAATCACATGTGTATATGTTGACATTTAAGAGATATACAGTCAATACAATCAAGAGAAATGGTGATATATATGCGGATTAGACACCAAAAAATAAACACTAAAAAAATAGCTACAATTTAAGGTATGTGTTTAGTGACCGCATCAGATTCCTAAATGATGGAGAAAGGTCTGGTGGCAAGAAAAGCTGCTTCCAGGAGGTTGTCAAGTGTTTTCGCTCGACAATTCCATTCTTGGGTGGTTGGTTTGGCCCTTGTTCCTGTAACTCAAATCTTAGCCAGGTATATCCCATTTTTGTTTTACACCATTGTGAACCTTACGCCTTTTTTACTCTCTGATCGAGGTTCTTGGCATTGAAAAAAACTTTGTAAACTAAATCACACGTGTATATGTTGACATTTAAGAGATATACAGTCAATACAATCAAGAGAAATGGTGATATATATGCGGATTAGACACCAAAAAATAAACACTAAAAAAGTAGCGACAATTTAAGGTAAGTGTTTAGTGACGGCATCAGATTCCTAATTGATGGAGAAATGTCTGGTGGTAAGAAAAGGTGCTTCCAAGAGGTTGTCAAGTGTTTTCGCTTGACGATTCCATTCTTGGGTGGTTGGTTTGGCCCTTGTTCCTGTAACTCGAATCCTAGCCTGCTATATCCCATTTTAGTTTTACACCATTGTGAACCTTACAGCTTCTTTACTATCTGATCGAGGTTATCGGCATTGTAAAATCTTCGTAAACTAAATCACATGTGTATATGTTGACATTTAAGAGACATACATTCAAGAAAATCAAGAGCAATGGTGATATATATGCGAATTAGACACCAAAAAATAAACACTCAAAAAATAGCTACATTTTAAGGTATGTGTTTAGTGATGGCATCAGATTCCTAATTGATGGTGAAAGGTTTGGTGGCATGAAAAGCTACTTACAGGAGGTTGTCAAGTGTTTTCGCTCGTCGATTCAATTATTGGGTGGTTGGTTTGGCCCTTGTTCCAGTAACTCGAATCCTGGCCAGGTATATCCCATTTTAGTTTTACACCATTGTGAACCATACGCCTTTTTTACTCTCTGATCGAGGTTCTCGTCATTGAAAAATCTTCATAAACTAAATCACAGGTGTATATGTTGACATATAAGATATATACAGTCAAAAAAATCAAGAGCAATGATGATATATATGCGGATTAGACACTAAAAACAAAACAATCAAAAAACAAATACAATATAAGGTATGTGTTTAGTGACGGCGTTAGATTCCTAATTGATGGAGAAAGGTCTGGTGGCAAGAAAAGTTTCTTCCAGGAGGTTGTCATGTGTTTTTGCTCGACGATTCCATTCTTGGGTGGTTGGTTTTGCCCTTGTTCCTGTAACTCGAATCCTAGTCTGGTATATCCCATTTAAGTTTTACACCATTGTGAAACTTACGCCTTTTTTACTCTATGATCGAGATTCTCGGCATTGAAAAATCTTCGTAAACTAAATCACAGGTGTATATGTTGACATTTAAGAGACATACATTCAAGAAGATCTAGAGCAATGGTGATATATATGCGGATTAGACACCAAATAATAAACACTCAAAAATAGCTACAATTTAAGGTATGTGTTTAGTGATGGCATCAGATTCCTAATTGATGGTGAAAGGTTTGGTGGCAAGAAAAGCTGCTTACAGGAGGTTGTCAAGTGTTTTCGCTTGACGATTACATTCTTGGGAGCTTGGTTTGGCCCTTGTTCCTGTAACTCGAATCCTAGCCCGGTATATCTCATTTTAGTTTTAGGGTTTAGCATTAGGGTTTAGGTTAATCATCTAATTAGCTTTTGGAGAGAATTCGTAATAGCAAAGGCTTGGACGAATTTGGAGATTTTGATTGATTGTAATCGTTTGAAGATAATCAATAAAGATCGGGTTTATAGTGATTTCGGTTCTACACGTTTTCTGTGAAATCTGATCTAGGGGATTCCGCTCTCTAGGTTAGATCGACGATTCTGTTACGATCCATACGGACTCAGGGACCTACAATTGGTATCAGAGCGTTAGGCTCTTGATTGGCTTGGTTCAGAATTGTTTTCTGTAGAAAATCGAAGTTTTGGACGTGTTTGACGGTGTTTTAGGGTTTCTGCTATCAATTTGGGATAATTAGCATCAATTTCGGATAAAACAGCATCATTTCGGACCAGAAACCTTGGATTTCGGATCATTTCGGATCAAACAGTTGCATTTCGGACAGCATTTAAGCATTTCGGATCAAAAGGATTGCATTTCGGACTAGAAATAAATCATTTCGGATCAATTTCGGATCAAGTACAAGCATTTCGGATCAAGAACAAGCATTTCGAATTAGAAGGACTTGATTACGGATCAGATTGTCTCATTTCGGACCAGATTAGTCCATTTCGGATCAGAGGGTGCTCATTTCGGATAAAGGACTATTCCGGATAACCATTTCGGACTTAGAACCATTTCGGACAAAAAGGTGGAATTTTTCTTGGCTTGCGTAAGAAATTTTTCACTGTTTCGCGTTTAGAAAATCATCCGTAACTCGTCACAGGGAACCGTTTGCACCGTTGAACTCCTTGGATTTTTAGGACAAAAAAAAAAAAGGTTTGAACATTATATATCATTGGAATCGTAATCTCGAGACGAATCTAACGGTATAATTTGGTAAAAACAGGTTTCGGACAAAAATTGTATGGTTTAACCAGTCTGCTTAAGTTAAAATGTCAAACATGTCTAAATTGAACGAACTGTTAAGGATGGAACACGAGGTTGGCACAACCAACAAACCACCTAAGATGATGAAGGTGGAGAACTATTTGACATGGAAGGATAGGTTTCAATCCTTTGTTGAATACCAGGACACCCGTATGTGGATATGTATAGAAGATGGGTATGTGAACCCAACTCATGAGTTTGAAGGCAGACAAAGGGTGACTGCATATGTTGACATGCAGGATGCTGACAAAAATATGTATGAGGCTGAAAAGAGAGCCTTAGCTGCTATAAAGATGTCTTTACCCGATGGCATGAAACATACCTTTAAGAGGTATACTACTTCAAAGGAGATGTGGGATACACTAGAGAAAAGATATGAGGGAAATCCTGATGTCAAGAAAAACAAAGTTGATCTACTGAAGAAGCAGTTTGCTATGTTCAAGTATATGAAAAATGAGTCACTTGAGGACATTATCACTCGATACTACCATCTGATGTCAGAATTAGACAATTATGATGTAGATTGCTATACTGAAATAGAGAAAAATGACAAGCTGCTTGATGCTTTACCTGCTAATTGGGATATCTACACTCTCATGATCAAGGGAGAATCAGATTATGAGACAAAGGAACTTGAAGAAGTAGTTGGAAAGCTAAGAGCTTATGAGCTCAGTATGAAGAAGAAGGACACTAGATATGATCAGGTTCAAGATCCAGGGATCTACAATGGGCTTACATCTTCTTCATCTCATGATGCTTCTAGCGACTCTGCTACTGCGTTTCTTTCATGTGATAATGAGCAGGTCACAGTAAATGAGGATGGTGATGTATGTTTTATAGCTGCTTCAGGAGGATCAACAGGAGTCAAGAGAACATTAGCCGCTAAGCAAAGTAGTAGTGCAAAGTCAATGCCAATGAGTGTGAAGTCTGCTGAAGAACATCTTGCTCTACTTGCTTCGTTTGTTGCGTCTTATGAGAACTACATTTAGGGGAAGATATCTGATCCTGCCACTTTAGACGAAGACTATGATCAGATTGACCCTGATGATCTTGAAGAGATGGATTTGCAATGGCAAATGGCTATGATTTCTAGACGAGGGAAGAGATTTATGAACAGAACTGGAAGGAAGTTTGTGGGGAAAAGTGTTGGTTTTGACAAGACCAAAGTGAGGTGCTTTAACTATCAAAGTTACGGTCATTTCGCTAGGGAATGTCAAAAACAAAAGCATGAAACGTCGAGTCAGAGTTCAAACAATAGGAATGCATCAAACAACTCTAAATCAATGGCGTTGATCTCTACTGCAAGAGAAGGTTCATATGACTGGAGTGTTCACTTGGAAAATGATGAGAATGTCACTCAGGCATTTATGGCAGAAATTGTGCCACTTGATGCTGGTGAAGGTGAAGCTACAGTAGATGATGCTAAGGTTGAGAAGAAAAGTGAAGCTGAGGTAGATAAGGCTAATCAGACAACAGATGCTGAAAAAGAAAAGCCAAAGTCTGAGCATTAAAGAGAAGCTGAAGAGAGAGATGCAAAATACAAAAGAATGGAAGCTCAACTTGCTGCTCTCATGGCCAACTCAGACAAATCGACAGAAGAGGTAAGTAACTCTGCTACTTCTGTTTGTTTAAAATGTCGTGAATTACAGGGTGAAGTTGATAGGTTGTCAACACAAAACCAAAGTCTGGTGAGCGAGATGTCTAACATAAAAGAATCAAACTTTTTTGCTAAAAGAAAGGAATCTTTATACTTGAAGAAGATACAAGGTTACGAAAGTGAAATTGAATCTTTAACCTGCAAACTAAACGAAAAACTTCAAGTCATAGACTTAGCTCATGACATGATGGCTGAGAAAACAAAAGAGATTTCTGAAAAGTGCAAAAAGTTGTCAGATGCACAACTCAAAATTGTTGAACTTGAAAAGAAATTAGGTCAATTCAGGGATTCTACTTTTGTTATGAAACACATGATGGGTGGGTTAAAGAAGAGTAATGACAAGACCAGTGTGGGATTCAAAGGCTTCAATAGAGTCCCACCTCCTCTTAGTCATGACTATTCTTTCTTAACTGATGAAGATGAGTTCACAGACTTTCTGTCAACATCACCAAATAGTTTCACATCTAGTCAAGGTGATGTGTTTGAAGATAATGATGCTAAGAAGGTAAATAACAGCAAACCTGCTTTAAAAAAGATAAACACACCTCCTAAAAATAAAAATCAAACTTTTGTTAAAAAAGTTAATTTTGTTCAAGGAAGTGATATGAAAAATGAAACAGCTATTATTGAAAATGAATCAAATGTGGAGTTTGCTAAAAAAAACATAGAAAATTTTGAAACTAAGCAAACTGAACCAAATCCTTCTAAGGCTTCATCATCAAAACCAGAATCTAGTTCAAAGGCTTCAGATGAGAAGTCTTCGAAAAAGAGATCGTGCTTCAAATGTCACACACAGGGACATGTAGCTAGCTGCTGTCCTAACAAAAAGAATGAAGCACAATTAAGTGAGAAAAAAGAAGGGGAAATCGCTAGAGAAGAAAGGTGATAATGAGGAGAAAGTCTCAAATTCTCCAAAGAAATCTGCTCCAAAGCAACAACAGGGTGTTGCTGGTGGTGTAGATAAGGCTGAAAAAGGAACTCCACAAGTTCCTCGTTTTCAAAGAAATCAACCAAGATTTCAGCCTGAATCTACATCAGGCAGATATGATAGACCTAGAAGTAGTTCACCAAGAATGAACAATCAAAATTCAAATAATTTCAGAAGTCAAGGTCAATATCAAACTCGATACCAAAATAATGGTGGTCGAACTTTTTATAACAATGGCTTTAGAAATTACAACAATCAAGGTTCTTGGAATCAAAATCAAAATTTTCAAAGGTCACATAGTCCAAACACAAATAGGTACCCTCAGGACCAGAGACTTTATGGAAATCATGCCCCATTTCCATCAACTGGTCCAAGATCCAAGACTCCAGTTAGGAGTGATGGATACTGGATGGATGTTCAAGTAGTTGTTGAATTTGGACGACCCAAGACCATTAAGGCTTGGGTCCCCCAATCTAACTAATCTTTTGGTTGGTGTGTGCAGGAGCTGCTAAGGAGGATTATCAACTTATGGTATGTTGATAGTGGCTGCTCCAGGCACATGACGGGGGATGCGAGGTTGTTTTCTGAATTTGAAGAATATGATGGTGGACATGTAAATTTTGCTGGTGCTAAAGGTGGTAGGATTACTGGACGAGGAAAAGTGACGAATGGGAAGATCACTTTGGACAAAGTGAACTATGTTGAACAGCTTAAACACAATCTGATGAGCGTGTCACAAGTTTGCGACAAGGGTCATTCGGTCCACTTTACAAAGTCTGAGGCATTGGTGTTGAAACCGGGTTTGGTTATTCCGGATGATTGGATAGTAATGTGTGCATCAAGGAAAAATGATACTTATGTCATGGACATGGGTGCCAAGGATCCGACTGCAGCGGTGGCGTGTTTGCTGTCAAAAGCATTTGAAGCTGAATCTATGTTGTGGCACAGACGCATGGCCCATATTCACTACCGCAAAATGAATTATATCATTAAAAATGAGCTAGTGAAAGGGGTTCCATTGCCGAGGTTTCAAGTGGAAGATAAATGTCTTCCATGTCGAAATGGAAAACAACACAAGAAACCTCATAAGTCTAAAACAGTAAATTCCATTAATGCCCCTTATGAATTACTTCACATGGATTTATTCGGTCCAGTGAATGTGAGGAGCATAGGTGGAAAGTACTACTGTCTTGTTGTCACTGATGATTACTCACATTATTCATGGGTTTTCTTTTTAGGTACAAAAGATGAGACAGCATAGATGCTAATAGATCTTTTTACAAAATTGGAAAACGTCCATAATGCAAGGATTAAGAGGATAAGGAGTGATAATGGCACGGAGTTCAAGAATCGGATTCTGGATCTCTACTGTCTTCGAAAGGGAATTGAACATCAATATTTTGCTCCTTATACTCCTCAACAAAATGGAGTCGCTGAGAGGAAAAACAGGACGTTGATTGAAGCCGCTAGGACTATGCTTTCAGATTCAAAGCTACCAGTTCTTTTCTAGGGAGAAGCTGTGAATACAGCTTGCTACGTCCTAAACAAAGTTTTAACCGTTAAACGCTTTAATAAAACATGTCATGAACTTATGTTTAACAAAAACCGAACTTAACAGGCTTTGAACCATTTGGATTACCCTGCACCATTGTGCGAAACAAAGATAAACAAAAATTCGGTGAGGTGGCTGACGAAGGCTACTTTCTAGGTTATGTGCCTGGCACACCGAATAAAAGGGTTCTTAATCTAAAAACTGGTAAAATTGAGGTTGTTTACAATGTGGAAATTACTACGTACAAACCTCAACAATCAACGAGTGGTCCTGCTATATTATATGATTATGAAAGTGTGTTTAAATCATTTAATATTCCTGAGGTTTCTGATGCAGATGATTCTCAGTTGATTCAAACAGTGATTGGTGAAGACGATGAAGGCGAGTTCATGCCTAGATCGAATGTTGATATGTCAAATGCTCCGGAAACTTCCCAAGGTGCTGCTGATCCCGATTCAAGCGATAGTGAACCTGAACCAAATCAGGGGGAGGATTTCATTAATCCGTTTGCGAATCAGAATATTCAGGGGGGGGGGGTTGGATCACACCTGGGCGATAATCTAGAAGTCGATGTCGTTGCTACTACACGAGCAAATAGATATCATCCAGTTGATATGATAGTTGGAGATCCTACTGTAGGTGTTCAGACTAGAAGGAGCATAGCAGCGAATTCTGGGTTATTTGTTTCGATTGAGAAGACTGGGATTGTGAACGAGTGCTTGTATAGTTGCTTCATATCCCAAGAGGAGCTGAAGAACATTCATCTGGCTCTTAAAGACAATTCATGGGTTGAAGCTATGCAAGAGGAATTGGCCTAGTTTGTGAAGTTGAAGGTTTGGGAGTTAGTGGACCTTCCTAAAGGTGAAAGAGAGATTGGCACTAAATGGGTATTTAGGTGCAAGAAGGATGAAAGAGGTATTGTCACACGCAACAAGGCTCAGTTGGTGGTCAAAGGTTTCAATCAGCAAGAAGGGATATATTACAATGAAGTGTTTGCACCAGTGGCAAGGTTGAAGGCAATTCGTTTGTTTCTAGCTTTCGCTTCTTTCAAGGGCTTTAAAGTTTACCAACTAGACGTTAAGAGTGCATTTCTTTACGGGAAAGTCCAAGAAGTGGTGTATGTCTCACAACCAGATGGGTTCGTTGATCCAAACTATCCAGATCAAGTTTACAAACTTGATAAGGCTTTGTAGGGGTTACATCAAGCTCCCAGGGCGTGGTACGAGACACTGTCTACCCATCTGATCAAGAATGGTTTTGAAAGAGGTCAGATTGACAGTACACTGTTCTTAAAGAGGAAGAAGGATGATTTTCTGCTGGTACAGGTATACGTGGATGACATCATCTTTGGGTCATCTGATGAAAACATGTGTAAGGAGATTGAACAGGTGATGAAGAGCAAGTTTGAAATGAGTGCTATGGGTGAGCTATCTTACTTTCTGGGATTACAAGTTGAACAGAAGGAAGATGGGATGTTTATTCATCAAACGAAGTATGTGTATGACATTTTGGATCGGTTCAAAATGAATGATTGCTCTACTTTCAACACACCCATTTTCGAAAATCACAATCTTGGCCCAGATCATGAAAGTACTGAAGATGTTGATCCTACTCAATACAGGGCGATGATTGGTTCTCTAATGTACTTGACTGCTTCAAGACCAGACATCATGTTTGCCGTATGCTTGTGTGCCAGATATCAGGCGAATCCAAAAGAGTCACACATGAAAGCAGTGAAGCGTATTCTTCGTTACTTGAAGGGGAAACCTAAACTTGGGTTGTGGTATCCAGCTGATAGTGATTTGAGGTTCGTTACTTACACTGATTCAGACTTTGGAGGATGCAAATCAAACAGAAAGTCTACAACAGGTGGTTGTCAGTTCTTAGGAGGCAGGATCGTGTCTTGGCAATGCAAGAAGCAGTCCTGTGTGTCTACATCTACGTGTGAAGCTGAATATATTGCTGCGGGTAACTGTTGCTCTCAGGTTCTCTGGATTCAACAGCAGATGCGCGATTACGGTTTGGATTTCACTCGTACTCCTATTATGATAGATAATAATGCCACTATTTCAATCACAAACAATCCCGTAAAGCATAGTAGAACTAAACATATTGACATACGTCATCACTTTATACGAGATTGTTTTGAAAAGAGACTCATTGAATTACACCGAGTCGACACACTAGATAACCTTGCTGATCTTTACACAAAAAGCTTTTGATAGAGCTCGCTTGAAACACTTAGTCGAACTCAACGGGAGGGGAATCCAGAATAACTAGTTTTTCATAAGAAATTTGTAAATAGTTTACTACTTTCTTAAAAAAATAAAAAATACAAAAACACTGAAAAATAAAAAAACATAAAAAAAATTAGAAAATCAAAAATGAGATATCACTGTGTGAAAAGGAAGAAATGATAGTACATCAGCAAATTAGATTGTCACACTCAAACTGAATTAAAATGCTTAGGTGTGATAGCAGCTTCATCATATGATGTACCAGTAGGCAAAAGCATGAAATAATCAACTTACCAATGTGATATAAACCTAAAAGCACTGAGTATGAGTGGGAACACATCAGTGGTGTATGGTTTAATGAACTTAAATCTTGCGTTGATAGATTGCCAAAATCTGAAGTTTTGGGTCTTTATACTGTTATTTCATCTGGGGATATCAGGGTTGTCCTTCTACTGCATCCAGATACATGCTGACCTAGGCACAACCAGGATATCTTAAAAGAGCTAAAAATGCCAAAACCTTGAAAATGAAGAAGCTCTCCTAGAGAGTCATTCAAAAAGTGCAAAATGCATAAATCGTACCAAAAATGGTATCTGTCTTAGCCCTCGTTAGATATTTTGGTCTCTCTGCTGTACGGAAGTACTGACCTGATCACCAATTATCTGAACATTGAAAAAAACAAAACGGATGAATTCAGTATAGTCACCTACTACGATGAATCTTTGTGCATACCTTGATCGCGGGGGTATATCCTGAAGTGGGACACGCTAATATATCAGAATTAATATTACCTTAACGTATCATACGGTAAAGGTACTTGAAATGTTCATGCATTTTGTTTAAGTGGACAAACATACTGGTAATCATCTTGAACTGCTTTTCACGGAAAATTACATAAAGAATTAACTGCTAGTGTGAAAACAGTTTGATTGTGCTGATATGATCTTCTTACCGGTGATTCTCACAAAAATAGAGTGTTTATTGCTTTTCGTATTTATTTGCTTTCAGAAAATACAAAAATACAAAAATCGTGTCTTTTTCTATTAAAATTCTTAATGTGCGAAAAACTGTTATTCTTGGAGGAGTTGTTACCGATAGGGGGAGACTGTGTTAGAAATTGGGTTCAAAATTTTTAAATCATGCAGGTTATAAGGTGTTTGTTTAAAATTTGTGCGTGTTGGTGTTAAATTGGAAAGTGCTTAATCTGTTATACAATTTAACTAATCTCTTGAATAATAATAATTTGTTTAACTTATGTTGAAAAAATTCTTATGGTTTCTCGAGATGTTTGTTTTATAGTATACAGATTGAAGCAGTGTGTTGCTGAGAAGTTGCTGTGAAGATGAGAGTTTGATTGGATGCATGGTAGAACCTCCTTTCTACATTGCAAACAAAGTTGAAGAGGTTGAAGAGTGCTATTCAAATGCTGAACTGGAGTTTACTCAAGTGCTAATGTTTTCAAGATTTGGTGATTGGATGCATCAGCTTAGGGGGAGTCTGTTGCTGACAGAAGCTGTTAAAGCTGAAGCTATCCAAAGACCAAAAGACTTGGAAACTCTGAAGACTGAAGTTACCTTTGCGAGCTATTATCAAGGGGGGGGGGGGGGGGGGTTTGTTGGTGCATATTTGTGACAACAGCTTAGATTTGGTCTTTGGATATCTTGTAATTAGTAAAACGATAAACAGTTAGCGAGTTTAGCTTTGTAATAGTTAAGTAAGAGTGATTGGGCCAAACCAAACCCACATATGGGGGATGGTTTGCGAAATGTGCCTTGCCCATGGACTAGCCCATATGCAAAGCTTTGTCCTATATAAACAGAGCTTAGCATTAGGGTTTAGGTTAATCATCTAATTAGCTTTTGGAGAGAATTCGTAATAGCAAAGGCTTGGACGAATTTGGAGATCTTGATTGATTGTAATCGTTTGAAGATAATCAATAAAGATCGGGTTTATAGTGATTTATGTTCTACACGTTTTGTAAAGACTAAGGATCCTAAAGATAAAGGCAAGGGAATAGAAATTGGAGAAAGTTCCAGGCAAAACCAGGAAATGCCATCTTGGGAGGAGCTGGACCATAAACTAGCACTTAGTGACCTCATCAGACCTGTCGATGTAAATCTCTTTAATTACCCAGCGGAAGCACAAATTCCAGTCAATCTGGAACCTGCTATTCCAGATCCTATCATCCTTCCAGTCAATTTGGAACCTGTCATCCCAGATCCTCTACCAGCAGAGCTAGAAGAATGGTGGACCACCGACCCGCAGTTTCAGAATCTCCTAAATAACCCTAATACCTTTTTCCCACAGTTCGACACTGAGCCTCCACTACACCTACCTATGAGCTTAGAAAACTTGGCAGAACTCCGCCATTATGGCGAGGAGCTGATAGATGCAGGAAACAGGATTAGGGATGTGGGCGAAAGAATCACCTGGAAGTACGACGAAAGAGAACGTCGTTTCTGAAATGCCAGCTATCAGGGATCATGTTTGGTGTTGTGGTGTGGTTGTTTAATAATAATATAATCATAAAATATAATTATGTGAAATAACTTAAAAATAAAACTTTTATAAGATAACAGGGTGTGTACGGACGCATATTATAATATATATATATATATATATATATGGAAGTCGAGAAATCGACAATTTTAGGTATACGTGTTGATGTGATTACGTGCGATTGTTTTGTTATGATTGGTTATTAATTGTTTTCTACTAATCACTTATATATATTAATTACCAGATGGAAAACGCTGGTAATGAACCCGTTAATGAAGTTAATCAATCTGAGCAAAACAATGAGGATCAATTTCTGAATAGGCAATATATCGAGAATATCGTTGCTCAAGGAATAGCCAATGCTATTCCCGCAATCCTTGCTGCTGCTCGAAATCCCGTTGAACCTCAACAAATTATTCCTAGCAAACGTACACACGGCGACAATTTCAGTAATAGTGTAAACGGAGGCGGCAACCATACTAATAACGACAACGATGGGATGCAAGCCCCACTCCTTAAGAAAATGAAAGATACAACACCTGGTTGCACTTACAAGGAGTTTCTTGCCTGTAAACCGGTTGAGTTTGCAGGTAACGAAGGGGCAACTGCTGCGCTGCGTTGGTTAGAGAAAACCGAAGCAGTAATTACAATAAGTAAATGTGCCGAGGATGACAAAGTCATGTACGCGTCGCATCTTTTTAAAGAAGGGGGGCTAGAATGGTGGAATACGTTACTTCAAGCGAAAGGAAGAAATGTGGCCTATGCCATGAGTTGGGAAGAATTTAAGCGACTAGTAGAAAGGAAATTCTATCCCGAATATGAGAAAGAACAAATGACAAATAAATTCTTGAACCACCGGATGGTGGATGTAGACTGTCGAGGGTATACATCGACATTCTTCGAATATGCTCGAGTTGTACCTACCCTGGCTTCGCCAGAACCGGTGCTTATTTCCCGCTATATTTGGGGATTGATTGGCGAGATTCGGGATATCGTCAAAGCTGCGAGACCTCGCACTGTTGACGATGATGTGGAATTAGCTAACACTCTAACTGACGGGCTGGTACGCATAAGAGAAGAAACCCGGAAGAAGGAAGTGGCCCAAAAGATTACCCAGGGATTCCGTGTGGGTAGCCGTAGTAATTTCAAGAGAAAGGGAACTGGTCAATCTTCCACTGTTCCATTTTGCAATGCCTGTAAAAGGAAGCATTTTGGTAGATGCAAGGGGTATGGCAATTTCTGCAAAATTCCAGGGCATCAAGAAGAAGATTGCAGAAAGAAGAAATCCACAATCTGCTACAACTGTGGAGAAGCTGGACATTTTCGGCCAGACAGCCCGAAATTGGTCAAACCAGCTGATAACAAAGCCAAACCTGCAGAAGGAACTACCAAGAAAAACGCAAGAGCCTTCCAGTTGACTACTCAGGAAGCAGAGCTAATCCCTGACGTGATAGCTGGTACGTTCCTAGTTCACGACGTTTATGAAAAAAGTATTATTTGACTCTGGTGCAAACCAAAGTTTTATAAATACTTCATTCTGCCAAGCTCTTAACTTACCCTTAACCAACCTTAGGCAGATTTTTACAGTCGAAACGGCAGATAGGAATTCTGTTAACATAGATAAGGTTTTGCGAGAAGTAAAGATAGAACTCTTAGGTCATAAGTTTTCTGCAAACCTGTTACCTATGAATTTAGCTGGATTTGATGTTGTGTTAGGAATGGATTGGTTAGTAGCTAACCGTGCTCGAATTCTCTGTGATAAAAATTCCATAGAAATTCATACACCCACAAGAGAATTAGTGGTGATTACAGGAGATAAGCCGCGAAAACCACTGAAATTTATTTCAGTAATGAAGTTGGCCAGTTATTCAAGAAAACAAGAAGTAGTGTATATGATTTCGGTAATCATTAACACGAAGGGTAAGGAACTTAAAGAAATTCCTGTAGTAGCAGAATACCCAGATGTATTCCCAGAAGAACTACCAGGATTACCACCCGATAGGGAAATAGAATTTAGAATTCATCTAATTCCTGGAACTACACCGATAGCTAAGTCACCTTATCGGTTAGCACCCACCGAAATGTTAGAACTGAAAAAGAAGTTAGATGAATTACTAAGCAAAGGATTCATACAACCTTGTTCATCCCCTTGGTGAGCACCTGTGTTGTTTGTAAAGAAGAAAGATGGTTCGATGCGAATGTGTATCGATTATAGGGAATTGAATAAGGTTACAATTAAGAATCGATACCCATTACCTAGGATTGATGATCTTTTCGATCAACTTCAAGGAGCTAGGTATTTTTCTAAGATAGATTTACGATCAAGATACCATCAATTAAAAGTACAAGAAGAAGGCATACCTAAAACTGCTTTCAGAACTAGGTATGGTCATTACGAGTTTACAGTCATGCCCTTTGGACTAACAAATGCTCCTGCAACATTTATGGACATGATGAATAGGATCTGTAAACCGTACTTGGATAAATTTGTAATTGTCTTCATCGACGATATACTTATTTATTCCAGAAGCCAGGATGAACACCGTCAGCACCTGCATGCACTCTTAACTTTGTTAATAAAGGAGAAGCTTTACGCCAAATTCTCGAAGTGTGAATTTTGGTTGCAGGAGGTACAATTTTTAGGACACATGGTGAATCACGAAGGTATTCACGTAGATCCCTCCAAAATAGAAGCAATCACCAAATGGAAAGTCCCACAAACAGCTATGGAAATTAGAAGCTTTCTAGGGTTAGCGGGTTACTATAGACGATTCATAAAAGATTTTTCCAAAATCGTTGTGCCACTAACTAAACTAACCTGTAAAGCAATTAAGTTTGAATGGGGACCTAGGCAAGAAGAGGTCTTTAGGATTTTTGAAGCAAAAGCTAACAAACGCCCCAATTCTTGCCTTACCTGAAGGGACATAAGACTTTGAAGTTTATTGTGATGCTTCTAAACTAGGATTAGGGTGTGTGCTAATGCAATGCAAAAAGGTAATTGCGTATGCCTCAAGACAATTGAAAAAGCACGAGGAAAACTATACGACTCATGACTTAGAATTAGGAGCCATAATTTTTGCCCTTAAGATTTGGAGACACTATTTGTATGGAAGTAAGTTTACTGTCTATACTGATCATAAGAGCTTAAGATACATATTTGGGCAAAAAGAATTAAACATGAGACAAAGAAGATGGATGGAGATTCTAAGTGATTACGACTGTGATATTCAATATCACGAAGGAAAAGCAAACGTAGTTGCAGATGCCTTAAGTCGTAAGTATCATGAGAAACAACGACGAGTTCATGCTATTAGATTAAGTTTACAATTAGACTTAATAGAACAATTGTGGAATATTCAAGAAACAGCAATCAAAGTTGATGCTGAAGGAATGAAAGGACGAATAAAGGAATTGGAACAGGGAAGTGATGGAATTTGGAGATTCCACAAGAAAATAATTTGGGTACCTAAGCAGGGAGAATTAAGGAATAAAATTTAAGAGGAAGCCCATAAATCTAGGTATACCATACATCCTGGTAATAATAAGATGTACCAAGATTTAAGAAATAATTTCTGGTGGATAGGAATGAAAAAGGATATAGCTAGATATGTTTCGAAATATCTTACTTGTTCACAAGTCAAGGCTGAACACCAGAAACCCTCAGGTCTACTACAACAATTAGAAATGCCTATATGGAAATGGGAACTCATAACAATGGACTTTGTTACTAAGTTACCCAAAACCATAAAAGGTAATGACGCAATTTGGGTAATTGTGGATCGATTAACCAAATTGCGAGAATTAAGTACGAGAGGATAGGTACTTGAACTCAAACCTATATGCTCTTGTGAGAAGAAACCCGTACAATCCATGACTCGATCAAGATCTAAAGGTAGAAATGGAATGAAAACGTGCATGTATGCATTCATATGAAGAAACTAACGGTTATATTATGTGTAAGGTAAGCATAACTGCTTGGAAAGGATGATCCGTGAATGCGGTCTAGACCGGCATCAAGGCAAGTGATAAGACAAATGAACCCCAGGTACGTAAATTGAACGTGTGGGCGTATGAAGTGGTATAATTAAGCAAGCGAAAGAAAATTATAAATGAAATATAATAGTGACATGGCAATGAAGTTTTGAAAATGTTACACGTGCCGAAACTTAATTCTTCGAACATAAGGTGGCGATTACACGAAGGCACGAAACTAGTATGTGGATTGTGTACCTGGCCAGTACACAAGAAACGTATGACGTTCGTGAGACCATGATAATTGTTACAGGTATGTCCGTTAGAATTAAGTAGAAGGTGGACGTGAGGGTGAAGAGAAATGTAAGACTCTCAGAAATGAAAGTATGAATGCTATGTTAGAATCCGCGAGACGGATTCGAAACATGAAAGAAGTTAAAGTATGAATGCTATGTTAGAATCCGCGAGACGGATTCGAAACATGAAAGAAGTTAAAGTATGAATGCTATGTTAGAATCCGCGAGACGGATTCGAAACATGAAAGAAGTTAAAGTATGAATGCTATGTTAGAATCCGCGAGACGGATTCGAAACATGAAAGAAGTTAAAGTATGAATGATGTGTTAGAATCCACGAGATGGGTTCGAAGCATGAAAGGAATAAAGTATGAATTACCTGTTTGAATTTGCGAGGCGGATTCAACACATGTAAGGAAGTAAAGGTACGAATGCTATGTTTGAAACCGCTAGATGGATTCAAACATAGAAGGAATGAAGGGTATGGATGTTACGTTTAAATCCGTGGGACAGATTTAAAACATAAAAAGGATGTAATGAATGCCTTTATAAGTAAGCATGAATGGAAGGAAGTACGAATGTGTACCCCAATGCATCTATGATAAGTAAGAAAAGTCAGTTTACCTTAAAAGGTCAAACTGCAAAGATAGGCAAAATAAGTAACCAGAATAAAAGAATTGCATGTAAGGAATGAAACATGGAATGTGTAATAGCATGTACATAAGAAGTTGTGAAAGGATTATAGATGAGTAATCATCTAGTATAATGAATGTTTGAATGAAATATGCTAACTGCTAAATTGTTGATGATAATGTTAGAACTCTTGATGTGACTATTAAGTCAAACATAGATGTGTATGTGTAAGAGGAGATGAGAAAGGTTTCGGGGACGAAACCTCATTTAAGGGGGGTAGACTTGTAACACCCCAAAAACGGGTTTGGTAAATTAAAACCCGGTTGATATAAAGAAATGAGTTTTAATCTCTTATATAACCAAAATGAAACTAGAGGGACCAAAACCGCTAAGTGGGAAACATGATTTTATAAAACAAAAAATTAAAACACCACACACACATAGTGTGTGTGTGTGTCGATGACCAGGAAGGAGAAAGAGGGTTCAAACCCTAGTTTCTTCAAAATCTTAAAATTTAAAGGCAAGATGAAGCTTAAACTCATAACCGAGCATAGATTAATGATCACCTCCACAAGGGGATCGCAAGGTATGTCTTAAAAGTTAGATTGGTGATTATGCACGAAGTGGGTTATGTTGTAAATCACGAATTTGTATGAAATTGAGCATGAGTATGTGTTAGATTCATCATTTGGAACATGGATTATGCATGGTTTGGGTTAATTTGATGTTTTTAAGTGAAACCCGTTGATTATGGTGATGGTGACGACTTGAAAGATCACCCAAGTCCAACTTCTTGCTTAAGATTGATGTATTATGATGTGTATGATGGATTCTTGCTAGAGGAATTGAAAGAAATGTGATGCTAATATGTTTGATGTTCATGCATGGATGATTTATGTTGATTAGTAGAAGGATTTGGATGAATTATGTATGAGATTAGGAGATTGTGCATGAACTAGTTGTACTTTATGTTTAGAAGGTAGTACATACACCAAGGGTATGATGATATTATGAAGAACTTAAGTAGATCACTAGTAAGTGATTAATAATGTAGTTATGAAGTGGCTTTTAGATAATGTGATGTAAATTGATGATTTACTTATGTTAATGATGTTTGGAATCAAACATGTGTGTGAATGTTTAAAGAAATCGGATAAGAAATGATAGATTAGCATGTTATAAGGTTGAATGATAAATTCCATATAAGATCCGTGTAATGAAAAGGTTGTCATGAATGATGAATAAGCTAACTATCTTGAGAATGATATATGATAGTTGATGCTTGATAAGCAACATGGAAGCTTGGGAAAGAAGCGGGTCAAATGGAACTTATGTGCACGGGAAGCGTACTCGGATGCAAGGTAAGTTAAGCTTACACTCTCCTTGTAGAATACCTCTTCATTGTATAGATTATGAATATGATAAGTTTATAAATGACGTATGAAGTTCCTACAAGTTTTGATACGGGTCGGAACATGTGTTCATGACAAGAAACTAGGTTTGATGGTTAAAAAGGGATAAAAGGGTATTATGGTAATTTTGGTTGCGAATTAACGAAGGAATAAGTTACATGGATGGGATGATGGATAATTAAAATCCCACAAGGATAAAATGGATATTTAGATTTAATGGGTCAAATGGTGAAGATATCACCATTTGACAATATCGATTAATGAATTGTTTTGTCAAGCGTTGTGAATTCACCAAATTAATAGCGAAAGGAAATTCGTTGCTATTAATGAGAAATTTAGCGGATGAAGTATTAAAACAGGTCATAGCGTTGATCCGAGCCAGGTATGTGTAAATAGAGTTATAGTTAAGTAGTGAGATTGGCTAAATATGAAATGAAGTCCTTTGTTGTAAAGGATGGAGCGAAGTTGACAAAAATGCCCTTGATAGGTATATCGGGCGAATGACTTTAAAAGGTTGTTTAGAAACAAGCCATTAGATTAAATGATTACTTTGGACATGTATGAAACCGAAAAGTATGATCTTTGCGAGTCAAAGTCCTTAAAAATGTGTAAATACCCTTAACGGGTCAAAATAACATTTAAGTGGAAATGGGTTGGGATGTTGTAAGAAACCCGTGTTTGGAACCTTATATGATAGACGACGTCGAAATTATAAGGTTCATGGGGAATTTAGGTCAAACAATCAAGTTATGTTGATGAATGCATGAACGGGTCGAATAAGTGAGAGCGGGTATATAAAGCCGAGAGCTTTAATTGAATATTTTCCTTAACCGGATGTTGGATTTTAAGTTCATATGATAGAATGTGAATTTACAAGCATGTAGGAAGAAACGAGAGGTTAAACGGGTAAACGGTTCAAAAGTTATGCGCGTTTTAGTGCGTACGGACGACGAAACGGAACTGCAGAAAACTGAAAATTCTAGAGGGCGTCGCCGACGGGTATGGGGGCGTCGCCGACGGGCTCCAGAAAGTGAGTTTTTGGCTGACGGGTTATTTGATTGTCTACGGGGATTTTTGGCTACGGGTAATTGCAAGGGCCGTCCCCGACGACCCTAGGGCCGTCGCCGACGCCCTCCCCAAGTTCAAAAACCTAAAAATATGTTATTTAAGTTGATTTATTTATCGTAGGCTTTGGTTTGTTATCCGTGGACTACGGCAGACTTTCCAAACATGATTTTGATGGTTCCTTAGATGTCTATGGGCTATAAATCTAAGTCTAAGTCCCATGTAGTTAATGTATGATTATGTAAGAAGTATGTGAGATCTTGTATGTGTATATATGGGTATGTACATCTGTAGATGTGTATATATATGTATGTGTGAAGGTACGTCTGAGTGTATGTATGCATGTGAAGATATGGGAAGGTATGTATGCATGTGGATGTCTACGTATGTAAGCATAAAGGTATGTATGAGTATACAAGGGTTCGGTAAGATCTTGAATGTGTAAATGTGAGTATGCAAGTAAGTAGAGACGTAGTAATGTATGTACGTATGTTGATATGCATTTATGTATATATATGTGAAGATACGTACGTGTATATGTACGTATGTAGAGACGTAGTAATGTATGTGCGTATGTAGATGTGTGTTTGGTATATATGAAGGTACGCATGAGTTTATGCATGTTTGTAGAGATATAGGAAGGCATGTACGTATGCAGATGTGTATGTATGCATGTAAGAATGTATGTACGCGTGATTTAGGTACGTTGAGTAATACGTTATTAATAGTGAGCCTTGAGAATGAAAGGTAATGCAGGTACATTATTGAAGACTCACCAGGACATGGATATGCAGATGAAATGCTTAAAGTTAGAAAGATAAGGAAATGGGAAGTGTACGAGATTGAATCTTGTTTATGTATTGTATACTAATGTTATGAATGCATGTGGTGAGTGCAGGTTGTACGGATCGCAGGCAGTTATCACGAGGAATAGAGATCGAAGATCGGGTCACAAAGTAGATTGTACGGGGATAATTGAGTATGTACTTTAGTAAACATGACTTATACCTTATTTATGTAAAAGATTCATATTAAAACAAACTTTCAAGTAAGACAAGACGTTTGTAATGAAAGAAATTTTATGGCACTTATTTCCGCTGCATCTTTTCAGTTAAAGCGTGTTAGGGTCTTACAAGATCGCCATAAAAGTTATGCAGACAATAGACGCAAGCCGCTAGAATTTCAAGTTGGAGACAAAGTACTCTTGAAAGTTTCTCCTTGGTAAAGAATAGTTCGGTTCGGTAAGAAAGGAAAGCTGAGTCCAAGATACGTAGGACCATTCCCAGTAATCCAACGCATAGGACCGGTTGCCTATCGCTTACATCTACCAGAAGAGCTAGCCAGGGTACATGAGGTATTTCATGTATCCAATCTGACGAATCCTTAATAGTCCCTCTTCAAGATGTTGAGGTAAATGAAAAGTTAAAATTTGTTGAGAAGCCACTGCAAATAGAAGACAGGAAGATCAAGTTTCTCAAACACAAAAGACTAGTACTGGTCAAGATTAAGTGGGATTCAAGAAGAGGACCCGAGTACACTTGGGAGCTGGAATCAGAGATGAAGAGAAAGTACCCTCACTTATTTCAGTAAATCTCGAGGACGAGATTTTAAATAAGGTGGGGAGGATGTAAGGACCTTCAAAAATGTCCCAAAACGCCCCATAAGTGAAAACCCGGACCCCTGAAACCCTAATCCATATCAAAAATAAGAAAAAATCAATTTTCTGGTTTCAGGCGGGCCGCGTAAACATTAAGAGGAGTTTACGCGGGCCGTGTCAACCCCAAGGTTGACCAGATAAGCGTCCAGATCCATGTGTCACACACGTGGCAAGCCTACCGATGACACGCTGGCCCTAGTCTACGACTAGCTGGCCCTCGTGAGCCGCGTAAAGATGAAGAAGGGGCTTACGCGGGCCGCGTAAACCCCCAATTTCTGCTATAAATAGGATCGATCATGAGCTTTCATTCGGTGTCGAAACCAAATCTCAAAAACGAAGTTACACTGCTTAAATTCGAAAATTTCATTCACGGTAGTGAGGTGCTGCTATGATACAGGGTATTAACTCGATCGCTGCTACGATTCAATGTCCGATCGATTGAAACTATCCGATGGATGTTTAAGTGCCGCCCACATTAGGGCTATACTTTGTCATTCGTCGTAAATTCGATGGATGTTTAAGTGTCGCACTTTGTCATTCGTTGTGAGGGTTTTAATCTCGTGAGTTATCGTAAATGCTGTATTAGTTACTGACCTAGTTCGTGTGCATTGTTATTTAAATTAGGTTACAAGGCTAATCAGTAGGCTAAACTCTGCCTGTTAAACTTGCAATGTGAGTCATTCTCTTTTATCAAAAGTGTTTTACAATAATCCATGTTCAAACGTTATAATTACAGGGATTAAGTCATGGTTATCTTGAATCACTGGCTAGTGGGGTACTGTGCACATTACTAATTTCTCACAGTTAGGCTAATAAATCCTAACAGTGATAATCATCACTACTTGGGTGAAAGGACCCAATAGTGGTATGACCATCGTCACCAGGAGGTGACACGGAGCCAGATAAAAATAAGATAGAAGCCGTTGTAATCGCTCTTATGTTGTATTTTATAACTATGTGTCATTTTATGTAAACTGAATGACTCCCCAGTATTTCCCCGCTGATAAAATATTTTTAAAACATGTTTCAGGCGACCTGCTGTGAATCAAGGAAAACGTGCTACGGAGCACTAACTAGCTTGAAGAGGTGGCTCAATAAAATGAATAAACATGTTTTGTCAACCAGGGAAATTCCTCGTGAAATTCCTCTACTGTAAATCACGGGGTTTATCCCGATTTATCGAATAAAATAATCGAGCATTTCAAGTTTTAAAAGATCCTGTTAAATCTTCCGCTGTCGCATCAATTAATAAATACCACGGGTTCCTGTCCCGCGGCTCCTGACCGGGTCAAACCGGGGCTGGGGCCGTGACATTTATGCGCTGATTCGTATTTGTAGAATAATAGATTTGCTTTATGGTTTGTTTATTATGGTGTGTGATTACTTGTTCGTAAAGTGTTGATTCATATGTTAATCTTAGTTGAAACTATACATTCTTAGTGCCGTTGGCAATTGAGATATCATGGTTAGACTTAGGATTGGGTATTGATTAATTGGTCATCGGGTAACAACCTCGCGTTCTAGGAATCTGAGTACTTAGTTCCCTTTCATCACAACAAGTAATCACACATGAACCATGTTTATTTGGTTCTTTCTAGTTGAATGTTAGTATGAATGTCAAGGCAAACCGGAAACTTAAGATAGTCATTTGTCTCTAAATTGTTTACAAAACCAACTTCCATTTCGCAATTAAATTAGTAATTTTAGTTTTAAAATCAAACAGTCAATCAAACTCTTGAATTTACTTTTCTAGCAAATTAGTTTAATCTTAGTTAACTTAGATACACTTTTAAACAACACATATTCCACAAACTCCCTGTGTTCGATACCCACTTACCGCTAGCTAATTAGTTGTATTTGGTTTAAATTTGATTGAGACTTCGACCTCACGTCAAATTCTGGCGCCGTTGCCGAGGAGTAGTGCGCAACGTGTGTTATTGTTGATTTTTTTTTAAGTTTGTTATTTTTCTGGTTTATGCTGGGTGTGTTAGTGTGTAGGTATTTACAGGTGCATGCGTACTAGGCGCTCTCACAAGCTATCACCATTGGCATTTGATCCAGAAATTGAATGGACTTTGAGAAGAAACATAATTTTGCTACGAGAAAACAAAATCAGTGGCTCGCCAACAACACCTACTACACCAGTTACACCAATCAGATACATGGATCAATCACAATTACCACCCACTACGGGTCAACCTACACCATCCTTTATACCATCTTCATCACAACCTTCACCAAATACTACCATTCCTATATCCACACCAGAAATCAAACCAACCAACACTACTGTAACGCCTCGTATTTCCGTATTTCCATGCTTTTTAGAAAACACGTGTTCGTTTTCCTATTTTGGGAATCAAGGTAGAAATCGGATTGAAAAACTAACTTGAAACGACAACCGTTTCGTTTTTAATGCAATTGACGAACGTACGCGTCAAAACCGACTTCCAACATACATTTTACGTATTTTCAACTCTAAATAAAATATTACGAGATTTTATGAAGTTCGGGTGCGAAAATGGGTTCGTAGGAATTAACGGGCCACTTATAACACTCAAAGTGGGTTTGTGGGCCTTAGGCCCAAACCCAAAGACCACTAACTAAACCTAGTATTTGAAGGAAGTGACAAACCCTAATTCTCAATTTTTTTACATCACAAGCACATCACAAGCACCTCTCAATTTTTTTCCCTACCAAAAACTTCTGTACATCTTGTTATCCAACACACACATAGATGAAACACGAGCCTTTACCCCTTTCATCTTTCTTGAAGGAAACCCTAAACACCCACACAACCTCCCCTTTTCTTTGCTCGATGAGGACCGACGACTGGTCCGGTGAGACCCTCGGTCAATTCCGGCGACTTATCTTTCTAGGCGACACCACACTTTCTCTTGTTTTATACCTCCACCACCACCGCCGTCTGGTGGCGGTGATGTCTGTAAAAAGCAACTTATAAATTACATCAAATTAGGCATAAAACTAACCCTTTTTAGTACTAATGTTGGAAAAAGTGAGCTTTTGTCTTCCTTTTGTATTTTCAGGATTAAATGAGCGTAAATGAACAAAAGAAACAAATATGCAGCAAAATGTAACATAATTACAAGAAAAGGAGTAAACGTGGCATGCCCGGCCCCTCGACATCATCCTCCCAAGAAAAAACAAGAGATCAGAAGGCTGAACACGCCCCGTGCCCAGCGGACATGGGGGTGTGCTCAGGTGTCTGCAGAAAAGACAAAGTTGTAGAAGCTTCTATTTCCCAACACAGGGGCGTGCCCAGCTCAACACGGTCGTGGTCAATGCTAAGATTCGCAGAATCCAAGCAAATCTTGATAGTACAGATACGCTTCTGCACACGGGGCAGTGCCCAGCGGACACGGGGGCGTGTGGAGCTAATACAGACAAATTGCAATTAATGAAGAAAGAGAAAGTGGATGGACACGGGGCCGTGCCCACCGGACACGGGGCCGTGTCCGGGCTTCTGTGCAGGCTATAAATAGGGGTGCTTGGTTCACTTCAAAGGCATCCCTTGGCAAACCATCTCTTTCCCACTTCACCCACACTCCACCACCATCATAACACCCACATCCACCACCATCATCCATCATCCATCATCCATCATAGAGTGTGTGTAGTACTCTCGGGATCCAAGATTGATAGTAAGAGTTCTTGACAATCAAAGGCCATGTTTGCCTAAGTCTCTTACATCACTTGGTGAAGACAAGCATTTAGTGTAATACTTTTGTTTTTTTATCTTTTCGCACTTTTTATTTTGTTTTGTATTAATGACTTTAATAACTAGTTTCTTATGTTGAAGGTGAAACTTCCTTATCATTTGTCCGTGGTGTATTGGCATTATTTTACTGTCTATATAAAATAAAAGATTTACACCATTCATATCTCTACGGTCTATATAGAGATATGTTGGCTACCTGGTCGAGGGTTAAGGGAATGGTTTGGTAAGGTTCTTGCCTTGTTCAGTGTATAGATCCTGCAAGGACCTGGGTCAAGCTTACTAGGACCTCCTTCAATACCCACTGGTATTGGATGGCGGGGGTGCGAATGGCTTGATCCCCTCATATGTAAACTACTATTAATACATTAACCCGGCTACTTGGGATTTTATCCCTGCTGACTCAAACCACTTAGCCGAGGGTAACGTCACCTTCAAAAGAGGGGCCTACCACATTACACATTAATAACTTAATTAATTATCTTTCAATAATCCAACCCTCTAGGATTGTATCCTTGCTGACGCAAACTACTGGGTTGAGGGTAACGTCACCTTCAAAAGAGGGGCCTACTACTATAACTAAGATAATCTCTTAAAAAGTGCAAAAGTGCGGAAATCATCAAAGGTTACACTAAAGGCGAGTCGGATCCAAGTGATTCATCTTGTCTATCTGTTTTACTTTTATTTTTATTTTCATCATTTTTAGTTTTTATTTTCTGTTTAAAACTTTTTCTAAACTTTGGATTTGATTAGACGTTGAGGATAAACCGGTACTAAAAGCTCTTGTGTCCTTGGACGACCTCGGTATCTTACCAACGCTATACTACGCTCACGATGGGTGCACTTGCCATAGGTGTGTTTTGTGTTAGTAAAATATCGTGTTTTATAAATTTAAAACTTGACTAAAGTGTTAAAAAGGCACTAGTACACAAACACTTTAGTAATGCGGTGAAATTGGAATGAAAATGCGGTGCTGGAGCCGCATTAAAAATATGTGCACCATTTAATATTTTCTTTGGAGGTGCGGTTTATATGAACCACCTCAAATAAAAGACCACCCGCACCTCTTAATTCATTTTGCATATTTCTATTAAATGAAATTGACCACTAGTAACCCTCCACCTGGAAGCCATCTTAGCACCTTTAAAACATAAGACCCACCTCAAATGATAAAGCAACCGCACCAGTTTTCTTCATATACAAAATATATTATTCTTAGCTTTATAATTTCCAGGTTACCATTAAACTAAACAGGTTACCATTAAATTAAACAAACAGACATATATGGATGGGAAAAAACAACAAACAAAAGATTCTAACTTGTATTAAAATAACAAGTGCATGTTTCCGGATTTAAACACAAAATATAACGTTTCCGGAATTAAACACAAAACATAACGTTTCCAGAATCAAACACAAAATGTATACAATCTGACAAAGTGGCATGTTTTCCAAATGAAGCTAAAAGATGTTTGCAACCCAAAAATGTCAAACGGACGACTTCATACCCCTTGCGACTCAACCGATCACTTCAAACCATGCATCCCAATCCGTAGAAACCGCCTAACAAAACAACAAAACATAACGTGACATTAACAAAATGAGCCTTAAAAGTATAAAATTAACGCGCTATTACACTTTGGAATTATACGTACATGTTTACCAAGTTTGACCCGTTTACGTTTTATTGGGTCTTATACTAACTAACACACACATATATATGAGAAAAAATAACTATTAGATGATAGAAATTTGGCTAACCTTGAGACGCTTTTAGTGATTTCGTTCCAGGCCATTAAACGCCTTGTGAATCAATTCTGGCATTAACTTTAAGACTAACTCTTCAATTTTTGATTGTGGATGCTTCCCATCTTCTTTCCATAACTAAACATTGAATGCCGGATTCACACTGTTCTGCACAATAGCTTCGCTACCATTTAATCCAACTGAAAAAATTGACCACCAATCAAAACTCATCCAACGAGTTAATAAACATTATAAATTTAACAAAAAATTATGATTGTAAAAGAGCATAAGCAAACCAGATGGAGGATCCTAGCAGTAGCATGCTTGGGGCGAAGAGATGGAGGAATATGATAAAAACTCTGCAGATTCAAAATTAATTGTTTTAGTCATTTAAGCAACTATTTTTTTAACGTTTTCTTGTTTAATAGCAATGGCTACCTGGAAGAAAGGATGCCAAGCGCCTCCACAGCTGTCGGTCTCTTGCATGGATCCCAATTCCCAAGAACAGAGCGCCTATATTGCAAAGAGAACATAATGATTCAGACAAAGCAATTTAACGGCTGATATAAAATAAAGACTATTAAAATGTTTTCAGGTGTAAAAGAGAGAACCGAGTTATTACAGCGATTAAATTGACTGCCTCATTGCTTGCAGATGGTATCAGTAAAGAAAGATTTACACCAGTTCAAGTCCATCACACCATGTGCTCTCTGTTGGGCTTCCAATCTCACTGCAGATTTTGTATATTTCATCCGCTTCACTGCAAATCAATTTGGGTATAACAGTTATCTACATACGAAATTCTTCAAGTAATATAACAACAATAATAACGGTACGGAATTGTAATAGAATCTAATCAATATAGCTACCATAAAACCTATATATAACTATTCTTTAGTTGTAACAAAGCAAAAAAAACTCATAAAACACCAAAAACAATCGACAATAACAAATTTAAAGATCAAATAGAATCATATCTTACAAGATTCGCCATCTCTTCAAGCACAGAAGTAACTTGTTCACCACCAATATCATTTTGACTGGTAAGGTCGGTTGCCCGTTCGCATAAAATCTGAAGCGCATTCAATGTTGATTAGTTATGAATGAAACATACAATTTAAAAATGTGAAATTATTCAGTTCCAATTCAACCAAAATACAAAAAGGTAAATATAGTCAACGAAAACCAAATCCCACTATTTGAATTAGAAATTTCAACATCAGCAAATGTAATCAAACTCCAATACTAAACTAATTAAATAACTAAACATCAATTATGCACATACAGGTAGGTTAAGCTTTCAATCTTAATTGCAATGCTTTTTCATCCTAACCAACTACTGTGTAAACGAATAAAAATTGATGTACAAGTGCAATTCAACTATAAAAGCACAATCCAACATATACAGGACTACTTGCAAATATAATATCCAATATGCACACCAAATAGCTTCTCATAAACATATAAATAATTGAACTTTAAACAAACTAAAGGTAGAACAACTGCAAAACATCACCTATTTATGTATCGGTTCAAGCTCAAGTGAAAAGGTAGAACAACAACCTCCTCCTATTACACTCCGATTAGGGTTTGTAGCCGCAAGTTAGGTGATTGGGGTTTTCGCCGGTTAGGTAATTAGGGTTTTCGCAGGTGAGGAAATGGTTGCCGCCGGTTAGTAATTAGGGTTTTCGTGTGGGGTAGAGGTTGCCGCCGGTTGGTTAGGGTTCCAGGGGAAGGGAGAGGAGAAACGGGTGTGTATTGAGTGATGATGAAGAAGAACAGAGTAAAAGTGGCGGTAAGGAAGAGATCGATTTGTTTTGCTGAAAATTTTGGGGGGAAGAAGACTCATCTTTGGGGGGGAAGAAGCTCAATTTTGGGGAGAGATGGAAGTGCATTTTATTGTGTGAAATATATCATATTATTATATTGTTAAATAAAATTTAAAGGTGCGATTACATATTAAATGGTGCTGGTTCTTTTTCCATTTGGTGGTGATTTGTGAATGAGGATATGATGATGCGGTGGAATCCTTGAGCCGCACCATCAAAAAATATCCATCGCACCAACAATTGACTTGTGTACTAGTGAGGGCTTAAAATAAAAAAATAAAAACATATTACACTCGACACGCATCAGCGGCGTGGTGGCAAGAAAGAGAGACAGAGAGAGACTGAGAAGAGAGATAGACCGAGGGGGTATGGTGACGACTGCAGCGCCGCCGTCACAGCGGTGGTGGTGCTTTTGTTCTTCCGACAAGCTTCCGCCGGCGTCGGAGTCGCGGGCGGCACCGGTAACATCACAGCAGGAAGAATTGGAGTTTAGTTCTAGATTAGATAAGTTTTGGTTCGTTTTTTTAGGTTAGCTTCGGATCAATTTCGGTTCGAGTTATGGTTCAGATTTGGTTCAGTTTTGCTACAGGTGAACTCGGGTCGTTTCGATCTCGGTTTAGGTCTGACCGCCGACGGCGGGTCAGACTTGAGTTCGGTTTGGGTCTGACCTGGTTTATTCTTGATTTGGTTCAAGTCGGGTTGACGCCGGAACTTGCCGAAAAGGACGGAGTAATCGGCGGAGGAAGCCGAGTTTACCAGAGACATACGGAGCTCTCAACAGGAACCGTTCCGCCTCGTTTTCGGTATAGTTCTTCTATATCGCGTTGTTTTCTTTTTGTTTAAGTTTCAGTTGAAATATCACATTTCCTTTGCTTCTGTTTTAAAACGACCGTTTCCGTTGTAGCTAACTTAAGTCATGAAATAATGGGTTGTTGTTGCTTGTTGGTTGGGGTCTTCTTTGGGTTCATGTAATGAAGAAGGAGATGCACAATGTCATGTGCTCTTTTGAAATAAAAACAGCTTTATTTGAAAATAAACTATCTATATAGGATGTTTATTTACATAATCCAATTACTAAAGACTTATTTATATAAAAGCAACTTACACATTTTCCAAACCGTTTATATATAAATCAGAACATACATTAAGGGCATGTTATAATTACATGACTATATTTATTTATATATTATTATTGAATTATCGCGTTTTGGAAAATATATCGAGAACTTGTGTTGTCGGGATCGTCCAAAAACAGAGGAAACTGTGTCCGTTTTTTTTTTTGTAAAATCGGTAAAACGAAACATGTTAAATTTATAAAATGAAGCCTATCAATTTCAACTAACTTCTTTTTATAAAAATAAATATAAATGTATAATTATTTTATCAATACTCATACAATCCACCAAAACCTCTCTAATTCCTTGCGTTTGCAAGGACAAGACTCGACTTCCTCAAGAACTAAAATGCGTCCTCGGTGTTCCAGCATTCAACCTTCAGCTACGGGATTACCGAAGGAAGCTTCGCAAAACGTGAGCATACTCGACCCTATTTACGTTTTAACGCATTTTTGGGGTGCAGCATGTATACAAAATCCACTTTACACCATCGATTATAAATCAAACACACAATCCATCGAACACGTTCAATGTTATGCTTCGGTTGTTATTACTTGTTAGTTTCAACTTGTATTCCCATGATATTGTTATGATTAGACTATTTATGCATGCTAGTTTAAAAATCATAATTTCATACTATTTGCTATGCTTAAGTTGTTTATGCATGCTCGTTTCGACGTGAATAATAAATGCTATGTGGATTTGAGACAAACTTTTATACTTATAATTATATTCAAACTTGTATGCTTGCCAGTGCTTTTGTACTGATCCATGCTTTTAATATATGTTGCAGGATTGTGACAGATGAATCCAGTAGGATTGCCTAGAAACGCATTTAAAGTTTATTGCTCGTTGTTTTGTAATTTACTTTCAATCCTGTTGTATTCTGTTTCCAATACTTGTAATAATTCATTATCAATGAAATGAAATATAATTATTTGAATACTTATTGTGCGTTATTTATTTTAACTTGTGGTGTTCTAGTTCAAGCAATGTAAAAAAAATTTAATAAATACTTGTCGCAATTAGAGTTATGAAGTCTCTTGCAATCTCGTTTTCGTCTCACTCCGATGTTTCTGCCATCGTTTGGGGTGTGACAGACTGGTATTAGAGCCATAACTATAGAGAATTAGGTAGAATTGCCATGTTTGACCTAGTCTATAGTCTATGTACCAAAACTTGACCATTCCTTATTATTGCTTAATATGTAATTCTTCCTATTTGCTTCTACCTCTTCTTTTGTCTAAATATACAATGTGTATTTTCTAAAACATTTCACACAATACATACTCGAAGATACTCATATTCACAATCGAAATGACTCACAAGAATAAGGGTGATTCCCGCCTTTGGTGAAGAATTTTAATCCACCTTACATGTTATTTTGCGCGAAATTTCACCATCAAGTCAGGAGTGATATCCGTATTTTGATGGGAATTTCCATTTCATACTCTGGTGGTTCCTTATTGCCGATTCGAGATTTTATCTTGTTTCATTCAATAAACCACATTTTGGGGACGAAATTGTCAAGCTAGGATTGATATCCACACCTTGGTGACTGGTCCCGCTCTACGATTTTCAATCTCGCCTAAGTTTCATATTTTCAATCAAAATAAGGACATGTACTAACTGGAAGGGTAAAATACCGTTGATCGCCTGGCGACAAGGGTATTATACCTATTAGGCCAAAGCAAGTCTCCCTAATTTGGAAGGACTTGCGATTCACTTTGGAATAGTTGAAGTTTCTAAACCTGAAGCACTCCAATACTTATCAAGCCTCTCTTTTATATTAACTTAAATTTTATGCGATTTAATACTTGTTACCTAATCATCGTTTTTACACAATAAATTAATACACGCATACTGATACGTTATACTTGATTCGGGATTACTGGACATTCTTATGTGATAAACTGGTCATTAGCTTCGTAGGAAGCCACACCTTGACATATGTAGTGCTTGTGAAGCACTATAGGAGTGACGCTCCGCCACATGGATTTGTGGTAATGTCAAGACCTTCATTCATACATTACGGATCTTTTCATAGCAACAAAATGATGACATGTGCTATGATTAGATGACGCTTGTGTTAAACGCTGGGTTGACATTTTGCCATTAACTTCGGATGAAGCCTCACCTTAACATATATGGCGCTTGTGTAGCGCTATAGGAGTAACGCCCGCCGCATGGACTTGCGGTCATGTTAAGACATTCATACATACTTGCGGACACAATGGTTTGACCAGTGAGATCACATGCCAGTAATGCGTTAATCTAGTTAACTAAATATCTCGTGTGGACTATTCAAAGACTTTAATCGTACTCATACTTATAACCTCTCTCATACTTAAATACCAATCATGCATGCATACTTAAAATTTTGTACGCTATCATTATCACTCGTAATACGTTAATGTACCCTGACCCGTACACTACGAGTACAAACTATGCGGATCATGCACATACCAAGAAAATCGCGGATGCATACGGGATTATATTGGTAGATGCATGAAAACCATAGTAGGTTCTAACGTGTATCATAACACGGAACGTAACATGACACCGAGTCGCGAAACGGATGTAACATGATACGAACATGGTGGATACGCCGCTGGTACTTCCTATATATAAGTGTTCCTACCATATTACCAAACTTTCATAAAAACGTGCCATGAGAAATTCGGTGTTTCCTTAGACCTCATCGAATACAAGCTTTGATCACTCACAATCTAATTCTCGGTTATACCCAAACACACTTCAAGAATGCCATCCTCCCCAAGGTCTTCCTCTTGAATAAATTTCGGAACGAGATTTCCTAAAGTAGGGGAGACTGTAACGCCTTGTATTTCCATATTTCCATGCTTTTTTAGAAAATACGTGTTCGTTTTCCTATTTTGGGAATCACGGTCGAAATCAGATCGAAAAACTGACTTGAAACGACAACCGTTGTGTTTTTAACGCGATTGACGAACGTACACGTCAAAATCGACTTCCAACATACATTTAACATATTTTCAACTCTAAATAAAATATTACAAGATTTTATGAAGTTCTGGTGCGAAAACGGGTTCGTAGGAATTAACGGGCCACTTATAACCGCAAAGTGGGTTTGTGGGCCTGCCCAAACCCAAAGACTACTAACTAAACCAAGTATTTGAAGGAAGTGACAAACCCTAATTCTAATTTTTTTACATCAGTCGCATATGACAAGCACCTCTCAATTTTTTCCCTCCAAAAAACTTCTCTGCATCTTGTTATCCAACACACACACACAGATGAAACACGAGCCTTTACCCCTTTCATCTTTCTTGAAGGAAACCCTAAACACCCACACGACCTCCCCTTTTCTCTGCTCTATGAGGACCGAAGACTGGTCCGGTGAGACCCTCGGTCAATTCCGGTGACTCCTCTTTCTAGGCGACACCACACTTTCTCTTGTTTTATACCTCCACCACCACCGCCATCTGGTGGCGGCGTGGTGGCAAGAAAGAGAGACAGAGAGACGAAGAGACAGAGAGAGACTGAGAAGAGAGAGAGACCGAGGAGGTATGGTGACGACGGCAGCGCCGCCGTCACAGCGGCGGTGGTGCTTTTGTTCTTCCGACAAGCTTCCGCCGGCGTCGGAGTCGCTGGCGGCACCGGTAACATCACAGCAGGAAGAATTGGAGTTTAGTTCAATATTAGATAAGTTTTGGTTCATTTTTTTAGGTTAGCTTCGGTTCTGTCTCGGTTCGAGTTATGGTTCAGATTTGGTTCAACTTTGCTACAGGTGAACTCGGGTCGTTTCGGTCTCGGTTCAGGTCTGACAGCCGACGACGGGTCAGACTTGGGTTCGGTTTGGGTCTGACCTGGTTTATTCTTGATTTGGTTCAAGTCGGGTTGACGCAGGAACTTACCAGAAAGGACGGAGTAATCGGCGGACGAAGCCGAGTTTACCGGAGACAAACGGAGCTCTCAACAGGAACCGTTCCTCCTCGTTTTCGGTATAGCTCTTCTCCATCGCACGTTTAAGTTTCAGTTGAAATATCACATTTCCTTTCCTTCTATTTTAAAACGACCGTTTCCGTTGTAGCTAACTTAAGTCATGAAATAATGGGTTGTTGTTGCTTGTTAGCTGGGGTGTTCTTTGGGTTCATGTTATGAAGAAGGAGATGCACAATGTCATGTGCTCCTTTGAAATAAAAACAACTTTATTTTAAAATAAACTATCTATATAGGACGTTTATTTACATAATCCAATTACTAAAGACTTATTTATATAAAAGCAACTTACATATTTTCCAAACCGTTTATATATAAATCAGAACATACATTAAGGGCATGTTATAATTATATGACTATGATTATTTATATATTACTATTGAATTATCGCGTTTTGGAAAATATATCGACAACTTGTGTTGTCGGGATCATAAAAAGACAGAGGAAACTTTGTCCCTTTTTTTTATAAAATCGGTAAAACGAAACGTGTTAAATTTATAAAACGAAACCTATCAATTTCAACTAATTTCTTTTTATGAAAATAAATATAAATGTATAATTATTTTATCAAACGCGTTTGCAAGGACAAGACTCGACTTCTTCAAGAACTAAAATGCGTCCTCGGTGTTCCAGCATTCAACCTTCAGCTACAGGATAACCGAAGGAAGCTTCGCAAAACGTGAGCATACTCGACCCTTTTTACGTTTTAACGCATTTTTGGGGTGCAGCATGTATACAAAATCCACTTTACACCATCGATTATAAATCAAACACACAATCCATCGAACACGTTCATTGTTATGCTTAGGTTGTTATTACTTGTTAGTTTCAACTTGTATTCCCATGATATTATTATGCTTAGTCTATTTAGCATGCTAGTTTAAAAATCATAATTTCAAACTATTTGCTATGCTTAAGTTGTTTATGCATGCTCATTTCGACGTGAATAATAAATGCTATGTGGATTTGAGACAAACTTTTATACTTATAATTATATTCAAACTTGTATGCTTGCTACTGCTTTTGTACTGATCCATGCTTTTAATACATGTTGCAGGATTGTGACAGATGAATCCAGTAGGATTGCCTAGAAACGCATTTAAAGTTTATTGCTCGTTGTTTTGTAATTTACTTTCAATCCTGTTGTATTCTGTTTCCAATACTTGTAATAATTCATTATCAAGGAAATGAAATATAATTATTTGAATACTTATTGTGCGTTATTTATTTTAAACATGTGGTGTTCTAGTTCAAGCAATGTAAAAAAAATATTAAATACTTGTTGCAATTAGAGTTATGAAGTCTCATGCAATCTCATTTTTGTCTCACTCTGATGTTTCCGCCCTCGGTTGGGGTGTGACAACTACCTTACCCGAAAATACTCAACCTGAATACTCTTTCAGCTATCAGCCTACATCATCTGCCGTGCCAGCTTTCTCAACATTTTCCCAATATCCGGTCAACCTCCATCATCACAACAAATACCACCACCCAATTTATACCAAACTGGTCAATCTATCATCCATTCCACTCCATTTCAACCACCTTTGCAACCAGGAGTACAATATCAACAATCACAGTTTCAACATACTCCGGGTGCAAGACAAGATGGGTTCGAAGATGAGTATGACGACGAATTTGGGGGATATGATAAAGAAGGATATATGTATGGAGGAGATGGGGATCAAGGAGAGTATACTTATGTTCAAGGTCAAAACCAAAGGATACAAAGTGTTGGTAGAATTCCACAACAACAAATCATACCGCAACAAGTGCCACCACAAAGTCCATCGATTCAAAGGAAAGTTCAACAACCACATGTGAGGCCGAGATTTCAACCACCGTTACAACAATTTGGGCCTCAACGAATGCAAGCTCAAAGACCAATGGGTCCCGTACGCCCAAGAGTTCGATTGGATGTACCACGAAGACATATTCGAGAGCCCGTGAGAGGCGTAGAAGCACTTTTTAGACCGGTGATCACTCAAAACCCATCACCAATAGTTATTCCTCAAAATGATCAAGGAAGGACGTTTGAAGTTCGAGCGAATTCATTACAAAGTTTTCCAAAGTATAAGGGTCTAGCAACGGAGGAGCCTTATTTCCATTTAGAGGTTTATGACTCAATTTGCAACACTATTGGTGGTCAAGGGTTTTCATCCGATGATGTTAAATTGGTGCTCTTTAAGTTTTCCTTAGAAGACAAGGCGAAAAAGTGGTTCTACACCTTACCTTCGACATCAATTTACACATGGGCAGAAATGCAACAAATTTTCTTGGAGGAATTCTTTACCGCCCAAAAGACGAATGATGCTAGAAGGAGTTTGAGAAGTTTTCAACAACAGTCGGGTGAAATGTTTCAGGAAGCATTCGAGAGGTTTAATATGATGATAAAAAATTGCCCTCATCATGGGATAGAGTAATGGGAGTTGTTGAATGCATTTCATGAGGGGTTATGTTCCGAAGATGCTCGTGACTTGATGTCTATCACAAATGGTACTTTCGGCACAAATTATGAGCAAGAAGATTGGATGTTTTTGGAACAAATGGCGGTCACATCAAAAATAAAAGCTAAATCTTCAAGGAGGGCATGACCGACCATTACTAGAACCCAAGTGCACGCGGCGGAAGATGCAAATGTACAAACAAGTAATCAAATCTATGATGTTTGTGCACTTTGCAATGAATTGGGGCATGCGGCTGAAAATTGTCAAGGAGTGGAAGGGCAATATGAGCAGGTGAATGCATTGCAAGGACAAGGTGGGGGTGGTAGAAATTACAACATGAATTCCAATACTTACCACCCCGGTTTACGAACCACCCGAACTTTCGATATGGGAATCTCTCAAACCAAGCTAACCCGAATTTTCAAGGAAGTCAAGGTAATTTTGTTCCACCCCAACCGTTCAATAATCAAGGTTGATATCGAGGTGGGAACAACCAAGGGTTTCAAAGGCAATATCAAACAGGTCAAGAGCATGGGGGGGTCTTCGGGTGGAAATGAAGTGATGGAAATGTTGAAGGCGATGCAAATGGAAATGCAAAAGAGGAACCGAATGGATGATGCTCGCATTCAAAAGGATGAGATCCTTGACCAAGCAATTCAATCTTTGACCACCCAAATGGGTCAACTCGCAACCGAAGTGGCGGACTTGAAAAAAGGTAAAGGTCAATTACCAAGCGACACTAAGGTAAACCCTTCCCATAATTCTTCTCGTTGTAATAATATTAATATTAATCATGTGAGTGTTTTGAGAAGTGGGAAAGAGTACAAAACCAATCCTTCACCGGATTTGGTTGCTGGGGTGGTTGAAGACATAACGGGTCAAGAAAGTGAGGATGAAAATGAAACACCTAAGATTTCTTCTAAAAAACCCAATTTTGAAAAACCCGTAAATAATGAAGAAATAAAAAATAAAGATGAGGAAGGGGGATCTAGTCAAGTACCATTTCCCTCGGCTTTGTTAGATCCGGGTAAAAAGAATTTTAATTCAAAACGGGGTCCTCAAAAGGAAGAAATGTGGGAGGTGTTTAAGCAAGTAAAAAATTAATCTTCCATTACTTGAAGCAATTAAACAAGTACCCGCATATGCCAAGTTTTTAAAAGAATTGTGTACCCAAAAGGCGCAACAAAAAGTACCTAAATTAGTTGATTTGACCGAGCGGGTAAGTGCGGTTTTGAAAGGAGATCTTCCTCCTAAGCTACAAGATCCGGGAACGCCCCTTATTAACATTCAAGTTGGGAATTTTCAAACTGCGAGGGCGTTACTAGATCTTGGGGCATGAGTAAGTATTCTACCGGGGGGTTATATGACCAATACGGTTTTGGTCCACTGAAACGGGTTGAGACAACGGTGGTTCTAGCCGATTTGTCTCATAAACTTCTTTGGGGTATTGTGTGGGATGTTATAGTAAAAGTTGATGAATTTTATTATCACGTTGATTTTCTTGTTTTAGACTACTCGTCCGCGGACCCAATTCAACAACAAAATGTTATTTTGGGTCGGCCGTTTTTGAACACCGCTCATGCCTTGATTGATTGTCGATATGGTACGGTCGACATGACATTCGGTAATAGAAAAATGAGATTGAATGTTTTTACTAACGGTGCTAATGCTTTTAGTGGTGATGAGTGTTTTCTGGCAGATATCATCGATGGATGCGACCCACATGAATACGAAGAAGATATTTTGGAATCATGTGTTTGTGATTTTTCTTTGCAGGTTCACATATGTGCATTGGAGATGGAAGAAAAGGAGCAAGAGGCTCTAGCGGTCAAGGAAGGAAGACCGCCATGGACCCATTAAATGGAAAATTTGCCGGTGGAGATTGATTCGGGTACAAAGCCATCTCTAGAATGTCCACCAAGTGTGGAATTGAAGGAGCTACCAAAACATTTGAAGTATGCGTTTTCGGGGGAGAATGACACTTTACCGGTGATCATTGCTTCTAACTTGGAGGTAGCTCAAGAAGAGGGCTTGTTGCGGGTGTTGAAGGCTCATAAGGCGGCCATTGGGTGGACGATAGCCGACTTGAAAGGTATTAGTCCATCCATTATCATGCACAAAATTATCACTAATGAAGATGCAAAGCCTACTCGCGAAACACAAAGAAGGTTGAACCCGAATTTGAGGGAGGTGCTGAAGAAGGAAGTTATAAAGTGGTTGGATGCGGGGATTATTTATCCCATCTCGGACAGTGCGTGGGTAAGCCCGACACAGGTAGTGCCTAAAAAGGCCGGCATCCAGGAAATAAAATATGAACAACGCGAGCAAATTGCCACCCGACCGGTGACAGAGTGGCGAGTTTGCATTGACTAGAGAAAATTAAACGCCACTACCTCTAAGGACCATTTCCCGTTACCCTTCATTCACCAAATTATTGAAAAACTTTCAGGTCAAAAATATTATTGTTTTTTGGATGGGTACTCGGGTTATAATCAAATTGCAATTCACCCGGATGACCAACACAAAACCACGTTTACATGTCCTTATGGTACATTTGCTTTTTGGCGAATGCCATTTGGACTATGTAACGCCCCGGCCACTTTTTAACGATGTATGATGAGTATATTTTCGGACATGCTCGGGGAATCTCTTGAAGTGTTTATGGATGATTTTTCCATTTTTGGCCCAAGTTTTGAGTCTTGTCTTAATGAATTAGAAAAAATTTTAAAAAGGTGTGTTGAGACAAACTTGGTGCTAAGTTGGGAAAAAAGTCACTTTAGGGTTCAAGAGGTTATTATGTTGGGTCATGTGATTTTGAACCGGGGGATGGAGGTAGATAAAGCAAAAATTCGGGTAATTTCATCTCTACCTCCACTAAAGAATGTTAAGGAGTTGAGATCATTTTTGAGACATGCGGGATTTTATAGAAGGTTTATTAAAGGTTTTAGTGTGATTACAAAACCTTTATGTAATTTTCTATTGAAAGATGTCCCTTTTGATTTTACTAACGACTGTTTGCAAGCGTTTAATGTGTTGAAGGAACAGTTGGTGAAAGTTCCTATTTTGCAACCACCGGATTGGTCGAAGCCGTTTGAAATTATGTGTGATGCTAGCGACACAACCATAGGAGCGGTTTTGGTTCAAAGAGTTGATAAGAAGCCGGTGGTAATTTATTATGCAAGTAAAACTTTGTCCGAGGCGCAACTGAATTACACCACAACCGAAAAAGAATTATTAGCGGTGGTGTATGCCTTGGACAAGTTTAGATCTTACATTTGGGGGAGCAAGGTGATTGTGTATTCGGACCATAGTGCGGTCCGATATTTGATGGAAAAGAAGGATGCAAAGCCTCGGTTGATTCGTTGGGTATTTTTCTTACAAGAGTTTGATTTAGAAATTCGGGACAAGAAGGGTTGTGAAAATGTTGTGGCGGATCATTTGTCCCGTATTCCGTTAGAAGGTATTGATGATCCAGGTGAAATTAATGAACGGTTTCCCGATGAGCAACTTCTATCCGTTTCAACCGCACCTTGGTATGCTCATTATGTGAACTATTTGGTCAAGGGTGCAATCCCAAGTCATTGGACTAAGAAACGAAGGTAACAATTCTTGGTCCAAGTCAAGCAATACATATGGGATGAACCAGATCTTATCAAGATTGGACCTGATCAAGTGATAAGGGGATGTGTTCCCGAGACTGAGGTGTTAGAGATTTTGACCCATGCTCATTCATCGGCATGTGGAGGTCATTTTAGTGGACACAAGACGAGATATCAGGTGTTGACTTGTGGGTTTTATTTGCCTACAATCTTTAAAGATGCTTGTGAGTTTGCTCGCAATTGTGTAAATTGTCAAAAAGTGGGAAGCATCTCGAAGTGGGATGAAATGCCTTTACAACCAATCTTGGTGGTTGAGGTGTTTGATATGTGGGGAATAGACTTCATGGGTCCATTTCCAAATTCAAACAGGTTTTTGTACATATTGGTTGCGGTGGATTACATTTCGAAATGGATTGAAGCTATTTCTACAAGAACCAATGACCATTCAATTGTGGGTAGGTTCGTTCAATCAAACATCTTCGCTCGTTTCGGTAATCCAAGGGTTATCATTAGTGATGGTGGTTCACATTTTAAAAATTTTAATTTCGGAAAATTGTTGAAGCGATACAATGTGAACCACCGAGTTGCTACACCATATCATCCGCAAACAAGTGGACAAGTTGAAGTGTCCAACCGTTAAATCAAAGAAATTCTCATTAAGACGATGCGAACAAATAGAAAAGATTGGTCAAGTAAGTTGGATGATGCATTGTGGGCATATCAGACGGCCTATAAAACTCCTATTGGTACAACTCCTTACCGGATGGTGTATGGGAAGGGATGTCATTTACCAATGGAGTTAGCACATCGGGCACATTGGGCAATTAAAACGGTGAATGCGGATTATGACGAAGCGGGTCGAGTTAGAAAGCTACAATTGAGCGAGATTGAAGAGATACGAGACGAGGCATATGAATGTGCATCCGCATATAAAGACAAGCTTAAGAAGGTTCATGATGCTAAGATAAGAAAAAAGACCTTCGAGGTGGGTCAAAAGTGTGGTTGTACAATTCACGGTTGAAGATGTTTGCGGGAAAATTGAAGAGTAAATGGATGGGTCCTTATGTCATCCGGGGAGTGGGTCGATTCGGTGATGTTGACATTCAAGATGTTCAAACTAACAAGCAACAAACGGTAAACGGGCACCGGCTAAAACCGTAAATGGAAGGGAATGATATCAACAATCTCGAGCTCGATAAAGTGGGTTACATTCTACGCCCATTGGATAACGAGGAAGTTTAAAAGAGGCCCAGGTTTGGTAGTGTACAAATGTAGTTTAGTTTAGTTTGTTTTGTTTTGAATAATTACCGTCTCCGTTTAAACTTATGTTTGAGACCAGTGTGGGGAAATTCTTACGAATCGCCCTAACATAGTGTTGAGCATAACACGGGTTTTTAAAGGAGGGTAGGGTATAATTTTCATGTTTTTCAAAAAATTATAAAAACTAAAAAAAAACATTAAAAAGTTGTAAAGTTAAAAAAATTGACAAGCCAAAAACGCCCAGATGTCGCCGTAAGCTACGGTCCTGGGCGTAGCTTACGGTGACCTGTGAATCTCAAAAAGATTTACGGCACTCCGAAACTGTCCTACGGCAAAGAACTTTTGATGGGGTCTTCACCGTAACCTACGGCAAGCGCCGTAGGCAACGGCTTGCAGCTGGTCACGAGGGGGTAGGGCAGTCCAAGTGTCGGCAGGTATATAAAAAAAACCGATTTTAATAATAATAAAAATCATTAACCTTGTTTGTAACCTCCCTAGCCACTTATTCCCTACCATTACTCCCCAACCACACATTCTTTTTACTTTCTCCTTCATCTCTCATCTTCCATAAGAACCCTAACACCTCCATAACCCTCAAGCTTTCATAACTTCCTCATAACTTGGCCAAATCAAGTGATTTTTGAGTCAATCTTGGCTAAAATTTCACAAGGAATTCAAATTTGTAATTGCATTTTGAAGATTCCTTTGTTATGGTGGTTAAGGGTCCGAAAAATTTGGGGTTTTTAGTGGGTTTTCGCTTAAAGTGAAGTTCTTGTTATTCTCATCATCTTCAAGCCAAGGTATGCAATTTATTTTCAAAATTTAAAGTACATTTCAGATTTGTAAGTTGTTATAATGGGTTTTGCTTACGCACACTTGCTTGTAATGGTTAGATAATAGGACTTTGTTGAGTTTGTGGAACATATGGTTGTAGATGTAGATGATGTCTTAGTTGAAAATTTTTGGGAAAACTCTAAATTAGAGAGACATCATGCCAAAATTTTGTTTGAAAGGATAAATTTTTGGTGCTCCTACATCTATAACCATAGTGTCAAGCAAGTGTGGGGTGGTGTTGAATTTGAACTTATGGGTTTTTGTGTGTTGTTCGTGATGTGTGTAGGATATGGTGAAAACTAAAGGCAAAGCGGGAGCAAGTTCCTCGAGTCAACCTCAAGCGTAAGCAGAACAAGAAAAGAGGAGGAGATTGGTTTGGGCGGGTGACCCGGATTCGGAAGAAGATGCTCCTCCAAGGGGCCCGAAACCGGATTGGACATCCGGTTCCTTACTTGAGCAATCTGAGGAGTGGCGAACCGACTTATTCCATGAGCAAATGAACAAGTTACAACAACGCAAGGAGGCCTTCATGTTAGTGCATTACGTCTATTGACTTCGTCTTGTATCATGTAATAGGATAGAATAGGATTATCAGTGCCCGAGGATTGAGAAACAGATTGTCGTGTTTAAGATGTTGATTCCGCTCCAAATGACAAGGAGTCATTTAGAGCGAAATCAGAACATTCTGATTCCGCCCGAAAGTGTCCAATGTCATTTGGAGCGGAATTAGACTAGTATAAATAGTGCACTTGTTAGTTCATTTGGGATGTGACTTCAGAATCTGTAACGAAGTGCTGCCAAAGTCTGTTCAGGTTGTAATTGATGTTAAAATCAATATAAGTGACAGATTAAAGAGTATTAAGCTGTTATCAAGTCCGTTTCACTGATTCCGCCTTTGAACCGGACGTAAAACTCTTCTGAGCGACTCAGTTGGGTCCTACAACGATCCTACAAGTGGTATCAGAGCTAGTTTGAGGAGTTTTTGCAGTTTACAGCTGATTTTCATTGAAATTTCTCGTTTCTACACCTTCTTTCTTCAATCGAACAAGATTTCACGGTCCGAATTGGTTCAAATTTTCACAGATTGTTTAATATTGAACATAGACAAACCCTTGAAAATTTCATGTTAAAATACGGACTAAATATGGACAAAATTGACCTCCGAACTGATTCCGCTCGAAATGTTTAGTTGCTAATTCCCCTCCAAAAGGTGTTTCAGCTTCAACATTTTTCTGATTCCGCTCCAGATCAGTTACAAAAGGCTGATTCCGCTCCAAAGTTCAGTTTGATTTCGCTCCAGGAGAACATTATTCTAATTCCGCTCCAAACGGAAGTCTGATTCTGCTCCAGGCTACCATATTCTGATTTCGCTCCTAATTGTTTCTTGCTGATTTCGCTCCTGGATACAATATTGTAGATTTCGCTCCAAACAGTCTTCAAACAGATTTCGCTCCAAGTGTTAATCAACTGATTTCGCTTTAACTGGTCGACTTGTGATTTCGTTTGTGTTGTCAAACAAAGTGATTTTGTTTGAGTTTCCTATTTCGCTTGAAAAGTGAAATTTCGTATCAAGATTATTTCACGACAATCGAGAGTCAGTCTGTTTCAGTTTATTTGATATTGTTTGTACCGATAAGTGTTTGTTTGATTATCTGTTCAGGTTTACATCATGGCTGAAGAATTCTACAACACATTTTTCAATGCATTCACATCCGAATCGTCCGAGATTGCAAATGTTACACCAAAAACCATCACAAAAGCTATCAATGAGAACATCAAGCATGATAATTTCTATGGAACACACTCAAAGCCACCAACTCTGGAGAGCATTGAAGATTATATATGGTGGAAAGAACGTTTTCTCAATTGGGCGAAAGCGTATGCTCACGAAAGCTGGTTTTGTTTAGAGTTTGGATACGAAAGGCCAAAAGATGATAAATGCGAAGAACTTCCATTCAAGAAGTTATCAAGAGAAGATAAATCCGAGTTTGCTGCCGAACAAAGAATGATTGCCTTGATCCAGTCTGCAATCAGAAATGATATTTTGCGTTGCTGAATTATGATGGGTCATCTAAATCAGTTTGGGAAGCTTTACGTGTTAAAGCTGAGGGGGGTAAACAGATAAAAAAGAACAAAATTGCTTTACTTAAAAAAGAATTTGATCTGTTTGATAGTCTAAAAGGAGAGACAGTGAGACAAATGATTGAGAGATTTTGTCATCTTAAAATTGAACTTGAGAGATTTGAGATAGTGAAAACAAGAGAGGAACTTATAGATAAAGTGATTGAAGCGTTACCACGAGCTGATCAGTGGCAAATGTTTGTGTTTATTTTGAAAAATGATGCTTTATATGATACAATTTCTCTTGATGCATTGTTTGAAAAGATAGAGAGTCATGATCTGGAACTACAAAAGCAAAGCAAGATGACTGGTTCTTCACATCAACAAAATGTTGGTTTGTACTACAAAGGCAGTGTACCTTCAGAGAAAGGTGTTGGTTCACCAAAGACAACATTTAGTTGTGAGAAGATGAAAGAACCTCAAACAACTTCAACAAGTCATCATTCTGGATATCATTCATCTTCGAAATCAAATTCTGATGAAGCTGAGGAGATTCTATGCAACATTGCTCTCAAACTGATGAATTCTCCGTCGATGAGCATTAATATAGCTAAGCAGCAAATGAGTTTCCTTGCATCTGTTCTGGAATCGTATGAAGGTCTTGTAGCTGGTAAAATTGGAAACTCAGAGTTAACCAAAGAAGACTACGACCAGATTGATCTGGAAGAGATGGAGCTCATTAACATTCGTTGGTGCTTAGCAAGCTGCATCCGAAGAGCGCAGAGATATATGGAGATTACTGGGAAACAATCTCTTGGAGGTGCATCAACGAAGCTTGGATTCGACAAATCCAAAGTGACTTGCTTCAAATGTAAGCAGAAAGGTCATTTCAAGAGAGAATGTACTAATTCTGCAGTTGGTGGAAATGAACATCCATTCAATGATGATTACTACCGAAAGGCAATCTATCATCGAAGCAGAGAAGAGCCTAAGATGATTGAATATAAACCTAAATCGAGAGCTTGTTTTGTAATTCAAGATGATGAAGGTTTTGATTGGTCTGAGGTATGTCCAGAAGAAGATCGTTTGGAGAATGTTCGAAAAACAGCTCATGGGAAAGCTATAACAGAGGAAAGAAAGTTTGTTTTTGTGGCTGAAATCCGTGAAGAGAACAATGAAGATAAAGATAAAGCTAAAATGAAGGAAAAAACAAGAGAAGAGATTCTAGAAGAAAAGACCTACAGAGAAAGAAACATTGTGCTGAACAGAATGGATGAAATGCAAGAAGAGTATGAGAGTGCAGTGAGTAATAGAAGATGGGATAAAAAGAGGGAGTGTTACTTCAACAGAGAAGGAGAACCAGTTGTTCCAAAAAAAGACATAATCTTTGATGATGTTCTTCTCATGATTCCTTTGAGAGCTGAATACTATAGAAATGTATTGAAAGATGACACATATGCTAAAAGGCATGAAAAGGAGATCAGATATGCCATGACATCGTGTCTTAGAAAAAGGGATGAAGAGAGAATGAAGAAGAGTGTTGAAGAGTTGGTGAACAATCTGAAGAAAGTTGCTGAAGAGGTTAAAGAAGAAGCTGTTGAAGTTGAGGTTGTGAAGGAAATCAAAAGTGAAGAAGTTGTTGTGAATGAAAAGGTTGAGAAAGCTGTTACTGAAGAACAGCAGATTGGAGAAAGAGGTGAGGAAAGAAGAAGAAGAAGAAGAAGTAAAGAATAAGAATTTGGAAATTGGTAATGTTGGTGATGAAATTGGTGTTGAAGAAAAGCAAGATGATACTGATCAAAAGAAAACTGAGGTAACTGCATCAAACACCAAAGTGCCAATCACTGAGGTACATTCTGATTCTAAAATCTTAAAAACGATTGATCAGTGCAAGAAATGCATGGAACCGTGTAGAGCTTGTACTGAAAAAGATGAGCAATTCAGAACAAGAGATCTTGAATTTACTAAAATTGAAAATATTTTTAAAGAAAAATGCAAAGAAATGCTAGAAAAAGAAAAAGTTTTGAAAGAAAATGATGAAAAACTTTCAGAAAAATGTAAAAAGTTAGAAACAGAAAATGAAGTTTTGAAAATGACAGAAGAATGTTCACAAAAAGAAATTGCTTATCAAGAAATGAAGAAATAATATGACTCAATGAAATTAGCATATCATATTACGAAAGAGTCATACGAAAAAGTGAAAGATGAAATGAAATATGCTCAATCAAGAATGAATTATCTTTCTGAAACAACTAAAGAGCTTAAACGAATGTATTCTATAAAACAAGATGTTGTTAATTCCTATATTGAGGATGTTGCTAAGCTAAAGCGACAGATTGTTGATTTAGAACAGGATAACAACAAGTTGAAAAGTTATCACGTGTCGTCATATATGCTTGAACGTATTTTCAATATAAAACCGGGAGATGGTGAGTCTGAGCAAAACAAGAAAGGCATTGGCTCAGAGTTTCATCAAGTTCCACCACCGGGAAAATTTGCATTTTATGATGAGGAAAAGGTCGAAAAAGCTTTCAACATGGTAGATCAATTGCCAGACAACATTGACATAACTTATTCCAAATCTGATGATTCTCATGATTCAGAGGTGGTAGGTAAAGTCGTTGAAAGTGTGTTGAAAGAAGAGTCGGTTGATACAGGTAAATCTGAATCACAAGATGAAAATGAAGGTAATTTTCATGATAAATATCTGAAAAACACAAAATCTGAGAAAAATTTGAATGATGATTCAAAAGGATTGGTTTATACCATGATTGGATCAGACAAATTGTTCTTAGATGTTGTATTCCCGATTCAGAATGTGATTTCAGAAAAGGTTGACAAAGTTTTCAAGATGGTTGAAATTGAAAAGTCTGATATTTCAAAGTTTGCTGGAAAAGGTCACAAAACTTTTTATAACAAACCTGGTTACAAAAAGAAAAACATGAAGGCTGGGTTGGGTTATAAGAAGAAACAAAGTTGGAAAAGAAATGAAATTCCGAATTTTTAGACAAAAATGAGTTTTGTTCAAGGAAAAAGTTTTGAAAAAGAGGAAAAACTTAAAATTGGACAACGGTCTATTGAAGAGTTCTTAGTTCAAAAGAAAAAGCGACAACCACAGGTCAAAGATGTGTCCATGAGAACATGTTTCAAATGTGATCAAAAAGGACATCTTGCACACAAGTGTCCAAATTTGAAACCTGTGGATGTTGACAAAAAGAAGATTGATGCTGAGAAACAAAAATCTGAGAATGTGAGACAAAGGTCAACCAGATTTGACTCAAAACAAACTTGGAGGTACAACACAAATAAGTTTGCTTCGACTCAAAATTGGAAGTCAAACCCGTATAGGCTTGATTCTAGACAGACCTGGAATTCTCATACACCCAGAGTCAGAACAACTCAAAGTTGGAAAACAACTGTTGATATGACAAAACCACAAGAGTTTTGGAAACCAAAAATTGTTGTTAAAAAACAAAGTGTTCAAAAAGATTCACATTTTTACAAACGTGGTACTCCTAAAGGTAAAAAATGGAGTGAAAAGAAACAGGTGATTCTTGAAAAAGATGAAAAAGTTGAAGTAAAAGTTGAAAAGATTTTTGTGAAAGATGACAAAGAGTTTCCAGCATTGAATGAAAATTATTCTGTTGATATGCCTAAGGTCAAACACACCTGGGCTAAATTTTTCAAGTAATCAAAGTAGTCTGAATGTGCAGGTGCTCACTAAATACAAAGATTATGAGAATGGAAGTTGGAGGAGCCTGACACAACGAGGAGAGGAGGCTGCTGGATCCTGTGTTGGTTGAAACAGGAAGTTTATTTTCATTTTGTACATAAATAAACAATATTTTCAAAACCCTAAAAATTGAAAAAATAAAAACCAAAAATATGTTTTAGTTTGTTAAAAACTTGAAAACCCAAAAATATGTTTGTTTTTAATTTTTGTCAAAAATAGAAAATTAAAAAAAATCTATGTTGATTGAATACGCCGAAACCCTCACGGCTGAACAAACATGATTAATTTCACAATATTGAAAAACGGTTTTCAAATTGTAAATATCAATGTGTTGTAAATCATGGGGGTACTTTATATTATTTTTCTGCAAATCAGTGCATGAGAAGCAGAAAATGGATGGCGAGACAAAGCTTTTAGCATCGTGTTGTCAAATTTTCTTTAAATGGTTTTGCATTTTAGGGGGAGTATTGTTGTTAGAAAATACAAAAACATTTGAAAATTTGAAAAAGCCAAAAACATGATAAAATTCAAAAATTGAGTTTTTGCGTAAAAAGAGGAAATGATAGTACATCAGTAGACAGTTACAGTACGCTAAAGAATTGGAAAGTTTAAATGTGTTAAACGATCTCACCGTGGATGTGTCGGTAGATTTTTATACATTTAGTAAACTTTTTCGGGATATAAACCTAAATTCAAACTTACTTATTTCCTGGGGAACACTACTTGGATATATAGGTAACCCCTTAAATCTTGTTTGAAAGGTCCCTCTTTCTGCGATACTAGGTCTTTATACTCAGTGATATCTGGGGTATTATCTCGGGACTTCTGATTTTGCGGAAGCAATGGCCTAGTCCCCGGAGAATACTTTCCGCATGCTTGAAATATAGCGCCGCCCTCAGCAAATTGATGAAAGAATATAATTGATAGTCATTGCTGTTGTAAAAAAGATCCTCTAAAGGGGACACACCAAAAGTCGAGCCATCATCTCTCTGCTGAACGGAAGTTCTGTCCTGAGCTCTCACGGTTTCGTACTATAATTTATTCCCCTTACGGATATCATCTAGGTATACTCACCTGTAAGACTGAATATTGGGATCTGGATACGGAAGTATATTCAAGAGGTGGGACACATGAATGAGTTTATGCTCTTAATACATCTAATTCGTATCCTGAATCAGTTGAAGTTTGTGTGAAAATTTAAGTGGATCAGTATATCGACAATCTAAGTGAATTGTTTAATTCTTAATGTGTAACTAAGCTCAACGGTACTTGTGACTTGTCAAAAACTGATATGATCCTCTAACGCATACTCAAACAAAAATATTGTCTGTAAATATGTTTGTACATATTTCTTTACTGTTTTATATTTTCAGAAAAAATTCAAAAAGATTTTTGATTCTGCTTTATTTTCGACAACCCATGTCTGAAATGCTGAGTTTCAAAATCTGAGTATCCTGATTGTGTTTCTGAAAATAAAACAAGTTCATTAATTTGAAACTTGAATTAAAAATAAAAAATTTAAAAACAGTTTGTGATATCTCCAAGGTCATTAATTTGGACTTGGATGATTAACTGTGAGGGAGTTGGATTCTTTAATGCTGCTAAATCATTTAGTTTATTGATAGGGAGAGTGGATTAGAGAAATTGATTGATGATATGAAAACATTGTATTTATAGATGTTTGAGTGATTGCAGATAGTCCAGATTACGATCCCGAGAGCAGAGTCTAAGGGGGAGTCTGAAGACAAGCTTGAAGCAAGAGGAGCTTGTAGATGGATAGCTAGGTGTCGATCCCAAAGCACGGAAGCTTGACGAAAGGGGGAGCCTGAAGCTGATAGAAGAAGAGAATGATTGATAGATGCTTATAATGTTACAACTTGAATGAGAAGGCAGAATGATCAAGACTGAAGATGTGTTATACTGAAGACTAGACACTGAAGACTTCGTCAATATCCGAGGGGGAGTCCGTTAGTGCATTACGTCTATTGACTTCGTCTTGTATCATGTAATAGGATAGAATAGGATTATCAGTGCCCGAGGATTGAGAAACAGATTGTCGTGTTTAAGTTGTTGATTCCGCTCCAAATAACAAGGAGTGATTTAGAGCGAAATCAGAACATTCTGATTCCGCCCGAAAGTGTCCAATGTCATTTGGAGCGGAATTAGACTAGTATAAATAGTGCACTTGTTAGTTCATTTGGGACGTGACTTCAGAATCTGTAACGAAGTGCTGCCAAAGTCTGTTCAGGTTGTAATTGATGTTAAAATCAATATAAGTGACAGATTAAAGAGTATTAAGCTGTTATCAAGTCCGTTTCACTGATTCCACCTTTGAACCGGACGTAAAACTCTTCTGAACGACTCAGTCGGGTCCTACAACGATCCTACACTTCATTTGCGAGAAGGAAATTCGAGAAGTGGATTTTGGGCCTTTCGGGATAATTGATAAATTCAAAGCTTTGGGTTGGGAAGTGGCTTTGAAATGTTATAATAACGAGGTGAAGACTATGTATGATCGAGAGATACAAGAGTGGATGGCCACTCTCACATGTCCTCCGTTCAAGGCCCCGCAAAAGATGAAACTTATAGGGACGGTTAATGGGGTGAAAGTCAAAATGTTATATGATTCTTTACGTCGGATTTCAAGATTCGATAGCAAGCCGTCCAATCAATACATTTTTCCATGGCTAGAGGATTTATATCACAACCCCCAAAATCATCCTCAAGACATGCTTGACTCCCTCTTTGTCCCGGGTACCACACATGGGAAGCTATTGAGAAGAAATTTGAGAATCAAGGAGAAATTGATGTTGGTGTTGGTGTTGGTGTTGGTGTTGGTGTTGGTGTTGGTGTTGGTGTTGGTGTTGTGTACGCACAATGTTATCCCAAGGCGGGGTGACAAAGTGGAGGTTAGGTTCGTGGAGGTACCGGTTCTCTATATGTTGATGCATGGGTTGCCAATGGTTCTAATTCGGTTTTTGGTGTTGAATAACATTTGGATTGGGCGAAATAGTGGTGAAAGAAAGATTGTTCCCCATTGCCGGTTGATTATGCTGTTGTTGAAGCTATATGGGGCAATTGGAGCCGAAGACAAAGGATCGTACAAGAGGTTCAAACCATTTGACATTCAACATTTGGGATCGGGATGGGAGTATAAGGAGTCAGAGAGGTACCATAAATTGAAAACATATGGAAAAAGGTGGAGGGCATTGAAAGCGGATGCTTGTCCACTACTACCGGGCGAGGCTGATGAGCCTGAGACTAGCGATGATGAAGTTAGTGGCAATGACGATTATCGTGAGGATACATTTACCGTTGATGTTGAGATGTGGGGTGCCGGCCCGAGTAGTGGTGTTCATGGAGTGGGGATGCATTCGGGTTATATCGGGAGTGCATTTGATTATGCACAAAAGCCATATGATCCATATTGGGCTCATACAGCGACCTCCTACTTTCGGTGATTGGTCCGAGCCAAATTAAATGTTGTTTGATCAACAAACATACATGGGGGCTAGTATGGAAAGGGCTCTTAAGCAGAGATATGACAGACAGGAACAATGGAATCAAGCCCATATGTATGCCCATCAAGAGGAGATGAACAACCGCTATTTAGATGATCGCCAGAGACGTATGCATGATTCGTGGCATGCGGGCCTGCCAGTTGTAGCAGACCCACCGATTGTGGTTTATTCCATATTACCCCCATATGATGGTAGTGTGACGTATCCCACGCCACCATTGCACCATTCACAATGGGTGGATCCACACACCATGGGTAACCAACAAGCAAACCAAGAAGGTGATCAGGGCGGAAGCAGCAGCGGTGCTTTTGGATTTGGAGGATTTGCGGAGATGATGACGTCTATCTTCGGGCCTCGACAACCAAAATATTATTGACCAGGTCGTGTCTCACTCCATCTTGTACATTTGTGTATATTTTGAAGTTTTATGATTTTGGTTGGGAAGTTGGGGGTGTTTGTGTGTTTGATGTTTTTTATGGGATGTGCTAGTTGGTGGTGTTTTTAGTTAAAAATATAAAAAAAAAACAAAAAGAAATTTGTGGTTTGAGAAAATAAGCAAAAGTTGATGTTTTTGTTGAAAGCGGTCTTCTCTTCAAAACCATATATTGGGGATGAGGGGAAAATTTTGAGAATTTTGAAAAATTGTTAAACCAGGCGAAAAATTGTTGAAATTTGAACACTTGACATTGTTCCGCATGACACACCAACACCCTTTCTAGTCATTTCTTGGTGAGTTCTTGGGCCACATAAATGATTGTTAGAGATTATTTCTTTGGTTTGAATGGCGGTGTGTGATTTGTGTTAATAGAACTTGTGTACGAATGCTTGTTGAAGCCTAGGATTAGCATGCTTGTGGAAATGATAAGGGCTTTTAGGTAGCCTCGTCTGGATGTGTGAGAGTGTGGGATTAGGGGGTTGGACCTCATACGATATACAAATGAGCTTGGTATTGTGAGGGGTGGGGGTTTGGTCTTTAGTAAGCCATGTTTGAGCCTAATGCCATTCGGTTGTGACCCAAGCCTATCTCTTACAAAACTTTACCTATTGAGACGACCCGATTTAGAAGCTTTGGTATGTAGTTTTTGATGTTTATGTGTAGTTATGCTCAAAAAAAAAAATTTATTAGAGTAGTTGAAGAAAAGAAAAGAAAAAAATGATAATGCTATGTAAATAGTTTATGTTTGTTTTGTTTAGTAGTAGCAATAAAAACCGGGTCGAATCAATGAGCTACTTGCATATTTATCCCACCATTTTCCTACCTTTACACATAGCCCCGTCACAACCCGTAAGTCCTTTTGATTCATAAGCATGTTAAGTATTTTGTAGGAGGAGACTTGATTTTTATACAAGCTTATTGTCGCACAATCACACATTTGCAATGAGTGTTTTAGCCCAATGTTGCTAATACTCTTTGTCACCGAGAATTATTGTGAGGGGTGTGTCTTGTGGTGTGGTGAAAAGTTAGTAAAGGGACAATACATTTGAGCTTGGTTTGCATTTTGATCGCTTGTAAGTTTAGAATGGTTTTTGAATGGGTTGCTTGAGACAAGCAACAGGTAAGTGTGGGGATGAGATGGGTGGTCGGTAGGACAACCCTTAAACGATCTAAATATACGCACATCTCATGCTTGATACGGTTAATTGTTGGAATTTGGTAACTTCGATGTATTTGGTTTAACAGGTCTATCAAAGCATAAAATAAGGAATTACGATGCTTGGATGGGAGTTTGGAAGTTGCGGAAGAGAATTGAGGCATTAAAGATTTCATAAGGAAATAAAGAGAGCCACATCAGTCGCCACCGTAGCCTACAGCTCTTTCCGTAGGTTACGACCCTCAATGATCCAAAAATGTCCACCGTAGTCCAGTCTTAGCTTGGCGTAAAGATATTCTGGGCGCCGTAGCCTACGGCTGGCGCCGTAGGTTACGATGCCATGTTGATTGTTTGACCATTCTGGTCGTCGTAAGCTACGGTGGTTGGCGTAGCTTATGGCGTCGTGCGTTCTCAAGTGTGTAACTGCTCATTTAATGTCCAATTTAAGGTGTCTTTTTGTTAGCAATCATTCCTATTCGGTTTCATTCAGTCCAGAGACGAAGTTGGGTGTTCTTAGTGCTTGAAGACAATTATTTTTCATGGGATTGATTTTTTTTCTTTGTTTGAACATTAAAATTTTGATGATGATGCTTGTTCAAGCCACGTGTGGCTAAACTTGTGGTGACTATCTTTTGTTGAAGGTTTGTTTGTGACTTTATGCTCTGATTCGTATTTCTAGAATAATAGATTTGCATTATGGTTTGTTTATTATGGTGTGTGATTACTTGTTCATAAAGTGTTGATTCATATGTTAATCTTAGTTGAAACTATACATTCTTAGTGCCGTTGGCAATTGAGATATCATGGGTAGACTTAGGATTGGGTATTGATTAATTGGTTATCGGGTAACAACCTCACGTTCTAGGTATCTGAGTACTTAGTTCCCTTTCATCACAACAAGTAATCACACATGAACCACGTCTATGTGGTTCTTTCTAGTTGAATGTTAGTATGAATGTCAAGGCAAACCGGAAACTTAAGATAGTCATTTGTCTCTAAATTGTTTACAAAACCAACTTCCATTTCGCAATTAAATTAGTAATTTTAGTTTTAAAATCAAACAATCAATCCAACTCTTGAATTTACTTTTCTTGCAAATTAGTTTAACCTTAGTTAACTTAGATACACTTTTAAATAAGACATATTCCACAAACTCCCTATGTTTGATACCCACTTACCGCTAGCCAATTAGTTGTATTTGGTTTAATTTTGAATGAGACTTCGACCTCACGTCAGTGGCAAGAAAAGCTGCTTACAAGAGGTTGTCAAGTGTTTTCGCTCGACGATTCCATTCTTGGGTGGTTGGTTTGGCCCTTGTACCAGTAACTCGAATCCTAGCCCGGTATATCCCATTTTAGTTTTACACCATTGTGAACCTTGCGCCTTTTTTACTCTCTGATCTAGGTTCTCGGCATCGAAAAATCTTCGTAAACTAAATCACACGTGTATATGTTGACATTTAAGAGATATATAGTCAAGAAAATCAAGAGCAATGGTGACATATATGCGGATTAGACACCAAAAAATAAACACTCAAAAAATAGCTACAATTTAAGGTATGTGTTTAGTGACGGCATCCGATTCCTAATTTTCCTAATTGATGGAGAAAGGTTTGGTCGCAAGAAAAGCTGCTTCCAGGAGGTTGTCAAGTGTTTTCGCTCGACGATTGCATTCTTGGGTGGTTTGTTTGGCCCTTGTTCCTGTAACTCGAATCCTAACCCGGTATATCCCATTTTAGTTTTACACCATTGTGAACCTTACGCCTTTTTTACTCTCTGATTGAGTTTCTCGGCATTGAAAAATATTAGTAAACTAAATCACACATGTATATGTTGACATTTAAGAGATATACAGTCTAGAGAATCATGAGCAATGGTGATATATATGTGGATTAGGCACCAAAAAATAAACACTCAAAAAATAGCAACAATTTAAGGTATGTGTTTAGTGACGGCATCAGATTCTTAATTTTCCTAATTGATGGAGAAAGGTCTGGTTGCAAGAAAAGCTGCTTCCAGGAGGTTGTGAGGTGTTTTCGCTCGACGATTCCATTCTTGGATGGTTGGTTTGGCCCTTGTTCCTGTAACTCAAATCCTAGCCCGGAATATCCCATTTTATTCTTACACCATTGTGAACCTTACGCGTTTTTTAATTTTTGATCGTGGTTCTCGGCATTGAAAAATCTTCGTAAACTAAATCACACGTGTATAGGTTGACATTTAAGAGATATACAATCAAGCAAATCATGAGCAATGGTGATATACATGCGGATTCGACACCAAAAAATATACACCCAAAAAATAGCTACAATTTAAGGTATGTGTTTAGTGAAAACATCAGATTCCTAATTGATGGAGAGAGGTCTGGTGGCAAGAAAAGCTTCTTCCAGGAGGTTGTCAAGTGTGTTCACTCGACAATACCATTCTTGGGTGGTTGGTTTGGCCCTTATTCCTTTAACCCGAATCCTAGCACGGTATATCCCATTTTAGTTTTACATCATTGTGAACCTTACGCCTTTTTTACTCTCTGATCGAGGTTCTCGGCATTGAAACTTCTTCGTAAACTAAATCACACGTGTATATGTTGACATTGAAGAGATATACAGTCAAGAAAATCTAGAGCAATGGTGATATATATGCGGGTTAGACACCAAAAAATAAAATCCCAAAAAATAGCTACAATTTAAGGTATGTATTTAGTGACGGCATCAAATTTGTAATTGATGGAGAAAGGTCTGGTGGCAAGGAAAGCTACTTCCAGGAGGTTGTCATGTGTTTTCGCTCGACGATTCCATTCTTGGGTGGTTGGTTTGGCCTTTGTTCCTGTAACTCGAATCCTAGCCCGGTATATCCCATTTTAGTTTTACACCATTGTGAACCTTACGCCTTTTTTACTCTCTGATCGAGGTTCTCGGCATTGAAAAATATTCGTAAACTAAATCACACGTGTATATGTTGACATTTAAGAGATATACAGTTAAGAAAATCAAGAGCAATAGTGATATATATGCGGATTAGACACCAAAAAATAAATACTCAAAAAATAGCTACAATTTAAGGTATGTTTTTAGTGACGGCAGCAGATTCCTAATTGATGAGAGAGGTCTGGTGGCAAGAATAGCTGCTTTCAGGAGGTTGTTAAGTGTTTTCGCTCGACGTTTCCATTCCTGGGTGGTTGGTTTGGCCTTTATTCCGGTAACTCGAATCCTAGCCCGATATATCCCAAATTTGTTTTACACCATTGTGAACCTTACGCCTTTTTACTCTTTGATCGAGGTTCTCGGCATTGAAAAATCTTCGTAAATTAAATCACACGTGTATATGTTGACATTTAAGAAATATACAATCAAGAAAATCATGAGCAATGGTGATATATATGCGCGTTAGACACCAAAAAATAAACACTCAAAAAATAGCTACAATTTAAGGTATGTGTTTAGTAACAACATCAGATTCCTAATTGATGGAGAGAGGTCTAGTGGCAAGAAAAGCTGCTTCCAGGAGGTTGTCAAGTGTTTTCACTCAACAATACCATTCTTGGGTGGTTGGTTTGGCCCTTATTCCATTAACTCGAATCCTAGCACGGTATATCCCATTTTAGTTTTACACCATTGTGAACCTTACTCCTTTTTTACTCTCTGATCGAGGTTCTCGGCATTGAAACTTCTTCGTAAACTAAATCACACGTGTATATGTTGACATTGAAGAGATATACAGTCAAGAAAATCTAGAGCAATGGTGATATATGTGCGGGTTAGACACCAAAAAATAAACACTCAAAAAATAGCTACAATTTAAGGTATGTATTTAGTGACAGCATAAAATTCGTAATTGATGGAGAAAGGTCTGGTGGCAAGGAAAGCTGCTTCCAGGAGGTTGTCAAGTGTTTTCGCTCGACGATTCCATTCTTGGGTGGTTGGTTTGGCCTTTGTTCCTGTAACTCGAATCGTAGTCCGGTATATCCCATTTTAGTTTTACACCATTGTGAACCTTATGCCTTTTTTACTCTTTGATCGAGGTTCTCGGCATTGAAACTTCTTCGTAAACTAAATCACACGTGTATATGTTGACATTGAAGAGATATACAGTCAAGAAAATCTAGAGCAATGGTGATATATATATGCGGGTTAGACACCAAAAAATAAACACTCAAAAAATAACTACAATTTAAGGTATGTATTTAGTGACGGCATAAAATTTGTAATCGATGGAGAAAGGTCTGGTGGCAAGGAAAGCTGCTTCCAGGAGGTTGTCAAGTGTTTTTGCTCGACGATTCCATTCTTGGGTGGTTGGTTTGGCCTTTGTTCCTGTAACACGAATCCTACCCCGGTATATCCCATTTTAGTTTTACACCATTGTAAACCTTACGCCTGTTTTACTCTCTGATCGAGGTTCTCGGCATTGAAAAATATTCGTAAACTAAATCACACGTGTATATGTTGACATTTAAGAGATATACAGTTAAGAAAATCAAGAGCAATAGTGATATATATGCGGATTAGACACCAAAAAATAAATACTCAAAAAATAGCTACAATTAATGGTATGTGTTTAGTGACGGCAGCAGATTCCTAATTGATGGAGAGAGGTCTGGTGGCAAGAAAAGCTGCTTTCAGGAGGTTGTCAAGTGTTTTCGCTCAACGATACCATTCCTGGGTGGTTGGTTTGGCCTTTATTCCTGTAACTCGAATCCTAGCCCGGTATATCCCAAATTAGTTTTACACCATTGTGAACCTTACGCCTTTTTACTCTTTGATCGAGGTTCTCGGCATTGAAAAATCTTCGTAAATTAAATCACACGTGTATATGTTGACATTTAAGAGATATACAATCAAGAAAATCATGAGCAATGGTGATATATATGCGCGTTAGACACCAAAAAATAAACACTCAAAAAATAGCTACAATTTAAGGTTTGTGTTTTGTGACGACATCAGATTCCTAATTGATGGAGGGAGGTCTTGTCGCAAGAAAAGCTTCGTAAACTGATCGAGGTTCTAGGCATTGAAAAATCTTCGTAAACTAAATCACACGTGTATACGTTGACATTTAAGAGATATATAGTCAAGAAAATCTAGAGTAACGGTGATATATACGCGGGTTAGACACCAAGAAATAAACCCTCAAAAAATAGCTACAATTTAAGGTTTGTGTTTACTGACGGCATCAGATTCCTAATTGATGGAGAAAGGTCTGGTTGCAAGAAAAGCTGCTTCCAGGAGGTTGTGAGGTGTTTTCGCTCGATGATTCTATTCTTGGGTGGTTGGTTTGGCCCTTGTTCCTGTAACTCGAATCCTATCCCGGAATATCCCATTTTATTCTTACACCATTGTGAACCTTACGCCTTTTTTACTCTTTGATCGAGGTTCTCGGCATTGAAAAATCTTCGTAAACTAAATCACAGGTGTATAGGTTGACATTTAAGAGATATACAATCAAGAAAATCAAGAGCAATGGTGATATACATGCGGATTGGACACCAAAAAATAAAAACTCAAAAAATAGCTACAATTTAAGGTATGTGTTTAGTAACAACATCAGATTCCTAATTGATGGAGAGAGGTCTAGTGGCAAGAAAAGCTGCTTCCAGGAGGTTGTCAAGTGTTTTCACTCAACAATACCATTCTTGGGTGGTTGGTTTGGCCCTTATTCCATTAACTCGAATCCTAGCACGGTATATCCCATTTTAGTTTTACACCATTGTGAACCTTACTCCTTTTTTACTCTCTGATCGAGGTTCTCGGCATTGAAACTTCTTCGTAAACTAAATCACACGTGTATATGTTGACATTGAAGAGATATACAGTCAAGAAAATCTAGAGCAATTGTGATATATATGCGGGTTAGACACCAAAAAATAAACACTCAAAAAATTGCTACAATTTAAGGTATGTATTTAGTGACAGCATCAAATTCGTAATTGATGGAGAAAGGTCTGGTGGCAAGGAAAGCTGCTTCCGGGAGGTTGTCAAGTGTTTTCGCTCGACGATTCCATTCTTGGGTGGTTGGTTTGGCCTTTGTTCCTGTAACTCGAATCCTAGTTCGGTATATCCCATTTTAGTTTTACACCATTGTGAACCTTACGCCTTTTTTACTCTCTGATCGAGGTTCTCGGCATTGAAACTTCTTCGTAAACTAAATCACACGTGTATATGTTGACATTGAAGAGATATACAGTCAAGAAAATCTAGAGCAATGGTGATATATATATGCGAGTTAGACACCAAAAAATAAACACTCAAAAAATAACTACAATTTAAGGTATGTATTTAGTGACGGCATAAAATTTGTAATCGATGGAGAAAGGTCTGGTGGCAAGGAAAGCTGCTTCCAGGAGGTTGTCAAGTGTTTTCGCTCGACGATTCCATTCTTGGGTGGTTGGTTTGGCCTTTGTTCCTGTAACTCGAATCCTAGCCCGGGATATCCCATTTTAGTTTTACACCATTGTGAACCTTACGCCTGTTTTACTCTCTGATCGAGGTTCTCGGCATTGAAAAATATTCGTAAACTAAATCACACGTGTATATGTTGACATTTAAGAGATATACAGTTAAGAAAATCAAGAGCAATGGTGATATATATGCGGATTAGACACCAAAAAATAAATACTCAAAAAATAGCTACAATTAATGGTATGTGTTTAGTGACGGCAGCAGATTCCTAATTGATGGAGAGAGGTCTGGTGGCAAGAAAAGCTGCTTTCAGGAGGTTGTCAAGTGTTTTCGCTCAACGATACCATTCCTGGGTGGTTGGTTTGGCCTTTATTCCTGTAACTCGAATCCTAGCCCAGTATATCCCAAATTAGTTTTACACCATTGTGAACCTTACGCCTTTTTACTCTTTGATCGAGGTTCTCGGCATTGAAAAATCTTCGTAAATTAAATCACACGTGTATATGTTGACATTTAAGAGATATACAATCAAGAAAATCATGAGCAATGGTGATATATATGCGCGTTAGACACCAAAAAAATAAACACTCAAAAAATAGCTACAATTTAAGGTTTGTGTTTTGTGACGGCATCAGATTCCTAATTGATGGAGGGAGGTCTTGTCGCAAGAAAAGCTTCGTAAACTGATCGAGGTTCTAGGCATTGAAAAATCTTCGTAACCTAAATCACACGTGTATACGTTAACATTTAAGAGATATATAGTCAAGAAAATCTAGAGTAACGGTGATATATACGCGGGTTAGACACCAAGAAATAAACCCTCAAAAAATAGCTACAATTTAAGGTTTGTGTTTATTGACGGCATCAGATTCCTAATTGATGGAGAAAGGTCTGGTTGCAAGAAAAGCTGCTTCCAGGAGGTTGTGAGGTGTTTTCGCTCGATGATTCCATTCTTGGGTGGTTGGTTTGGCCCTTGTTCCTGTAACTCGAATCCTATCCCGGAATATCCCATTTTATTCTTACACCATTGTGAACCTTACGCCTTTTTTACTCTTTGATCGAGGTTCTCGGCATTGAAAAATCTTCGTAAACTAAATCACAGGTGTATAGGTTGACATTTAAGAGATATACAATCAAGAAAATCAAGAGCAATGGTGATATACATGCGGATTGGACACCAAAAAATAAACACTCAAAAAATAGCTACAATTTAAGGTATGTGTTTAGTAACAACATCAGATTCCTAATTGATGGAGAGAGGTCTAGTGGTAAGAAAAGCTGCTTCCAGGAGGTTGTCAAGTGTTTTCACTCAACAATACCATTCTTGGCTGGTTGGTTTGGCCCTTATTCCATTAACTCGAATCCTAGCACGGTATATCCCATTTTAGTTTTACACCATTATGAACCTTACTCCTTTTTTACTCTCTGATCGAGGTTCTCGGCATTGAAACTTCTTCGTAAACTAAATCACACGTGTATATGTTGACATTGAAGAGATATACAGTCAAGAAAATCTAGAGCAATGGTGATATATTTGTGGGTGAGACACCAAAAAATAAACACTCAAAAAATAGCTACAATTTAAGGTATGTATTTAGTGACAGCATCAAATTCGTAATTGATGGAGAAAGGTCTGGTGGCAAGGAAAGCTGCTTCCGGGAGGTTGTCAAGTGTTTTCGCTCGACGATTCCATTCTTGGGTGGTTGGTTTGGCCTTTGTTCCTGTAACTCGAATCCTAGCCCGGTATATCCCATTTTAGTTTTACACCATTGTGAACCTTACGCCTTTTTTACTCTCTGATCGAGGTTCTCGGCATTGAAACTTCTTCGTAAACTAAATCGCACGTGTATATGTTGACATTGAAGAGATATACAGTCAAGAAAATCTAGAGCAATGGTGATATATATATGCGGGTTAGACACCAAAAAATAAACACTCAAAAAATAACTACAATTTAAGGTATGTATTTAGTGACGGCATAAAATTTGTAATCGATGGAGAAAGGTCCGGTGGTAAGGAAAGCTGCTTCCAGGAGGTTGTCAAGTGTTTTCGCTCGACGATTCCATTCTTGGGTGGTTGGTTTGGCCTTTGTTCCTGTAACTCGAATCCTAGCCCGGTATATCCCATTTTAGTTTTACACCATTGTGAACCTTACGCCTGTTTTACTCTCTGATCGAGGTTCTCGGCATTGAAAAATATTCGTAAACTAAATCACACGTGTATATGTTGACATTTAAGAGATATACAGTTAAGAAAATCAAGAGCAATAGTGATATATATGCGGATTAGACACCAAAAAATAAATACTCAAAAATAGCTACAATTAATGGTATGTGTTTAGTGACGGAAGCAGATTCCTAATTGATGGAGAGAGGTCTGGTGGCAAGAAAAGCTGCTTTCAGGAGGTTGTCAAGTGTTTTCGCTCAACGATACCATTCCTGGGTGGTTGGTTTGGCCTTTATTCCTGTAACTCGAATCCTAGCCCGGTATATCCCAAATTAGTTTTACACCATTGTGAACCTTACGCCTTTTTACTCTTTGATCGAGGTTCTCGGCATTGAAAAATCTTCGTAAATTAAATCACACGTGTATATGTTGACATTTAAGAGATATACAATCAAGAAAATCATGAGCAATGGTGATATATATGCGTGTTAGACACCAAAAAATAAACACTCAAAAAATAGCTACAATTTAAGGTTTGTGTTTAGTGACGGCATCAGATTCCTAATTGATGGAGGGAGGTCTTGTCGCAAGAAAAGCTGCTTCCAGGAGGTTGTTAAGTGTTTTCACTCGACAATACCATTCTTGGGTGGTTTGTTTGGCCCTTATTCTTTAAACTCGAATCCTAGCCCGGTATATCCAATTTATTTTTACACCATTGTGAACCTTACGCCTTTTTTACTCTCTGATCGAGGTTCTAGGCATTGAAAAATCTTCGTAAACTAAATCACACGTGTATATGTTGACATTTAAGAGATATATAGTCAAGCAAATTTAGAGCAATGGTGATATATACGCGGGTTAGACACCAAAAAATAAACACTCAAAAAATAGCTACAATTTAAGGTATGTGTTTAGTGACGGCATCAGATTCCTAATTGATGTAGAAAAGTCTGGTTGCAAGAAAAGCTGCTTCCAGGAGGTTGTGAGGTGTTTTCGCTCGACGATTCCATTCTTGGGTGGTTGGTTTGGCCCTTGTTCCTGTAACTCAAATCCTAGCCCGGAATATCCCATTTTATTCTTACACCATTGTGAACCTTACGCCTTTTTTACTCTTTGATCGAGGTTCTCGGCATTGAAAAATCTTCGGAAACTAAATCACACGTGTATAGGTTAGCATTTAAGAGAAATACAATCAAGAAAATCAAGAGCAATGGTGATATACATGCGGATTCGACACCAAAAAATAAACACTAAAAAAATAGCTACAATTTAAGGTATGTGTTTAGTGACAACATCAGATTCCTAATTGATGGAGAGAGGTCTAGTGGCAAGAAAAGCTGCTTCCAGGAGGTTGTTAAGTGTTTTCACTCAACAATACCATTCTTGGGTGGTTGGTTTGGCCCTTATTCCATTAACTCGAATCCTAGCACGGTATATCCCATTTTAGTTGTGACACCCCAGGAAAACCAGGAAAACCATGCAACTTAACTAGCTTCCTCAGCGAGTACGTGTTAAATTTCGGGACGAAATTTCTTTCAAGTTGGGGATAATGTGACAACTCGAGTTTCCAAGATTCCATCTTCGTAGTATTGCACGTTAATTGTTTAGATTGTTTGTTGACACGACTTGTTTGTTTCACAACCTTACATGTTTGTAAAACGTTAAACCATATTGTGGTTGTTTATATATGTTTGGTGTGCATTACATAAGTGTGTGTGTAATTTATATATTTGTGTTAAGTATATAATTAGACTTAATATTATGATTGTTTATGTAAAATGTGGAACTTTGCCAAACACCTCTCACGAAATCACATCCCAACTGAAAACACTTCATGTTTTCATCACCCACACCTTACTGAAAACACATGGTGATTTCGCCCACCACATGCCCAACGAAAACAACTAATGGGCTTTGGCCCAGTAATGATTAGAAATAAGGTCTTGTTATTGTTCATAACCTTTACGTGAAACGATCATTTGGCAAACCCTAATGACATCTAATCACATCTCCTTTCTCTCACTACCCTTGAAACCCGACGGCACCCTTGGACATTCGAGCCTTGCACATCGATCGACTAACTGCCTCTCCTACGTAGGTTAGTGATCGACCACGTATGATTTGTTGATTTAAAAGCATTGGATTTTCTGTTGGTGTCATGATTTAACAGTATGTGATTCTTGTTTGTGTTTTGGATAGATTGGGCATGTTAGGAATCCTTATAATAGGATGTATGATCGGTTGTGTGTTTACATATGTGTATTTATGACTGATGAGAATATAGTATGTGAAACTCAATGATGATCTAGAACTCTAGGGTTGTCATGATTAGATTGTTTGACATTAGGTGATGAACCTATGTGACCTGTTTGAATATATGTATCATGTGAAAATAGTTGCAGCCCACTACATATTTTGGTCCACTAATAACATGAGAACCTTTACAATTGTCGGCTATTGAGGTTAGTATTGAGGAAGGTAATGATGCTATGAGTACCCATGTGAAATCTTGACTTTAGAGGAATGTAATAATTAAACAATTCTTTGATGTTGGTGGCATATCTTGAACCGAGGAATTCTTTAATCAGTGCATGGTGTGATGATTGTGTGATGATTAATTGGATGTCATGACTTGATTTGTTAACTGCTGTGATGATGATGATTTATTGTTGTTGTCGACGAAAATACTCACCCTCAACGAAAACAATATCCAACGAAAACACCTTAGTGTTTTCGTCCCAAGTGTTTTTGTTGAATACATTGGCACCGTATTTCTGTTAAGTTATTAACTCCTGTTAAGTTGCTAAGTGTTAACTCTAATTGTTTGTTAACTCTGTTAGTTAACTAGTACTGTTAAGTATTATTCCTGTTACATGTGTTAACTTTGTTAGTATGTAACCTTGTTGATGTGTTAACCCTGTTAAGTGTGTTAACGCTGCTATGCATGTTAGTTCTATTAATTCTGATTAACGCTGTTAACACAGTAAGTTTATCAAGACTGTTAATGAATAATTAAGTTAACACAAACTGTAAAAGCCCTCGATGTAAATCTTGAATTGCATGAATTTGATCAACTGCTTATGTGTTACATGATGTTAACTGTCAGACACACTTTGTGACATAGATTGTATGCGAAATCTTACGAACGGGTACTGATTGTGTATACGTGCATAACTATAGGACTTGACTGATTTCTTTTGAGCACTTAACTTAGCATACCGAGCAAACCAAGGTGAGTTCACACTTCTCTACAAAGCATGGGATTCCCAGGGGTTGGAAATGGGTTAAGGAATAGGGATTCCTCGTCCTGTTGAGACGTAATCAGGAACATAGATTCCTCGTCCTGTTGAGACGTAATCAGGAACATAGATTCCTCGTCCTGTTGAGACGTATTTAACTATACCAGACTAGAACTCTATCAACGAAGTCCCTCCTTTTGTATCGACTTAATCGCCGAGGCCAATGGCGAACGGGTCATTAGTTAAATAGCGCTATTAGGTTTAACAAACCTCACACCGTGCCGCAGAGGACGGGCGTGGACTAATGGACTATGGCACGTCAGTGATGATAGACACAGACGTTAGGGCAGTTAAACATGAGGAACGTTAGTAGTCGATATGGTAACGAGTCTGGTGAATTAAACATGGGGTAGCCCCCACGGCCATAGAGCCGGGCTGGAATAGCCAACGTAAGAATGGGTAACTAATAAACGTTTTTCGAACTATGGGGTAACCCCCACGGCTGGATAGCTGGTAAAGAGCAAACTGTGTTTTCGGAACAACTATAAACTGGACAACCAAACGTGAACTCACTCGACATTGTTGTTGACTCGTTACTACATGCTTTGCAGGTCAATAGGTACTTAGCTGGAGCTTGCATGGGAAGTGTCGTTGTGGGACATGGACATCTGTGTGCCATGTTAAACCCTTGGATATTTAAACTTATGTTTTGGTTTTTAACATTATGTTTCCGCTCGTAACTTAAACTATGATTGTTTTGGGACACTAATTATGTTGGTTGGACTTTTACAATTAATTACTTGCTTGTTCAATATGATTAGTGGTTTGATCCTGGTCAGTCACGCCTCCAAGCGGTGATACTCCGCGTGTGGATTTTTGGGGGTGTGACAGATTGGTATCAGAGCCATTGGTTATAGAGAACTTGGTTTTAATAAAGGAAAACGTTTTTGTTAAAACCAGACTATAACCTGTACAGTGCTCTACGATCCACAACGAGGCTTCACTCTACGTGCAAGACTCGACATTCTAGGTGATATGGTTTACGTTTTATATTGCCTACTTGCTAGATTGCATAGAACTTTGCTCATGGTATGCTTAGATAAACGTAGCAACTATAGTTTGAAAACACATTTGTGCTTGCTCCCTACTGTCACTCCACACTTACACACATTCGCGACACCTTTCCTACTTGTGTTTCCTTTGATGTGAGATCATGAGGGAACGTGTGAACCTAACGCAAGCCAGCTGACGGCTCTTATCAACGAACAAGTTGCGGCAGCACTCGCAGCCGCCCAGGCAGGAGGTATAACCTGCTATTCCGAACCTAACCTAGGATGATAGATCCTACTCTCATGACCCAACCCTCGCGCTTAACCCTGTCTTTTCTTCCTCGAGCAACAAGGTCAGAACGCTCAGCCGCCTGTATGCACATCTAAGACGTTCATGGACTGTCGTCCTAATACTTTCAGTGGCACTAAAGGAGCTGTTGGACTCCTCCATTGGTTTGAAAAGCTCGAGTCTGTCTTAGAGACGTGTGAATGCCCTGAGGCTCATAGGGTGAAGTACGCCATTGGTACTCTCGAAGGCACTACGCTAACTCAGTGGAACGCGCAAGTTCAGATGCTGGGGCTGGCGACTGCTAAAGCCACCCCATGGAAGGATTTCAAGGAACTGATCCAAACGTGAATACCGTAGTCATGATGACATCCACAAGTTGGAAGTGGAGTTCTTTAACCTGAAGGTGACGGGGTCAGAGATAGAAGCGTACACGAAACGATCCAACGAACTGACAGTGCTATGTCCAACTATGGTGGATCCTCCCACCAAGCGCATTGGGTTGTACCCCAAAGGCCTAGTACCAGAGATTCAAAGTCATGTGACTTCTGCTAACCTTGCTACTATCCAGGATGTTACTCGTTTTGCTCATCGCCTCACCGACCGGGCAGTGGAACAGAACAAGCTGCCTAAGCATATTGGTACTACTACAACTACTTCTGCTACTCCCAGTGATAACAAACGCAAGTGGGATGGAAACATAAGCAAGGGTTTCACTTCGGTTCAATCCCAGTCGAGTACAGAAGCCCCAGTCAACAGTCTTTTGGTAATCGAAGTCAAGGTGGATACGAGGGAAACCACCCTAAGTGCAATCGATGTAATTTGCACCACAGCGGGCAGTGCAACAAAGATCGTCGTTAGAGATGCAACAAGCTTGGTCATGGAGCCAAATATTGTAGAAGCTCACGTCCTGCAAACCAGAACCGACAACAGCAGCCACAAGCTCCACAAAGTTAGCAGCACAACAGGATAACAAGGGATGTTATCAGTGTGGTGCTGAAGATCATTTCATGAGACGCTACCCACGACTGAACCAGAATCAGAATCAGAACCACAACCAAGGAAACGGGAACAATAGTGGAGACAACAACGGGGGTAATAACGACGGCAATGGTGTCAGGGGTCGAGTGTTCGTGATTGGTCAGAATGATGCTAGGAATGACCCCAACATCGTTATTGGTATGGATTGGCTGTCCCAACGCCGAGCAGAGATTCGTTGCAACGAAAAGATTGTCCGTATTCCTCGCCCAGGTGATGAACCCCTCATGATTCGTGGCGACAAGAGTGGTGCCGTTGTGAGCATCATTTCTTCCCTAAAGGCCCAAAAGTGTTTGCGTAAGGGCCACACTGCTTTTCTGGCTCTCGTTACCGACACCTCGAAGAAAGAAAAGAAGATAGAAGATTTTCCGATTGTACGCGACTATCCTGAGGTATTTACTGAGGAACTACCTGGCCTCCCGCCTCATCGCCAGGTCGAGTTTCAAATTGAGTTAGCTCCTGGGGCAGCACCCATAGCTCGTGCCCCGTATCGTTTAGCTCCATCAGAGTTGAAAGAGCTATCTACGCAACTGCAAGAACTCTTAGATAAGGGTTTTATTCGTCCTAGCTCTTCGCCCTGGGGAGCTCCAGTGCTATTTGTGACGAAGAAAGACGGTACGTTCAGAATGTGCATTGACTACCGTGAACTGAACAAGGTGACTGTAAAGAATCGCTACCCTCTTCCACGCATTGATGACCTGTTCGACCAGCTGCAAGGGTCGAGCTACTATTCAAAGATCGATTTGAGATCGGGGTATCACCAGCTGAGAGTCCGAGAAGAGGACGTCTCCAAAACAGCCTTTAGAACCCGTTATGGACACTATGAGTTTTTGGTTATGCCTTTTGGGCTAACAAACGCACCTGCGGTCTTCATGGACTTGATGAATCGAGTGTGCAAGCCTTACTTAGACAAATTCGTTATTGTCTTCATCGATGACATCCTGATCTATTCGAAGAGTCAGGAGGAGCACGAGCAGCATTTACGACTTATTTTGGAACTCCTTCGAAAAGAACAGCTGTACGCCAAGTTTTCAAAATGTGACTTCTGGCTTCGTGAAGTCCATTTCTTAGGCCATGTGGTGAACAAGGATGGGACTCACGTTGATCCATCCAAGGTAGATTCGATCAAGAGTTGGCCTGCACCTCGCACGCCAACGGAAATTCGCCAATTCTTGGGATTGGCAGGTTACTACAGAAGGTTTATTAAGGATTTTTTTTCCAAGATTGCACAACCTCTTACTTCGCTAACGCAGAAGGGCGTTGTTTATCGTTGGGGAAACGCACAGAAGATAGCGTTTCAGCACTTAAAGGATAGACTTTGCAGTGCACCTATTCTTTCATTGCCAGAGGGCACAGACGACTTCGTGGTTTACTGCGACGCATCCATTCAGGGTCTTGGTTGTGTATTGATGCAGCGGGATAAAGTTATAGCCTACGCCTCACGCCAACTCAAAGTTCATGAAAAGAACTACACTACACATGATCTAGAGCTGGGAACGGTTATTTTTGCGCTTAAGATATGGCGACACCACTTGTATGGCACCAAGTGTGCTATCTACACTGATCATAGGAGCCTCGAGCATATCTTTAAACAGAAGGAACTCAATATGCAACAGCGACGATGGGTCGAACTGCTGAATGACTACGAATGCTCGATCAGATATCACCCGGGCAAAGTCAATGTTGTGGCCGACGCCCTCAGTCGAAAGGACACTGCGCCCAAGCGCGTACGAGCTTTACAACTTACTATACAGTCTAGTCTTCCTTCTCAAATACGAAATACTCAGGTAGAAGCATTGAAATCAGAAAACGTCAGGGCTGAAGCCCTACGCGGCTCAAGGCAACGCTTAGAACAGAAGGAAGACGGTGCTTACTATGTAACGGGACGCATCTGGGTCCCACTTTATGGCAACCTACGAGAGCTTGTAATGGATGAGGCACACAAGTCTCGCTACTCAGTACATCCTGCTTCGGATAAGATGTACCACGATATCAAAACTACATATTGGTGGCCTAGCATGAAGGCCCACATAGCAACGTACGTTAGCAAATGCTTGACTTGTGCGAGAGTCAAGGCGGAATACCAGAAACCTTCAGGCCCCCTTCAACAACCAGAGATACCACAATGGAAATGGGAGCAAATTTCCATGGATTTTGTTACTGGCCTGCCTAGATCACAACGTGGTAACGATACTATTTGGGTGATCGTGGATCGACTCACAAAGTCTGCTCACTTCTTGGCCATCAAAGAAACGGATAAGTTCTCCACCCTAGCAGAAGTATATCTCAAGGAGGTTGTCTCGAGGCACGGAGTGCCCACCTCTATTATCTCGGATCGAGATGCATGTTTTACATCAGAACTGTGGCAAGCAATGCACAAGTCCTTTGGCTCAAGATTAGATATGAGCACAGCTTATCACCCGCAAACGGATGGGCAGTCGGAACGTACCATCCAGACCCTCGAAGACATGCTTAGGGCATGTGTAATTGACTTTGGCAATGGCTGGGAAAAGCATCTGCCACTTGTGGAGTTTTCATACAACAACAGCTACCACACCAGCATTAAAGCTACTCCGTTTGAGGCATTGTACGGGCGTAAATGCCGGTCACCTCTTTGTTGGGCAGAGGTGGGGGATAGTCAGATTACTAGTCCAGAACATGTGGTTGACACAACAGAGAAAATTGCTCATATACGACAACGAATGGCGGCAGCTCGTGACCGTCAGAAAGTCTACGCCGATAAGGGCAGAAAACCACTAGAGCTCCAGGTTGGGGAGCGTGTACTACTCAAAGTTTCACCCTGGAAGGGTGTGGTTCGTTTTGGTAAACGGGGCAAACTTAACCCACGATACGTTGGACCTTTCGAAGTTATTGAGAAAATAGGCAAGGTGGCCTACAGACTGAACTTACCAGCAGAACTCAGTGCAGTTCACGATGTTTTCCACGTGTCGAATCTGAAGAAATGTCTGTCAGATGAGACCCACATAGTTCCGTTGAAGGAGCTCACTATCGACGAGCAGTTACGATTCATCGAGGAACCTGTTGAAATCACGGACCGGGATGTTAAGGTCCTCAAGCGTACTAGAATACCTCTCGTTCGAGTTCGTTGGAACTCACGTCGCGGCCCAGAGTTCACCTGGGAACGCGAAGATCAGATGAAGCAAAAGTATCCCCAGCTATACGCACACGGTACAACTACTACTGAGGCTGAAGCTACGGAATTTCGGGACGAAATTCCAGATCAACGGGGGGAGGATGTGACACCCCAGGAAAACCATGCAACTTAACTAGCTTCCTCAGTGAGTACGTGTTAAATTTCGGGACGAAATTTCTTTCAAGTTGGGGATAATGTGACAACTCGAGTTTCCAAGATTCCATCTTCGTAGTATTGAACGTTAATTGTTTAGATTGTTTGTTGACACGACTTGTTTGTTTCACAACCTTACATGTTTGTAAAACGTTAAACCATATTGTGGTTGTTTATATATGTTTGGTGTGCATTACATAAGTGTGTGTGTAATTTATATATTTGTGTTAAGTATATAATTAGACTTAATATTATGATTGTTTATGTAAAATGTGGAACTTTTCCAAACACCTCTCACGAAATCACATCCCAACTGAAAACACTTCATGTTTTCATCACCCACACCTTACTGAAAACACATGATGATTTCGCCCACCACATGCCCAACGAAAACAACTAATGGGCTTTGGCCCAGTAATGATTAGAAATAAGGTCTTGTTATTGTTCATAACCTTTACGTGAAACGATCATTTGGCAAACCCTAATGACATCTAATCACATCTCCTTTCTCTCACTACCCTTGAAACCCGACGGCACCCTTGGACATTCGAGCCTTGCACATCGATCGACTAACTGCCTCTCCTACGTAGGTTAGTGATCGACCACGTATGATTTGTTGATTTAAAAGCATTGGATTTTCTGTTGGTGTCATGATTTAACAGTATGTGATTCTTGTTTGTGTTTTGGATAGATTGGGCATGTTAGGAATCCTTATAATAGGATGTATGATCGGTTGTGTGTTTACATATGTGTATTTATGACTGATGAGAATATAGTATGTGAAACTCAATGATGATCTAGAACTCTAGGGTTGTCATGATTAGATTGTTTGACATTAGGTGATGAACCTATGTGACCTGTTTGAATATATGTATCATGTGAAAATAGTTGCAGCCCACTACATATTTTGGTCCACTAATAACATGAGAACCTTTACAATTGTCGGCTATTGAGGTTAGTATTGAGGAAGGTAATGATGCTATGAGTACCCATGTGAAATCTTGACTTTAGAGGAATGTAATAATTAAACAATTCTTTGATGTTGGTGGCATATCTTGAACCGAGGAATTCTTTAATCAGTGCATGGTGTGATGATTGTGTGATGATTAATTGGATGTCATGACTTGATTTGTTAACTGCTGTGATGATGATGATTTATTGTTGTTGTCGACGAAAATACTCACCCTCAACGAAAACAATATCCAACGAAAACACCTTAGTGTTTTCGTCCCAAGTGTTTTTGTTGAATACATTGGCACCGTATTTCTGTTAAGTTATTAACTCCTGTTAAGTTGCTAAGTGTTAACTCTAATTGTTTGTTAACTCTGTTAGTTAACTAGTACTGTTAAGTATTATTCCTGTTACATGTGTTAACTTTGTTAGTATGTAACCTTGTTGATGTGTTAACCCTGTTAAGTGTGTTAACGCTGCTATGCATGTTAGTTCTATTAATTCTGATTAACGCTGTTAACACAGTAAGTTTATCAAGACTGTTAATGAATAATTAAGTTAACACAAACTGTAAAAGCCCTCGATGTAAATCTTGAATTGCATGAATTTGATCAACTGCTTATGTGTTACATGATGTTAACTGTCAGACACACTTTGTGACATAGATTGTATGCGAAATCTTACGAACGGGTACTGATTGTGTATACGTGCATAACTATAGGACTTGACTGATTTCTTTTGAGCACTTAACTTAGCATACCGAGCAAACCAAGGTGAGTTCACACTTCTCTACAAAGCATGGGATTCCCAGGGGTTGGAAATGGGTTAAGGAATAGGGATTCCTCGTCCTGTTGAGACGTAATCAGGAACATAGATTCCTCGTCCTGTTGAGACGTAATCAGGAACATAGATTCCTCGTCCTGTTGAGACGTATTTAACTATACCAGACTAGAACTCTATCAACGAAGTCCCTCCTTTTGTATCGACTTAATCGCCGAGGCCAATGGCGAACGGGTCATTAGTTAAATAGCGCTATTAGGTTTAACAAACCTCACACCGTGCCACAGAGGACGGGCGTGGACTAATGGACTATGGCACGTCAGTGATGATAGACACAGACGTTAGGGCACTTAAACATGACGAACGTTAGTAGTCGATATGGTAACGAGTCTGGTGAATTAAACATGGGGTAGCCCCCACGGCCATAGAGCCGGGCTGGAATAGCCAACGTAAGAACGGGTAACTAATAAACGTTTTTCGAACTATGGGGTAACCCCCACGGCTGGATAGCTGGTAAAGAGCAAACTGTGTTTTCGGAACAACTATAAACTGGACAACCAAACGTGAACTCACTCGACATTGTTGTTGACTCGTTACTACATGCTTTGCAGGTCAATAGGTACTTAGCTGGAGCTTGCATGGGAAGTGTCGTTGTGGGACATGGACAGCTGTGTGCCATGTTAAACCCTTGGATATTTAAACTTATGTTTTGGTTTTTAACATTATGTTTCCGCTCGTAACTTAAACTATGATTGTTTTGGGACACTAATTATGTTGGTTGGACTTTTACAATTAATTACTTGCTTGTTCAATATGATTAGTGGTTTGATCCTGGTCAGTCACGCCTCCAAGCGGTGATACTCCGCGTGTGGATTTTTGGGGGTGTGACATTAGTTTTACACCATTGTGAACCTTACTCCTTTTTTACTCTCTGATCGAGGTTCTCGGCATTGAAACTTCTTCGTAAACTAAATCACACGTGTATATGTTGACATTGAAGAGATATACTGTCAAGAAAATCTAGAGCAATGGTGATATATATGCGGGTTAGACACCAAAAAATAAACACTAAAAAAATAGCTACAATTTAAGGTATGTATTTAGTGACAGCATCAAATTCGTAATTGATGGAGAAAGGTCTGGTGGCAAGGAAAGCTGCTTCCGGGAGGTTGTCATGTGTTTTCGCTCGACGATTCCATTCTTGGGTGGTTGGTTTGGCCTTTGTTCCTGTAACTCGAATCGTAGTCCGGTATATCCCATTTTAGTTTTACACCATTATGAACCTTACGCCTTTTTTACTCTCTGATAGAGGTTCTCGGCATTGAAAAATATTCGTAAACTAAATCACACGTGTATATGTTGACCATTAAGAGATACACAGTTAAGAAAATCAAGAGCAATAGTGATATATATGCGGATTAGACACCAAAAAATAAATAGTCAAAAAATAGCTACAATTTAAGGTATGTGTTTAGTGATGGCAGCATATTCCTAATTGATGGAGAGAGGTCTGGTGGCAAGAAAAGCTGCTTTCAGGAGGTCGTCAAGTGTTTTCGCTCGACGATTCCATTCCTGGGTGGTTGGTTTGGCCTTTATTCCTGTAACTCGAATCCTAGCCCGGTATATCCCAAATTAGTTTTACACCATTGTGAACCTTACGCCTTTTTACTCTTTGATCGAGGTTCTCGGCATTGAAAAATCTTCGTAAATTAAATCACACGTGTATATGTTGACATTTAAGAGATATACAATCAAGAAAATCATGATCAATGGTGATATATATGCGCATTAGACACCAAAAAATAAACACTCAAAAAATAGCTACAATTTAAGGTTTGTGTTTAGTGACGACATCAGATTCCTAATTGATGGAGGGAGGTCTTGTCGCAAGAAAACTGCTTCCAGGAGGATGTCAAGTGTTTTCACTCGACAATACCATTCTTGGGTGGTTGGTTTGTCCCTTATTCTTTTATCTCGAATCCTAGCCCGGTATATCCAATTTATTTTTACACGATATTGAACCTTACGCCTTTTTTACTCTCTGATCGAGGTTCTAGGCATTGAAAAATCTTCGTAAACTAAATCACACGTGTATGTTGACATTTAAGAGATATACAGTCAATAAAATCTAGAGCAATGGTGATATATACGCGGGTTAGACACCAAAAAATAAACACTCAAATAATAGCTACAATTTAAGGTATGTGTTTAGTGACGGCATCAGATTCGTAATTGATGGAGAAAGGTCTGGTGGCAAGGAAAGCTGCTTCCAGGAGGTTTTCAAGTGTTTTCGCTCGACGATTCCATTCTTGGGTGGTTGGTTTGGCCTTTGTTCCTGTAACTCAAATCCTAGCCTGGTATATCCCATTTTAGTTTTACACCGTTGTGAACCTTACGCCTTTTTTACTCTCTGATTGAGGTTCTCGGCATTGAAAAATATTCGTAAACTAAATCACACGTGTATATGTTGACATTTAAGAGATATACAGTTAAAAAAATCAAGAGCAATAATGATATATATGCAGATTAGTCACTAACAAATAAATACTCCTAAAATAGCTACAATTTAAGATATGTGTTTAGTGACGGCAGCCGATTCCTAATTGATGGAGAGAGGTCTTGTGGCAAGAAAAGCTGCTTTCAGGAGGTTGTCAATTGTTTTCGCTCGACAATTCCATTCTTGGGTGGTTGGTTTGTGTTGGACCGTTTGCGTGACCCTAAACGTCAGTAAAAGTAGTTCATCTCAGTTTACAGAGGCGGAATCAAAGTAAACCGAGTCACAACAACATATATCCTTTTAATCTCTTCTCTATTAATGATTTGCGAGACTTTACAATCGTTTCTAACAAGATTTCGGCAGCACCTCGTCTCACATACAATGACCTCTGTTAGCTTCAAATGACACACACACCAACTATATATAGGCTTGGCCTGTTAGCTTCAAATGACACATCAGTTTCAAGCTGGCAAGCAAGAACCAGTTTCAAGCTGACAAGCAAGAACCAGTTTCAAGCTGACAAGCAAAAACCAGTTTCAAGCTAACAAACATACTTTTACATGTAAACCCTAATTCTAACCGTCTAAACCTAAGACTTGATTAAGACGTAGTCATCAGACATTCAGTGCACCAACAGACTCCCCCTTGGATGTTGACGAAGTCTTTAGCATCAAGTCTTTAATCTTTGTCTCTTTCCAAATTCTGTCATTGTAAAGCTCCTTCTTCACAGGTTCAGGATTTTAATCTGGCTCCATCTTCAGTCTCCCCTTTGACTGTTGATCCAGAATTCTGACTCCCCCTTTCACAGACTCCCCCTCTCGATCAGCTAGGACTTAAATTCTGGTTCAAACTTTAACATTTTGTTACCATGGGAATTCCTGTTACCTGCATATACTCTACCACAACATAAGTTTCACACATTTATATCATTTAGATTTAAGAAACTTACTGGTAGAAATCATACATTCATCAATCTTTATAGTTACATCAAGTTCAAATAAATGACCTTGATTAACTAAACATACAATCTTTCAAAAACATTTGTATATAACATTCAAAGTTTATAAACAAACTCTCCCAACCCTCTAGTTCATCTAGTTTAGCACTTGGAATTTTGAATATCAACTCTCCAACATCAGTTGTCGAAAATCTTTTTGAATTTTTCAAAATTTAAGCTAAAACACAATATTTTTGGATTTTTGATTTTAAAGGAAATGCAGTAAAGAAATATATACAGACACTATTTTTGTGAGTTTGTGGAAGAGGATCATATCAGTTCATGAAACAAATCACTAGCACCGTTAAGCTTTAATCATTTTAAGTTCTAAACGATTCACATAGATTGTCAGTATACTGGTCCTCTTAAATTTTCACACAAAGTTCATCTGCTTCGAGATACGAGTTTAACGTCTTAGATACTTAAACTTAATCGCGTGTCCCACCTCAGAATATACTCCCGTATCCAGATCCCAATATTCAGTCTTACAGGTGAATATAACACAAATGATATCTGTAAGGGGAATAAATTATGAAGAATCATGAGAGCTCAGGTCAGAACTACCGTTCAGCAGAGAGATCATGACTCAACTTTTGGGTGTGTCCCCTTTAGAGGATCTTTTTTACAACAGCATTGCTAAGCAATTTTATTGTCTTATCATTTATGCTGAGGGTGATGCTATGTTTCAAGCATTTGCAGAAAGTATTATTCGAGGACTAGGTCAGAACTTCCATTCAGCAGAAGTCCCAGAATAATACCCCAGATATCACTGAGTTTAAAAACGTAGTATATCAGAAAAAGGAATCTTTCAAACAAGATTTCAGGGGTTACCCATATATCCAAGAGATGTTACCCATGATATAAGCAAGTTTGAATTTAGGTTTATATCTCGTCACAATCTACTAAATGTGAAAAAACCTACTGACACATCATCAGTGAGACCGTTTATCACTTTTGACATTACATTTCTTTAGCATTCTGTGATAGTCCACTTATCATTTCCTTTTTTCACAACAAAACTCATTTTTGCTTTTTCAATATTTTTGGCATTTTCAAATTTTCTATTTTTTTAAAAATTTTTCTCCCCCTAAAATCAAAATATGTTTCAATTTTGATTTTCAAGGAAAATTTGAAAACAAATTGTACAAATAAAATGACAAACTGATATCGAATCGCTTCAATTCGCCATTCACTCGGCATAAACAATCAGAACTCCCCCTGACAACAAACTATTTTCCCATTTAGATTTCAAAACACTTAAGTTTGCTTTAATCAAAATGGTTTTTCAGGAAAATTAGTTTTGTTTGTCTTTTTACAAACTCGGGTGCTCTGATACCACTTGTTGGACCGTTTGCGTGACCCTAAACGTCAGTAAAAGTAGTTCATCTCAGTTTACAGATGCGTAATCAAAGTAAACCGAGCCACAACAGCATATATCCTTTTAATCTCTTCTCTATTAATGATTTGCGAGATTTACAATCGTTTCTAACAAGATTTCGGCAGCACCTCGCCTCACATACAATGACCTCAGTTAGCTTCAAATGACACACACACCAACTATATATAGGCTTGGCCTGTTAGCTTGAAATGACACATCAGTTTCAAGCTGACAAGCAAGAACCAGTTTCAAGCTGACAAGCAAGAACCAGTTTCAAGCTGACAAGCAAAAACCAGTTTCAAGCTAACAAACATACTTTTACATGTAAACCCTAGTTCTAACCATCTAAACCTAAGACTTGATTAAGACGTAGTCATCAGACATTCAGTGCACCAACAGTTTGGACGTTATTCCTGTAACTCGAATCCTAGCCCGGTATATCCCATTTTAGTTTTACACCATTGTGAACCTTACGCCTTTTTTACTCTCTGATCGAGGTTCTCGGCATTGAAAAATATTCGTAAACTAAATCACACGTGTATATGTTGACATTTAAGAGATATACAGTTAAGAAAATTTAGAGCAATAGTGATATATAAGCGGATTAGACACCAAAAAATAAATACTCAAAAAATAGCTACAATTTAAGGTATGTGTTTAGTGACGGCAGCAGATTCCTAATTGACGGAGAGAGGTCTGGTGGCAAGAAAAACTGCTTTCAGGAGGTTGTTAAGTGTTTTCGCTCGACGATTCCATTCTTGGATGGTTAGTGTTGGACCCAGTATGGCCTTAAAACAACTTCTTTTCACGTAATATGGTAAGTGATTTCAGTAGATGTGAAAAAGATGTGCGGAAATGGAAATCAGACTTTCAAGAAACAAGACCTACAGAATTATCAAGTTTATATCACTTTGAAACAAAATGGTTTACAAGGTGATTGTAAGATTATTATCTAGTACAAATGAATCTTGAATTCTGTGGGTGAGAGGGCAATGGAGTTTTGATGTATGTATGAATGATAAGCTTCAAACTCACTTTGCTTCTCCTGGTTGAGCCTTCTATTTATAGAAGGCTGGGTGCATGAATAAACAATAGTTTATTCATGCAATAAGTCCTGCAAAAAGTGCCCAATTGACATATTCATTGAATCCAACGTTCAAGTTACCTTTTTCATCATGATATCAATTAATGTCAACTTGCTTCGGTAAGTGTGGCAGGACAGAGCCAATTTCAGACAAGTGGGGTATTTCATCATAATTCTGATAAACCACTTCATCAGAAATTCTCATGAACAAATCATCAGAAAAATCCTGATGATCAGAATCGTCAGAAACTGATGATATTTCATCAGAAATATCATCAGATCCATCAGAAGTGACCTTTTCTGATAATCCAATTAAGCTCTTGATCAACTTGTGATTCTTTGAAGTAGATGCTGTGCATTCCAGTTGTCCCATCTGATCTTCTTTTTCTAGTTCGTGATCTTCAGGACTGTGATCTCTTCATAGATCAAGTTGATTGTGATTTTCTTCAATACTTACAAATAAAGTTTCCTAACAGTTTCCCCCTAAGTATTGTAAGAAAATGAACTACCTTATGAACATAAAATTTCCAAACAATGGAAACATAATACTTGCAGAATTAAGCAAAACAGTTACTGATGTTTTTGAAAAACAAATTACATGAAAGATGAAAATTCAGATGAACAAGTTCTTCAATTCAGTTTTATTCTTTTGTGCACATCTCCTTCCTTTAACTTCTTTTTGTAGAAGATATACTTGTTGCAGCTGACATACATGTCTTTGTACCATTCTCTTGCTTGGATCCATTCTTCAATCATTTGCTCAATTTCTTTTCTTTTCCCTCCAAGTTCTTTTCTATCTTCTGAAGATGTTCTTGTCTTCTGTTCATGGTTTTCAAGATATACCTCAGAGTTTGATTTGAGTACTTACCGATGTCAACACTCCAGAATAGAGCCTTGTTATTATCATGATCTCTGAAGATGACACCATATTCCTGTTCTTCATTTTTACTTGTCACCATAATGATGTCTCCAGATCTTGCATCTTCCAATATATCTGAGGGAACCTTTGTCTTTGGTGATCTGACATACACCTTTTTGTTGTGTACATGCTCAAAATTGATGCATAGATCAAAGTCTGAGAAAGCTATTCTTTCAAATAGCAATATTCCAGCTTTTGATATGCCATATAATGCCCTTCTGACCTCTTGATTATTTCTCTTCTATTTTTCATAGTGATCCTTCATAAACAGAATGTCTAAAGGATGCAATTGGTCAGCTATTTCTTCATCAGTCACCTTTTGTTCTTCCCCATTTTCTCTCTGAAGTGTGTATCTGTTTTGCACATGAGTTCCTCACACATCATCAGTTGCAACTTTCACTTCGTCCACCTTTAAAATTCTCCTTATTGGATTCTCATTTTGTTTGTGAATGCTGCCTGACCCTCTGTTTATCCTTTCTTTTCTCAAAGCCAGTCTGGTAGGAGACAGTGATCTTGGCATTTCATCTTCTTTTGTTAGATAATAGCTCACCAGATTGTTCTTAGGGAATATCATTACATCCCTGGCAATCTCTTTAACCATCACAGACTTGGTTTCAGAGATTTTTCTCTTAACAATATTTGATTTTGTTGATGAATCACCTTCTTGTTCCCATTCATTCATTGTTTATATATTCATATACTTACTTATGGCTGAGTCATCAGATACTGTTGGATTTGGAACAGATGCTAGCAATTTCAAATTTGTAATAACTTGAGGTTTTGCAGTTGCTAACCTTTGCAGCATTTCTTCTTTTGGGACATTTGGGGGTGGTCCCATCATTGTGGTTCCAGTTTTGGTGATTGGTATGCTTGATGATTGTTGAGGAGTTGACTTTGGAGCTTCTTGATGTGATCTTTCAGCAGGAATTTCTTTTATGAGTTCTTGGGGCTCTATTTTAGCCAATTTTGAAATGTTGAATTGCATCTTCTCTATTAGTTGTTGCACTTCTTTTACTTGTTTTGAGTTGCTGGTTATGTTTTTCTGAACATTTGTGAATTCAGTTTTAGCTTTTGTCTGAATTACAGCCCATTTTTTTGACAGCTTCTCAAGGGCGTCTGTGATACTGTTATTGCTTGCCCTTAGCATGGTAAGTTCCTCCAAAACTCTGTTTGCACTACTTGACTGCCTTGACTCCATCACATTTGTAACTTGTGCTTTGATCTTTTCTATTTATGTGAGAATCGTTTGGATTTCTGATGCAGAGATGTTGGATTCAGGTGCCTTTTCTTTCATCTTTTGAAGAGACATTAGTGTTTCAGTGTTTTCATCAGTTTCTTTCTTTATTGCTTCCACTGATTCTGACAAAGTCTTCATATCAGCTCTTTGACCTTGTATTTCTGACAGCAACATATCAAGTTTTTCATCAACTGGATCTCTTTTGCAGACTTTGTAAATATTTTCCAGCATTGTTTTTAAATTTACTTGGTTCATGGGTGTTTCAGGGATATAGGGAACACCAGATGTTCCTTGTAACATACCAGCTGCAAACATATTGGCTGCTGTGTTGGAAATGAATGGGTCACTTTTGGCTTTACCCGATTTTGGTGCAGCTTTAAGTTTACCAGAATCATCTCCACCAGTAATGAAAAACTCATTTTCATCCTGGATTTCCTTGTGTCCATGAACCATACCAACATATGATTCTCCACAAGTTTTTGAGGTAAACAAATTACCTTTAGCCAGATTTCCTTGATCAGTTTCCTGATCTCTATCTGTTGGGATCTCATCCTCTTCCTCATTTTCTGATTCATAGTTGAGATTAATGGAACTAGTAACCTCCTCATCAACCTTGGTTGTTCTGTATTCTATCATGTAGGATACATTAACTGAGCTCTCAGATTTTGTTTCTTCTCTGTGAGACTCAACTAAAACAGTATTTAAAAGAGATGTACCAGCAATTTGAGATTCATCATAATGTATGACTTCAGTGGCTTCAATTTCAGCAGTATGAGTTTCTCCAGCAATATGTGATTCTGCATAATGTTTTTGATGGATTTCAAATTCATGATGAGTTCCTGCTTCATGAATCTGTTGACTTTCATCATGTTCTTCTTTGTTTTCTAGTGAGTTGGCTATCTCCAAGTTAGCTGTTTCCAGAATTCTTCTTCCTTCTGCACCCTCTTTTTCTGATGGCGAGGACTTCTCATCATCTCCTTTTTCTGTTGATGAATAACAGTTCACAACTTCTCTGCTGGGTTCTTCTGTTGGAGAATTTGATTTTGTCAGAAGTTTTTCATGTTGTATTCTGTATTGTGAGTCTGGTGCAATGAAGCATAACATGCTTTCTGGTAACACATGGACATCTTTTTCTGAGTCCCATCCATGATTGGAACTCCAGGCCTTCATGGTTTTTGATCTCCAGACATCTTCCAAGATTGGAATTTCCATATTTCTTTCAATAAACGCTTCAGAAATGAAAATTGAGATTAACCTTGGATATGGCAGATGAGAGTTTATTCTTCCATTTCTGGTGATGATTGATCTTTTGAGAAGGTTAAAAATTTCTGACCTGTAATCGATTTTGAACCCATTTATGAGTCCAAACATGATTGTCAGAATAGCTTGACTAATTTGATCAGTTCCTCCTATCTTTGAGGTGAGACATTTATTTAGCACTTCCATCATCACTTGCCAGATGGCTGGCAATTCACTTTTTCTTATTGCTCCAATTTTGTTGATATCTCTTTTCTTGTAACCAAGCCCCATGATGAAGTTTATTAAATCTTCTTTGCTTGGAGCTTCAGTATAACCATCAAGAATAGGCAGTTCAAGCCATTCTCTTACTCTTGCAGGGGTTAATGTTACATAAACACTCCCCCATACATGAGCAGATACCTGATTTTCTTCAACTTCGTTGAATGTGTGAACAAATTACTGTAGTAGCCTTTCTGGTACTTCTCTTCCTTTTGTTAGTGCTCCAGAGATCAGACATTTTGTTAGATATTCTACCAGAAGATGACATCTTTCATCATATTTTGAATGCTCTGTATTCATCAGCAGATTGTTTTCCTTCATTGGTAGAAATTCTGCTTCTTCAAAAAAAGGTACTTCATGTTGAACAATTGGTATGTTGAGGTTTACTTCTGCCATTTTTGATCTTTGTGAGTTAGGGTTTGAAATTTAGGGATTATTGAATTGTAAGTGAGAAACATGGGATTTTCAGGGTTGAAGTTTTTGTGAAGAAGATGAGTGATTTTTGAATTTCTGCTAAGTGTGTGTTATATAGAAGTATTTCAGCAGTGTGTTGTGGGTGTATGGAGTTGAGGGAATTTTTAGAACGTGGCATGTAATGGTGGTTAAGCGCTTATTAACTGTCTTTATAACCGTTAGATCATGTGATATGATTTATTGGCTCAGAATGTATCCTTTGGATCGTGGGTATCAAGATATTAATGAGATTATTTACCATGTAAACGTGGTTATGCCTTTTCAATTTATCCCTTCAATTTGTAGTTTCTTCAATTATTTCTTCAAGAACATGTTGATCTTCAATTTGATTGGAGAAAACTATCGGTTCTATGACACCTTTTCTTCTTTGTGGACCCCATTAGACAGGAGGTCCAATCATCTTTCTTCGTATGTATCTTCTTTTCTTTGTAAGTCAAACATTCCCTTTCTGATGATGTCATCATAAATTGCTCCTAAATTCTGTTGAATATATGTATTCCCTTTTTTTATCAGACTTCTGTTGACCTTTTAGACGTGGTTAACAGAAGTAAACAGTCTTTTCAACAAAATTTCTGAATTTTCCCCCTAAACTTGTGATCCTTTTCAACATTTTTTTAAGATGAGAGGGAATGAGATAGGATCAGAAGACTCACATTTGTATTTCTGGTGATGTCCATGTCTCTTGGCATTTTTCTGATATTTTCTAAATCAGTTTATTATTGATGTTTTATCAGAAAAAAATTTAGATCCATTTTTGAATTATCAGATTTTGTCTTCTGTCATCAGAAAACTTGAGTTTTGAGTCAGAATTTTGATTTCTGATGATCATATCACATTTACCCATTTCCCAAACAAATATAAACTATAAACAGATGATCAAGTAAGCATAAAATATTAACAAAATAGAAAAAATATGTACAAGCAGAGCAAACAAAGTCTAATCAATATCTATGCCTTCACCATGTTCCATTTCTAGGAGCAACAACAGATCGGTTATTAACCCAAAGTTGTGGTTGGTGGGTACAAGCATGCTGAGACCCATATTTTCTTGAAGTCTCATATCAGCTCTTGGATAACTTGCAGGACTACCTGCAAAGTCTAGCTGGCTCGTTATTATCTTTGTCAGAAAACGAGGATACATTAAGAATGGCTTGCTAACCCACATGTTACTTGCAAAATCACTCATTAGATAATGAGAGAAATTGTAAGGTACTTTGAGTACAAGTGCCAGAATAGGCTCCATCAATCTAAGAGATACTTCGTGATGATTGATGACTTTCTTTGAAAAACATGCTCCCATCTGTGTGACCAGATATTGCCATGGCTTAATGAAGCCATGTTTGTTGATTGCCCGTTGTTGGATTTGTGTGTGATAACCCATTTGACTCAAGACATCATCCTTCTGAGCCCTTGTGAACATAAGGACGTCATTATCATCATCGAGTTGAAGGGCTGTCCTGATGGTGGCTTCATTTAACAGAATTTGTTGATTTAGCACCTCACTCTTGATAGCCATTTGTTCCCTGTTCTGGTACTCTGATAATGTTGCATTTTTCCAGAAGATTTGAAGAATTTTTGGATGAACACTTATGTGAGCAGTGAGGGCATAACTCAAGTTGCTACTCATGAGCATCTTGAGCACAACTTGACACCCTTCCCAGTGTGGACCTTCTAGATTGGTCCTCAATCTAAGGTTGTGATATGGATAAAGAATAAGTGGGAAGCATTCCTCTTTTATGGTGTTCATTTTGTGAGAGTGTGCGAATATGAGGTGAAGAAGAGGAGTGAAGAAGACAGATTTTAACCCAAAGTGGTGATTATTTATAGTAAATTTAATCTTTTCCATAAATGGAAGCTACCAACTTGCAGATTTTCTTCACCGCAATCTCTGTGTATTTTAATGATTACCAGAGGAAAAAAAATACCAGAGATATGTTTCTACTCCACTTCTCATGTATTTAATGATATAGGCGGCTAATTTCTGGTGATGTAATCTGATAGCCTACCAATATGTCACTTCAACCTTCTTACTACATCATAGGGTGTAATAAATGAAGGAGAGAGAAAGTTCCATATTAACGAATTTCCAGAAATTTTCTGTTGGATGACGTTATCAGCACTAACAAGAAAAAAAATAAAAAAAATTGCCAATGTACAATTTATGAGTATATTGTCAAGAGATATGAATGATGATTAAATGCAGCAATATGTTTTAATGAACTTTGATGATTTTGATTATCCAGCATATTTTCTGATGATTCACCGGAATTCTGATGATTTATCAGGTGTTCTGATGTTGTATAAGATTTTTTGGTGATTTATCAAATATATGACTGATGGAGAGGGTGAAACCCGAGCTTTAGAGTGTTTAATTATCATGTTTTATGTGTATTTGATGTGTTTATTTGACTGGAATGAAGTAACTATGAGATTTTGGTGATTTGTAGGTAAAACATGTAAATCGGTGCATTTACGATGGTTAAAGATGAAGTTGTGAGCTTTGGATGGGATATTGTAGTTCGAGGATGAATATTGAAGTTGTTCGGGTGATATGAAGGCTCACGAGTGAGAGGAGTATGAGAGAACAAAGTTCAGGGAACATTCGGTACTTAATTGGAAGTTGCTTTGTGTCTAAATATGCAAGGAGTATGATTCTACAAAGTATAGGGGCCGTTTGGTAATTAACTGGAAGTTAATTATAGTTGAAATATTGAAGAAATAAGTGATATTGAAGTTTGAGGGGTCTCCGGGTCATTAAATGAAAGATATGTGACAGTTATATGTGAAGAGAAGTGAAAGTATAAAGTAGAGGGGTCAATGTTGACATTTGCTGAAAGTCGTATATGGGTGTCTATGGTGAGACATGGATTCACGTTATCACCCATGGTTCATAAACCATGGGTCATGGTTTAGGATGGTAGAGATATGTTTCTAGACCATCACCCACATTCTAAACCTTCACCCAAGGTTTAGGTATGCAAGAATAAAAAAACAAGCAGGGACTTTACACCTTGACCCATACTTCAGACCTTCACCCATGGTGGAGGCAATATTTCCAGCTCTGTGTGAACTGTGACCCACGGTTCTGAACTGTGGGTGAAGCTGGGCAATAGGGGGGCGCGAATTTAATGATTTTTATGGGCTTTTATGAGATAAAAACCCTAGTTTCTCATTATCTATCATTCACAATCGATCCAAGGCATCAAGATACAAAAAGTTGAAGACTTTTTCACCTCAATTCCATCACCGAATCAACCATGATTTCTTCATCAATTCAAGCTTTTGAAGATTCTTCGTGCGAGATGAGTGGCTAAACTTTTTGTGGTTTCCTCCGGATGGAGGGTTTGTGTAATTAGGTACTTTTATGTGTTTTTAATCATTGTAACTTGGTGATCTAAGCATCCGATGCTTTTCACCATGTATTTAATTGACTGATTGTAACTGGTTGCATTTATTTAAACCTTGATTTCTAAGCATTCAGTTCCCGAGAGTTCTAGTAATTGGGATATATTTGACATGGGGTTAGGGTTTGTAATTGTAATTGATAATCATTCGATAACCTCCCGTTATGTATTGACCGGAGTACTTAGTCGTTGGTTATCACAATTGGTTAATTAGGTTAAACATTTATGTCTATGTGAATGTTTTGATTAAACACATAACTGAACTTGTTTGCAAACCTGAAATCTGGAGGAACCATCTTTTTTCCCATTGAATTAAATCACAATTTTTACTCGTTAATTTAGTTTTTTTTTTTACAAAATCAAACAACCCGATTTCTCAATTCAGTAACAGTTAATCAATACTTAGCATAAAAACGCTTTCCACAGTTCTCCCTTGAGTCGATACCCTGCTTATTCTATACTAATAGTTTAAATAGGTTTTTGCATGTCCATTACGACTAACATCAAAATGGCGCCGTTGCCGGGGAGGCGTGCGCAAAGTGCTTAGTGTTATGTTCTAGTTTTAGTTAAATATACAAAAATCCAAAAATAGTGTCTTTTTAGTTTGTTCTGTTTTGTTCGGATTTACGCGAGGTTTTCTTGTTTTTGTTTGTGCAGGTGCTCTGGTAAGTGTATGCATCATACTCGAAATTCCTGGAAGTCATCACCATTAGTGTTCGACCCAGAGATCGAGAGAACTGTAAAGCATACAAAACGAGTATTACATCGTGAGAACAAGATTCTACAATCACCTATACCAACATCTATAACAATGAAGAACTTAGCAACACCGAAGAAACAACCCGCAACTTCACAATAACAACAATTCTCACCAACACCTACCCAACCTTCACCAAACACTACCATACCACCACAACCACCGCAATCTACACAACCTACCTCTACATCTCCAGTGCCATCATTCTCAACCTTTTTCCCAAACTTTGATAACAATCAACCAACTTCCACCCAAACAACATCTCTTCAACACCCAACTACAACCCAGACTGTCAATTTACAGTAGTCGTCTCCTTACGTTAGAATCATTCCTGATGACACTCCATCACCGATTCAAACTCAAGCACCTAATGCAACATCAATTCCGCCAGCCACTCGACCGGTTATTTCACAGCAAAGTCAGCCAATGCCAAACGTTTACAGACCAACCATTTATGATCAAGGAAACAATTCAGGGGATTTCGACGATGGCTATGAGGAATATGATAACTACATGGGTCAAAACGAGAGACAAGTGGTCAATACGGGTATCTACGAGAGGCAAACAGTTGGGGCAGGTGGATTCGAAGGAGTTAATCAAGGGAACTTGGGTTATCAAACGTTCGTGCAGCAACAACAAGTTCCATATCAACAACCACAGGTGCAACCGATACCGATGCAGCAGCAATATCATCAACCTGACCCACTTAATCAGCAGCCTGCTCCGAGAAGGCCGGTGGTGGACATTCCATTACCACCGCTGGTACCTCAGATGCGGGGTCAGGCGAGACCGCTGCCACGAATCCTACACCGACCGGTGATTTTACCGGAAGGAATTCCACGACGAAATAATCAAGGTCCAGTTTGAGGCATAGAGAGCCACTTCAGGCCTGCTATAGTTAACAACCCATCACCGGTTGTGATCCCGCAATTACAAGGAGGGCGGTCATTCGAAGTACGAACACAATCAATATCCAGTCTGCCTAAGTTTCATGGTCACGCACATGAAGAACCATATCTACACATTGCTGCATATGATGCACGTTGCAACACAATCAGCAGCCAAGGTTTCTCAGTTGATGATGTGAAATTGGTACTTTACCAATTCACACTTGAAGACAAAGCACAAAAATGGTTTCATTCGCTACCGTCAGCTTCGATCTTCACATGGGGCGAAATGCAGCAACAATTTTTAGATGAGTTCTATACTCATTTGCGTACTAACAATGCAAGGAAGGATATTCGAGGGTTTCGACAACAGCCCGGTGAGTTATTTCACGAAGCGTTCAATCGTTTCAAAATGATGCTCAAGAACTGTCCACATCATGAGATATATTTGTGGGAGCTTATTAATACATTCCATGAAGGCCTAACAGATGAAGATGCCAGGGATGTAAATTCAATCTCTAATGGTACTTTTGGAATGAATTACGAAGAAGATGATTGGGAATATTTAGAAAGAACTGCAAGGGCGTCGAAACGCAAAGCTCAATCTTCTAGAAGTGCACGACATTCTACAGTGAAAGCTGCAGACCAGTTACCGGAGACTGGGGGAGCATACCCGTTGTGTGGTCATTGTGGGGATATAGGGCACATTGCTGATCAGTGCCCTAACATTATCGGTAATCTGGATGAGGTGAATATGATGCAGGGAAGTGGGAACAAGTATTCGGGTTTCCAAGGAAACAACCAATATTACCAGCCCCAGAACCAAAATAATTATCAAGGGGGTAATAATTTGGGTTTCCAACGAAATTACCAGCATAGTAATGGTCAGGTGAATAATGATATGATGGAGATGTTGAAAGCAATTCAACTTGATTTACAAAACCAAAGGCTTGAGCTGCAAAATCGTGCTCAAAAGGATGAGATGCGAGATAAAGCCGTTCAGTCATTAACCACACAAATGGCCCAACTTGCAACCGATGTGATGGAGTTGAAACAGCAAAACGGGAAGCTTCCCAGTGACACTCAAACGAACTCCAAGCATGGGAAGAATATACCAGTCAGCGGGGTAAGTTTCGTTCCTAAAAACAATTTGAATGATAAATTTTTAACTTCTTCTGTTTCCCATGTAATTGCAGGTTTAAGTGGCGTAAATGAGGATGGAGATGGGTGTGACTCAGGAGAGCCGGTCGTCCCGATTCGAGTGGGAAAGTTCAAAATCCACAAGGCATTGTTGGATTATGGAGCTGGGATGAGTGTTCTTCCCGGTAGCCTTTATAACCAGTACGACTTTGGTCCATTACACGCAATTGATCAAATGGCCATGTTTGCGGATGCGAGTTTAAAGCAACCTCGAGGGGTTGTAAAGGATGTGGTAATTCAGCTCGGCGAGTTCTACTACTCGGTCGATTTTATGGTGGTTGATTATGCACCTGCACCGACCTACGCACAACCGAAGGTAATTTTGGGTCGCCCGTTTCTATATACAGCAAATGCACAAATCGATTGCAGGAATGGGATGGTAATTTTAAGTTACAAGAATCGTAAGCTGTATTTCAATGTATTTTTAAAATCTATTACTTATGATCTTCTGAATGATGTGAGTCCCACAGGTGCTACTAATGAGATTGGTTCGAGTGGAGGTAATTTTTGCAGGTCTGAGTTAACGAATGATGGAAGGCAGGTGAACAAGACAGCTGTGAGGGGAAGAGCAATTGTAGGAAAACCACCAGATGGTGGGAGTGAGTGGGGCAACAAGGCTGAGGTTGAACTCAACTGGCGTGGAGCTGCGAACCTTCCACAAGATTGGACGATGATGTATGGAGAGAAATGGGGAGGCAAGCGTTCAGATGAACCTCCCTGAGTACATCAGGTACGGTCTGGCTGAAGACAAAAAACTTAGCACTCTCGGGAGGCAGCCCGAGGATGTAGAGCAGTGTACCTTGTTTTGTGTGGTTTTGTTTTGGTGTTGTGTTTTGACAGGTTCTTGATACAATCATCACGGATGCAACAATTCAAGTGTGGGGATGTTTTGCAACATCCCCGGTGAGATATCAAAGAATCTATGGAATGCGTCTATTCTGGTTAAAGCACAACAGCAGCATCACTACAGACACATGATCAGGTGCATGTGTTTATCTATCTTACTTTGTTTTTGGTGTGTTTTGTTGTTTTTGGTGGTGTGAACCTTTGTTTTGTTTAGGGGATGTGTTTTGGTTGTTTTGTTCTGAGTTAGTCGCTCATTTAGGATAGTTGGTTTGTTTTCCCGGGCTTATATTTTAAAAGCACCATACATTGGGGACAATGTATCCCAAGTGTGGGGATGTGGAAGCCCGGGAAGGGATTTGTGGATAAAGCTTTGAAGCGATTGAAAGTGGTTGAAATCGATGAAAATTGAAAATTTTGAAAATTTTAAAATTTTTCATCGCCTTAAACAAGCTAATTGGATACGACAACCTGAAGTTTCAATCACTAATAGGCTTCTTACCGGTAGTAGACTAGATTAGTCCCTTGTCATGGTTGTCCCTTTAAGTTTCATGAGAGTAGGTTTGACAAGTGTTTTATAGAAAATGAGTTGAAAAGAGATGTCTATCTAGGGGTAACATGTTTTAATTGCATATGCTACATATCGTCAACCTTTTTACCTTTTCTTGGTGAGATTTTGAGCCTGTAGACGGATAGGATACATTATATAATGAATTCGTTTGTTGAGTGCAGGCTACGTGTTATTCTGTGTTAGAACTTGTATGATTCGATGCACGCTGAGACTACGGATTTGACATGTGCACATAGATGATAAAGGCATTAGGATTTTCCTGTTACACCCTTTTGTGTTGGTGTTTCTTACGTGTTATTCACCAAATCTCCCTTAGTAGCCCTGTTGAGCCTAATTACCTTTCGTTTGTTCGCCCATTGTCTATTGTGAAAAAACCGACCGTGATGATATTGTTATGAAAGAGAAAAAGAAGAAAATTGGAAAAAGAAAAATTAGAAAAATATGTGAAAAAAATAGAAAAGAACAAAAATAGAAGTGTATGAATATCGTCTATGTTCTTGGGTAGAAACCAACCCAAAAGTATACGTTGTGTGTGAATAAAGTTGTCACGGTTTGGTTATTGTTTGTGAGCCAATTAGAAAAGAGAAAGAACCTAAAAATAATTTCCTACCTTTACCCTAAGCCCAAAACCTGAAAGTCCTTTTGATGTGTGCCATGTTAGATGATACAGTGGATGTGTGATTGTCATACAAGCCTATGATTGCAGGATTTCATGTTTGTTTTTTGAGTGTTTTATATACTAGCACATTACACGCTAGTCCAGATATTAACCCGAGAGGAGAGTACATTGTGAGGGGTGTGTAGCATGTGCCTAATTGTAAACATGTTAGTTTTAGATAGACAAGTCTTAAGTTTTTTTTAAAATTGCATCGTTTACTTGTCAGACTGTCAATCTCGATTGTGTCAGTCTATGGGATGGGTATGACTTGGGACTGAACAGGTTGAACCGGTTAGGGAGTTTAGAGGTGTTGTTGCTATGGTGACTAGTTCTAGTTGGTTTGCTTGGGGACAAGCAAAGGCAAGTGTGGGAATGTGATGGAGAGGGTGAAACCCGAGCTTTAGAGTGTTTAATTATCATGTTTTATGTGTATTTGATGTGTTTATTTGACTGGAATGAAGTAACTATTAGATTTTGGTGATTTGTAGGTAAAACATGTAAATCGGTGCATTTACGATGGTTAAAGATGAAGTTGTGAGCTTTGGATGGGATATTGTAGTTCGAGGATGAATATTGAAGTTGTTCGGGTGATATGAAGGCTCACGAGTGAGAGGAGTATGAGAGAACAAAGTTCAGGGATCATTCAGTACTTAATTGGAAGTTGCTTTGTGTCTAAATGTGCAAGGAGTATGATTCTACAAAGTATAGGGGCCGTTTGGTAATTAACTGGAAGTTAATTATAGTTGAAATATTGAAGAAATAAGTGATATTGAAGTTTGAGGGGTCTCCGGGTCATTAAATGAAAGATATGTGACAGTTATATGTGAAGAGAAGTGAAAGTATAAAGTAGAGGGGTCAATGTTGACATTTGCTGAAAGTCATATATGGGTGTCTATGGTGAGACATGGATTCACGTTATCACCCATGGTTCATAAACCATGGGTCATGGTTTAGGATGGTAGAGATATGTTTCTAGACCATCACCCACATTCTACACCTTCACCCAAGGTTTAGGTATGCAAGAATAAAAAAACAAGCAGGGACTTTACACCTTGACCCATACTTCAGACCTTCACCCATGGTGGAGGCAATATTGCCAGCTCTGTGTGAACTGTGACCCACGGTTCTGAACTGTGGGTGAAGCTGGGTAATAGGGGGCGCGAATTTAATGATTTTTATGGGCTTTTATGAGATAAAAACCCTAGTTTCTCATTATCTATCATTCACAATCGATCCAAGGCATCAAGATACAAAAAGTTGAAGACTTTTTCACCTCAATTCCATCACCGAATCAACCATGATTTCTTCATCAATTCAAGCTTTTGAAGATTCTTCGTGCGAGATGAGCGGCTAAACTTTTTGTGGTTTCCTCTGGATGGAGGGTTTGTGTAATTAGGTACTTTTATGTGTTTTTAATCATTGTAACTTGGTGATCTAAGCATCCGATGCTTTTCACCATGGATTTAATTGACTGATTGTAACTGGTTGCATTTATTTAAACCTTGATTTCTAAGCATTCAGTTCCCGAGAGTTCTAGTAATTGGGATATATTTGACATGGGGTTAGGGTTTGTAATTTTAATTGATAATCATTCGATAACCTCCCGTTATGTATTGACCGGAGTACTTAGTCATTGGTTATCACAATTGGTTAATTAGGTTAAACATTTATGTCTATGTGAATGTTTTGATTAAACACATAACTGAACTTGTTTGCAAACCTGAAATCTGGAGGAACCATCTTTTTTCCCATTGAATTAAATCACAATTTTTACTCGTTAATTTAGTTTTTTTACATAATCAAACAACCTGACTTCTCAATTCAGTAACAGTTAATCAATACTTAGCATAAAAACACTTTCCACAGTTCTCCCTTGGTTCGATACCCTGCTTATTCTATACTAATAGTTTGAATAGGTTTTTGCATATCCATTACGACAGACATCAATGACTTTGATTATCACTAAAGCAATTTATCAATCATTTTTCTGGTGTTAAAATTATCTGAGTAATTCTGACCATAACAAAGCAGATTATTTGTTAAGCCTACAACATAGGCTACTCTTTCTATGGTCAAATATCCATACCTTACACATCCATATCCCATGATCCTCCCTTTCACTCCTTTTCCAAAATTTACCATTCTACCCAGCCTTGAAACAAAGTTGCTGAGTAAGCTCCTGTCCCCAGTCATGTGCTTGGAGCTTCCTGAGTCGCAGTACCAGATCTGTTGCACATGATGGTCCTGAAATGAAATGATTAGAGGGTTTTTGGTACCCAGGCATGCTTGGGTACTATTTCTGATGGAATATTAATCACTTTCTTTCTTCTTCTTCTTGATATTGCATCAGAAACTCGGTTACATGCTGAGCCATTAACAGATTTTAGAGTTTTCTTTTGAAGATGGTATTGAACAAGCTTCAGTATGTCAACACACATACAAGAGTTATCATAATTTTCTGATATGTACTCTTGTGATGAAATGAGTGGATAATTTTGAAAAGATGAGTGAACTGCTTCTGGAGTCTTTTGATATACGTTAAATTATACATGTTTTTATACCCCAAAACACTTCCGTTTTAAGCGTTTTTGACTGAAACTGCGACGTTTAGGTACCAAAATCGGTACTTTTATATTTTTCAGGTCTTAAACGAAGAACAAAAGAAAATTCTGATGAAAACGGACAAATTCTGATGCATTTCTGATGAAAAGGGCAAAATTCTGATGACTGCCAAGTGTGGCACGGCCGTGCCATCCATCGGCACTACCGTGCCGATCGTTCTATCTCGGAAGCACTACCAGTGCGACTGCCAGTGCCAACATCTTCTCGGACCGCACGGTAGTGCGACCCGCCGCATGACCGTGCCAGTGCCAAATCAAGCTTTCTGACCAACAATTTTGATGAGCGGCACTACCGTGCCACCAACGGCATGACCGTGCCGATCTGATGACTCAGGCAACTTGTCCACTAGTCCACTTGGCTGACTCGGGATCGCTGAAACTGACGTCATCCGACAACACCTGACCGCACGGCCGTGCCAGATCCGCACGGCCGTGCCAAACTGAAAATTGCCTATAAATAGCAGCATTCGCTACTGATCAAAATGTTGGTTTTTCTCCCTGTTTCTGGGCGATTTCTGGGTTATGAAGCAGTCCTGATCAGACCCATTTGAAGCTTAAAGATCGAGTGGAAGCATAGCCGATCCAACCCGTCAATTCCTTGCTTGTTTATGGTTCGATTCCTTGTTCTTGAACATGTATTTTGATCATTTTGCAAGTTATGAGCTGATGTTAGTTTATGTTTAATGTAGTTTATGTAATAGTAAGTTATAAACTTGTTTCTTGAATGAACTTTATGTTGCAATCTTGTTTATATGGAACTTTAGTACTTTTTCATGTTTAAATCTTCGTGATTATATAATGAACGTTTCATTGATGTTGAGTTCCTGATTATGTTTGATTATTTTGGATATTGAATCTGTGGTTAGTGGGATGGTAACTATTTCTTGATTAATCACTTGTTTGTAAACTTGTTTGTAAACTTGTTTACACCATGAGACTCGAGAGGGGTATTGGTTTTATCTAAGATATATCTTATTTTTATTAGGAATACTTTCTTGCACGTAAGGGTTCTAACAAATTATATGGTGTTGATTACATGTTCTTGCATGCGGTATATGATCCTTGTTTAGTAGTTTTGGTCAAAAATTGCTGACATGGTAGATTTGTGTTCAAGACTTGTAAAGGTGAAATATGTCGTTATATGATCTACTTAAATGCTTATCCTCGTGGCTGTATTGTGACCATCGGTATTGCTTTCTTTGATAAGTGAGGTTAGAAAACTCCTAGTGGATGACTAATCTATCTTTAAAGGTTTACATGAATGAATATCAATAGCTCCCTAAATAATGATTTTAGGTGGTTAACGTGTGTTTATCGCGTTAACTTTCCAAAGAAGCATCATGTTAGAAAACTCCTAGCGGATGACTAACTGTCTCGAAATTGGAAAATTGATTATGTGCTTTTGTGACATATGTGATATAGATAACATGTTCAGGTTGTTTGTGGAACAAGATAATAGTATATTTGTGTTTTAGTTGTAATTTAGATAATTTAGTTAAACAACCATTCACCTTTCCTTATATCTGGTAATCTAATGACAAAGATTTAGTACATTATAACGCCCGTGTTCCATGGATCGATATCTGGCTCTTACCAATACTTTGCTGCATATATGACGGGATACACTTGTCCTTTGTTGTGTGTGTTTTAATGTTAAGGTATAAACCATTTTTATAAATATAAAACTCACTTCGTTACATGTGAAGATACTGTAAAAAATATGTGTGTATCATGCACGTTAAGTTTTTGGCGCCGTTGCCGGGGAACCACGGCGAAATTAATGGAACAATCCGAGTTATTATTTTACCGGTGTACAAACTGTGAATACTTGTGAATACTCGTACATTTTGTATTTATTTTGTTTTCTTTTACTTACTAACTTGTGAAAACTTAGTCTGGCACGCCAAACTAATTTTTCTATTTTACTAACCACTAACCTTACTAGCATACTAACTTTTTTTTAACTGTTTGACTAACTTTTCTTTTTCTGTTTTACTAACTAGTGAATACCTAGTTTGGTACGCCCACTAGGACTCACTTTTGACTAACATTCTAACTTTTTATTTATTGTTCGACTAACATCTTTTTTTCATTTATTTATTTATTTAATTCAGTTATGTGTTCGGAATCGAACCATTTTCTTTTATTCTTTCATTTCAGTTATTTTAATTCAGTCATTTCATTTCTGTAGATCATTCATTTATTTATTTATTTCATTCCAGTACAGTTATTTCAGTATTTTATTTATTTCAATTCAGTTATTTCATTCATGTTTATATATATAGTTATGCCCATGTTCGGAATCGAACCGCTTATATATTTATTTATTTATTTCATTCATTTATTTCATTTATATTCATTTATTTCAGTTACATTTATTCATTCTTGTTCATTTGTTTATTTAGTTAACTGCTTTTTCATTATGTTATTTGTACTCAATTGTTTATTTATTTACTCCACGAAAATAAAACTTTCTGATAAAATCATCAGATTTTCTGGTACATTCTGATGAATTTATCAGATCTTCTGATGGATTCTGATAAACCCATTTGATTTTCTGCGACAAAAATTTTCACTTCTGATGAATTTACCGGATTTTCTGGTAAATTCAGATGGATTTATCAGAAATTCTGATGGAAAGAAAATTTTCATCAGATTTTTATAAGATCTTATCAGATTTTCTGATATGTAAAAAAAAAAATCGGATGTAAATAAGTAAGTAAATATTATATAGTTATGTATAATAAATTGTAAATAAATGTATATTATATAATATAATAGTATTATTATTTATATTTATATTACTTATATTATTATTATGTTATTTTTCCGTATAATGCATTCCTTATTACTTGCAGGTTATTGTCCACAACCCCTGTACCCGCTATTGCTAAGCTAGCCAACGAACCAGAAAATAACCTAAGAAGAAGCAGGCGGCTTCACGAAAGATCACTTGTCGTGGCACAAAGGATTGCGGCCGCAATCGACGAACCAATGATACTTTCTGACAGCGAGAGTTCAGAGGACGACACATGAAGCATTATGGCGGAGGACGACCAGCCTTTGAATGAGACCGGCCGTCCAGGAGGAGAGGGCTTGCTACTGAGCATCGCCCGACCTACGATAGCAGCACCGAGTTTTGAAATTAAATCTAGTATAATTAACATGTTACAAAATTCTGTGCAGTTCGATGGAAAGGATCACGAAGATCCAGGTCGACACATTGCTTCGTTTCTCGAAGTACGTTCGACTTTCAAAATACGAGGCGTTTCTGAAGATGCAATCCGTTTGCGGCTCTTTTCATTTTCTTTGCGATACAAAGCCCGATCTTGGCTTTTGTCACTTCCAGCAGGGTCCATCACGACTTGGAACGAGATGGCAGATCTTTTTATGCAAAAATACTTCCCTCCGGAAAAGACAGCTAAGCTAAAGAACCGTATCATGACATTCAAACAGGATGAAGGAGAATCTCTACACGCAGCTTGGGAGAGGTTCAAAGATCTTCTAATCGATGTACCACATCATGGGTTGTCCAAAAGACAACTTGTGTTGAACCTCTACCAAGGACTTAACTACGACTCACAAGAACGCATAGACGTATATGCAGGAGGCGATCTTGGAACAAAAACACCAACGTAAGCCTACGCAATTATAGAGAAAGCTACCTTAAAGTCGAGTTCTCGTCACAGTGGAGTACGAAGTAAAGCATTATCTATTCCTGGAGTTCATCAAGTGGATACATATACGGCTCTTGCAGCACAGATTGGAGCTTTGGCAGCAAGGTTTGACAAAGCTTAGAACGTTTCGCAGGTACAATCATCATGTGAGCAGTGTGGAGTTTCGCACGAGACAAGTACTTGTGAGCAGGGTGTTATATTTACTGGCCACGAAGAAGTGGACTATCTGGGCAATCAAAGCAGGCCCCAAAATAACCCCTATAGCAACACGTACAATCCGGGGTGGAAGAATCATCCAAACTTTGGGTGGAAATCTAATTCTGGGAACCAAAACCCACTCGGATACGCTCAGCGTGCTCCCGCGCCACAGCAGCCCCAGGGACAGCCTTACCAATCTCACGGTCAGTCCTTCCAGCCACATTACCATCATCAAGGCTCCGGGAACAGTTCCCAGCCTCACGCCTCTCAGAGTAACTCTAAGCTAGAGGAGATGATGACACAGCTTTTAGGAAACTTCAATTGTGCTAATCAGATAGCTGAGAACCGCTACCAACAACACGAGGAACGCTTCATTGCCCAAGAAGGGGAGATGCGGAGTCAGAAAGCTTCTATACAGACCATTGAGAATCAGGTTGGACAGTTGGCTAAAATATTGTTTGAGAGACCCCAGGGTGGTCTTCCAGGAAACACAGAGCCAAATCCAAAAGGGCGTGTCAATGCCCCACACGTTTAACAAGTGTGGGAGAAGGAGTCTAGCTATCGACTCGCTGACAAATTTAGCGGGCGTGTTTTCACACGCTAAGGGTATTTTTGTAAATATTTAATTTATCATATTTATTTCCTTGTTCGTTAACTTATTCTGTTTTTAGTAGGTTTGAACAAGATTGATTCATGTCTTAGGAAGTTTTGAAGATAGTTTAAAGTTAAAACATATAAAAACCTTGCAAAAAGGGTGAAATCTATTGAGAAAAAGGAGTTGAAGAGCATTCTGTTACTTCTGTCTGCAGAATGTACAGATGAAACACGGCCGTGCACCTGATCCGCACGACTGTGCACTTCATAATCACATCTGACCAAAAACAACGTGCATAAGGTGATCGTCGGACACGCAATACCGTGTGGACCGAGTGCACTACCGTGCACAGCGGCACAACGTTGCGAACAGGTTGATGCGCACTACCGTGCACGACTTTTTAGCAACAGTAATTTTTCAGGGTATAAAAACTACTTTAAAAATAAAATAAAAATAAAAACCCTTCAAAATTACTAACCGAGGCCGCACACCCGTCCTTGGCTCTCCCACTCCTATAACCAACCAATTTTTGCAAGGATTTAACTCGAATCTTCGGTCAAGGCATGATTCCTTACTTGTTTTTAGTGTGTGTTTATTTTTGTTTAATAATGGATTTGGTTTTACTCATCTAACGATTTGTAAGAAATGCACACAGAGTTGAGAAGACTTCAATTCACTAGGTCTATTCATACAAATCTACTTCAACTCTGAGGGAGTACCTCTATCCTTTTTCACATTATTAGTTTAGCTCTTCATAATCGCCTTACTAATACGTGTTTCACATTGGGGACAATGTGAAGTTCAAGTGTGGGGAGGGGTTAAGGTTAACTTTGTTTGTCCTTGAGTGTCCTCGTTTTTGTATATATAAAAAAAAAACTTTAAAAAGATACAAAAACGGTCAGTTGTGTTCTTTAGAAAGCATCATATTTTATCAAAACCGACAAGCCAATTTGATTTTTGAAAAAGATAACTAAAAGAGTGACTAAACAAAAGAAAGACTAGCATGTTTACCTTTATGTTTATACCCATTCCTTCCGTTTACGTGAGCATATTTTTGAGCCTTTTCTGCTTTCTTCAATGCTTCTTTGTTTTTGCGGAAAATGAGTGAGACGGATGTTTCATGTAATTTAGAACTTGTCATTTGTATACTTTCCAAGATCATGAATATGTGAAATTGCATGAAAATGATGGAGGCACTTAGGATACTCTTTTGTGTTAGCCTTTTTCTTTGTTTATATCCCGCACCCAACATTATCCATTAGTTCGCCATGTTGAGCCTATTTTCCGTGTTTTTCAAATTTTACCCAACTAATTAGCCTAATTAACCAAATTTAGCCTTTTTATTTTTAAACCTTTGTGTTAAAACTCGGCCAAAGTTATTATCCAACTAGCTTGTTTGTAATTTTTCCCAGTAAAAAAAAAGAAGAAGAAGAAAATAGTGATCGAAAAACAGATCACAAGACGATCAAAATAGAGCAATTTTAAGCACTGAATAGTACAAATATGTTGTATAGCTCGAAAAGTGTAAAATCGTCTTTAAGCGTTATTTATGTATAGTTGTTGATTCATTTACGCTAGTTACAAATAACCGCCGAGTTTTAACCATTTAGCCACTTTCAAATATCCATTCCATACCCTAAACCTTAGCCTATCATTACAACCCATCAAAGACCTCTTGATTTATGTTTTTCACATATTAATTGGTGGAGACTAGATCTTTTGACAAGCTTATGATATTGCATGGTTCATTGACTAGGCATCGAGTGTTTTACATACACATTATATGTATGATTCAGAAATTAAACCGAGTGTGTGTGAACATTGTGAGAAATATAGAGATTTGCATGCTAAGTCAATCGAAAGTTAAATCATTGCTTTATAATTATCCTTTCATACATCTAACAAAGCTTGTTTGTTTTAAAATCTTTGATGATGACTTTTTGAAAACCAATTTGACCACCAAACAAATTAGTAACCTTGTAAATATTTAGATTTGATTCCGTGTTTTATTTTAAGTTTGCTTGAGGACAAGCAAAGTTCAAGTGTGGGGATGTTTGATATACGTTAAATTATACATGTTTTTATACCCCAAAACACTTCCGTTTTAAGCGTTTTTTACTGAAACTGCGACGTTTAGGAACCAAAATCGGTACTTTTATTTTTTTCTTGCCTTAAACGAAGAACAAAAGAAAATTCTGATGAGCGGCACTACCTTGCCACCAACGGCATGACCGTGCCGATCTGATGACTCAGGCAACTTGTCCACTAGTCCACTTGGCTGACTCGGGATCGCTGAAACTGACGTCACCCGACAACACCTGACCGCACGGCCGTGCCAGATCCGCACAGCCGTGCCAAACTGAAAATTGCCTATAAATAGCAGCATTCACTACTGATCAAAATGTTGGGTTTTTCTCCCTGTTTCTGGGCGATTTCTGGGTTACGAAGCAGTCCTGATCAGACCCATTTGAAGCTTAAAGATCGAGTGGAAGCGTAGCCGATCCAACCCGTCAATTCCTTGCTTGTTTATGGTTCGATTCCTTGTTCTTGAACATGTATTCTGATCATTTTGCAAGTTATGAGCTGATGTTAGTTTATGTTTAATGTAGTTTATGTAATAGTAAGTTATAAACTTGTTTCTTGAATGAACTTTATGTTGTAATCTTGTTTATATGGAACTTTAGTACTTTTTCATGTTTAAATCTTCATGATTATATAATGAACGTTTCATTGATGTTGAGTTCCTGATTATGTTTGATTATTTTGGATAATGAATCTGTGGTTAGTGGGATGGTAACTATTTCTTGATTAATCACTTGTTTGTAAACTTGTTTACACCATGAGACTCGAGAGGGGTATTGGTTTTATCTAAGATATATCTTATTTTGATTAGGAATACTTTCTTGCACGTAAGGGTTCTAACGAATTATATGGTGTTGATTACATGTTCTTGCATGCGGTTTATGATCCTTGTTTAGTAGTTTTGGTCTGAAATTGCTGACATGGTAGATTTGTGTTCAAGACTTGTAAAGGTGAAATATGTCATTATATGATCTACTTAAATGCTTATCCTCGTGGCTGTATTGTGACCATCGGTATTGCTTTCTTTGATAAGTGAGGTTAGAAAACTCCTATCGGATGACTAATCTATCTTTAAAGGTTTACATGAATGAATATCAATAGCTCGCTAAAGAATGATTTTAGGTGGTTAACGTGTGTTTATCGCGTTAACTTTCTGAAGAAGCATCATGTTAGAAAACTCCTAGCGGATGACTAACTGTCTCGAAATTGGAAAATTGATTAAGTGCTTTTGTGACATATGTGATATAGATAACATGTTCAGGTTGTTTGTGGAACAAGATAATAGTATATTTGTGTTTTAGTTGTAATTTAGATAATTTAGTTAAACAACCATTCACCTTTCCTTATATCTGGTAATCTAATGACAAAGATTTAGTACATTATAGTGCCCGTGTTCCATGGATCGATATCTGGCTCTTACCAATACTTTGCTGCATATATGACGGGATACACTTGTCCTTTGTTGTGTGTGTTTTAATGTTAAGGTATAAACCATTTTTATAAATATAAAACGCACTTCGTTACATGTGAAGATACTGTAAAAAATATGTGTGTTCGCATGCACGTTATCTTTACAGATTCTTGACTGCATTCACTATTGTTTGTTTTGAAGTTTGGTTTTTCAAAAGAATATTCAGAACAGGTTGTTTTGCAAGTATCAGATTCAGATTCTGATGTAAATTTATCAGTATTCTGATGAGTTGCTTTTACAAAGATAGTAGGTTTATTTCTATTTGATCTTGTAGAACTTGTATAACCTAAACCCTCTCCTTTGTTCTTTAGTGTGGACTCAATAAAATTTATGAACTCTTTGGCCTGTTGAAAACCTCTTACATTGATTTCTTTATCATTGATTTTCTTGTAAAGATCTTTTCTTTCATTTTCATAAAACTCAATTTTAGCTCTTTGATCTAAACTATCCTCTATAAGAAGTTGGTTTTCAAGAATGATTTTATTCAAAGTCCTTTGCAACTCATCAGATTTTCTAATATCTAATTGATGTTTTTCTTGCAGATTTAGAAAATATGACATGAGCTTGTTTAGCTTGTTTTCAAGATCAAGATTATCTAAATTTACCTTTTGTTCTGAAGTTTCTGGTAGTCCTTCAGAGAGTGCCATGAGGCAGAAATTTGCCAATTCTTCTTCTTCATCATCAGAAGAATCATCAGATAACCATGTATCTGTTCCAGCAATTAAGCTTACTTGTTGCTGTTTCTTTGCTTCTTCAAGCTTTTTCTCATAATATGCAACATCCTTCAGCTTTTTGGTCTTGCATTCTGATGCATAATGACTTCTCTGCTTGCACCTGTAACACACAACTTCAGCCTTCCCTTTATCCTTAGATCTAACCTCTTCTTTAGATCTTCCATCCATCCTTCCTCTATCACTCCTCTGGTATCTCTGGCTACCTCCCCTCAACCTTTTCTCAAATGTTTTGGTGAGCAGTGCTATTGCTTCAGCAAAAGCTGAAAAGTCTGATGATGCATCAGAAGTTTCAAGATTTTGGCTGTTTGATGGTTGTGGATCATTGGTTGTTGTTGATCTTTGTGAGTTTGAGATAAGAGCTAAAGATCCCCCCCCCCCCCCCCTTGAATGGTTTCTTCAAATATTTCTTCCTCTCTGGGGATCAAGATGCTGTATAAGTCATGAAGACTCATGTTTCCTAGTTCTAAGGGTGATGATAAAGTCATGGTTAGACTTCTCCATTCTCTAGGAAGGGCATCAAGAAATTTTATGTTTCTTTCATCATTTGACTTTGTTATACCAAATTTCTTTAGCTCGTTTAAAAGTTTTGTAAATCTTTGATATGTATCATTTAACCTTTCATTTGGCAAACTTTTAAACCTTTCATAAGATGAGACATTGTTTGTTCTCTTGTTTCTTTTCATCCTTTCTCCTCCTTCACAAAGATTTTCCAACTGATCCCATATATCCTTAGCTGATGCACATGCATCAAGTTGTGAAAATATGTCATTGGGGATGGCCATTATTAAAAGTGACTTTGCCCTTTCATCCCCAGCCACCCGTTCCTTGTCTTTCGCGCTCCAGTTTATTTCACTTTTGGGAGCGCGGGAGGCAGGGATAGCAGGTGATTGGTCAGTTACTGGAATAGCAGGTATGTCTGTCATTGGTATATGTGGACCCCTTTCAATGGATTGAAACAGAGCTCGGTCATGACCATTAAGGAAATTGACCATCCTGATTTTCCATTGGGGGTATTCTTCTCTGACCAGAGTCGGAGGTTTGGACATAGAACCAATGTTAAAAGCATTATTCCAGGATTGAAAGCTGGCCATATTTAGAGAAAAGAAGATGAGCGATTGATCGTTTGAAAATAGTTTATTCAATCTGCTCTGATACCAATTGTTGGACCCAGTATGGCCTTAAAACAACTTCTTTTCACGTAATATGGCAAGTGATTTCAGTAGATGTGAAAAAGATGTGCGGAAATGGAAATCAGACTTTCAAGAAACAAGACCTACAGAATTATCAAGTTTATATCACTTTGAAACAAAATGGTTTACAAGGTGATTGTAAGATTAGTATCAAGTACAAATGAATCTTGAATTCTGTGGGTGAGAGGGCAATGGAGTTTTGATGTATGTATGAATGATAAGCTTCAAACTCACTTTGCTTCTCCTGGTTGAGCCTTCTATTTATAGAAGGCTGGGTGCGTGAATAAACAATAGTTTATTCATGCAATAAGTCCTGCAAAAATTGCCCAATTGACATATTCATTGAATCCAACGTTCAAGTTGCCTTTTTCATCATGATATCAATTAATGTCAACTTGCTTCGGTAAGTGTGGCAGGACAGAGCAAATGTCAGACAAGTGGGGTATTTCATCAGAATTCTGATAAACCACTTCATCAGAAATTCTGATGAACAAATCATCAGAAAAATCCTGATGATCAGAATCGTCAGAAACTGATGATATTTCATCAGAAATATCATCAGATCCATCAGAAGTGACCTTTTCTGATAATCCAATTCAGGTCTTGATCAACTTGTGATTCTTTGAAGTAGATGCTGTGCATTCCAGTTGTCCCATCTGATCTTCTTTTTCTAGTTCGTGATCTTCAGGACTTTGATCTCTTCATAGATCAAGTTGATTGTGATTTTCTTCAATAATTACAAATAAAGTTTCCTAACAGTTGGTTTGGCCCTTATTCCGGTGACTCGAATCCTAGCCCGGTATATCCCATTTTAGTTTTACACCATTGTGAACCTTACGCCTTTTTTACTCTCTGATCGAGGTTCTCGGCATTGAAAAATCATCGTAAACTAAATCACACGTGTATATGTTGACATTTAAGAGATATATAGTCAAGAAAATGAAGAGCAATGGTGATATATATGCGGATTAGACACAAAAAAAAAACACTCAAACAATAGCTACAATTTAAGTTATGTGTTTAGTGACGGCATCAGATTCCTAATTGATGGAGAAAGGTCTGGTGGCAAGAAAAGCTGCTTCAAGGAGGTTGTCAAATGTTTTCGCTCGACGATTCCATTCTTGGGTGGTTGGTTTGGCCCTTATTCATGCAACTCGAATCCTAGCCCGGTATATCCGATTTTAGTTTTACACCATGGTGAACTTTACGACTTTTTTACTCTCTGATCGTGGTACTCGGTATTGAAAAATCTTCGCAAACTAAATCACACTTGTATATGTTGACATTTAAGAGATATACAGTCAAGAAAATTAAGAGCAATGGTGATATATATGCGGATTAGACACCAAAAAATAAACACATAAAAATAGGTACAATTTAAGGTATGTGTTTAGTGAAGGCATCAGATTCCTAATTGAAGGAGAAAGCTCTGTTGGCAAGAAAGCTGATTCTAGAAGGTATTCAAGTGTTTTCGCTCGACGATTCCATTCTTGGGTGGTTGGTTTGGCCCTTGTTCATGTAACTCAAATCCTAGCCCGGTATATCCCATTTTTGATTTACACCATTGTAAACCTTACGCCTTTTTTACTCTCTGGTCGAGGTTCTTGGCATTGAAAAATCTTCGTAAACTAAATCACACGTGTATGTGTTGACATTTAAAAGATATACAGTCAAGAAAATCAAGAGCAATGGTGATATATATGCGGATTAGACACCATAAAATAAACACTCAAAAAATAGCTACAATTTAAGGTATGTGTTTAGTGATGGCGTCAGATTCTTAATTGATGCAGAAAGGTCTGGTGTCAAGAAAAGCTGCATCCAGGAGGTTGTCAAGAGTTTTCATTCGACGATTCCATTCTTGGGTGGTTGTGTTGGCCATTGTTCCTGTTACTCGAATTCTTGCCCGGTATATCCCATTTTAGTTTTACACCATTGTGAACCTTACGCCTTTTTTACTCTCTAATAGAGGTTCTCAGCATTGAAAAATCTTCGTAAACTAAATCACACGTGTATATGTTGACATTTAAAAGATATACAGTGAATAAAATCAAGAGCAATGGTGATATATAAGCGGATTAGACAGCAAAAAATAAACAATAAAAAAATAACTACAATTTAAGGTATGTGTTTAGTGACGACATCAGATTCCGAATTGATGGAGAAAGGTCTGGTGGCAAGAAAAGCTGCTTCCAGGAGGCTGTCAAGTGTTTTCGCTTGACGATTCCATTATTGGGTGGTTGGTTTGGCACTATTCCTGTAACTCGAATCCTAGCCCGGTATATCCCATTTTAGTTTTACGCCTTTGTGAACCTTATGCCTTTTTTATTCTCTGATCGAGGTTCTTGGCATTGCAAAATCTTCATAAATTAAATCACACGTGTATATGTTGACATTTAAAAGATATACAGTCAAGAAAATCAACAGCAATGGATCTGATATATATGCAGATTAGACAACAAAAAACAAACACTCAAAAAATAGCTACAATTTAAGGTATATGTTTAGTGACGGCATCAGATTCCTAATTGATTGAGTAAGGTCTGGTGGCAAGAAGAGCTGCTTCCAGGAGGGTGTCAACTGTTTTCACTCGACGATTCCATTTTTGGGTGGTTGGTTTGGCCCTTGTTCCTGTAACTCGAATCCTAGCCCGGTATATCCCATTTTAGTTTTACACCATTGTGAACCTTACGTCTTTTTTACTCTCTAATCGAGGTTCTCGGCATTGAAAAATATTCGTAAACTAAATCACACGTGTATATGTTGACATTTAAGAGATATACAGTTAAGAAAATCAAGAGCAATAGTGATATATATGCGGATTAGACACTAACAAATAAATACTCCAAAAATAGCTACAATTTAAGGTATGTGTTTAGTGACGGCAGCCGATTCCTAATTGATGGAGAGAGGTCTGGTGGCAAGAAAAGCTGCTTTCAGGAGGTTGTCAAGTGTTTTCGCTCGACGATTCCATTCTTGGGTGGTTGGTTTGGACCTTATTCCTGTAACTCGAATCCTAGCCCGGTATATCCCATTTTAGTTTTACACCATTGTGAACCTTACGCCTTTTTTACTTTCTGATCGAGGTTCTCGGCATTAAAAAATATTCGTAAAGTAAAACAAACGTGTATATGTTGACATTTAAGAGATTTAGAGTTAAGACAATCAAGAGCAATAGTGATATATAAGCGGATTAGACACCAAAAAATAGATACAATTTAAGGTATGTGTTTAGTGACGGCAGCAGATTTCTAATTGATGGAGAGAGGTCTGGTGGCAAGAAAAGCTGCTTTTAGGAGGTTGTCATGTGTTTTCGCTCGACGATTCCATTCTTGGATGGTTGGTTTGGCTCTTATTCCGGTAACTCGAATCCTAGCCCGGTATATACCATTTTAGTTTTACACCATTGTGAACCTTACGCCCCTTTTACTCTCTGATCGAGGTTCTCGGCATTGAAAAATCTTCGTAAACAAAATCACACGTGTATATGTTGACATTTAAGAGATATACAGTCAAGAAAATGATGAGCAATGGTGATACATTGCGGATTAGACACCAAAAAATAAACACTCAAACAACAGCTACAATTTAAGTTATGTGTTTAGTGACGGCATCATATTCCTAATTAATGGAGAAAGGTCTGGTGGCAAGAAAAGCTTCTTCCAGGAGGTTGTCGCTGCTTCCAGGTGGTTGTCAAATGTTTTCGCTCGACGATTCCATTCTTGGGTGGTTGGTTTGGCCCTTGTTCCTGTAACTCGAATCCTAGCCCGATATATCCCTTTTTAGTTTTACACCATTGTGAACCTTACGCCTTTTTTACACTCTGATCGAGGTACTCGGTATTGAAAAATCTTCGTAAACTAAATCACACTTGTATTTGTTGACATTTAAGAGATATACAGTCAAGAAAATGATGAGCAATGGTGATACATATGCGGATTAGACACCAAAAAATAAACACACAAAAAATCGGTACAATTTAAGGTATGTGTTTAGTGACGGCATCAGATTCCTAATTGACGGAGAAAGCTCTGTTGGCAAGAAAGCTGCTTCTAGAAGGTTTTTAAGTGTTTTCGCTCGACGATTCCATTCTTGGGTGGTTGGTTTGGCCCTTGTTCCTGTAACTCAAATCCTAGCCCGGTATATCCCATTTTAGATTTACACCATTGTAAACCTTACGCCTTTTTTACTCTCTGGTCGAGGTTCTCGGCATTGAAAAATCTTCGTAAACTAAATCACACGTGTATATGTTGACATTTAAAAGATACACAGTCAAGAAAATCAAGAGCAATGGTGATATATATGCGGATTAGACACCATAAAATAAACACTCAAAAAATAGCTACAATTTAAGGTATGTGTTTAGTGACGGCATCAGATTCTTAATTGATGGAGAAAAGTCTAGTGTCAAGAAAAGCTGCATCCAGGAGGTTGTCAAGTGTTTTCGTTCGACGATTCCGTTCTTGGGTGGTTGGGTTGGCCATTGTTCCTGTTACTCGAATTCTTGCCCGGTATATCCCATTTTAGTTTTACACCATTGTGAACCTTACGCCTTTTTTACTCTTTAATCGAGGTTCTCAGCATTGAAAAATCTTCGTAAACTAAATCACACGTGTATATGTTGACATTTAAAAGATATATAGTGAAGAAAATCAAGAGCAATGCTGATATATAAGCAGATTAGACACCAAAAAATAAACACTCCAAAAATAACTACAATTTAAGGTATGTGTTTAGTGACGACATCAGATTCCGAATTGATGGAGAAAGGTCTGGTGGCAAGAAAAGCTGCTTCCAGGAGGTTGTCAAGTGTTTTCGCTTGACGATTCCATTATTGGGGGGTTGGTTTGGCACTTATTCCTGTAACTCGAATCCTAGCCTGGTATATCCCATTTTAGTTTTACGCCTTTGTGAACCTTATGTCTTTTTTATTCTCTGATCGAGGTTCTTGGCAATGAAAAATCTTCATAAATTAAATCACACGTGTATATGTTGACATTTAAAAGATATACAGTCAAGAAAATCAACAGCAATGGATCTGATATATATGCGGATTAGACACCAAAAAACAAACACTCAAAAAATAGCTACAATTTAAGGTATATGTTTAGTGACGGCATCAGATTCCTAATTGATTGAGTAAGGTCTGGTGGCAAGAAAAGCTGCTTCCAGGAGGTTGACAACTGTTTTCACTCGACGATTCCATTTTTGGGTGGTTGGTTTGGCCCTTGTTCTTGTAACTCGAATCCTAGCCCGGTATATCCCATTTTAGTTTTACACCATTGTGAACCTTAAGCCTTTTTTACTCCCTGATCGAGGTTCTCGGCATTGAAAAATATTCGTAAACTAAATCACACGTGTATATGTTGACATTTAAGAGATATACAGTTAAGAAAATCAAGAGCAATAGTGATATATATGCGGATTAGACACTAACAAATAAATACTCCAAAAATAGCTACAATTTAAGGTATGTGTTTAGTGACGGCAGCCGATTCCTAATTGATGGAGAGAGGTCTGGTGACAAGAAAAGCTGCTTTCAGGAGGTTGTCAAGTGTTTTCGCTCGACGATTCCATTCTTGGGTGGTTGGTTTGGACCTTATTCCTGTAACTCGAACCCTAGCCACGTATATCCCATTTTAGTTTTACCCATTGTGAACCTTACGCCTTTTTTACTTTCTGATCAAGGTTCTCGGCATTAAAAAATATTCGTAAACTAAAACAAACGTGTATATGTTGACATTTAAGAGATATACAGTTAAGACAATCAAGAGCAATAGTGATATAAAAGCGGATTAGACACCAAAAAATAGATACAATTTAAGGTATGAGTTTAGTGTCGGCAGCAGATTTCTAATTGATGGAGAGAGGTCTGGTGGCAAGAAAAGCTGCTTTCAGGAGGTTGTCAAGTGTTTTCGCTCGACGATTCCATTCTTGGATGGTTGGTTTGGCTCTTATTCCGGTAACTCGAATCCCAGACCGGTATATACCATTTTAGTTTTACACCATTGTGAACCTAACGCCCCTTTTACTCTCTGATCGAGGTTCTCGGCATTGAAAAATCTTCGTAAACAAAATCACAGGTGTATATGTTGACATTTAAGAGATATACAGTCAAGAAAATGATGAGCAATGGTGATACATATGCGGATTACACACCAAAAAATAAACACTCAAACAATAGCTACAATTTAAGTTATTTGTTTAGTGATGGCATCAGATTCCTAATTAATGGAGAAAGGTCTGGTGGCAAGAAAAGCTTCTTCCAGGAGGTAGTCGCTGCTTCCAGGAGGTTGTCAAATGTTTTCGCTCGACGATTCCATTCTTGGGTGGTTGGTGTGGCCCTTGTTCCTGTAACTCGAATCCTAGCCCGATATATCCCTTTTTAGTTTTACACCATTGTGAACCTTACGCCTTTTTTACTCTCTGATCGAGGTACTCGTTACTGAAAAATCTTCGTAAACTAAATCACACTTGTATTTGTTAACATTTAAGAGATATACAGTCAAGAAACTGATCAGCAATGGTGATACATATGCGGATTAGACACCAAAAAATAAACACACAAAAAATAGGTACAATTTAAGGTATGTGTTTAGTGACGGCATCAGATTCCAAATTGACGGAGAAAGCTCTGTCGGCAAGAAAGCTGCTTCTAGAAGGTTGTCAAGTGTTTTCGTCGACGATTCCATTCTTGGGTGGTTAGTTTGGCCCTTGTTCCTGTAACTCAAATCCTAGCCCGGTATATCCCATTTTAGATTTACACCATTGTAAACCTTACGCCTTTTTTACTCTCTGGTCGAGGTTCTCGGTATTGAAAAATCTTCGTAAACTAAATCACACGTGTATATGTTGACATTTAAAAGATATATACAGTCAAGAAAATCAAGAGCAATGGTGATATATATGCGGATTAGACACCATAAAATAAACACTCAAAAAATAGCTACAATTTAAGGTATGTGTTTAGTGACGGCATCAGATTCCAAATTGACGGAGAAAGCTCTGTCGGCAAGAAAGCTGCTTCTAGAAGGTTGTCAAGTGTTTTCGTCGACGATTCCATTCTTGGGTGGTTAGTTTGGCCCTTGTTCCTGTAACTCAAATCCTAGCCCGGTATATCCCATTTTAGATTTAAACCATTGTAAACCTTACGCCTTTTTTACTCTCTGGTCGAGGTTCTCGGTATTGAAAAATCTTCGTAAACTAAATCACACGTGTATATGTTGACATTTAAAAGATATACAGTCAAGAAAATCAAGAGCAATGGTGATATATATGCGGATTAGACACCATAAAATAAACACTCAAAAAATAGCTACAATTTAAGGTATGTGTTTAGTGACGGCTTCAGATTCTTAATTGATGGAGAAAGGTCTGGTGTCAAGAAAAGCTGCATCCAGGAGGTTGTCAAGTGTTTTCGTTCGACGATTCCATTCTTGGGTGGTTGGGTTGGCCATTGTTCCTGTTACTCGAATTCTTGCCCGGTATATCCCATTTTAGTTTTACACCATTGTTAACCTTACGCCTTTTTTACTCTTTAATCGAGGTTCTCAGCATTAAAAATCTTCGTAAACTAAATCACACGTGTATATGTTGACATTTAAAAGATATACAGTGAAAAAAATCAAGAGCAATGGTGATATATAAGCGGATTAGACACCAAATATAAACACTCAAAAAATAACTACAATTTAAGGTATGTGTTTAGTGACGACATCAGATTCCGAATTGATGGAGAAAGGTCTGGTGGCAAGAAAAGCTGCTTCCAGGAGGTTGTCAAGTGTTTTTGCTTGACGATTCCATTATTGGGTGGTTGGTTTGGCACTTATTCCTGTAACTCGAATCCTAGCCCGGTATATCCCATTTTAGTTTTACGCCACTGTGAACCTTATGCCTTTTTTATTCTCTGATCGAGGTTCTTGGCATTGAAAAATCATCATAAATTAAATCACACGTGTATATGTTGACATTTAAAAGATATACAGTCAAGAAAATCAACAGCAATGGATCTGATATATATGCGGATTAGACACCAAAAAACAAACACTCAAAAAATAGCTACAATTTAAGGTATATGTTTAGTGACGGCATCAGATTCCTAATTGATTGAGTAAGGTCTGGTGGCAAGAAAAGCTGCTTCCAGGAGGTTGTCAACTGTTTTCGCTCGACGATTCCATTTTTGGGTGGTTGATTTGGCCCTTGTTCCTGTAACTCGAATCCTAGCCCGGTATATCCCATTTTAGTTTTACACCATTGTGAACCTTACGCCTTTTTTACTCTCTGATCGAGGTTCTCGGCATTGAAAAATATTCGTAAACTAAATCACACGTGTATATGTTGACATTTATGAGATATACAGTTAAGAAAATCAAGAGCAATAGTGATATATATGCGGATTAGACACTAACAAATAAATACTCCAAAAATAGCTACAATTTAAGGTATGTGTTTAGTGACGGCAGCCGATTCCTAATTGATGGAGAGAGGTCTGGTGGCAAGAAAAGCTGCTTTCAGGAGTTTGTCAAGTGTTTTCGCTCGACAATTCAATTCTTGGGTGGTTGGTTTGGACCTTATTCCTGTAACTCGAATCCTTGCCCGATATATCCCATTTTAGTTTTACACCATTGTGAACCTTACGCCTTTTTTACTTTCTGATCGAGGTTCTCGGCATTAAAAACTATTCGTAAACTAAAACAAACGTGTATATGTTGACATTTAAGAGATATACAGTTAAGACAATCAAGAGCAATAGTGATATATAAGCGGATTAGACACCAAAAAATAGATACAATTTAAGGTATGTGTTTAGTGACGGCAGCAGATTTCTAATTGATGGAGAGAGGTCTGGTGGCAAGAAAAGTTGCTTTCAGGAGGTTGTCAAGTGTTTTCGCTCGACGTTTCCATTCTTGGATGGTTGGTTTGGCTCTTATCCCGGTAACTCGAATCCTAGCCCGGTATATACCATTTTAGTTTTACACCATTGTGAACCTTACGCCCCTTTTACTCTCTGATCGAGGTTCTCGGCATTGAAAAATCTTCGTAAACAAAATCACACGTGTATATGTTGACATTTAAGAGATATACAGTCAAGAAAATGATGAGCAATGGTGATACATATGCGGATTAGACACCAAAAAATAAACACTCAAACAATAGCTACAATTTAAGTTATGTGTTTAGTGACGGCATCAGATTCCTAATTAATGGAGAAAGGTCTGGTGGCAAGAAAAGCTTCTTCCAGGAGGTTGTCGCTGCTTCCAGGAGGTTGTCAAATGTTTTCGCTCGACGATTCCATTCTTGGGTGTTTGGTTTGGCCCTTGTTCCTGTAACTCGAATCCTAGCCCGATATATCCCTTTTTAGTTTTACACCGTTGTGAACCTTACGCCTTTTTTACTCTCTGATCGAGGTACTCGGTATTGAAAAATCTTCGTAAACTAAATCACACTTGTATTTGTTGACATTTAAGAGATATACAGTCAAGAAAATTAAGAGCAATGGTGATATATATGCGGATTAGACACCAAAAAATAAACACACAAAAAATAGGTACAATTTAAGGTATGTGTTTAGTGACGGCATCAGATTCCTAATTGATGGAGAAAGCACTATTGGCAAGAAAATCTGCTTCTAGGAGGTTGTCAAGTGTTTTCGCTCGATGATTCCTTTCTTGGGTGGTTGGTTTGGCCCTTGTTCCTGTAACTCAAATCCTAGCCCGGTATATCCCATTTTAGTTTTACACCATTCTAAACCTTACGCCTTTTTTACTCTCTGGTCGAGGTTCTCGGCATTGAAAAATCTTCATAAACTAAATCACACGTGTATATGTTGATATTTAAAAGATATGCAGTCAAGAAAATCTAGAGCGATGGTGATATATATGCGGATTAGACACCATAAAATAAACACTCAAAAAGTAACTACAATTTAAGGTATGTGTTTAGTGACGGTATAAGATTCTTAATTGATGCAGAAAGGTCCGGTGTCAAGAAAAGCTGCATAGGGGAGGTTATCAAGTGTTTTCGCTCGACGATTCCATTCTTGGGTGGTTGGGTTGGCCCTTGTTCCTGTAACTCGAATTCTTGCCCGGTATATCGCATTTTAGTTTTACACCATTGTGAACCTTACTCCTATTTTACTCTCTGATCGAGGTTCTCGGCATTGAAAAAACTCGTAAACTAAATCACACGTGTATATGTTGACATTTAAAAGATATATACAGTGAAGAAAATTAAGAGAAATGGTGATATATAAGCGGATTAGACACCAAAAAATAAACACTCAAAAAATAGCTACAATTTAAGGTATGTGTTTAGTGACGACATTAGATTCCGAATTGATGGAGAAAGGTCTGGTGGCAAGAAAAGCTGCTTCCAGGAGTTTGTCAAGTGTTTTCGCTCGACGATTCCATTCTTGGGTGGTTGGTTTGGCACTTGTTCCTGTAACTCGAATCCTACCCCTGTATATCCCATTTTAGTTTACGCCTTTGTGAACCTTATGCCTTCTTTACTCTCTGATCGAGGTTCTTGGCATTGAAAAATCTTCGTAAATTAAATCACACGTATATATGTTGACATTTAAAAGATATACAGTCAAGAAAATCAAGAGCAATGGATCTGATATATATGCGGATTAGACACCAAAAAATAAACACTCAAAAAATAGCTACAATTTAAGGTATGTGTTTAGTGACGTCATCTGATTCCTAATTGATGGAGAAAGGTCTGGCGGCAAGAAAAGCTGATTCCAAGAGGTTGTCAAGTGTTTTCGCTCGACGATTCCATTCTTGGGTGGTTCGTTTGGCCCTTGTTCCGTAACTCGAATCCTAGCCCGGTATATCCCATTTTAGTTTTACACCATTGTGAACCTTACGCCTTTTCTACTCTGTGATCGAGGTTCTCGGCATTGAAAAATCTTCGTAAACTAAATCACACGTGTATATGTTGACATTTAAAAGATGTATACAGTCAAGAAAATCAGGAGCAATGGTGATATATATGCGTATTAGACACTAAAAAATAAACACTAAAAAAATAGCTACAATTTAAGGTATGTGTTTAGTGACGGCATCAGATTCCTAATTGATGGAGAAAGGTCTGGTGCCAAGAAAACCTGCTTCCAGGAGGTTGTCAACTGTTTTCGCTAGACCATTCCATTCTTGGGTGGTTGGTTTGGCCCTTGTTCTTGTAACTCGAATCCTAGTCCGTTATATCCCATTTTAAGTTTACACCATTGTGAACCTTACGCCTTTTTTACTCTCTGATCGAGGTTCTCGGCATTGAAAAATCTTTGTAAACTAAATAACACCTGTATATGTTGACATTTAAAAGATATACAGTCTAGAAAATCAAGAGCAATTGTGATATATATGCGGATTAGACAGCAAAAAATAAACACTCAAAAAATAGCTACAATTTAAGGTATGTGTTTAGTGACGGCATCAAATTCCTAATTGATGGAGAAAGGTCTGTTGGCAAGAAAAGCTGCTTCCAGGAGGTTGTCAAGTGTTTTCGCCCGACGATTCCATTTTTGGGTGGTTGGTTTGCCCTTGTTCCCGTAACTCGAATCCTAGCACGGTGTATCCAATTTTAGTTTTACACAATTGCGAACCTTACGCCTTTTTTATTCTCTGATCGAGGTTCTCGGCATTGAAAAATCTTCATAAACTAAATCACACGTATATATGTTGATATTTAAGAGATACACAGTCAAGAAAATCAAGAGCAATGGTGATATATATGTGGATTAGACACCAAAAAATAAACAGTCAAAAATAGCTACAATTTAAGGTGTGTGTTTAGTGACGGCATCAGATTCCTAATTGATGGAGAAAGGTCTGAAGGAAAGAAAAGTTGCTTCCAGGAGGTTGTCAAGTGTTTTCGCTCTACGTTTCCATTCTTGGGTGGTTGGTTTGGCCCTTGTTCCTGTAACTTGAATCCAAGCCCGATATATCCCATTTTAGTTTTACACCATTGTGAACCTTACACTTTTTTCACTCTCTGATCGAGGTTCTCGGTATTGAAAAATCTTCGTAAACTAAATCACACATGTATATGTTGACATTTAAGAGATATACAGTCAAGAAAATCAAGAGTAATGGTGATATATTTGCGGATTAGACACCAAAAAATAAACACTCAAAAAATAGCTACAATTTAAGGTATGTGTTTAGTGACGGCATCAGATTCTGAAATGATAGAGAAAGGTCTGGTGGCAAGACAAGCTGCTTCCAAGAGTTTGTCAAGTGTTTACGCTCGACGTTTCCATTCTTGGGTGGTTGGTTTGGCCCTTGTTCCTGTAACTCGAATCCAAGCCCGATATATCCCATTTTAGTTTTACACCATTGTGAACCTTACGCTTTTTTCACTCTCTGATCGAGGTTCTCGGTATTGAAAAATCTTCGTAAACTAAATCACACGTGTATATGTTGACATTTAAGAGATATACTGTCAAGAAAATTAAGAGCAATGGTGATATATATGCGGATTCGACACCAAAAAACTAACACTAAAAAAATAGCTGCAATTTAAGGTATGTGTTTAGTGACGGCATCAGATTCCTAATTGATTGAGAAAGGTCTGGTGGCAAGAAAGGCTGCTTCCAAGAGGTTGTCAAGTGTTTTCGCTCGACGATTCCATTCTTGGGTGATTGGTTTGCCCTTATTCCTGTAACTCGAATCCTAGCCCAGTATATCCCATTTTAGTTTTACACCATTGTGAACCTTACTCCTATTTTACTCTTTGTTCGAGGTTCTCGGCATTGAAAAATCTTCGTAAACTAAATCACACGTGTATATGTGGACATTTAAGAGATATACATTCAAGAAAATAAAGAGAAATGGTGATATATATGCGGATTCGACACCAAAAAATAAACACTAAAAAATAGCTACAATTTAAGGGATGTGTTTAGTGACGGCATCAGATTCCGAATTGATGGAGAAAGGTCTGGTGGCAAGAAAAGCTGCTTTCAGGAGGTTGTTAAGTGTTTTCGCTCGACGTTTCCATTCTTAGGTGGTTGGTTTGGCCCTTGTTCCTGTAACTCGAATCCTAGTAAGGTATATCCCATTTTACTTTTACACCATTGTGAACCTTACGCCTTTTTTACTCTCTGATCGAGGTTCTCAGCATTGAAAAATTTCGTAAACTAAATCACACATGTATATGTTGACATTTAAGAGATATAAAGTCAAGAAAATCAAGAGCAATGGTGATATATATGCGGATTAGACACCAAAAAATAAACACTCAAAAAATAGCTACAATTTAAGGTATGTGTATAGTGACGACATCAGATTCCTAATTGATGGAGAAAGGTCTGGTGGCAAGAAAAGCTCCTTCCAGGAGGTTGTCAACTGTTTTCGCTAGACGATTCCATTCTTGGGTGGTTGGTTTGGCTCTTGTTCTTGTAACTCGAATCCTAGCCCGGTATATCCCACTTTAAGTTTACACCATTGTGAACCTTACGCCTTTTTTACTCTCTGATCGAGGTCCTCGGCATTGAAAAATCTTCGTAAACTAAATAACACATGTATATGTTGACATTTAAAAGATATACAGTCAAGAAAATCAAGAGCAATTGTGATATATATGCGGATTAGATACCAAAAAATAAACACTCAAAAAATAGCTACAATTTAAGGTATGTGTTTTGTGACGGCATCAAATTCCTAATTGATGGAGAAAGGTCTGTTGGCAAGAAAAGCTGCTTCCAGGAGGTTGTCAAGTGTTTTCGCCCGACGATTCCATTTTTGGGTGGTTGGTTTGCCCTTGTTCCTGTAACTCGAATCCTAGCACGGTGTATCCAATTTTAGTTTTACACAATTGTGAACCTTACGCCTTTTTTATTCTCTAATCGAGGTTCTCGGCATTGAAAAATCTTCATAAACTAAATCACACGTATATATGTTGACATTTAAGAGATACACAGTCAAGAAAATCAAGAGCAATGGTGATATATATGCGGATTAGACACCAAAAAATAAACAGTCAAAAATAGCTACAATTTAAGGTATGTGTTTAGTGACGGCATCAGATTCTTAATTGATGGAGAAAGGTCTGGTGGAAAGAAAAGCTGCTTCCAGGAGGTTGTCAAGTGTTTTCGCTCGACGTTTCCATTCTTGGGTGGTTGGTTTGGCCCTTGTTCCTGTAACTCTAATCCAAGCCCAATATATCCAATTTTAGTTTTACACCATTGTGAACCTTACGCTTTTTTCACTCTCTGATCGAGGTTCTCGGTATTGAAAAATCTTCGTAAACTAAATCACACATGTATATGTTGACATTTAAGAGACATAAAGTCAAGAAAATCAAGAGCAATGGTGATATATTTGCGGATTAGACACCAAAAAATAAACACTCAAAAAATAGCTACAATTTAAGGTATGTGTATAGTGACGACATCAGATTCCTAATTGATGGAGAAAGGTCTGGTGGCAAGAAAAGCTCCTTCCAGGAGGTTGTCAAGTGTTTTCGCTCGACGTTTCCATTCTTGGGTGGTTGGTTTGGCTCTTGTTCCTGTAACTCGAATCCTAGCCCGGTATATCCCATTTTAGTTTTACACCATTGTGAACCTTAGGCCTTTTTTACTCTTTGATCGAGGTTCTTGGCATTGAAAAATCTTCGTAAACTAAATCACACGTGTATATGTTGACATTTAAGAGATATAAAGTCAAGAAAATAAGGAGCAATGGTGATATATATGCGGATTAGACACCAAAAAATAAACACTCAAAAAATAGCTAAAATTTAAGTTATGTGTTTGGTGACGGCATCAAATTCCTAATTGATGGAGAAAGGTCTTTTGGCAAGAAAAGCTGCTTCCAGGAGGTTGTCAAGTGTTTTCGCTCGACGATTCGATTCTTGGGTGGTTGGTTTGGCCCTTGTTCCTGTAACTCGAATCCTAGCCCGGTGTATCCCATTTTAGTTTTACACCATTGTGAACCTTACGCCTTTTTTACTCTCTGATCGAGGTTCTCGGTAGGGAAAAATCTTCGTAAACTAAATCACACGTGTATATGTTGACATTTAAGAGATATACAGTCAAGAAAATCAAGGGCAATGGTGATATATTTGCGGATTAGACACCAAAAAATAAACACTCAAAAAATAGCTACAATTTAAGGTATGTGTTTAGTGACGGCATCAGATTCCTAATTGATGGAGAAAGGTCTGTTGGCAAGAAAAGCTGCTTCCAGGAGGTTATCATGTGTTTTCGCTTGACGATTCAATTCTTGGGTGGTTGGTTTGGCCCTAGTTCCTGTAACTCGAAACCTAGCCCGGTATATCCCATTTTTGTTTTACACCATTGTGAACCTTACGCCTTTTTTACTCTCTGATCGAGGTCCTCGGTATTGAAAAATCTTCGTAAACTAAATCACACGTGTATATGTTGACATTTAAGAGATATATACAGTAAAGAAAACTAAGAGAAATGGTGATGTATATGCGGATTAGACACCAAAAAATAAACACTCAAAAAATACCTACAATTTAAGGTATTTGTTTAGTGACGGCATCAGATTTCTAATTGATGGAGAAAGGTCTGGTGGCAAGAAAAGCTTCTTCCAAGAGGTTGCCAAGTGTTTTCGCTCAACTATTCCATTCTTGGGTGGTTGGATTGCCCTTGTTCCTGTAACTCGAATCCTAGACCGGTATATCCCATTTTAGTTTTACACCATTGTGAACGTTACGCCTTTTTTACTCTTTGATCGAGGTTCTCGGCATTGAAAAATCTTTGTAAACTAAATCGCACGTGTATATGTTGACATTTAAGAGATATACTGTCATGAAAATCAAGAGCAACAGTGATATATGCGGATTAGACACCAAAAATTAACACTAAAAAAATAGCTACAATTTAAGGTATGTGTTTAGTGACAGCATCAGATTCATAATTGATGGAGAAAGGTCTGGTGGCAAGAAAAGCTGCTTCCAGATGGTTTTCAAGTGTGTTTTCGCTCGACGATTCCATTCTTGGGTTGTTGGTTTGGCCCTTGTTCCTGTAACTCGAATTCTAGCCTGGTATATCCCATTTTAGTTTTACACCATTGTGAACCTTACGCCTTTTTTACTCTCTGATCGAGGTTCTCGGTATTGAAAAATCTTTGTAAACTAAATCACACGTGTATATGTTGACATTAAAAAGATATACATTCAAGAAAATTAAGAGGAATGGTGATATATATGCGGATTAGACACCAAAAAATAAACACTAAAAAAATAACTTCAATTTAAGGTATGTGTTTAGTGATGGCATCAGATTCCTAATTGATGAAGAAAGGTCTGGTGGCAATAAATGCTGCTTCCAGGAGGTTGTCAAGTGTTTTCGCTGGACGATTCCATTCTTGGGTGGTTGGTTTGCCCTTGTTCCTGTAACTCGAATCCTAGCCCGGTATATCCCATTTTAGTTTTACACAATTGTGAACGTTACGCCTTTTTTACTCTCTGATCGAAGTTCTCGGCATTGAAAAATCTTCGTAAACTAAATCACACGTGTATATGTTGACATTTAAGAGATATACAGTCAAGAAAATCAAGAGCAATGGTGATATATATGCGGATTAGAAACCATAAACACTCAAAAAATAGGTACAATTTAAGGTATGTGTTTAGTGACGGCATCAGATTGCTAATTGATGGAGAAAGGTCTGGTGGCAAGAAAAGCTGCTTCTAGGAGGTTGTCAAGTGTTTTCGCACGAAAATTCCATTCTTGGGTGGTTGGTTGGCCCTTGTTCCTGTAACTCGAATCCTAGCCCGATATATCCCATTTTAGTTTTACACAATTGTGAACCTTACGCCTTTTTTACACTCGGATCGAGGTTCTCGGCATTGAAAAATTTCGACAACTAAATCACACTTGTATATGTCGACAATTAAGAGATATACAGTCAAGAAAATCAAGAGCAATGGTGATATATATGCGGATTAAACACCAAAATATAAACACTCAAAAAATTGCTACAAGTTAAGGTATGTGTTTAGTGACGTCATCAGATTCCTAATTGATGGAGAAAGGTCTGGTGGAAAGAAAAGTTGTTTCCAGGAGGTTGTCAAGTGTTTTCGCTCTAGGATTCCATTCTTGGGTGCTTGGTTTGGCCCTTGTTCCTGTAATTCGATTCCTAGCCCAGTATATCCAATTTTAGTTTTACACCATTCTGAACCTTATGCCTTTTTTACTCTCTGATGGAGGTTCTTGGCATTGAAAAATCTTCGTAAACTAAATCAAACATGTATATGTTGACATTTAAGAGATATATAGTCAAGAAAATCAAGAGCAATGGTGATATATATGCGGATTAGACACCAAAAAATAAACACTCAAAAAATAGCTATAATTTAAGGTGTGTGTTTAGTGACGGCATTAGATTACTAATTGATTGAGAAAGGTCTGGTGGCAAGAAAAGCTGCTTCCAGGAGGTTTTAAAATGTTTTCCCTCTACGATTCCATTCTTGGGCGGTTGGGTTGGCCCTTGTTTTTGTAACTCGAATCCTAGCCCGATATATACCATTTTAGTTTTACACCATTGTGAACCTTACGCCTTTTTTACTCTCTGATCGAGTTTCTCGGCATTGAAAAATCTTTGTAAATAAATCACATGTGTGTATGTTGACATTTAAGAGGTATACAGTCAAGAAAATCAAGAGAAATGGTGATATATATGCGGATTAGACACCAAAAAATAAACACTCAAAAAATAGCTACAATTTATGGTATGTGTTTAGTGACGACATCAAATTCCTAATTGTTGGAGAAAGGTCCGGTGGCAAGAAAAGCTGCTTCCAGGAGGTTGTCAAGTGTTTTCGCTCGACGGTTCCATTCTTGGGTGGTTGGTTTGGCCCATGTTTCTGTAACCCGAATCCTAGCCCGATATATCCCATTTTAGTTTTACACCATTGTGAACCTTACACCTTTTTTACTCTCTGATCGAGGTTCTCGGCATTGAAAAATCTTCGTAAACTAAATCACACGTGTATATGTTGACATTTAAGAGATATACAGTTAAGAAAATCAAGAGCAATGGTGATATATATGCGGATTAGACACCAAAAAATTAGCTAAAATTTAAGGTATGTGTTTTGTGACGGCATCAGATTCCTAATTGATGGAGAAAGGTCTGGTGGCAAGATAAGCTGCTTCCAGTAGCTTGTCAAGAATTTTCGCTCGACGATTCCATTCTTGGGTGGTTGGTTTGGCCCTTGTTCCTGTAACTTGAATCCTAGCCCAGTATATCCCATTTTAGTTTTACACCATTGTGAACCTTACGCCTTTTTTCCTCTCTGATCGAGGTTCTCGGCATTGAAAAATCTTCGTAAACTAAATCACATGTGTATATGTTGACATTTAAGAAATATACAGTTAACATATTCAAGAGCAATGGTGATATATATGCGGATTAGACACCAAAAAATAAACACTCAAAAAATGCTCAAAAAATACTTACAATTTAAGGTATGTGTTTAGTGACGGCATCAGATTTCTAATTGATGGAGAAAGGTCTGGTGGCAAGAAAAGCTACTTCCAGGAGGTTGTCAAGTGTTTTCGCTCGACGATCCCATTCTTGGGTGGTTGGTAGGCCCTTGTTCCTGTAACTCGAATCCTAGCCCGATATATCCCATTTTAGTTTTACACCATTGTGAACCTTACGCCTTTTTTACTCTCTGTTCGAGGTTCTCGGCATTGAAAAATTTCGTAAACTAAATCACACATGTATATGTTGACATTTAAGAGATATACAGTCAAGAAAATCAAGAGCAATTGTGATATATATGCGGAGACACCAAAAAATGACAATCAAAAAATAGCTACAAATTAAGGTATGTGTTTAGTGACGGCATCAGATTCCTAATTGATGGAGAAAGGTCTGGTGGCAAGAAAAGCTGCTTCCAGGAGGTTGTCAAGTGTTTTCGCTCGACGATTCCATTCTTGGGTGGTTGGTTTGGCCCAAGTTCCTGTAACTCGAATCCTAGCCCGGTATATCTCATTTTAGTTTTACACCATTTTGAACCTTATGCCTATTTTACTCTCTGATGGAGGTTCTTGGCATTGAAAGATCTTCGTAAACTAAATCAAATATGTATATGTTGACATTTAAGAGATATACAGTCAAGAAAATCAAGAGCAATGGGGATATATATGCAGATTAGACACCAAAAAATAAACACTCAAAAAATAGCTACAATTTATGGTATGTGTTTAGTGACGGCATTAGATTCCTAATTGATAGAGAAAGGTACGGCGGCAAGAAAAGCTGCTTCCAGGAGGTTGTCATGTGTTTTCGCTAGTCGAATCTATTCTTGGGTGGCTGGCTTGGCCCTTGTTCCTGTAACTCCAATCCTAGCCCGGTATATCCCATTTTAGTTTTACACCATTGTGAACCATACACCTTTTTTATTCTCTGATCGAGGTTCTCGGTATTGAAAAATCTTCATAAACTAAATCACACGTGTATATGTTGACATTTAAGAGATATACACTCAAGAAAATTAAGAGAAATGGTGATATATATGCGGATTAGACACCAAAAAATAAACACTCAAAATCCTATGCCAGGTGTTTTCAGGTGTTTCCAGGAGTGGAAGGTCTGGTGGAAGGAAAAGCTGCTTCCAGGAGTTTGTCAGGTGTTTTCGCTCGACGTTTCCATTCTTGGGTGGTTGGTTTGGCCCTTGTTCCAGTAACTCGAATCCTATGCCAATATATCCCATTTTAGTTTTACACCATTGTGAACCTTACGCCTTTTTTACTCTCTGATCGAGGTTCTCACAATTAAAAAATATTCGTAAACTAAATCACACGTGTATATGTTGACATTTAAGAGATATACAGTTAAAGAAAATTCAGAGCAATGGTGATATATATGCGGATTAAACACTCAAAAATAAACACTCAAAAAATAGCTACAATTTAAGGAATTTGTTTAGTAACGGCATCAGATTCCTAATTGATGAAGAAAGGTCTGGTGGCAATAAATGCCGCTTCCAGGAGGTTGTCAAGTGTTTTCGCTCGACGATTCCATTCTTGGGTGGTTGGTTTGCCCCTGTTCCTGTAACTCGAATCCTAGCCCGGTATATCCCATTTTTGTTTTACACCATTGTGAACGTTACGCCTTTTTTACTCTCTGATCGAAGTTCTCGGCATTGAAAAATCTTCGTAAACTAAATCACACGTGTATATGTTTACATTTAAGAGATATACAGTCAAGAAAATCAAGAGCAATGGTGATATATATGCGGATTAAACACCAAAATATAAACACTAAAAAAATTGCTACAAGTTAAGGTATGTGTTTAGTGACGGCATCAGATTCCTAATTGATGGAGAAAGGTCTGGTGGAAAGAAAAGCTGCTTCCAGGAGGTTGTCAAGTGTTTTCGCAAGAGGATTCCATTCTTGGGTGGTTGGTTTGGCCCTTGTTCCTGTAATTCGAATCCTAGCCCGGTATATCCAATTTTAGTTTTACACCATTGTGAACCTTATGCCTTTTTAACTCTCTGTTGGAGGTTCTTGTCATTGAAAAATCTTCGTAAACTAAATCAAACGTATATATGTTGACATTTAAGAGATATACAGTCAAGAAAATCAAGAGCAATGGTGATATAAATGCGGATTAGACACCAAAAAATAAACACTCAAAAAATAGCTATAAGTTTAGGTGTGTGTTTAGTGACGGCATTAGATTACCAATTGATAGAGAAAGGTCAGGTGGCAAGAAAAGCTGCTTCCAGGAGGTTTTCAAATGTTTTCGCTCTACGATTCCATTCTTGGGCGGTTGGTTTGGCCCTTGTTCTTGTAACTCGAATCCTAGCCCGGTATATACCATTTTAGTTTTACACCATTGTGAACCTTACGCCTTTTTTACTCTCTGATCGAGATTCTCGGCGTTGAAAAATCTTTGTAAACTAAATCACATGTGTATATGTTGACATTTAAGAGGTATACAGTCAAGAAAATCAAGTGCAATGGTGAGATATATGCGGATTAGACACCAAAAAATAAACACTCAAAAAATAGCTAGAATTTATGGTATGTGTTTAGTGACGACATCAAATTCCTAATTGTTGGAGAAAGGTCCGGTGGAAAGAAAAGCTGCTTCCAGGAGGTTGTCAAGTGTTTTCGCTCGACGGTTCCATTCTTGGGTGGTTGGTTTTGCCCTTGTTCCAGTAACCCGAATCCTAGCCCGATATATCCCATTTTAGTTTTACACCATTGTGAACCTTACCCCTTTTTTACTCTCTGATCGAGGTTCTCGGCATTGAAAAATCTTCGTAAACTAAATCACACGTGTATATGTTGACATTTAAGAGATATACAGTCAAGAAAATCAAGAGCAATGGTGATATATATGCAGATTAGACACCAAAAAATTAGCTACAATTTAAGGTATGTCTTTTGTGACGGAATCAGATTCCTAATTGATGGAAAAAGGTCTGGTGGCAAGATAAGCTGCTTCCAGGAGGTTGTCAAGTGTTTTCGCTCGACGATTCCATTCTTGGGTGCTTGGTTTGGCCCTTGTTCCTGTAACTCGAATCCTAGCTCGGTATATCCCATTTTTGTTTTACACCATTGTGAACCTTACGCCGTTTTTACTCTCTGATCGAGGTTCTCGGCATTGAAAAATCCTCGTAAACTAAATCACATGTGTATATGTTGACATTTAATAAATATACAGTTAACAATATCAAGAGCAACGGTGACATTTAATAGATATACAGCCAAAAAATAAACACTCAAAAAATACTTACAATTTAAGGTATGTGTTTAGTGTCGGCATCAGATTCCTAAATGATAGAGAAAGGTCTGGTGGCAAGAAAAGCTGCTACCAGGAGGTTGTCAAGTGTTTTCGCTCGCCGATTCCATTCTTGGGTGGTTGGTTTGGCCCTTGTTCCTGTAACTCGAATCCTAGCCCGGTATATCCCGTTTTCATTTTACACCATTGTGACCCTTACGCCTTTTTTACACTCTGATCGACGTTCTCGGCATTGTAAAATCTTTGTAAACTAAATCACACGTGTATATGTTGACATTTAAGACATATACACTCAAAAAAATTAAGAGCAATGGTGATATATATGCGGATTAGACACCAAAAAATAAACACTCAAAAAATAGCTACAATTTAAGGTATGTGTTTAGTGACGACATCAAATTCCTAATTCATGGAGAAAGGTCAGGGGCCAAGAATAGCTGCTTCCAGGAGGTTGTCAAGTGTTTTCGCTCGACGATTCTATTCTTGTGTGGTTGGTTTGGCCCTTGTTCCTGTAACTCGAATCCTAGCCCAGAATATCCCATTTTAGTTTTACACCATTGTGATCCTTACGCCTTTTTTACTCTCTGATCGAGGTTCTCGACATTGAAAAATCTTTGTAAACAAAATCACACGAGTATATGTTGACATTTAAGACATATACAGTCAAGAAAATCAAGAGAAATGGTGATATGTATGCGGATTAGACACAAAAAAAACACTAAAAAAAAGCTACAATTTAAGGTATGTGTTTAGTGAGGGTATCAGATTCCCAATTGATGGAGAAAGGTCTGGTGGCAAGAAAAGCTACTACCAGGAGGTTGTCAAGTGTTTTCGCTCGACGATTCCATTCTTGGGTGGTTGGTTTGGCCCTTGTTCCTGTAACTCAAATCCTAGCCCGGTATATCCCATTTTAGTTTTACACCATTGTGATCCTTACGCCTTTTTTACTCTCTGATCGAGGTTCTCGGCATTGAAAAATCTTTGTAAACTAAATCACACGTGCATATGTTGACATTTAAGACATATACCGTCAAGAAAATCAAGAGCAATGGTGATATATATGCGGATTAGACACCAAAAACTAAACACTCAAAAAATAGCTACAATTTAATGTATGTGTTTAGTGACGACATCAGATTCCTAATTGATGGAGAAATGTCTGGTGGCAAGAAAAGCTACTTCCAGGAGGTTGTCAGGTGTTTTCGCTCGACGATTCCATTCTTGGATGGTTGGTTTGGCGCTTTTTCCTGTAACTCAAATCCTAGCCTAGTATATCCCATTTTAGATTTACACCAATGTGAACCTTACGCATTTTTTACTCTCTGATCGAGGTTCTCAGCATTGAAAAATCTTCGTAAACTAAATCACACGTGTTTATGTTGCATTTAAGAGATATACATTCAAGAAAATTAAGAGTAATGGTGATATATGCGGATTAGACACAAAAAAATAAACACTCAAAAGATATCTACAACTTAAGGTATGTGTTTAGTGACGGCATCAGATTCCTAATTGATGGAGAAATGTCTGGTGCAAGAAAAGCTGCTTCTAGGAGGTTGTCAAGTGTTTTCGCTCGACGATTCCATTCTTGAGTGGTTGGTTTGTCCCTTGTTCTTGTAATTCAAATTCTAGCCATGTATATCCCATCTTAGTTTTACACCATTGTGAACTTACGCCTTTTTTACTCAATGATCGAGGTTATCGGCATCGAAAAATCTTCGTAAATTAAATCACACGTGTATATATTGACATTTAAGAGATATATAGTCAAGAAAATCGAGAGCAATGGTGATATATATGCGGATTAGACACCAAAAAATAAACACTCAAAAAATAGCTTCAGTTTAAGGTTTGTGTTTACTGACGGCATCAGATTCCTAATTGATAGAGAAAGGTCTGGTGGCAAGAAAAGCTGCTTCCAGGAGGTTGTCAAGTGTTTTCGCTCAACGATTCCATTCTTGGGTGGTTGGTTTGGCCCTTGTTCCTGTAACTCGAATCGTAGCCCGGTATATCCTATTTTTGTTTTACACCATTGTGAACCCTACGCCTTTTTTACTCTCTGATCTAGGTTCTCGGCATTGAAAAATCTTCGTAAACTAAATTACACGTGTATTTGTTGACATTAAAGAGATATACATTCAAGAAAATCAAGAGCAATGGTGATATATATGCGGATTAGACACCAAAAAATAAACACTAAAAAAATAGCTACAATTTAAGGTATGTGTTTAGTGACGGCATCAGATTCCTAATTGATGTAGAAAGGTCTGGTGGCAAGAAAAACTGCTTCCAGGAGGTTGTCATGTGTTTTCGCTCGACGATTCAATTCTTGGGTTGTTGGTTTGGCCCTTGTTCCTGTAACTATAATCCTAGCCTGGTATATCCCATTTTAGTTTTACACCATTGTGAACCTTACACCTTTTTTACTCTCTGATCAAGGTTCTCGGCATTGAAAAATCTTTGTAATCTAAATCACACATCTATATGTTGACTTTTAAGAGATATACAGTCAAGAAATTAAAGAGCAATAGTGATATATATGCGGATTAGTAACCAAAAAATAAACACTCAAAAAATAGCTACAATTTAAGGTATGTGTTTCGTGACGGCATCAAATTCCTAATTGATGGAGAGCGGTCTGGTGGTAAGAAAAGCTGCTTCCAGGTGGTTGTCAAGTGTTTTCGTTCGACGATTCCATTCTTGGGTGGTTGGTTTGGCCCTTATTCCTGTAACTCGAATACTAGACTGGTATATCCCATTTTAGTTTTACACCATTGTGATCCTTACGACTTTTTTAATCTCTGATCGAGGTTCTCGGCATTAAAAAATCTTCGAAAACTAAATCACACGTGTATATGTTGACATTTAAGAGATATGCAGTCAAGAAAATCAAGAGCAATGGTGATATATATGCGGATTAGACACCAAAAAATAAACACTCAAAAAATAGCTACAATTTAAGGTATGTGTTTGGTGACGGCATCAGATTCCTAATTGATGCAGAGAGGTCTGGTGGCAAGAAAAGCTACTTCCAGGAGGTTGTCAAATGTTTTCGCTCAATGATTCCATTTTTGGGTGGTTGGTTTGGCTCTTGTTCCGGTTACTCGAATCCTAGCCCGGTATATCCCATTTTAGTTTTACACCATTGTGATCCTTACATCTTTTTTACTCTCTGATCGAGGTTCTCGGCATTGAATAATCTTCGTAAACTAAATTACATGTGTATATGTTGACATTTAAGAGATATACAGTCAAGAAAATGACGAGCAACGGTGATATATATGCGGATTAGACACCAAAAAATAAACACTTAAAAAATAGCTACAATTTAAGGTATGTGTTTAGTGAAGGCATCAGATTCCTAATTGATGGAGAGAGGTCTGGCGGCAAGAAAAGCAGTTTCTAGGAGGATGTCAAGTGTTTTCGCTCGACGACTCCATTCTTGGGTGGTTGGTTTGGCCCTTGTTCCTGTAACTCGAATCCTAGGCCGGTATATCCCATTTTAGTTTCACACCATCATGAACCTTACGCCTTTTTTACTCTCTGATCGAGGCTCTCGGCATTGAAAAATCTTCGTAAACTAAATCACACGTGTATATATTGACATTCAAGAGACATACAGTCAATACAATCAAGAGCAATGGTGATATATATGCGAATTAGACACCAAAAAATAAAACTCAAAAAATAGCTACAATTTATGGTATGTGTTTAATGACGGCATCAGATTCCTAATTGATGGAGAAAGGTCTGGTTGCAAGAAAAGCTGCTTCCAGGAGGTTGTCAAGTGTTTTCGCTCGACGATTCCATTCTTGGGTGGTTGGTTTGGCCCTTGTTCCTGTAACTCGAATCCTAGCCCTATATATCCCATTTTAGTTTTACACCATTGTGAACCTTACACCTTCTTTACTCTCTGATCGAGGTTCTCGGCATTGAAAAATCTTCGTAAATGAAAATCACACGTGTATATGTTGACATTTAAGAGATATACAGTCAAGAAAATGAAGTGCAATGGTGATATATATGCGGATTAGACACCAAAAAATAAACACTTAAAAAATAGCTACAATTTAAGGTATGTGTATAGTGACGGCATCAAATTCCTAATTGATGGAGAGAGGTCTGGTGGCAAGAAAAGCTGCTTCAAGGAGGTTGTCAAGTGTTTTCGCTCGACGACTCCATTCTTGGGTGGTTGGTTTGGCCCTTGTTCCTGTAACTCGAATCCTAGCCCGATATATCCCATTTTAGTTTTACACCATTGTGAACCTTACGCCTTCTTTACTCTCTGATCGAGGTTCTCGGCATTGAAAAATCTTCGTAAACTAAATCACACGTGTATATGTTGACATTTAAGAGATACACAGTCAAGAAAAATCAAGAGCAATGGAGATATATATGCGGATTAGACACCAAAAAATAAACACTTAAAAAATAGCTACAATTTAAGGTATGTGTTTAGTGACGACATCAGATTCCTAACTGATGGAGAAAGGTATAGTGGCAAGAAAATCTGCTTCGAGGAGGTTGTCAAGTTTTTTGCTCGACAATTCCATTCTTGGGTGGTTGGTTTGGCCCGGTTTCTTGTAACTTGAATCCTAGCCCGGTATATCCCATTTTAGTTTTACACCATTGTAAAAGTTACGTCTTTTTTTACTCTTTGATCGAGGAACTCGGCATTGAAAAATATTCGTAAACTAAATCACACGTGTATATGTTGAGATTTAAGAGATATACAGTCAAGAAAATCAAGAGCATTGGTGATATATATGTGGATTAGACACCAAAAAATAAAAACTAACAAATAGCTATAATTTAAGGTATGTGTTTAGTGACGGCATCCGATTCCTAATTGTTGGAGAAAGGTCTGGTGGCAAGAAAAGCTGATTCCAGGAGGTTGTCAAGTGTTTTCGCTCGGCGATTCCATTCTTCGGTGGTTGGTTTGGCCCTTGCTCCTGTAACTCGAATCCTAGCCCGGTATATCCCATTTTAGTTTTACACCATTGTGAACCTTACGCCTTTTTTATTCTCTGATCGAGGTTCTCGGCATTGAAAAATCTTCGTAAACAAAATCACACGTGTATATGTTGACATTTAAGAGATATACAGTCAAGAAAATCAAGAGCAATGGTGATATATATGCGGATTAGACACCAAAAAATAAACACTCAAAAAATAGCTACAATTTAAGGTATGTGTTTAGTGACGGCATCAGATTCCTAATTGATGGAGAAAGGTCTGGTGGCAAGAAAAGCTGCTTCCAGGTGGATGTCAAGTGTTTTCGCCCGACGATTCCCTTCTTGGGTGGTTGATTTAGCTCTTGTCCCTGTAACTCGAATCCTTGCCTGATATATCCCATTTTAGCTTTACACCATTGTGAACCTTACGCCTTTTTTACTCACTGATTGAGGTTCTCAGCATTGAAAAATCTTCGTAAACTAAATCACACGTGTATATGTTGGCATTTAAGAGATATACAGTCTAGAAAATCAAGAGCAATGGTGATATATATGCGGATTAGACACTAAAAAATAAACACTCAAAAAATAGCTACAATTTAAGGTATGTGTTTAGTGACGGCATCAGATTCCTAATTGATGGAGAAAGGTCTGGTGGCAAGAAAAGCTGGCCAGGTGGTTGTCAAGTGTTTTCGCTCGACTATTCCATTCTTAGGTGGTTGGTTTGGCGCTTGTTCTGGTAACTCGAATCCTAGCCCGTTATATCCCATTTTAGTTTTACACCATTGTAAACCTTACGCCTTTTTTACTCTCTGATCGAGGTTCTCGGCATAGACAAATCTTCATAAAATAAATCACACGTGTATATGTTGACATTTTCGAGATATACAGTAAACAAAATCCAAAGCAATGGTGATATATATGTGGATTAGACACCAAAAAATAAACACTCAAAAAATAGCTACAATTTAAGGTATGTGTTTAGTGACGGCATCAGATTCCTAATTGATCGAGAAAGGTCTCGTGGCAAGAAAAGCAGCTTCCAGGAGATTGTCAAGTGTTTTCGCTCGACGATTCCATTCTTGGGTGGTTGGTTTGGCCCTTATTCATGTAACTCGAATATTTGCCCGGTATACCCCATTTAAGTTTTATACCATTCTGAAGCTTACGCCTTTTTTACTCTCTGATCGTGGTTCTCTGTATTGAAAAATGTTCGTAAACTAAATCACACGTTTATATGTTGACATTTAAGAGATATACAGTCAAGAAAATCAAGAGCAACGGTGATATATATGCGGATTAGACACCAAAAAATAAACACTAAAAAAAAGCTACAATTTAAGGTATGTGTTTAGTGACGGCATTAGATTCCTAATTGATGGTGAAAGGTCTGGTGGCAAGAAAAGCTGCTTCCAGGAGGTTGTCAAGTGTTTTCAATCGACGATTCCATTCTTGGGTGGTTGGTTAGGCCCTTATTCATGTAACTCGAATCCTAGCCCGGTATACCCCATTTTAGTTTTACACCATTGTGACCATTACGCATTTTTTACTCTCTGATCGAGGTTCTAGGCATTGAAAAATCTTCGTAAACTAAATCACACATGTATATGTTGACATTTAAGAGATACACAGTCAAGAAAATCTAGAGCAATGGTGATATATATATGCGGATTAGACACCAAAAAATAAACACTCAAAAAATAGCTACAAATTAAGGTATGTGTTTAGTGACGGCATCAGATTCCTAATTGATAGAGAAAGGTCTGGTGGCAAGAAAAGCTGCTTCCTGGAGGTTGTCAAGTGTTTTCGCTCGAAGATTCCATTCTTGGGTGGTTGGTTTGACCCTTGTTCCTGTAACTCGAATCCTAGCCCGATATATCCCATTTTAGTTTTACACCATTGTTAACCTTACACCTTTTTTACTCTTTGATCAAGGTTCTCGGCATTGAAAAAATTTTGTAAACTAAATCACAGGTGTATATGTTGGCATTTAAGAGATATATAGTCAAGAAAATCAAGATCAATGGTGATATATATGCGGATTAGACACCAAAAAATGAACACTTAAAAAATAGCTACAATTTAAGGTATGTGTTTAGTGCCGGCATCAGATTCCTAATTGATGGAGGAAGGTCTGGTGGCAAGAAAAGCTGCTTACAGGAGGTCGTCAAGTGTTTTTGCTCGACGATTCCATTCTTGGGTGGTTGGTTTGGCCCTTGTACCAGTAACTCGAATCCTAGCCCGGTATATCCCATTTTAGTTTTACACCATTGTGAACCTTACGGCTTTTTTACCCTCTGATCGAGGTTCTCGGCATTGGAAAATCTTCGTAAACTAAATCATACCTATATATGTTGACATTTAAGAGATATATATTCAAGAAAAATCGAGTGCAATAGTGATATATATATGCGGATTAGACACCAAAAATAAACACTCAAAAAATAGCCACAATTTATGGTATGTGTTTAGTGACGGCATCTGATTACTAATTGATGGAGAAAGGTTTGGTGCCAAGAAAAGCTGCTTCCAAGAGTTTGTCAAGTGTTTTTGCTCGACGATTCCATTCTTGGGTGGTTGGTATGGCCCTTAATCCTGTAACTCGAATCCTAGCCCTGTATAACCCCATTTTTTTTACACCATTGTGAACCTTACACCTTTTTAACTCCCTGATCGAGGTTATCGGCATTGAAAAATCTTCGTAAACGAAGTCACACGTGTATATGTTGACATTTAAGAGATATACAGTGAAGAAAATCTAGAGCAATGGTGATATATATGCGGATTAGACACCAAAAAATAAACACTCAAAAAATAGCTACAATTTAAGGTTTGTGTTTAGTGATGACATCAGATTCCTAATTGATGGAGAAAGGTCTGGCGGCAAGAAAAGCTGCTTTCAGGAGGTTGTCAAGTGTTTTCGCTCGACGATTCCATTCTTGAGTGGTTGGTTGGCCCTAATTCATGCAACTCGAATCCTAGCCCGGTATACCCCATTTTAGTTTTACACCATTGTGAAACTTATTCCTTTTTTACTCTATGATCGAGGTTCTCGGCATTGAAACTCTTGGTAAACTAAATCATACGTATATATGTTGACATTTTAGAGATATACAGTCAAGAAAATCACGAGCAATGGTGATATATATGATGATTAGACACCAAAAAAACACTAAAAAAATAGCTACAATTTAAGGTATGTGTTTAGTGACGGCATCCGATTCCTAATTGATCGAGAAAGGTCTGGTGGCAAGAAAAGCTGCTTCCATGAGGTTGTCAAGTGTTTTCGCTTGACGATTCCATTCCTAGGTGGTTGGTTTGGCCCTAATTCATGCAACTCGAATCCTAGCCCGGTATACCCCATTTTAGTTTTACACCATTGTGAAACTTATGCCTTTTTTACTCTCTGATCGAGGTTCTCGGCAATGAAAAATCTTTGTAAACTAAATCACACGTGTATATGTTGACATTTAAGAGATATACAGTCAAGAAAATCAAGAGCAATGGTGATATATATGCGGATTAGACACCAAAAAATAAACACTCAAAAAATAGCTACAATTTAAGGTATGTGTTTAGTGACGGCATCAGATTCCTAATTGATGGAGAAAGGTCTGGTGGCAAGAAAAGCTGCTTCCAGGTGGATGTCAAGTGTTTTCTCCCGACGATTCCCTTCTTGGGTGGTTGATTTAGCCCTTGTTCCTGTAACTCGAATCCTTGCCTGATATATCCCATTTTAGCTTTACACCATTGTGAACCTTACGCCTTTTTTACTCACTGATTGAGGTTCTCAGCATTGAAAAATCTTCGTAAACTAAATCACACGTGTATATGTTGACATTTAAGAGATATACAGTCTAGAAAATCAAGAGCAATGGTGATATATATGCGGATTAGACACTAAAAAATAAACACTCAAAAAATAGCTACAATTTAAGGTATGTGTTTAGTGACGGCATCAGATTCCTAATTGATGGAGAAAGGTCTGGTGGCAAGAAAAGCTGGCCAGGTGGTTGTCAAGTGTTTTCGCTCGACTATTCCATTCTTAGGTGGTTGGTTTGGCGCTTGTTCTGGTAACTCGAATCCTAGCCCGTTATATCCCATTTTAGTTTTACACCATTGTAAACCTTACGCCTTTTTTACTCTCTGATCGAGGTTCTCGGCATAGACAAATCTTCATAAAATAAATCACACGTGTATATGTTGACATTTTCGAGATATACAGTCAACAAAATCCAAAGCAATGGTGATATATATGTGGATTAGACACCAAAAAATAAACACTCAAAAAATAGCTACAATTTAAGGTATGTGTTTAGTGACGGCATCAGATTCCTAATTGATCGAGAAAGGTCTCGTGGCAAGAAAAGCAGCTTCCAGGAGATTGTCAAGTGTTTTCGCTCGACGATTCCATTCTTGGGTGGTTGGTTTGGCCCTTATTCATGTAACTCGAATATTTGCCCGGTATACCCCATTTTAGTTTTATACCATTCTGAACCTTACGCCTTTTTTACTCTCTGATCGTGGTTCTCTGTATTGAAAAATGTTCGTAAACTAAATCACACGTTTATATGTTGACATTTAAGAGATATACAGTCAAGAAAATCAAGAGCAACGGTGATATATATGCGGATTAGACACCAAAAAATAAACACTAAAAAAAAGCTACAATTTAAGGTATGTGTTTAGTGACGGCATTAGATTCCTAATTGATGGTGAAAGGTCTGGTGGCAAGAAAAGCTGCTTCCAGGAGGTTGTCAAGTGTTTTCAATCGACGATTCCATTCTTGGGTGGTTGGTTAGGCCCTTATTCATGTAACTCGAATCCTAGCCCGGTATACCCCATTTTAGTTTTACACCATTGTGACCATTACGCATTTTTTACTCTCTGATCGAGGTTCTAGGCATTGAAAAATCTTCGTAAACTAAATCACACATGTATATGTTGACATTTAAGAGATACACAGTCAAGAAAATCTAGAGCAATGGTGATATATATATGCGGATTAGACACCAAAAAATAAACACTCAAAAAATAGCTACAAATTAAGGTATGTGTTTAGTGACGGCATCAGATTCCTAATTGATAGAGAAAGGTCTGGTGGCAAGAAAAGCTGGCCAGGAGGTTGTCAAGTGTTTTCGCTCGACTATTCCATTCTTGGGTGGCTGGTTGGGCCCTTGTTCCTATATGTTGACATTTAAGAGATATGTTGGCCCTTGTTCATCTAATTCGAATCCTAGCCCGGTATATCCCATTTTAGTTTTACACCATTGTGAACCTTAAGCCTTTTTTACTCTCTGATCGAGGTTCTCGGCATTAAAAAATCTTCGTAAACTAAATCACACATGTATATGTTAAAATTTTAGAGATATACATTCAAGAAAATCATGAGCAATGGTGATATATATGCGGATTAGACACCCAAAAATAAACACTCAAAAAATAGCTACAATTTAAGGTATGTGTTTAGTGACGGCATCGGATTCCTAATTGATCGAGAAAGGTCTGGTGGCAAGAAAAGCTGCTTCCAGGAGGTTGTCAAGTTTTTTCGCTCGACGATTCCATTCTTGGGTGGTCGGTTTGGCCCTTATTCATGTAACTCGAATCCTAGCCCGGTATACCCCATTTTAGTTTTACACCATTATGAACCTTACGCCTTTTTTACTCTCTGATCAAGGTTCTCGGAATTGAAAAATCTTCGTAAACAAAATCTCACATGTATATGTTAACATTTAAGAGATATACAGTCAAGAAAATCAAGAGCAATGGTGATATAAATGCGGATTAGACACCAACAAATAAACCCTCAAAAAATAGCTACAATTTAAGGTATGTGTTTAGTGACGACATCAAATTCCTAATTGTTGGAGAAAGGTCCGGTGGCAAGAAAAGCTGCTTCCAGGAGGTTGTCAAGTGTTGTCGCTCGACGATTCCCTTCTTGGGTGGTTGGTTTGGACCTTATTCATGTAATTCGAATCCTAGCCCGGTATATCCCATTTTAGTTTTACACCATTGTGAACCTTACGCCTTTTTTACTCTCTGATCGAGGTTATCGGCATTGTAAAATCTTCGTAAACTAAATCAGACGTGTATATGTTCACATTTAAGAGATATACAGTCAAGAAAATCAAGAGTAATGGTGATATATATGCGGATTAGACACCAAAAAATAAACACTCAAAAAATAGCTACAATTTAAGGTATGTGTTTAGTGACGGCATCAGATTCCTAATTAATGGAGAAAGGTCTGGTGGCAAGAAAAGCTGGCCAGGAGGTTGTCAAGTGTTTTCGCTCGACTATTCCATTCTTGGGTGGTTGGTTTGGCCCTTGTTCCTGTAACTCGAATCCTAGCCTGGTACATCCCACTTAAGTTTTACACCATTGTGAACCTTAAGCCTTTTTTACTCTCTGATCGAGGTTCTCGGCATTAAAAAATCTTCGTAAACTAAATCACACGTGTATATGTTAAAATTTTTGCGATATACATTCAAGAAAATCATGAGCAATGGTGATATATGTGTGGATTAGACACCAAAAAATAAACACTCAAAAAATAGCTACAATTTAAGGTATGTGTTTAGTGACTCCATCAGATTCCTAATTGATCGAGAAAGGTCTGGTGGCAAGAAAAGCTGCTTCCAGGAGGTTGTCAAGTTTTTTCGCTCGACGATTCCATTCTTGGGTGGTCGGTTTGGCCCTTATTCATGTAACTCGAATCCTAGCCCGGTATACCCCATTTTAGTTTTACACCATTGTGAACCTTACGCCTTTTTTACTCTCTGATCAAGGTTCTCGGCATTGAAAAATCTTCGTAAACTAAATCACACGTGTATATGTTGACATTTAAGAGATATACAGTCAAGAAAATCAAGAGCAATGGTGATATATATGCGGATTAGACACCAACAAATAAACCCTCAAAAAATAGCTACAATTTAAGGTATGTGTTTAGTGACGGCATCAGATTCCGAATTGATGGAGAAAGGTCTGGTGGCAAGAAAAGCTGCTTCCAGGAGGTTGTCAAGTTTTTTCGCTCGACGATTCCATTCTTGGGTGGTCGGTTTGGCCCTTATTCATGTAACTCGAATCCTAGCCCGGTATACCCCATTTTAGTTTTACACCATTGTGAACCTTACGCTTTTTTTACTCTCTGATCGAGGTTATCGGCATTGAAAAATCTTCGTAAACTAAATCACACGTGTATATGGTGACATTTAAGAGATATACAGTCAAGAAAATCAAGAGCAATTGTGATATATATGCGGATTAGATAACAAAAAATAACACTCGAAAAATAGCGACAATTTAAGGTATGTGTTTAGTGACTGCAACAGATTCCTCATTAATGGAGAAAGGTGTGGTGGCAAGAAAAGCTCCTTCCAGGAGGTTTTTAAGTGTTTTCGCTCGACGATTCCAATCTTGGGTGGTTGGTTTGGCCCTTATTCCTGTAACTCGAATCCTAGCCAGATATATCCCATTTTAGTGTAACACCATTGTGAACCTTACGCCTTTTTAACTATCTGATCGAGGTTCTCGGCATTGAAAAATCAACGTAAACTAAATCAGACGTGTATATGTTGACATTTAAGAGATATACAGTCAAGAAAATCAAGAGCAATGGTGATATATATGCGGATTAGACACCAAAAAATAAACACTCAAAAAATAGCTACAATTTAAGGTATGTGTTTAGTGACGGCATCAGATTCCTAATTAATGGAGAAAGGTCTGGTGGTAAGAAAAGCTGCTTCCAGGAGGTTGTCAAGTGTTTTCGCTCGACGATTCCCTTCTTGGGTGGTTGGTTTGGCCCTTGTTCCTGTAACTCGAATCCTAGCCTGGTACATCCCACTTAAGTTTTACACCATTGTGAACCTTAAGCCTTTTTTACTCTCTGATCGAGGTTCTCGGCATTAAAAAATCTTCGTAAACTAAATCACACGTGTATATGTTAAAATTTTTGCGATATACATTCAAGAAAATCATGAGCAATGGTGATATATATGCGGATTAGACACCAACAAATAAACCCTCAAAAAATAGCTACAATTTAAGGTATGTGTTTAGTGACGGCATCAGATTCCGAATTGATGGAGAAAGGTCTGGTGGCAAGAAAAGCTGCTTCCAGGAGGTGGTCAAGTGTTTTCGCTCGACGATTCCCTTCTTGGGTGGTTGGTTTGGCCCTTGTTCATGTAATTCGAATCCTAGCCCGGTATATCCCATTTTAGTTTTACACCATTGTGAACCTTACGCCTTTTTTACTCTCTGATCGAGGTTATCGGCATTGAAAAATCTTCGTAAACTAAATCACACGTGTATATGTTGACATTTAAGAGATATACAGTCAAGAAAAATCAAGAGCAATTGTGATATATATGCGGATTAGATAACAAAAAATAACACTCGAAAAATAGCGACAATTTAAGGTATGTGTTTAGTGACGGCAACAGATTCCTCATTAATGGAGAAAGGTGTGGTGGCAAGAAAAGCTCCTTCCAGGAGGTTTTTAATTGTTTTCGCTCGACGATTCCAATCTTGGGTGGTTGGTTTGGCCCTTATTCCTGTAACTCGAATCCTAGCCTGATATATCCCATTTTAGTGTAACACCATTGTGAACCTTACGCCTTTTTAACTCTCTGATCAAGGTTCTCGGCATTGAAAAATCTTCGTAAACTAAATCACACGTGTATATGTTAAAATTTTTGCGATATACATTCAAGAAAATCATGAGCAATGGTGATATATGTGTGGATTAGACACCAAAAAATAAACACAAAAAAATAGCTACAATTTAAGGTATGTGTTTAGTGACTCCATCAGATTCCTAATTGATCGAGAAAGGTCTGGTGGCAAGAAAAGCTGCTTCCAGGAGGTTGTCAAGTTTTTTCACTCGACGATTCCATTCTTGGGTGGTCGGTTTGGCCCTTATTCATGTAACTCGAATCCTAGCCCGGTATACCCCATTTTAGTTTTACACCATTGTGAACCTTACGCCTTTTTTACTCTCTGATCAAGGTTCTCGGCATTGAAAAATCTTCGTAAACTAAATCACACGTGTATATGTTGACATTTAAGAGATATACAGTCAAGAAAATCAAGAGCAATGGTGATATATATGCGGATTAGACACCAACAAATAAACCCTCAAAAAATAGCTACAATTTAAGGTATGTGTTTAGTGACGGCATCAGATTCCGAATTGATGGAGAAAGGTCTGGTGGCAAGAAAAGCTGCTTCCAGGAGGTTGTCAAGTGTTTTCGCTCGACGATTCCCTTCTTGGGTGGTTGGTTTGGCCCTTGTTCATGTAATTCGAATCCTAGCCCGGTATATCCCATTTTAGTTTTACACCATTGTGAACCTTACGCCTTTTTTACTCTTTGATCGAGGTTATCGGCATTGAAAAATCTTCGTAAACTAAATCACACGTGTATATGTTGACATTTAAGAGATATACAGTCAAGAAAATCAAGAGCAATTGTGATATATATGCGGATTAGATAACAAAAAATAACACTCGAAAAATAGCGACAATTTAAGGTATGTGTTTAGTGACGGCAACAGATTCCTCATTAATGGAGAAAGGTGTGGTGGCAAGAAAAGCTCCTTCCAGGAGGTTTTTAAGTGTTTTCGCTCGACGATTCCAATCTTGGGTGGTTGGTTTGGCCCTTATTCCTGTAACTCGAATCCTAGCCTGATATATCCCATTTTAGTGTAACACCATTGTGAACCTTACGCCTTTTTAACTCTCTGATCGAGGTTCTCGGCATTGCAAAATCAACGTAAACTAAATCACACGTGTATATGTTGACATTTAAGAGATATACAATCAATAAAATCAAGAACAATGGTGATATATATGCGGATTAAAACACCAAAAAATAAACACTCAAAAAATAGCTACAATTTAAGGTATGTGTTTAGTGACGGCATCAGATTCCTAATTGATGGAGAAAGATCTGGTGGCAAGAAAAGCTGCTTTCCAGGAGGTTGTCAAGTGTTTTCACTCGACGATTTCCTTCTTAGGTGGTTTGTTTGGCCCTTGTTCCTGTAACTCGAATCCTAGCCCGGTATATCCCAATTTAGTTTTACACCATTGTGAACCTCACGCCTTTTTTACTCTTTGATCGAGGTTCTCGGCATTGAAAAATCTTCGTAAACTAAATCACACGTGTATATGTTGACATTTAAGAGATATACAGTCAAGAAAATCCAGAGCAATGGTGATATATATGCGAATTTGACACCAAAAAATAAACACTTAAAAAATATATACAATTTAAGGTATGTGTTTAGTGACGGCATCAGATTACTAATTGATGGAGAAAGGTCTGGTGGCAAGAAAAGCTGCTTCCAGGAGGTTGTCAAGTGTTTTCGCTCGACAATTCCATTCTTGGGTGGTTGGTTTGGCCCTTATTCATGTAATCAAATCCAAGCCAGGTATACCCCATTTTAGTTTTACACCATTGTAAACCTTTGCCTTTTTTACTCTCTGTTCGAGGTTCTCGGCACTGAAAAATCTTCGTAAACTAAATAACACGTGTATATGTTGACATTTAAGAGATATACAGTCAAGAAAATCAAGAGCAATGGAGATATATATGCGGATTAGATACCAAAAAATAAACACTCAAAAAATAGCAACAATTTAAGGTATGTGTTTAGTGACGACAACAGATTCCTCAATAATGGAGAAAGGTGTGGTGGCAAGAAAAGCTGCTTCCAGGAGGTTGTCAAGTGTTTTCGCTCGACGATTCCATTACTTGGGTGGTTGGTTTAGCCCTTATTCCTGTAACTCAAATCCTATCCCGGTATATCCCATTTTAGTTTAACACCATTGTGAACCTTACGCCTTTTTTACTCTCTGATCGAGGTTCTCGGCATTGAAAAATCTACGTAAACTAAATCATACGTGTATATGTTGACATTTAAGAGATATACAATCAAGAAAATCAAGAGCAATGGTGATATATATGCGGATTAGACACCAAAAAATAAACACTCAAAAATAGCTACAATTTAAGGTATGTGTTTAGTGATGACATCAGATTCCTAATTGATGGAGAATGGTCTGGCGGCAAGAAAAGCTGCTTTCAGGAGGTTGTCAAGTGTTTTCGCTCGACGATTCCATTCTTGAGTGGTTGGTTGGCCCTAATTCATGCAACTCGAATCCTAGCCCGGTATACCCCATTTTAGTTTTACACCATTGTGAAATTTATTCCTTTTTTACTCAATGATCGAGGTTCTCGGCATTGAAACTCTTGGTAAACTAAATCATACGTATATATGTTGACATTTTAGAGATATACAGTCAAGAAAATCAAGAGCAATGGTGATATATATGATGATTAGACACCAAAAAAAACACTCAAAAAATAACTACAATTTAAGGTATGTGTTTAGTGACGGCATCAGATTCCTAAGATCGAGAAAGGTCTGGTGGCAAGAAAAGCTGCTTCCATGAGGTTGTCAAGTGTTTTCGCTTGACGATTCTATTCCTAGGTGGTTGGTTTGGCCCTAATTCATGCAACTCGAATCCTAGCCCGGTATACCCCATTTTAGTTTTACACCATTGTGAAACTTATGCCTTTTTTACTCTCTGATCGAGGTTCTCGGCAATGAAAAATCTTTGTAAACTAAATCACACGTGTATATGTTGACATTTAAGAGATATACAGTCAAGAAAATCAAGAGCAATGGTGATATATATGCGGATTAGACACCAAAAAATAAACACTCAAAAAATAGCTACAATTTAAGGTATGTGTTTAGTGACGGCATCAGATTCCTAATTGATGGAGAAAGGTCTGGTGGCAAGAAAAGCTGCTTCCAGGTGGTTGTCAAGTGTTTTCGCCCGACGATTCCATTCTTGGGTGGTTGATTTAGCCCTTGTTCCTGTAACTCGAATCCTTGCCTGATATATCCCATTTTAGCTTTACACCATTGTGAACCTTACGCCTTTTTTACTCACTGATCGAGGTTCTCGGCATTGAAAAATCTTCGTAAACTAAATCACACGTGTATATGTTGACATTTAAGAGATATACAGTCTAGAAAATCAAGAGCAATGGTGATATATATGCGGATTAGACACTAAAAAATAAAAACTCAAAAAATAGCTACAATTTAAGGTATGTGTTTAGTGACGGCATCAGATTCCTAATTGATGGAGAAATGTCTGGTGGCAAGAAAAACTGGCCAGGTGGTTGTCAAGTGTTTTCGCTCGACTATTCCATTCTTAGGTGGTTTGTTTGGCGCTTGTTCTGGTAACTCGAATCCTAGCCCGTTATATCCCATTTAAGTTTTACACCATTGTGAACCTGACGCCATTTTTACTCTCTGATCGCTGTTCTCGGCATAGACAAATCTTCGTAAACTAAATCACACGTGTATATGTTGACATTTTCGAGATATACAGTCAACAAAATCTAGAGCAATGGTGATATATATGTGGATTAGACACCAAAAAATAAACACTCAAAAAATAGCTACAATTTAAGGTATGTTGGCCCTTGTTCATCTAATTCGAATCCTAGCCCGGTATATCCCATTTTAGTTTTACACCATTGTGAACCTTACGCCTTTTTTACTCTCTGATCGAGGTTATCGGCATTGAAAAATCTTCGTAAACTAAATCACACGTGTATATGTTGACATTTAAGAGATATATAGTCAAGAAAATCAAGAGCAATGGTGATATATATGCGGATTAGACACCAAAAAATAAACACTCAAAAAATAGCTACAATTTAATGTATGTGTTTAGTGACGGCATCAGATTCCTAATTAATGGAGAAAGGTCTGGTGGCAAGAAAAACTGGACAGGAGGTTGTCAAGTGTTTTCGCTCGACTATTCCATTCTTGGGTGGTTGGTTTGGCCCTTGTTCCTGTAACTCGAATCCTAGCTTGGTACATCCCAATTTAGTTTTACACCATTGTGAACCTTAAGCCTTTTTTACTCTCTGATCGAAGTTCTCGGCATTAAAAAATCTTCGTAAACTAAATCACACGTGTATATGTTAAAATTTTAGGGATATACATTCAAGAAAATCATGAGCAATGGTGATATGTATGCGGATTAGACACCCAAAAATAAACACTCAAAAAATAGCTACAATTTAAGGTATGTGTTTAGTGACGGCATCGGATTCCTAATTGATCGAGAAAGGTCTGGTGGCAAGAAAAGCTGCTTCCAGAAGGTTGTCAAGTTTTTTCGCTCGACGATTCCATTCTTGGGTGGTCGGTTTGGCCCTTATTCATGTAACTCGAATCCTAGCCCGGTATACCCCATTTTAGTTTTACCCCATTATGAACCTTACGCCTTTTTTACTCTCTGATCAAGGTTCTCGGAATTGAAAAATCTTCGTAAACAAAATCACACGTGTATATGTTAACATTTAAGAGATATACAATCAAGAAAATCAAGAGCAATGGTGATATAAATGCGGATTAGACACCAACAAATAAACCCTCAAAAAATAGCTACAATTTAAGGTATGTGTTTAGTGACGACATCAAATTCCTAATTGTTGGAGAAAGGTCCGGTGGCAAGAAAAGCTGCTTCCAGGAGGTTGTCAAGTGTTTTCGCTCGACGATTCCCTTCTTGGGTGGTTGGTTTGGACCTTGTTCATGTAATTCGAATCCTAGCCCGGTATATCCCATTTTAGTTTTACACCATTGTGAACCTTACGCCTTTTTTACTCTCTGATCGAGGTTATCGGCATTGTAAAATCTTCGTAAACTAAATCAGACGTGTATATGTTGACATTTAAGAGATATACAGTCAAGAAAATCAAGAGCAATGGTGATATATATGCGGATTATACACCAAAAAATAAACACTCAAAAAATAGCTACAATTTAAGGTATGTGTTTAGTGACGGCATCAGATTCCTAATTAATGGAGAAAGGTTTGGTGGCAAGAAAAGCTGGCCAGGAGGTTGTCAAGTGTTTTCTCTCGACTATTCCATTCTTCGGTGGTTGGTTTGGCCCTTGTTCCTGTAACTCGAATCCTAGCCTGGTACATCCCATTTTAGTTTTACACCATTGTGAACCTTAAGCCTTTTTTATTCTCTGATCGAGGTTCTCGATATTAAAAAATCTTCGTAAACTAAATCACACATGTATATGTTAAAATTTTAGAGATATACTTTCAAGAAAATCATGAGCAATGGTGATATATATGCGGATTAGACACCAACAAATAAACGCTCAAAAAATAGCTACAATTTAAGGTATGTGTTTAGTGACGGCATCAGATTCCGAATTGATGGAGAAAGGTCTGGTGGCAAGAAAAGCTGCTTCCAGGAGGTTGTCAAGTGTTTTCGCTCGACGATTCCCTTCTTGGGTGGTTGGTTTGGCCCTTGTTCATGTAATTCGAATCCTAGCCCGGTATATCCCATTTTAGTTTTACACCATTGTGAACCTTACGCCTTTTTTACTCTCTGATCGAGGTTATCGGCATTGAAAAATCTTCGTAAACTAAATCACACGTGTATATGTTGACATTTAAGAGATATACAGTCAAGAAAATCAAGAGCAATTGTGGTATATATGCGGATTAGACACCAAAACATAAACACTCGAAAAATAGCGACAATTTAAGGTATGTGTTTAGTGACGGCAACAGATTCCTAATTAATGGAGAAAGGTCTGTTGGCAAGAAAAGCTGCTTCCAGGAGGTTGTTAAGTGTTTTCGCTCGACGATTCCAATCTTGGGTGGTTGGTTTGGCCCTTATTCCTGTAACTCGAATCCTAGCCTGATATATCCCATTTTAGTTTAACACCATTGTGAACCTTACGCCTTTTTAACTCTCTGATCGAGGTTCTCGGCATTGAAAAATCAACGTAAACTAAATCACACGTGTATATGTTAAAATTTTAGAGATATACATTCAAGAAAATCATGAGCAATGGTGATATATATGCGGATTAGACACCAAAAAAATAAACACTCAAAAAATAGCTACAATTTAAGGTATGTGTTTAGTGACGGGATCGGATTCCTAATTGATCGAGAAAGGTCTGGTGGCAAGAAAAGCTACTTCCAGGAGGTTGTCAAGTTTTTTCGCTCGACGATTCCATTCTTGGGTGGTCGGTTTGGCCCTTATTCATGTAACTCGAATACTAGCCCGGTATACCCCATTTTAGTTTTACACCATTGTGAACCTTACGCCTTTTTTACTATCTGATCAAGGTTCTCGGCATTGAAAAATCTTCGTAAACTAAATCACACGTGTATATGTTGACATTTAAGAGATATACAGTAAAGAAAATCAAGAGCAATGGTGATATATATGCGGATTAGACACCAACAAATAAACCCTCAAAAAATAGCTACAATTTAAGGTATGTGTTTAGTGACGGCATCAGATTCCGAATTGATGGAGAAAGGTCTGGTGGCAAGAAAAGCTGCTTCCAGGAGGTTGTCAAGTGTTTTCACTCGACGATTCCCTTCTTGGGTGGTTGGTTTGACCCTTGTTCATGTAATTCGAATCCTAGCCCGGTATATCCCATTTTAATTTTACACCATTGTGAACCTTACGCCTTTTTAACTCTCTGATCGAGGTTATCGGCATTGAAAAATCTTCGTAAACTAAGTCACACGTGTATATGTTGACATTTAAGAGATATACAGTCAAGAAAATCAAGAGCAATGGTGATATATATGCGGATTAGACACCAAAAAATAAACACTCAAAAAATAGCTACAATTTAAGGTATGTGTTTAGTGACGGCATCAGATTCCTAATCAATGGAGAAAGGTCTGGTGGCAAGAAAAGCTGGCCAGGAGGTTGTCAAGTGTTTTCGCTCGACTATTCCATTCTTGGGTGGTTGGTTTGGCCATTGTTCCTGTAACTCGAATCCTAGCCTGGTACATCCCATTTTAGTTTTACACCATTGTGAACCTTAAGCCTTTTTTACTCTCTGATCGAGGTTCTCGGCATTAAAAAATCTTCGTAAACTAAATCACACGTGTATATGTTAAAATTTTAGCGATATACATTCAAGAAAATCATGAGCAATGGTGATATATATGCGGATTAGACACCAAAAAAATAAACACTCAAAAAATAGCTACAATTTAAGGTATGTGTTTAGTGACGGGATCGGATTCCTAATTGATCGAGAAAGGTCTGGTAGCAAGAAAAGCTACTTCCAGGAGGTTGTCAAGTTTTTTCGCTCGACGATTCCATTCTTGGGTGGTCGGTTTGGACCTTGTTCATGTAATTCGAATCCTAGCCCGGTATATCCCATTTTAGTTTTACACCATTGTGAACCTTACGCCTTTTTTACTCTCTGATCGAGGTTATCGGCATTGTAAAATCTTCGTAAACTAAATCAGACGTGTATATGTTGACATTTAAGAGATATACAGTCAAGAAAATCAAGAGCAATGGTGATATATATGCGGATTAGACACCAAAAAATAAACACTCAAAAAATTGCTACAATTTAAGGTATGTGTTTAGTGACGGCATCAGATTCCTAATTAATGGAGAAAGGTTTGGTGGCAAGAAAAGCTGGCCAGGAGGTTGTCAAGTGTTTTCTCTCGACTATTCCATTCTTCGGTGGTTGGTTTGGCCCTTGTTCCTGTAACTCGAATCCTAGCCTGGTACATCCCATTTTAGTTTTACACCATTGTGAACCTTAAGCCTTTTTTACTCTCTGATCGAGGTTCTCGATATTTAAAAATCTTCGTAAACTAAATCACACATGTATATGTTAAAATTTTAGAGATATACTTTCAAGAAAATCATGAGCAATGGTGATATATATGCGGATTAGACACCAACAAATAAACCCTCAAAAAATAGCTACAATTTAAGGTATGTGTTTAGTGACGGCATCAGATTCCGAATTGATGGAGAAAGGTCTGGTGGCAAGAAAAGCTGCTTCCAGGAGGTTGTCAAGTGTTTTCGCTCGACGATTCCCTTCTTGGGTGGTTGGTTTGGCCCTTGTTCATGTAATTCGAATCCTAGCCCGGTATATCCCATTTTAGTTTTACACCATTGTGAACCTTACGCCTTTTTTACTCTCTGATCGAGGTTATCGGCATTGAAAAATCTTCGTAAACTAAATCACACGTGTATATGTTGACATTTAAGAGATATACAGTCAAGAAAATCAAGAGCAATTGTGGTATATATGCGGATTAGACACCAAAACATAAACACTCAAAAAATAGCGACAATTTAAGGTATGTGTTTAGTGACGGCAACAGATTCCTAATTAATGGAGAAAGGTCTGTTGGCAAGAAAAGCTGCTTCCAGGAGGTTGTTAAGTGTTTTCGCTCGACGATTCCAATCTTGGGTGGTTGGTTTGGCCCTTATTCCTGTAACTCGAATCCTAGCCTGATATATCCCATTTTAGTTTAACACCATTGTGAACCTTACGCCTTTTTAACTCTCTGATCGAGGTTCTCGGCATTGAAAAATCAACGTAAACTAAATCACACGTGTATATGTTAAAATTTTAGAGATATACATTCAAGAAAATCATGAGCAATGGTGATATATATGCGGATTAGACACCAAAAAAATAAACACTCAAAAAATAGCTACAATTTAAGGTATGTGTTTAGTGACGGCATCAGATTCCGAATTGATGGAGAAAGGTCTGGTGGCAAGAAAAGCTGCTTCCAGGAGGTTGTCAAGTGTTTTCACTCGACGATTCCCTTCTTGGGTGGTTGGTTTGACCCTTGTTCATGTAATTCGAATCCTAGCCCGGTATATCCCATTTTAATTTTACACCATTGTGAACCTTACGCCTTTTTTACTCTCTGATCGAGGTTATCGGCATTGAAAAATATTCGTAAACTAAGTCACACGTGTATATGTTGACATTTAAGAGATATACAGTCAAGAAACTCAAGAGCAATGGTGATATATATGCGGATTAGACACCAAAAAATAAACACTCAAAAAATAGCTACAATTTAAGGTATGTGTTTAGTGACGGCATCAGATTCCTAATCAATGGAGAAAGGTCTGGTGGCAAGAAAAGCTGGCCAGGAGGTTGTCAAGTGTTTTCGCTCGACTATTCCATTCTTGGGTGGTTGGTTTGGCCATTGTTCCTGTAACTCGAATCCTAGTCTGGTACATCCCATTTTAGTTTTACACCATTGTGAACCTTAAGCCTTTTTTACTCTCTGATCGAGGTTCTCGGCATTAAAAAATCTTCGTAAACTAAATCACACGTGTATATGTTAAAATTTTAGCGATATACATTCAAGAAAATCATGAGCAATGGTGATATATATGTGGATTAGACACCAAAAAATAAACACTCAAAAAATAGCTACAATTTAAGGTATGTGTTTAGTGACTCCATCAGATTCCTAATTGATCGAGAAAGGTCTGGTGGCAAGAAAAGCTGCTTCCAGGAGGTTGTCAAGTTTTTTCGCTCGACGATTCCATTCTTGGGTGGTCGGTTTGGCCCTTATTCATGTAACTCGAATCCTAGCCCGGTATACCCCATTTTAGTTTTACACCATTGTGAACCTTACGCCTCTTTTACTCTCTAATCAAGGTTCTCGGCATTGAAAAATCTTCGTAAACTAAATCACACGTGTATATGTTGACATTTAAGAGATATACAATCAAGAAAATCAAGAGCAATGGTGATATATATGCGGATTAGACACCAACAAATAAACCCTCAAAAAATAGCTACAATTTAAGGTATGTGTTTAGTGACGGCATCAGATTCCGAATTGATGGAGAAAGGTCTGGTGGCAAGAAAAGCTGCTTCCAGGAGGTTGTCAAGTGTTTTCGCTCGACGATTCCCTTCTTGGGTGGTTGGTTTGGCCCTTGTTCATGTAATTCGAATCCTAGCCCTGTATATCCCATTTTAGTTTTACACCATTGTGAACCTTACGCCTTTTTTACTCTCTAATCGAGGTTATCGGCATTGAAAAATCTTCGTAAACTAAATCACACGTGTATATGTTGACATTTAAGAGATATACAGTCAAGAAAATCATGAGCAATTGTGATATATATGCGGATTAGATACCAAAAAATAACACTCGAAAAATAGCGGCAATTTAAGGTATGTGTTTAGTGACGGCAACAGATTCCTCATTAATGGAGAAAGGTGTGGTGGCAAGAAAAGCTCCTTCCAGGACGTTGTTAAGTGTTTTCGTTCGACGATTCCAATCTTGGGTGGTTGGTTTGGCCCTTATTCCTGTAACTCGAATCCTAGCCTGATATATCCCATTTTAGTTTAACACCATTGTGAACCTTACGCCTTTTTAACTCTCTGATCGAGGTTCTCGGCATTGAAAAATCAACGTAAACTAAATCACACGTGTATATGTTGACATTTAAGAGATATACAATCAAGAAAATCAAGAACAATGGTGATATATATGCGGATTAAACACCAAAAAATAAACACTCAAAAAATAACTACAATTTAAGGTATGTGTTTAGTGACGGCATCAGATTCCTAATTGATGGAGAAAGATCTGGTGGCAAGAAAAGCTGCTTTCCAGGAGGTTGTCAAGTGTTTTCACTCGACGATTTCCTTCTTAGGTGGTTGGTTTGGCCCTTGTTCCTGTAACTCGAATCCTAGCCCGGTATATCCCATTTTAGTTTTACACCATTGTGAACCTTACGCCTTTTTTACTCTTTGATCGAGGTTCTCGGCATTGAAAAATCTTCGTAAACTAAATCACACGTGTATATGTTGACAATTAAGAGATATACAGTCAAGAAAATCCAGAGCAATGGTGATATATATGCGAATTTGACACCAAAAAATAAACACTCAAAAAATATATACAATTTAAGGTATGTGTTTAGTGACGGCATCAGATTACTAATTGATGGAGAAAGGTCTGGTGGCAAGAAAAGCTGCTTCCAGGAGGTTGTCAAGTGTTTTCGCTCGACAATTCCATTCTTGGGTGGTTGGTTTGGCCCTTATTCATGTAATCAAATCCAAGCCAGGTATACCCCATTTTAGTTTTACACCATTGTAAACCTTTGCCTTTTTTACTCTCTGTTCGAGGTTCTCGGCATTGAAAACTCTTCGTAAACTAAATCACACGTGTATATGTTGACATTTAAGAGATATACAGTCAAGAAAATCAAGAGCAATGGTGATATATATGCGGATTAGACACCAACAAATAAACCCTCAAAAAATAGCTACAATTTAAGGTATGTGTTTAGTGACGGCATCAGATTCCGAATTGATGGAGAAAGGTCTGGTGGCAAGAAAAGCTGCTTCCAGGAGGTTGTCAAGTGTTTTGGCTCGACGATTCCCTTCTTGGGTGGTTGGTTTGGCCCTTGTTCATGTAATTCGAATCCTAGCCCTGTATATCCCATTTTAGTTTTACACCATTGTGAACCTTACGCCTTTTTTACTCTCTGATCGAGGTTATCGGCATTGAAAAATCTTCGTAAACTAAATCACACGTGTATATGTTGACATTTAAGAGATATACAGTCAAGAAAATCAAGAGCAATTTTGATATATATGCGGATTAGATACCAAAAAATAACACTCGAAAAATAGCGACAATTTAAGGTATGTGTTTAGTGACGGCAACAGATTCCTCATTAATGGAGAAAGGTGTGGTGGCAAGAAAAGCTCCTTCCAGGAGGTTGTTAAGTGTTTTCGCTCGACGATTCCAATCTTGGGTGGTTGGTTTGGCCCTTATTCCTGTAACTCGAATCCTAGCCTGAAATATCCCATTTTAGTTTAACACCATTGTGAACCTTACGCCTTTTTAACTCTCTGATCGAGGTTCTCGGCATTGAAAAATCAACGTAAACTAAATCACAAGTGTATATGTTGACATTTAAGAGATATACAATCAAGAAAATCAAGAACAATGGTGATATATATGCGGATTAAACACCAAAAAATAAACACTCAAAAAATAGCAACAATTTAAGCTATGTGTTTAGTGACGGCATCAGATTCCTAATTGATGGAGAAAGATCTGGTGGCAAGAAAAGCTGCTTTCCAGGAGGTTGTCAAGTGTTTTCACTCGACGATTTCCTTCTTAGGTGGTTGGTTTGGCCCTTGTTCCTGTAACTCGAATTCTAGCCCGGTATATCCCATTTTAGTTTTACACCATTGTGAACCTTACGCCTTTTTTACTCTTTGATCGAGGTTCTCGGCATTGAAAAATCTTCGTAAACTAAATCACACGTGTATATGTTGACAATTAAGAGATATACAGTCAAGAAAATCCAGAGCAATGGTGATATATATGCGAATTTGACACCAAAAAATAAACACTCAAAAATTATATACAATTTAAGGTATGTGTTTAGTGACGGCATCAGATTACTAATTGATGGAGAAAGGTCTGGTGGCAAGAAAAGCTGCTTCCAGGAGGTTGTCAAGTGTTTTCGCTCGACAATTCCATTCTTGGGTGGTTGGTTTGGCCCTTATTCATGTATTCAAATCCAAGCTAGGTATACCCCATTTTAGTTTTACACCATTGTAAACCTTTGCCTTTTTTACTCTCTGTTCGAGGTTCTCGGCATTGAAAAATCTTCGTAAACTAAATCACACGTGTATATGTTGACATTTAAGAGATATACAGTCAAGAAAATCAAGAGCAATGGAGATATATATGCCGATTAGATACCAAAAAATAAACACTCAAAAAATAGCAACAATTTAAGGTATGTGTTTAGTGACATCAACAGATTCCTCAATAATGGAGAAAGGTGTGGTGGCAAGAAAAGCTGCTTCCAGGAGGTTGTCAAGTGTTTTCGCTCGACGATTCCATTTCTTGGGTGGTTGGTTTAGCCCTTATTCCTGTAACTCAAATCCTATCCCGGTATATCCCATTTTAGTTTAACACCATTGTGAACCTTACGCCTTTTTTACTCTCTGATCGAGGTTCTCGGCATTGACAAATCTACGTAAACTAAATCATACGTGTATATGTTGACATTTAAGAGATATACAATCACGAAAATCAAGAGCAATGGGGATATATATGCGGATTAAACACCAAAAAATAAACACTCAAAAACTAGCTACAATTTAAGGTATTTGTTTAGTGACGACATCAGATTCCTAATTGATGGAGAAAGGTCTGGCGGCAAGAAAAGCTGCTTCCAGGAGTTTGTCAAGTGTTTTCGCTCGACGATTCCATTCTTGGGTGGTTGGTTTGGCCCTTGTGCCTGTAACTCGAATCCTAGCCCGGTATATCCCATTTTTATTTTACACCATTGTGAACCTTAAGCCTTTTTTACTCTCTGATTGAGGTTATCGGCATTGAAAAATCATCGTAAACTAAATCACACGTGTATATGTTGACATATAAGAGATATACAATCAAAAAAATCAAGAGCAATGATGATATATATGTGGATTAGACATCGAAAAAAAACACTTAACAAATGGTTACAATTTAAGGAATGTGTTTACTGACGGCATCAGATTCCTAATTGATGGAGAAAGGTCTGGTGGCTAGAAAAGCTGCTTCTAGGAGGTTGTCAAGTGTTTTCGCTCGACGATTCCATTCTTGGGTGGTTGGTTTGGCCCTTGTTCCTCTAACTCGAATCCTAGCCCGGTATATCCTATTTTAATTTTACACCATTGTGATCCTTACACCTTTTTTACTCTCTGATCGAGTTTCTCGGCATTGAAAATATTCGTAAACTGAATCACACGTGTATAAGTTGAAATTTAAGAGAGATACATTCAAGAAAATCCAGGGCAATGGTGATATATATGCGGATTAGACACCAAAAAAACACTCAACAAATAGCTACAATTTTGTAACACCCCAAAAGGTTAGATGTTGTGACCAAGTCGTTTTATTTTGTTTAGAATATTTTAGCATGATGAATGATGTCTAAAATAATAAATTTTATCTAGTTATGAATTGTTATAAAAAAAAATTATAACATTACGAATGAAAGAAAAACATGACCTAACTAGAGGGACTAGATGTGAATATATGGTAACTAAATTAGAGAAAAAGAAAGTGCAGTAAGAGGTAGGTGTGTGTGGGCGTGTTTTAGAGAGAAGGCGGAAAGGGAAGAACTTCACTTTAATCAAAAGTCTAAAATCTAACAAATTGAAGAGGCAAATCAACACAAATCTTATGCATGAACATTGATTCAGAATCATCTAAGCTTGTCTAACAAGAGGTAAGTCATAATTTGTAAGTTTGTGGAGTTTTGATGTAATGAGAAGATGTGAAGGAGGTTATATCTTATGTGCAAGTATGTATAATGAGAAATTGAATATGGAACCCTCATTAGGAAACATATGTGATTGCTAATATGTATCAAATTGATGGGTTTATGCAATTTATAGAAAATCCCCATGAATCATGAAGTGGGTTTTGAGTTATGATTGTACATGATGAAGTATTAGATAAGACTTATGTTAACAAATTGTCATGATTGTAGATTTAACGATTATCGTTGAAGAAATTTGTGATATTGAGTATAAGTGAAATTTTGTGTAGATAGAAAATGGTATATAATAACATGACAAGTTGTAGATTCTAAACATTTTGATAGATGCACACCAGGTGCTCGATGAAATGCATTAGTTGTTAAATGTGTGAATTATGACGATTATTGATATTGTTTAAAGTTTAGAATGTGAGGAATCTTTGTATGAAATAGAATGGATTATTAGAATTAAAGAATGAATGTGTTGAATGTAGGCGTGAAGGAGGAAAGTTTAAGCGGCCAGAAACTTCAAGCCTCACAAGACGGAGGTACGTTACATGTACGATTAAAGTTCACTTGTAGTAATGTTTATTGATATATATTGTGGTATTCGTAATGCGTTATAGAATGGTTATATTGTAATAAACCCATCACTAATGGGTCAAAGAATAAGAATGTTATGTTTTGTTGGTGCATATTTGTGACAACAGCTTAGATTTGGTCTTTGGATATCTTGTAATTAGTTAAACGATAAACAGTTAGCAGATTTAGCTTTGTATTAGTGGAATAATAGAGTTTGGGCTAAACAAAACCCACATTGGGTCTAGGGGGACGAATTGGGCTTGCCCATGTAGGAAACTCTAGCCCAAGTTGCAAACCTTCTGTTATATAAACAAGATTATGCTTTAGGGTTTAGGTTAACCATCCAAAATCAGAGTTTGTGAGGAATTTCGTGAGAGCATTAGGGCTTGGACGAAATTGAGTGTGTGACGGGTTTTGATTGATAATCAATAGAAACCCGGTTTGATTGTGAATTGCTGATTTCTGTTTCTACTTATTCTGTGATATTCTGATCAAGAGGATTCCGCACTCTTGATTGGATTGACAATTCTGTGAAGATCCATACAACAAAGGGGACCTACAATTGGTATCAGAGCATTAGGCTCTTGAAGGCTCGGTTCAGAATTGTTCTTGGCAGAAACAGGAAGACTTCGAAATTTTTGAAACCTGAAAAAATTAGGGTTTCAAAATTTTTTGTTGATTTGATACAGATTTTCGAATTTTTTGGCTGTTTTGATCTTCTGCTTTGTTTGATTGCTGTATGGCAGGATTTCAGGAAAGATTTGGTTGATTTTGGAAGAATTTTCGGCTGAGAAACTTGAAGATTCGAAGACTGCTCTTCGGGTTCTTCATTAAGTTCATCAAAATTTTTGTCAAAACATTGCTGATTTGCTTGTTCGATTTTGCAGGAAATTTTTACGAAATCTTGGAAAAATCTGCTGAATTCTGAAAAGATTTGATTTGATCTGGCGAAATTGACTGATCTGGGAAATTAACTGACCAGCGTAATCATCGGCGATATTTAGAGATAAAGGTGACATTGGTAACCGTATAATTTTCCTCAGCGAAATTATTACGGTTTTCGGTGAATTTACTGGTCGTCGTAATAGCGAAATAGACCAGCGAAATTGGCAGCGAATTTGACCTTTCAGCGAAGTAGACCAACGAAATTAACTTGAACTGACTAGCAAAATTAAGTTAACTTGACCAGCGAAATTGTCTGAGCGAAATTAATAGCATAATTAATAAGGTGGAATATTTTCTGGCAAGCGTAAGAAAAAATTCACGTTTTCAAAAATAGAAAGTGAACCGTAACTCATCTGAAGAAACCGTCTGCACCGTTGAATTCCTTGCATTTTTAGGACAAAAAAAAACACTCAACAAATGGCTACAATTTAAGGAATGTGTTTAACGACGGCATCAGATTCCTAATTGATGGAGAAAGGTCTGGTGGCAAGAAAAGCTGTTTCTAGGAGGTTGTCAAGTGTTTTCGCTCGACGATTCCATTCTTGGGTGGTTAGTTTGGCCCTTGTTCCTGTAACTCGAATCCTAGCCCAGTATATCCCATTTTAATTTTACACCATTGTGAACCTTACGCCTTTTTTACTCTTTGATCGAGGTTCTCGGCATTGAAAATATTCGTAAACTGAATCACACGTGTATATGTTGACATTTAAGAGAGATACAGTCAAGAAAATCAAGGGCAATGGTGATATATATGCGGATTAGACACCAAAAAAACTCTCAACAAATGGCTACAATTTTGTAACACCCCAAAAAGTTAAATGTTGTGACCAAGTCGTTTTATTTTGTTTAGAATATTTTAGCATGATGAATGATGTCTAAAATAATAAATTTAATCTAGTTATGAATTGTTATAAAAAAAATTTATAACATTATGAATGAAAGAAAAACATGACCTAACTAGAGGGACTAGATGTGAATATATGGTAACTAAATTAGAGAAAAAGAAAGTGCAGTAAGAGGTAGGTGTGTGTGGGCGTGTTTTAGAGAGAAGGAGGAAAGGGAAGAACTTCACTTTAATCAAAAGTCTAAAATCTAACAAATTGAAGAGGCAAATCAACACAAATCTTATGCATGAACATTGATTTAGAATCATCTAAGCTTGTCTAACAAGAGGTAAGTCATAATTTGTAAGTTTGTGGAGTTTTGATGTAATGAGAAGATGTGAAGGAGGTTATATCTTATGTGCAAGTATGTATAATGAGAAATTGAATATGGAACCCTTATTAGGAAACATATGTGATTGCTAATATGTATCAAATAGATGGGTTTGTGTAATTAGATAAGACTTATGTTAACAAATTGTCATGATTGTAGATTTAACGATTATCGTTGAAGAAATTTGTGATATTGAGTATAAGTGAAATTTTGTGTAGATAGAAAATGGTATATAATAACATGACAAGTTGTAGATTCTAAACATTTTGATAGATGAACACCAGGTGCTCGATGAAATGCATTAGTTGTTAAATGTGTGAATTATGACGATTATCGATATTGTTTAAAGTTTAGAATGTGAGGATTCTTTGTATGAACTAGAATAGATTGTTAGAATTAAAAAATGAATGTGTTGAATGTAGGCGTGAAGGAGGAAAGTTTAAGCGGCCAGAAACTTCAAGCCTCACAAGACGGAGGTACGTTACTTGTACGATTAAAGTTCACTTGTAGTAATGTTTATTGATATATATTGTGGTATTCGTAATGCGTTATAGAATGGTTATATTGTAATAAACCCATCACTAATGGGTCAAAGAATAAGAATGTTATGTTTTGTTGGTGCATATTTGTGACAACAGCTTAGATTTGGTATTTGGATATCTTGTAATTAGTTAAACGATAAACCGTTAGCTGGTTTAGCTTTGTATTAGTGGAATAATAGAGTTTGGGCTAAACAAAACCCACATTGGGTCTAGGGGGACGAATTGGGCTTGCCCATGTAGGAAACTCTAGCCCAAGTTGCAAACCTTGTGTTATATAAACAAGATTATGCTTTAGGGTTTACGTTAATCATCCAAAAACAGAGTTTGTGAGGAATTTCGTGAGAGCATTAGGGCTTGGACGAAATTGAGTGTGTGAGGGGTTTAGATTGATTGAAATTCTTGTAATTGATAATCAATAGAAACCCAGTTTGATTGTGAATTGCTGATTTCTGTTTCTACTTATTCTGTGATATTCTGATCAAGAGGATTCCGCACTCTTGATTGGATTGACAATTCTGTGAAGATCCATACAACAAGGGGGACCTACAATTGGTATCAGAGCATTAGGCTCTTGAAGGCTTGGTTCAGAATTGTTCTTGGCAGAAACAGGAAGATTTCGAAATTTTTGAAACCTGAAAAAATTAGGGTTTCGAAATTTTTTGTTGGTTTGATACAGATTTTTGAATTTTTTGGCTGTTTTGATCTTCTGCTTTGTTTGATTGCTGTATTGCAGGATTTCAGGAAAGATTTGGTTGATTTTGGAAGAATTTTCGGCTGAGAAACTTAAAGATTCGAAGACTGTTCTTCGTGTTTTTCATTAAGTTCATCAAAATTTTTGTCAAAACAGTGCTGATTTGCTTGTTCGATTTTGCAGGAAATTGCTACAAAATCTTGGAAAATCTGCTGAATTCTGAAAAGATTTGATTTGATCTGGCGAAATTGACTAATCTGCGAAATTAACTGACCAGCGTAATCATCGGCGAAATTAAATCCAAAGGTGACTTTGGTAACCGTATAATTTTCCTCAGCGAAATTATTACGGTTTTCGGTGAATTTACTGGTCGTTGTAATAGCGAAATAGGCCAGCGAAATTGACCTTTCAGCGAAGTAGACCAGCGAAATTAACTTGAACTGACTAGCAAAATTAAGTTAACTTGACAAGCGAAATTGTCCCAGTGAAATTAATAGCATAATTAATAAGGTGGAATATTTTCTGGCAAGCGTAAGAAAAAAATTCATGTTTTCGAAAATCGAAAGTGAACCGTAACTCATTTGAAGAAACCGTCTGCACCGTTGAATTCCTTGCATTTTTAGGACAAAAAAAAACCACTCAACAAATGCCTAAAATTTAAGGAATGTGTTTATTGACGGCATCAGATTCCTAATTGATGGAGAAAGGTCTGGTGGCAAGAAAAGCTGTTTATAGAAGGTTGTCAAGTGTTTTCGCTCGACGATTCCATTATTGGGTGGTTGGTTTGACCCTTGTTCCTGAAACTCGAATCCTAGCCCGGAAAATCCCATTTTAATTTTACACAATTGTGAACCTCACGCCTTTTTTACTCTCTGATCGAGGTTCTCGGCATTGAAAAATCTTCGTAAACTAAATCACACGTGTATATGTTGACATCTAAGAGATGCACAGTCAAGAAAATCAAGGGCAATGGTGATATATATGCGGATTAGAAGCCCAAAAAAAAAACACTCAACAAATGGCTACAATTTAAGGAATGTGTTTAGTGACGGCATTAGAATACTAATTGATGGAGAAAGGTCTGGTGGCAAGAAAAGCTGCTTCTAGGAGGTTGTCAAGTGTTTTCCCTCGACGATTCCATTATTGGGTGGTTGGTTTGGCCCTTGTTCCTGTAACTCGAATCCTAGCCCGGTATATCCCATTTTAATTTTACATCATTGTGAACTTTACGCCTTTTTTACTCTCTGATCGAGGTTCTCGTCATTGAAAAATCTCCGTCAACTAAATCACACGTGTATATGTTGACATTTAAGTGATATACAGTCTAGAAAATCAAGGGCAATGGTGATATATATGCGGATTAGACACCCAAAATAACACTAAACAAATGGCTACAATTTAAGGAATGTGTTTAGTGACGGCATCAAATTCCTAATTGGTGGAGAAAGGTTTGCTGGTAAGAAAAGCTGCTTCTAGGAGGTTGTCAGGTGTTTTCGCTCGATGATTCCATTCTTGGGTGGTTGGTTTGGCCCTTGTTCCTGTAACTCGAATCCTAGCCCGGTATATCCCATTTTAATTTTACACCATTGTGAACCTTACGCCTTTTTTACTCTCTGATCGAGGTTCTCGGCATTGAAAAATCTTCGTAACCTAAATCACACGTGTATATGTTGACATTTAAGAGATATACAGCCAAGAAAATCAAGGGCAATGGTGACATATATACGGATTAGACACCAAAAGAAAACACTCAACAAATGGCTACAATTTAAGGAATGTGTTTAGTGACGGCATCAGATTCCTAATTAATGGAGAAAGGTATGGTGGCAAGAAAAGCTGCTTCTAGGAGGTTGTCAAGTGTTTTCGCTCGACGATTCCATTCTTGGGTGATTGGTTTGGCCCTTGTTCCTGTAACTCGAATCCTACCCCGGTATATCCCATTTTAATTTTACATCATTGTGAACCTTACACCTTTTTTACTCTCTGATCGAGGTTCTCGTCATTGAAAAATCTTCGTAAACAAAAGCACACGTGTATATATTGACATTTAAGAGATATTCAGTCAAGAAAATCAAGGGAAATGGTGATATATATGCGGATTAGACACACAAAAAAAAAGCACTCAACAAATGGCTACAATTTAAGGAATGTGTTTAGTGACGGCATCAAATTCCTAATTAATGGAGAAAGGTCTGGTGGCAAGAAAAGCTGCTTCTAGGAGGTTGTCAAGTGTTTTCGCTCGACGATTCCATTCTTGGGTGGTTGGTTTGTCCCTTGTTCCGGTAACTCGAATCCAAGCCCGATATATCCTATTTTAATTTTACACCATTGTGAACCTTACGCCTTTTTTAATCTCTGATCGAGGGTCTCAGCATTGAAAAATCTTCGTAAACTAAATCACACGTGTATATGTTGACATTTAAGAGATATATAGTCAAGAAAATCAAGGGCAGTGGTGATATATATGCAGATTAGACACCAAAAAAAAAACACTCAACAAATGGCTACAATTTAAGGAATGTGTTTAGTGACGGCATCAGATTCCTAATTGATGGAGAAAGGTCTGTTGGCAAGAAAAGCTGCTTCTAAGAGGTTGTCAAGTGTTTTCGCTTGACGATTCCATTCTTGGGAGTTTGTTTTGGCCCTTGTTCCTGTAACTCGAATCCTAGCCCGGTATATCCCATTTTAATTTTACACCATTGTGAACCTTACGCCTTTTTTACTCTCTGATCAAGGTTCTCGGCATTGAAAAGTCTTCATAAACTAAATCACACGTGTATATGTTGACATTTAAGAGATATACAGTCAAGAAAATCAAGGGCAATGGTGATATATATGCAGATTAGACACAAAAAAAAAACACTCAACAAATGGCTACAATTTAAGGAATGTGTTTAGTAACGACATTAGATTCCTAATTGATGGAGAAAGGTCTGATGGCAAGAAAAGCTACTTCTAGGAGGTTGACAAGTGTTTTCGCTTGACGATTCCATTCTTGGGTGGTTGGTTTGACCCTTGTTCCTGTAACTCGAATCCTAGCCCGCTAAATCCCGTTTTAATTTTACACCATTGTGAACCTTACGCATTTTTTACTCTCTGATCGAGGTTCTCAGCATTGAAAAATCTTCGTAAACTCAATCACACGTGTATATGTTGACATCTAAGAGATGCACAGTCAAGAAAATCAAGGGCAATGGTGATATATATGCGGATTAGAAGCCCAAAAAAAAACACTCAACAAATGGCTACAATTTAGGGAATGTGTTTAGTGACAGCATTAGATTCTCTGGTGGCAAGAAAAGCTGCTTCTAGGAGGTTGACAAGTGTTTTCCCTCGACGATTCCATTATTGGGTGGTTGGTTTTGCCCTTGTTCCTGTAACTCGAATCCTAGCCCGGTATATCCCATTTTTATTTTACACAATTGTGAACCTTACGCCTTTTTTACTCTCTGATCGAGGTTCTCGGCATTGAAAAATCTTCGTAAACTAAATCACACGTGTATATGTTGACATTTAAGAGATATGCAGTCAAGAAAATCAAGGGTAATGGTGATATATATGCGGATTAGACACCAAAAAAAACACTCAACAAATGGCTACAATTTAAGGAATGTGTTTAGTGACGGCATCAGATTCCTAATTGATGGAGAAAGGTCTGGTGGCAAGAAAAGCTGCTTCTAGAAGGTTGTCAAGTGTTTTCGCTCGACGATTCCATTCTTGGGTGGTTGGTTTGGTCCTTGTTCCTGTAACTCGAATCCTAGCACGTTATATCCCATTTAAATTTTACATCATTGTGAAACTTACGCCTTTTTTACTCTCTGATCGAGGTTCTCGTCATTGAAAAATCTTCGTAAACTAAATCACACATGTATATTTTGACATTTAAGTGATATACAGTCTAGAAAATCATGGGCAATGGTGATATATATGCGGATTAGACACCCAAAAAAAAAACACTGAGCAAATGGCTACAATTTAAGGAATGTGTTTAGTGACGGCATCAGATTCCTAATTGATGGAGAAAGGTTTGGTGGTAAGAAAAGCTGCTTCTAAGAGGTTGTCAGGTGTTTTCGCTCGATGATTCCATTCTTGGGTGGTTGGTTTGGCCCTTGTTCCTGTAACTCGAATCCTATCCCGGTATATCCCATTTTAATTTTACACCATTGTGAACCTTACGCCTTTTTTACTCTCTGATCGAGGTTCTCGTCATTGAAAAATCTTGGTAAACAAAAGCACGCGTGTATATGTTGACATTTAAGAGATATACAGTCAAGAAAATCAAGGGCAATGGTGATATATATGCGGATTAGACACCCAAAAAAAACACTCAACAAATGGCTACAATTTAAGGAATGTGTTTAGTGACGGCATCAGATTCCTAATTAATGGAGAAAGGTCTGGTGGCAAGAAAAGCTGCTTCTAAGAGGTTGTCAAGTGTTTTCGCTCGACGATTCCATTCATGGGTGGTTGGTTTGTCCCTTGTTCCTGTAACTCGAATCCAAGCCATGGCTACAATTTAAGGAATGTGTTTAGTGACGGCATCAGATTCCTAATTAATGGAGAAAGGTCTGGTGGCAAGAAAAGCTGCTTCTAAGAGGTTGTCAAGTGTTTTCGCTCGACGATTCCATTCATGGGTGGTTGGTTTGTCCCTTGTTCCTGTAACTCGAATCCAAGCCCGGTATATCCCATTTTAATTTTACACCATTTTGAACCTTACGCCTTTTTTAATCTCTGATCGAGGGTCTCAGCATTGAAAAATCTTCGTAAACTAAATCACACGTGTATATGTTGACATTTAAGAGATATATAGTCAAGAAAATCAAGGGAAATAGTGATATATATTTAGATTAGACACAAAAAAAACCCTCAACAAATGGCTACAATTTAAGGAATGTGTTAATGACGGTATCAGATTCCTAATTGATGGAGAAAGGTCTGGTGGCAAGAAAAGCTGCTTCTAGGAGGTTGTCAAGTGTTTTCGCTCGACGATTCCATTCTTGGGTGGTTGGTTTGGCCCTTGTTCCTGTAACTCGAATCCTAGCACGGTATAACCCATTTTAATTTTACACCATTGTGAACCTCACGCCTTTTTTACTCTCTGATCGAGGTTCTCAGCATTGAAAAATCTTCGTAAACAAAATCACACGTGTATATGTTGACATTTAAGAGGTATACAGTTAAGAAAATCAAGGGCAATGTGATATATATGCGGATTCGACACAAAAAAACACTCAATAAATAGCTACAATTTAAGGAATGTGTTTAGTAACGGCATCAGATTCCTAATTGATGTAGAAATGTCTGGTGGCAAGAAAAGCTGCTTCTAGGAGGTTGTCAAGTGTTTTCGCTCGACGATTCCATTCTTGGGTGGTTGGTTTGGCCCTAGTTCTTGTAACTCGAATCCTAGCCCGGTATATCCCATTTTAATTTTACAACATTGTGAACCTTACGCCTTTTTTACTCTCTGATCGAGGTTCTCGGTATTGAAAAATCTTTATAAACTAAATCACACATGTATATGTTGACATTTAAGAGGTATACAATTAAGAAAATCAAGGGCAATGGTGATATATATGCGGATTCGACACAAAAAAAAAACACTTAACTAATGGCTACATTTTAAGGAATGTGTTTAGTGACGGCATCAGATTCCTAATTGATGGAGAAAGGTCTAGTGGCAAGAAAAGCTGCTTCTAGGAGGTTGTCAAGTGTTTTCGCTCGACGATTCCATTCTTGGGTGGTTGGTTTGGCCCTTGTTCCTGTAACTCGAATCCTAGCCCGGTATATCCCATTTTAATTTTACACCATTGTGAATCTTACTCCTTTTTTAATCTCTGATTGAAGTTCTCGGCATTGAAAAATCTTCGTAAACTAAATCACACGTGTATATCCTGACATTTAAGAGATATGCAGTCAAGAAAATCAAGGGTAATGGTGATATATATGCGAATTAGACAGACAAAAAAAACACTCAACAAATGGCTACAATTTAAGGAATGTGTTTAGTGACGGCATCAGATTGCTAATTGATGGAGAAAGGTCTGGTAGCAAGAAAAGCTGCTTCTGGGAGGTTGTCAAGTGTTCTCGCTCGATGATTCCATTCGTGGGTGGTTGGTTTAGCCCTTGTTCCTGTAACTCGAATCCTAGCCAGGTATATCCCATTTTAATTTTACACCATTGTGAACCTTACGCCTTTTTTACTCTCTGATCGAGGTTCTCGGCATTGAAAAATCTTCGTAAACTAAATCACACGTGAATATTTTGACATTTAAGATATATACAGTCAAGAAAATCAAGGGCAATGGTGATATATATGTGGATTAGACACCAAAAAAAAGAACTCAACAAATGGCTACAATTTAAGGAATGTGTTTAGTGACGGAATCAGATTCCTAATTAATGGAGAAAGGTCTGGTGCCAAGAAAAGCTGCTTCTAGGAGGTTGTCAAGTGTTTTCGCTCGACGATTCCATTCTTGGGTGATTGGTTTGGCCCTTGTTACTGTAACTCGAATCCTAGCCTGGTATATCCCATTTTAATTTTGCACCATTGTGAACTTTACGCCTTTTTTACTCTCTGATCGAGGTTCTCGGCATTGAAAAATCTTCGTAAACTAAATCACACTTGTATATGTTGACATTTAAGAGATATACAGTAAAGAAAATCAAGGGAAGTGGTGATATATATGCGTATTAGACACCAAAAAAAAAACTCAACAAATGGCTACAATTTAAGGAATGTGATTAGTGACGGCATCAGATTCCTAATTGATGGAGAAAGGTCCGGTGGCAAGAAAAGCTGCTTCTAGGAGGTTGTCAAGTGTTTTCGCTTCACGATTCCATTCTTGGGCGGTTGGTTTGGCCCTTGTTCCTGTAACTCGAATCATAGCCTTGTATACCACATTTTAATTTTACACCATTGTGAACCTTACGCCTTTTTATTCTCTGATCGAGGTTCTCGCCATTGAAAAATCTTCGTAAACTAAATCACACGTGAATATGTTGACATTTAAGATATATACAGTCAAGAAAATCAAGGGCAATGGTGATATATATGTGGATTAGACACCAAAAAAAAAAGAACTCAACAAATGGCTACAATTTAAAGAATGTGTTTAGTGACGGAATCAGATTCCTAATTAATGGAGAAAGGTCTGGTGCCAAGAAAAGCTGCTTCTAGGAGGTTGTCGAGTGTTTTCGCTCGACGATTCCATTCTTGGGTGATTGGTTTGGCCCTTGTTACTGTAACTCGAATCCTAGCCTGTTATATCCCATTTTAATTTTGTACCATTGTGAATTTTACGCCTTTTTTACTCTCTGATCTAGGTTATCGGCATTGAAAAATCTTCGTAAACTAAATCACACCTGTATATGTTGACATTTAAGAGATATACAGTAAAGAAAATCAAGGGAAGTGGTGATATATATGCGTATTAGACACCAAAAAAAAAACTCAACAAATGGCTACAATTTAAGGAATGTGATTAGTGACGGCATCAGATTCCTAATTGATGGAGAAAGGTCCGGTGGCAAGAAAAGCTGCTTCTAGGAAGTTGTCAAGTGTTTTCGCTTCACGATTCCATTCTTGGGCGATTGGTTTGGCCCTTGTTCCTGTAACTCGAATCATAGCCTGGTATACCACATTTTAATTTTACACCATTGTGAACCTTACGCCTTTTTTAGTCTCTGATCGAAGTTCTCGGCATTGAAAAATCTTCGTAAACTATATCACACATGTATATGTTGACATTTAAGAGATATGCAGTCAAGAAAATCAAGGGCAATGGTGATACATATGCGGATTAGAAACAAAAAAAAACACTCAACAAATGGCTACAATTTAAGGAATGTGTTTAGTGACGGCATCAGAATGCTAATTGATGGAGAAAGGTCTGGTGGCAAAAAAAGCTGCTTCTAGAAGGTTGTCAAGTGTTTTCGCTCGACGATTCCTTTCTTGGGTGGTTGGTTTGGCCCTTGTTCCTGTAACTCGAATCCTAGCCGGTATATCCCATTTTAATTTTACACCATTGTGAACCTTACGCCTTTTTCACTCTCTGATCCAAGTTCTCGGCATTGAAAAATCTTCGTAAACTAAATCACACGTGTATGTGTTGACATTTAAGAGATATACAGTCAAGAAAATCAAGGGCAATGGTGATATATATGCGTATTAGACACCAAGAAAAACACACACACAACAAATGGCTACAATTTAAGGAATATGTTTAGTGACGGCATCAGATTCATAATTGATGGAGAAAGGTCTGGTGGCAAGAAAAGCTGCTTCTAGGAGGTTGTCAAGTGTTTTCGCTCGACGATTCGATTCTTGGGTGGTTGGTTTGTCCCTTGTTCCTGTAACTCGAATACTAGCCCGGTGTATCCCATTTTAATTTTACACCAATGTGAACCTTACGCCTTTTTTACTCTCTGAAGGAGGTTCTGGGCATTGAAAAACCTTTGTAAACTAAATCACACGTGTATATGTTGACATTTAAGAGATATACAGTTAAGAAAATCAAGGGCAATGGTGATGTATATGCGGATTAGACACAAAAAAAAACACTCAACAAATGGCTACAATTTAAGGAATGTGTTTAGTGACGGCATCAGATTCCTAATTGATGGAGAAAGGTCTGGTGGCAAGAAAAGCTGCTTCTAGGAGGTTGTCAAGTGTTTTCGCTCGACGATTCCATTCTTGGGTGGTTGGTTTGGCCTTTGTTCCTGTAACTCGAATCCTAATCCGGTATAACCCATTTTAATTTTACACCATTGTGAACGCTACGCCGTTTTTACTCTCTGATTGAGGTTCTCGGCATTGAAAAATCTTCGTAAACTAAATCACACGTGTATATGTTGACATTTAAGAGATATACATTCAAGAAAATCAAGGGCAACGGTGGTATATATGCCGATTAGACACCAAAAAAAACACTTAACAAATGGCTACAATTTAAGGAATGTGTTTAGTGACGGCATCAGATTGCTAATTGATGGAGAAAGGTCTGCTGGCAAGAAAAGCTGCTTCTGGGAGGTTGTCAAGTGTTTTCGCTTGAAGATTCCATTCGTGGGTGGTTGGTTTAGCCCTTGTTCCTGTAACTTGAATCCTAGCCAGGTATATCCCATTTTAATTTTACACCATTGTGAACCTTACGCCTTTTTTACTCTCTGATCGAGGTTCTCGGCATTGAAAAATCTTCATAAACTAAATCACACGTGAATATGTTGACATTTAAGATATATACAGTCAAGAAAATCAAGGGCAATGGTGATATATATGTGGATTAGACACCAAAAAAAAAGAACTCAACAAATGGCTACAATTTAAGGAATGTGTTTAGTGACGGAATCAGACTCCTAATTAATGGAGAAAGGTTTGGTGCCAAGAAAAGCTGCTTCTAGGAGGTTGTCAAGTGTTTCCGCTCGACGATTCCATTCTTGGGTGGTTGCTTGGCCCTTGTTACTGTAACTTGAATCCTAGCCTGGTATATCCCATTTTAATTTTGCACCATTGTGAACTTTACGCCTTTTTTACTCTCTGATCGAGGTTCTCGGCATTGAAAAATCTTCGTAAACTAAATCACACATGTATATGTTGACATTTAAGAGATATACAGTCAAGAAAATCAAGGGCAATGGTGATATATATGTGGATTAGACACCAAAAAAAACACTCACCAAATGGCTACAATTTAAGGAATGTGTTTAGCGACGGCATCAGATTCCTAATTGATGGAGAAAGGTCTGGTGGCAAGAAAAGCTGCTTCTAGGAGGTTGTCAAGTGTTTTCGCTCGACGATTCCATTCTTGGGTGGTTGGTTTGGCCCTTGTTCCTGTAACTCGAATCCTAGCCCGGTATATCCCATTTTAATTTTACACCATTGTGAACCTTACGCCTTTTTTACTCTCTGCTCGAGGTTCTCGGTATTGAAAAATCTTCGTAAACTACATCACACATGTATATGTTGACATTTAAGGGATATACAGTTAAGAAAATCAAGGGTAATGGTGATATATATGCGGATTCGACACCAAAAAAAACACTCAACAAATGGCTACAATTTAAGGAATGTGTTTAGTGACGGAATCAGATTCCTAATTGTTGGAGAAAGGTCTGGTGGCAAGAAAAGCTGCTTCTAGGAGGTTGTCAAGTGTTTTCGCTTGACGATTCCATTTTTGGGTGGTTGGTTTGGCCCTTGTTACTGTAACACGAATCCTAGCCCGGTGTATCCCATTTTAATTTTACACCATTGTGAACCTTACGCCATTTTTAATCTCTGATCGAGGTTCTCGGCATTGAAATATCTTCGTAAACTAAATCACACGTGTATATGTTGACATTTAAGAGATATACTGTTAAGAAAATTAAGGGAAATGGTGATATATATGCGGATTAGACACCAAAAAAAAACTCAACAAATGGCTACAATTAAAAGAATGTGTTTAGTGACGGCATCAGATTCCTAATTGATGGAGAAAGGTCCGGTGGCAAGAAAAGCTGCTTCTAGGAGGTTGTCAAGTGTTTTCGCTCGACGATTCCATTCTTGAGTGGTTGGTTTTGCCCTTGTTCCAGTAACTCGAATCATAGCCCGGTATATCCCATTTTAATTTTACACCATTGTGAACCTTAGGCCTTTTTTACTCTCTGGTCGAGGTTCTCGGCATTGAAAAATCTTCGTAAACTAAATCACACGTGTATATGTTGACATTTAAGAGATATACGGTCAAGAAAATCAAGGGAAATGGTGACATATATGTGTATTAGACACCAAAAAAAAACACTCAACAAATGGCTACAATTTAAGGAATGTGTTTAGCGACGGCATCAGATTCCTAATTGATGGAGAAAGGTTTGTGGGCAAGAAAAGCTGCATCTAGGAAGTTGTCAAGTGTTTTCGTTCGAAGATTCCATTCTTGGGTGGTTGGTTTGGCCCTTTTTCCTGTAACTTGAATCCTAGACCGGTATATCCCATTTTAAATTTACACCATTGTGAACCTTATGCCTCTTTTACTCTCTAATCGAGGTTCTCGGCATTGAAAAATCTTCGTCAACTAAATCACACGTGTATATGTTGACATTTAAGAGATATACAGTCAAGAAAATCAAGGGCAATGGTGATATATATATATATGCGGATTAGACTCCAAAAAAAAACACTCAACAAATGGCTACAATTTAAGGAATGTGTTTAGTGACGGCATCAGATTCCTAGTTGATGGAGAAAGGTCTCGTGGCAAGAAAAGCTGCTTCTAGGAGGTTGTCAAGTGTTTTCGCTCGACGGTTCCATTCTTGGGTGGTTGGTTTGGCCCTTGTTCCTGTAACTCGAATCCTTGCACGGTATATCCCATTTTAATTTTACACCATTGTGAACCTTACGCGTTTTTTACTCTCTAATCGAGGATCTCGGCATTGATAAATCTTCGTAAACTAAATCACACGTGTATATGTTGACATTTAAGAGATATACAGTCAAGAAAATCAAGGGCAATGGTAATATATATGCGGATTAGACATAAAAAAAAACACTCAACAAATGGCTACAATTTAAGGAATGTGTTTAGTGACGGCATCAGATTCCTAATTGATGGAGAAAGGTCTAGTGGCAAGAAAAGCTGCTTCTAGGAGGTTGTCAAGGGTTTTCGCTCGACGATTCCATTCTTGGGTGGTTGTTTTGGCCCTTGTTCCTGTAACTCGAATCCTAGCTCGGTATATCCCATTTTAATTTTACACCATTGTGAAGCTTACGCCGTTTTTAATCTCTAATCGAAGTTCTCGGCATTGAAAAATATTCGTAACCTAAATCACACGTGTATATGTTGACATTTAAGAAATATACAGTCAAGAAAATCAAGGGCAATGGTGATATATATGCGGATTAGACACAAAAAAAAAACACTCAACAAATGGCTACAGTATAAGGAATGTGTTTAGCGATGGCATCAGATTCCTAATTGATGGAGAAATGTCTAGTGGCAAGAAAAGCTGCTTCTAGGAGGTTGTCAAGTGTTTTCGCTTGACAATTCCATTCTTGGGTGCTTGGTTTGGCCCTTGTTCCTGTAACTCGAATCCTAGCCCGGTATATCCCATTTTAATTTTACACCATTGTGAACCCTACACCTTTTTTAGTCTCTGATCTAGGTTCTCGGCATTGAAAAATCTTCGTAAACTAAATTACACGTGTATATGTTGACATTTAAGAGATATACAGTCAAGAAAATCAAGGGAAGTGGTGATATATATGCGGATTAGACACCAAAAAAAAACTCAACAAATGGCTACAATTTAAGGAATGTGTTTAGTGAAGCCATCAGATTCCTAATTGATGGAGAATGGTCCGGTGGCAAGAAAAGCTGCTTCTAGGAGGTTGTCAAGTGTTTTCGCTTCACGATTCCATTCTTGGTTGGTTGGTTTGGCCCTTGTTCCTGTAACTCGAATCATAGCCCGGTATATCCCATTTTATTTTTACACCATTGTGAACCTTAGGCCTTTTTTACTCTCTGATCGAGGTTCTTGGCATTGAAAAATCTTCGTAAACTAAATCACACGTGTATATGTTGACATTTAAGAGATATACAGTCAAGAAAATCAAGGGCAATTGTGATATATATGTGGATTAGACACCAAAAAAAACACTTAACAAATGGCTACAATTTAAGGAATGTGTTTAGCGACGACATCAGATTCCTATTTGATGGAGAAAGGTGCGTTGGCAAGAAAAGCTGCTTCTAGGAGGTTGTCAAGTGTTTTCGTTTGACGATTCCATTCTTGGGTGGTTGGTTTGGCCCTTTTTCTTGTAACTCGAATCCTAGCCCGATATATTCCATTTTAATTTTACACCATTGTGAACCTTACGCCACTTTTACTCTCTGATCGAGGTTCTCGGCAATGAAAAATCTTAATAAACTAATTCACACGTGTATATGTTGACATTTAAGAGATATACAATCAAGAAAATCAAGGGCAATGGTGATATATATATGCGGATTAGACACACAAAAAAAAAAACACTCAACATATGGCTACAATTTAAGGAATGTGTTTAGTAACTGCATCAGATTCCTAATTGATGGAGAAGGGTGTCGTGGCAAGAAAAGCTGCTTCTAGGAGGTTGTCAAGTGTTTTCGCTCGACGATTCCATTCTTGGGTGGTTGGTTTGGCCCTTGTTCCTGTAACTTGAATCCTACCCCGGTATATCCCATTTTAATTTTACACCATTGTGAACCTTACGCCTTTTTTACTCTCTAATCGTGGTTCTCGGCATTGAAAAATCTTCGTAAACTAAATCACACGTTTATATGTTGACATTTAAGAGAAATATAGTCAAGAAAATGAAGGGCACTAGTGATATATATGCGGATTAGACACCAAAAAAAACACTCAACAAATGAGTACAATTTAAGGAATGTGTTTAGTGACGGCATCAGGTTCCTAATTGATGGAGAAAGGTCTGGTGGCAAGAAAAGCTGCTTCTAGGAGGTTGTCAAATGTTTTCGCTCGACGATTCCATTCTTGGATGGTTGGTTTGGCCCTTGTTCCTGTAACTCGAATCCTAGCCCGATATATCCCATTTTAATTTTACACCATTGTGAACCTTACGCCTTTTTTACTCTCTGATCGAGGTTCTCGGCATTGAAAAATCTTCGTAAACTAAGTCACACGTGTATATGTTAACATTTAAGAGATATAGAGTCAAGAAAATCAAGGGTAATGGTGATATATATGCGGATTAGACACTAAAAAAAAACTCAACAAATGGCTACAATTTCAGGAATGTGTTTAGTGAGGGCATCAGATTCCTAATTGATGGAGAAAGGTCTGGGGGCAAGAAAAGTTGCTTCTAGGAGGTTGTCAATGTTTTCGCTCGAGGATTCCATTCTTGGGTGGTTGGTTTGACCCTTGTTCCTGTAACTCGAATCCTAGCCCGGTATATCCCATTTTAATTTTACACCATTGTGAACCTTACGCCTTTTTTACTCTCTCATCGAGGTTCTCGGCATTGAAAAATTTTCGTAAACTAAATCACACGTGTATATGTTAACATTTAAGAGATATACAGTATAGAAAATCAAGGGCAATGGTGATATATATGCGGATTAGACACCAAAAAAAAAGAACTCAACAAATGGCTACAATTTAAGGAATGTGTTTAGTGACGGAATCAGATTCCTAATGAATGGAGAAAGGTCTGGTGCCAAGAAAAGCTGCTTCTAGGAGGTTGTCAAGTGTTTTCGCTCGACGATTCCATTCTTGGGTGGTTGGTTTGGCCCTTGTTCCTGTAACTCGAATTCTAGCCCGGTATATTCCATTTTAATTTTACACCATTGTGAACCTTACGCCTTTTTTACTCTCTGATCGAGGTTCTCGGCATTGAAAAATCTTCGTAAACTAAGTCACACGTGTATATGTTGACATTTAAGAGATATAGAGTCAAGAAAATCAAGGCAATGGTGATATATATGCGGATTAGACACCAAAAAAACTCAACAAATGGCTACAATTTCAGGAATGTGTTTAGTGACGGCATCAAATTCCTAATTGATGGAGAAAGGTCTTGGGGCAAGAAAAGCTGCTTCTAGGAGGTTGTCAATTGTTCTCGCTTGACGATTCCATTCTTGGGTGGTTGGTTTGACCCTTGTTCCTGTAACTCGAATCCTAGCCCGGTATATCCCATTTTAATTTTACACCATTGTGAACCTTACGCCTTTTTTACTCTCTCATCGAGGTTCTCGGCATTGAAAAATCTTCGTAAACTAAATCACATGTGTATATGTTGACATTTAAGAGATATACAGTATAGAAAATCAAGGGCAATGGTGATATATATGCGGATAAGACACCAATAAAAAAGAACTCAACAAATTGCTACAATTTAAGGAATGTGTTTAGTGACGGAATCAGATTCCTAATGAATGGAGAAAGGTCTGGTGCCAAGAAAAGCTGCTTCTAGGAGGTTGTCAAGTGTTTTTGCTCGACGATTCCATTCTTGGTTGGTTGGTTTGGCCCTTTTTCCTGTAACTCGAATCCTATCCTGATATATCCCATTTTAATTTTACACCATTGTGAACCTTACGCCTTTTTTACTCTCCGATCGAGGTTCTCGGCATTGAAAAATCTTCGTAAACTAAATCACACGTGTATATGTTGACAATTAAGAGATATACAGTCAAGAAAATCAAGGGCAGTGGTGATATATATGCGGATTAGACACCAAAAAAAACTCAACAAATGGCTACAATTTAAGGAATGTGTTTAGTGACGGCATCAGATTCCTAATTGATGGAGAATGGTCCAGTGGCAAGAAAAGCTGCTTCTATGAGGTTGTTAAGTGTTTTCGCTTCACGATTCCATTCTTGGGTGGTTGGTTTTGGCCCTTGTTCCTGTAACTCGAATCATAGCCCGGTATATCCCATTTTAATTTTACACCATTGTGAACCTTAGGCCTTTTTTACTCTCTGATCGAGGTTCTCGGCATTGAAAAATCTTCGTAAACTAAATCACACGTGTATATGTTGACATTTAAGAGATATACAGTCAAGAAAATCATGGGCAATGGTGATATATATATGTGGATTAGACACCAAAAGAAAAACACTCAACAAATGGCTACAATTTAAGGAATGTGTTTAGCGACGGCATCAGATTCCTAATTGATGGAGAAAGGTGCGTGGGCAGGAAAAGCTGCTTCTAGGAGGTTGTCAAGTGTTTTTGTTTGACGATTCCATTCTTGGGTGGTTGGTTTGGCCCATTTTCCTGTAACTCGAATCCTAGCCCGGTATATTCCATTTTAATGTTACACCATTGTGAACCTTACGCCTCTTTTACTCTCTGATCGAGGTTCTCGGCATTTAAAAATCTTCATAAACTAAATAACACGTGTATACGTTGACATTTAAGGGATATACAGTCAAGAAAATTAAGGGCAATGGTGATATATATATGCGGATTAGACACACAAAAAAACACTCAACAAATGGCTGCAATTTAAGGAATGTGATTAGTGACTGCATCAGATTCCTAATTGATGGAGAAGGGTCTCATGGCAAGAAAAGCTGCTTCAAGGAGGTTGTCAAGTGTTTTCGCTCGACGATTCCATTCTTGGGTGGTTGGTTTGGCCCTTGTTCCTGTAACTCGAATCCTAACCCGGTATATCCCATTTTAATTTTACACCATTGTGAACCTTACGCCTTTTTTACTCTCTGATCGAGGTTCTCGGCATTGAAAAATCTTCGTAAACTAAGTCACACGTGTATATGTTGACATTTAAGAGATATAGAGTCAAGAAAATCAAGGGCAATGGTGATATATATGCGGATTAGACACCAAAAAAAAACTCAACAAATGGCTACAATTTCAGGAATATGTTTAGTGACGGCATTAGATTCCTAATTGATGGAGAAAGGTCTTGGGGCAAGAAAAGCTGCTTCTAGGAGGTTGTCAATTGTTTTCGCTCGACGATTCCATTCTTGGGTGGTTGGGTTGACCCTTGTTCCTGTAAATCGAATCCTAGCCCGGTATATCCCATTTTAATTTTACACCATTGTGAACCTTACGCCTTTTTTACTCTCTCATCGAGGTTCTCGGCATTGAAAAATCATTGTAAACTAAATCACACGTGTATATGTTGACATTTAAGAGATATACAGTCAAGAAAATCAAGGGCAGTGGTGATATATATGCGGATTAGACACCAAAACAAACTCAACAAATGGCTACAATTTAAGGAATGTGTTTAGTGACGGCATCAGATTCCTAATTGATGGAGAATGGTCCAGTGGCAAGAAAAGCTTCTTCTAGGAGGTTGTCAAGTGTTTTCGCTTCACGATTCCATTCTTGGGTGTTTGGTTTGGCCCTTGTTACTGTAACTCGAATCATAGCCCAGTATATCCCATTATAATTTTACACCATTGTGAACCTTAGGCCTTTTTTACTCTCTGATCGAGGTTCTCGGCATTGAAAAATCTTCGTAAACTAAATCACACGTGTATATGTTGACATTTAAGAGATATACAGTCATGAAAATTAAGGGCAATGGTGATATATATGTGGATTAGACACCAAAAAAAACACTCAACAAATGGCTACAATTTAAGGAATGTGTTTAGCGACGGCATCAGATTCCTAATTGATGGAGAAAGGTGCGTGGGCAAGAAAAGCAGCTTCTAGGAGGTTGTCAAGTATTTTCATTTGACGATTCCATTCTTGGGTGGTTGGTTTGGCCCTTTTTACTGTAACTCGAATCCTAGCCCGATATATTCCATTTTAATTTTACACCATTGTGAACCTTACGCCTCCTTTACTCTCTGATCGAGGTTCTCGGCATTGAAAAATCTTCATAAACTAAATCACACGTGTATATGTTGACATTTTAGAGATATACAGTCAAGAAGATCAAGGGCAGTGGTGATATATATGCGGATTAGACACCAAAAAAAACTCAACAAATGGCTACAATTTAAGGAATGTGTTTAGTGATGGCATCAGATTCCTAATTGATGGAGAATGGTCCAGTGGCAAGAAAAGCTGCTTCTATGAGGTTGTCAAGTGTTTTCGCTTCACGATTCCATTCTTGGGTGGTTGGTTTTGGCCCATGTTCCTGTAACTCGAATCATAGCCCGGTATATCCCGTTTTAATTTTACACCATTGTGAACCTTAGGCCTTTTTTACTCTCTGATCGATGTTCTCGGCATTGAAAAATCTTTGTAAACTAAATCACACGTGTATATGTTGACATTTAAGAGATATACAGTCAAGAAAATCATGAGCAATGGTGATATATATATGTGGATTAGACACCAAAAGAAAAACCCTCAACAAATGGCTACAATTTAAGGAATGTGTTTAGCGACGGCATCAGATTCCTAATTGATGGAGAAAGGTGCGTGGGCAGGAAAAGCTGCTTCTAGGAGGTTGTCAAGTGTTTTCGTTTGACGATTCCATTCTTGGGTGGTTGGTTTGGCCCATTTTCCTGTAACTCGAATCCTAGCCCGGTATATTCCATTTTAATGTTACACCATTGTGAACCTTACGCCTCTTTTACTCTCTGATCGAGGTTCTCGGCATTTAAAAATCTTCATAAACTAAATAACACGTGTATACGTTGACATTTAAGAGATATACAGTCAAGAAAATTAAGGGCAATGGTGATATATATATATGCGGATTTGACACACAAAAAAAACACTCAACAAATGGCTGCAATTTAAGGAATGTGATTAGTGACTGCATCAGATTCCTAATTGATGGAGAAGGGTCTCATGGCAAGAAAAGCTGCTTCAAGGTGGTTGTCAAGTGTTTTCGCTCGACGATTCCATTCTTGGGTGGTTGGTTTGGCCCTTGTTCCTGTAACTCGAATCCTAACCCGGTATATCCCATTTTAATTTTACACCATTGTGAACCTTACGCCTTTTTTACTCTCTGATCGAGGTTCTCGGCATTGAAAAATCTTCGTAAACTAAGTCACACGTGTATATGTTGACATTTAAGAGATATTGAGTCAAGAAAATCAAGGGCAATGGTGATATATATGCGGATTAGACACCAAAAAAAACTCAACAAATGGCTACAATTTCAGGAATATGTTTGGTGACGGCATTAGATTCCTAATTGATGGAGAAAGGTCTTGGGGCAAGAAAAGCTGCTTCTAGGAGGTGTTAATTGTTTTCGCTCGATGATTCCATTCTTGGGTGGTTGGGTTGACCCTTGTTCCTGTAAATCGAATCCTAGCCCGGTATATCCCATTTTAATTTTACACCATTGTGAACCTTACGCCTTTTTTACTCTCTGATCGAGGTTCTCGGCATTGAAAAATCTTTGTAAACTAAATCACACGTGTATATGTTGACATTTAAGAGATATACAGTCAAGAAAATCAAGGGCAGTGGTGATATATATGCGGATTAGACACCAAAAAAACTCAACAAATGGCTACAATTTAAGGAATGTGTTTAGTGACGGCATCAGAGTCCTAATTGATGGAGAATGGTCCAGTGGCAAGAAAATCTTCTTCTAGGAGGTTGTCAAGTGTTTTCGCTTCACGATTCCATTCTTGGGTGGTTGGTTTGGCCCTTGTTCCTGTAACTCGAATCATAGCCCAGTATATCCCATTTTAATTTTACACCATTGTGAACCTTAGGCTTTTTTTACTCTCTGATCGAGGTTCTCGGCATTGAAAAATCTTCGTAAACTAAATCACACGTGTATATGTTGACATTTAAGAGATATACAGTCATGAAAATTAAGGGCAATGGTGATATATATGTGGATTAGACACCAAAAAAAACACTCAACAAATGGCTACAATTTAAGGAATGTGTTTAGCGACGGCATCAGATTCCTAATTGATGGAGAAAGGTGCGTGGGCAAGAAAAGCAGCTTCTAGGAGGTTGTCAAGTGTTTTCATTTGACGATTCCATTCTTGGGTGGTTGGTTTGGCCCTTGTTCCTGTAACTCGAATCCTAGCCCGGTATATCCCATTTTAATTTTACACCATTGTGAACCTTACGCCTTTTTTACTCTCTGATCGAGGTTCTCGGCATTGAAAAATCTTCGTAAACTAAATCACACGGGTATATGTTGACATTTAAGAGATATATAGTAAAGAAAATCAAGGGCAATGGTGATATATATGCGGATTAGACACCAAAAAAAACACTCAGCAAATGGCTACAATTTAAGGAATGTGTTTGGTGAAGACATCAGATTCCTAAATGATGGAGAAAGGTTTGGTGGCAAGAAAAGCTGCTGCAAGGAGGTTGTCAAGTGTTTTCGCTCGACGATTCCATTCTGGGGTGGTTGGTTTGGCCCTTGTTCCTGTAACTCGAATCCTAGCCCGGTATATCCCATTTTAATTTTACACCATTGTGAACCTTACGCCTTTTTTACTCTCTGATCGAGGTTCTTGGCATTTAAAAATCTTCGTAAACTAAATCACACGTGTGCATGTTGACATTTAAGAGATATACAGTCAAGAAAATAAAGGGCAATGGTGATATATATGCGGATTAGACACCAAAAAAAACACTCAAAAAATGGCTACAATTTAAGGAATGTGTTTAGTGACGGCATCAGATTCCAAATTGATGGAGAAAGGCCTGGTGACAAGAAAAGCTGCTTCTAGGAGGTTGTCAAGTGTTTTCGCTCGACGATTCCATTCTTGGGTGGTTGGTTTGGCCTTTGTTCTTGTAACTCGAATCCTAGCCCGGTATATCCCATTTTAATTTTACACCATTGTGGACCTTACGCCTTTTTTACTCTCTAATCGAGGTTCTCGACATTGAAAAATCTTCGTAAACTAAGTCACACGTGTATATGTTGACATTTAAGAGATATAGAGTCAAGAAAATCAAGGGCAATGGTGATATATATGCGGATTAGACACCCAAAAAAAAAACACAACAAATGGCTACAATTTCAGGAATCTGTTTAGAGACGGCATCAGATTCCTAATTGATGGAGAAAGGTCTTGGGGCAAGAAAAGCTGCTTCTAGGAGGTTGTCAATTGTTTTCGCTCGACGATTCCATTCTTGGGTGGTTGGTTTGACCCTTGTTCCTGTAACTCGAATCCTAGCCCGGTATATCCCATTTTAATTTTACACCATTGTGAACCTTACGCCTTTTTTACTCTCTCATCGAGGTTCTCGGCATTGAAAAATCTTCGTAAACTAAATCACACGTGTATATGTTGACATTTAAGAGATATACAGTATAGAAAATCAAGGGAAATGGTGATATATATGCGGATTAGACACCAAAAAAAAAGAACTCGACAAATGGCTACAATTTAAGGAATGTGTTTAGTGACGGAATCAGATTCCTAATGAATGGAGAAAGGTCTGGTGCCAAGAAAAGCTGCTTCTAGGAGGTTGTCAAGTGTTTTCGCTCGACAATTCCATTCTTGGGTGGTTGGTTTGGCCCTTGTTCCTGTAACTCGAATCCTAGCCCGGTATATCCCATTTTAATTTTACACCATTGTGAACCTTACGCCTTTTTTACTCTCTGATCGAGGTTCTCGGCATTGAAAAATCTTCGTAAACTAAGTCACACGTGTATATGTTGACATTTAAGAGATATACAGTCAAGAAAATCATGGGCAGTGGTGATATATATGCGGATTAGACACCAAAAAAAAACTTAACAAATGGCTACAATTTAAGGAATGTGTTTAGTGACGGCATCAGATTCCTAATTGATGGAGAATGGTCCAGTGGCAAGAAAAGCTGCTTCTAGGAGGTTGTCAAGTATTTTCGCTTCACGATTCCATTCTTGGGTGGTTGGTTTGGCCCTTGTTCCTGTAACTCGAATCATTACCCGGTATATCCCATTTTAATTTTCACACGTGTATATGTTGACATTTAAGAGATATAGAGTCAAGAAAATCATGGGCAATGCTGATATATGTCACACCCCGACCACTTAAAACAACAAATCATGACGGAAACGTCGGGGAGTGTTGTAACAGAATCATTGTTTCATAACACATGGAAAATTGAAATTTTGTATTATAGATTAAAAGAGTTACAATGTCTTAACAACAAAGAAGCATAACATAATTAACTAGTCTTGCGTCTTTTAATGTTACTAAGGCCCAAGTCCGCCTAAGTGTACCTTGATCAATCCTATGCATCATTTCCTGAAACACATGTGAAAATAGGTACGTCAGCATAAAATGCCTGTGAGATACATAGGTTTTATTGATTTAGGATTCATGACTTATAAGTTTGAAGAAAAATGTTTAACAAAAGTAGTCATGAACCTTATAAAATGTCTTGTTTTGTAAATCAGATGAAAAGCGATAATCAAGTAGATGATATGTAAAAGAGTAATGTAAGGTTAAATGAATAACCAAGTAAAATGAGTTTGTATAAAATAAGTTGTTTTTGTAAAACAATGTCTTGTGAAAAATATGTCATTTGTGTAAGATGTATAAGTCCAAATTGAAATTATTTAAATAACGCTACGACATGTAATATAATACAAGCACTTATATATAGGAAGTACCAGCGGTGTATCCACCGTGCTTGTATCATATTACACACGTCTCGTTACTTAAATCACTTACCAAACAAACCATCAATGTAAAATTTGTTTATGTATAGTCAAATGTTTATGTAAAAACCATCAATGTAAATCATGTAATGTATAATCAAAAGTTATGTATGGTAAGTAAAATGAGACTACTTAAACCACAAGTAAAAACGTACAAAACAAAGTATTTGAATAACTAAAAAATTATGCTTTGTAGAATAATGCATGCTTTACTGATACAACCATTTATGCGGTAATGTTAAACGCCTACATCCAAGCCTTGAGACAGACGGATAACCTTAGAGTGAAGGTTATCAAAGAAATGTTTTCGGATTCGGTCATTCCTTCCACCCAAACAAACCTAGGGTTTTAGGAACGGGATTTGTCAAGTCCTATGGTACCACTACCTACTACCGAGCGGCATGATCGGTGTTAATGAATGTAATTTAGTCCCGTTAAATAAACCAAATGATATACCAAATGTAAACATGTTTTATGAAAATAATGTACCTAGTATGCTTAAGTGAACATACAAGGTAGAGATGTAAATAATGTGTCCATATGTTACGAGAACATATGCAACAGAGATGCAATGTAAAACAATATGCTATCATGCCAAGTCATCATACATAGCAGAAAATGTAATGTAAAACATGTACTAATAGTGTACTAATGAACATAGCAAGCAATGATGTAAAAACAATGGAAAGCACGAATGTAACAAGTAGGCACATGTGTTTCACCCCAAAACAGTTTGAAAACAGTAAAAGAGGGGTCTATGTACTCACCTTCGGGTGCGTTTTTATACGTTAACACAATCCCTCAAATTGTTTATTCGTCCTAAATTAGATAAGAATGATTTAATAATCAAAACTCACAAAAATACGAAAGTTTCTCCGATACTTAGAATTTTCACATAACTTGAGATTTCTCGAAAAGTTATTATTTTTGATTATTTTGGTGTATTTGTATATATGTACTCGAGTGTAACACACCTAATCATGTCAACACTAACACATGATCATACACATATTGTAAAACACATAGCACATTGTAACACATAAAATAACCCATGAACAACCCATTCTAGTGTATGTCGAAAAACACTTATTTTAGCAATTCGGTGACATTTTTTGGCGTCGGAAGTCACGTATGACTAACCAAACACCAAGTAAACTTAATATAAGTTAAAATACTTATTTTTATATCAAAAATATCAGTTTGGTTACTGATTTAAAACAGTTTTATAAAAGTTCTTCGAAAAGGTGATTTTTAACCGTTTTACCGCATAGTTTTGCATCAAACGTTACCCGAACCATCCCAAATCGAAATGACTTGAAATTTTAACACAACCCATGTTATTTACTGAATAAAATAATGGTTATACTCATGATAGTGCAAGTCTTAAACAAAGCACATAAATCATGCAAATTTCACCTAATTTACCACTTTTTTAAGCTATATGTACAACATGCAAAGCTATCAAACGTATGTCAAAGTTTCATGCCATTATAATATATCAAATAATGTTATTTTTAGTGTTTGTAACCTGATCTAAAACAGTTTTGTCATATAGCCATTTTTCATCATCTCTTGAGCTTTAAATCAACATATTTTCATATGTACAAGTGCCTAAAGCATACTATCATAACATCATCATTTTATGTTAATCTAAATGCATCAAATATGTGATATATTCAGGTTTATTTGCTGATGTAATTTACATTTAACATATCATACATAAATCACTAAATACTTGCATTTTTACCACCATTCAAGAACATGTAACAACATAAACAAGTACTTAACAAGATAACAAAATTCAAAACTCATATACACACATGCATATGTACGGTTATACATACATAAATGTACATCACCATTTTTACTTGTATCATGACCCATTTCATTTTAGATTTCAAGTTTAGTGAATATCCCAAGATTCAGGAGAAACTTCAATCATCAGAACAACCAAGAATCAAAAGTATGATTTAAACATAAGTTTTATACCTTCAAGATTCAAGTAGGTTGTAGGATGAGATTTTGATGATAGGAAGCTTGAAATTACTTGAATGCACCTTGGAAACCTCTTTAGATCTTCACACCAACTTGAAGGTTGCTAGAAATGGTGTTGAACCTTGAAGAACAAAGCTTGAAGGTTTGAAGAAGATGAAGATGGAGGAGAGAGAGGGGTTACGGTTTTGGGGAGAGGAGAGAAGGAAGAGATTGAGTGTAGAACGGTCTTGGTTAGATTATGTAAGGATATGCAAGATATAGAAAGATTTATACATGAACATGCAACAACACTTGTCACAATAAGATCATATGAAATATTTTGCAAGATCTTACAAAAATTTGGTGGGGCCTCACCATACATGACCGTAAATATCAAGGGGGGAGGGGCCAAAGTGTAAATTTTTATATAAACATGCCATATGTAGGCTAAAACGGGTGTTTAACTGGATACCGGGTATTTTATCTAGCGTTTAAATCCCGGTTTATGGCGTTCTAAATTATTTTTATTATTCTATAAAAATAAACTTGCCAAAACATTACTGAATTAAATTTCAGTTGCCAAGACTGGCTGCGTTGTCCATGTTTTGCAGTAGAAGCACTGTGTCACGCAGTAACACGCGGTACGAGCTTTAAACTTGAAAAATAATGTTTTTAGGCGTTTTAATTTATTTTTCAACACGGACCTGATTAAAAATAAAATTTTAATCATAGCAGAATATTTTTGGGATTTAAATATTATCCGGGTGGTCACCAACGTTTGTTTCGCAGTTTTGTCGTAAATAGTTCTTTAGTTCAAATAAACATGTTTTTGCCATACCGAATCCTTCGAAACTTATTTCTAAGTTATGTAAAGGATATTTATGGTATGTTTGGCTTACGTCACAGTTCCGGAGTCTACGTCGCATTAAACTGATTGCGTTTAAGCACCAGTTTGCGTATAACCTTCCAGAAAGTGATTTAGAGCCCGAAACCAAACAAGAATTGATATGTACAAACGATACACATATTTATACAAATCCCAAGTATGAAATACAATATTTCATTGATTTAGTATTTGTTTGATGGCCGTGGAGGCACAGGTGTCACAGTCTCCCCTACTTTAGGAAATTTCATCTCGAAATTTTATTTAGAGGAAACTTGTGAGAGCTTGAAAAATGAAGTTGAAAAGATCGAACAACACTGGTTAGAGTTCTTGAACTTCTAGTAACTTTAAATAACATCACGCTTACAATGTAGGAGGGACACTTATATATAAGTCTATTAAGCGTTATTGGTGCGTCCACCGTACCTCCATTATATCGTTCACATTTTGTTATTGTTGTTACTATCGGTTCTTACACATAATAATTCTTACTGGTTTTCTGTGCACTGAATTTCATAATTATGTACACGTCCATAATTATGTAATTTCCTTGCATAGTCTGCACAGTGCATCTGAAAATGTGTAGGGGAAGAAAACAATGAACGAGCCTGTGATGATTGTGATTAGACCACCATGGGCCACTTTTAATTAAATCAATAAATGATTTAAATAGACTACCAAGGAATCTGTTCAGCTTATATTATCACATGTCATTCTTAACCAGATTCTGAATCAATCTTTTGACTAGACCACTAAAAGGGTCTCTTATGAATCATGGAATGGTACTATATAATCCAAGGGTTTTAACTATCATGTAGAAGCCCAATAAGGATTTTAAGGTAGTACCTTTTTGAATATCCTGCTATGAATCCCTCATGTGAAGATATGAAAGATTCTACAAGGATTTGGATAATGAATATCCAGAGTATACAAAAACACAAAATGCATAAAAGAAAACACAAAATGCATAAACAGATAATCACATAATTGTTTAAGTTGATTTGTTACCATTTTGTTAATTTGTTCTAACAGAGCACATGTATTCAAAGTACACCAGGTATCAAATCAGTGGATTTTGATTGTTGCTTTAAATATTTCCAAGAATCCAACTATAAAGATAGAAAGATTTTAAAGAGAAAATTCGATTTCGATTATAAGGAACCGAAATGTTCGAATTAAGGCATACAAGGAATCCAATTAAGGACTCTGATTTAAATGACAATCATCCACAAGGGTCTAATTGTGAAGATAAAAAGATCCCATATGGATTTTAGAAGTTGAAGATGTTTTGAAACCTTGCACTGGATGTGCTTAAGTCAAAACATGAAGTAAAAATGCTTATGAAGTTGAGATGCTAGATATGTCAAGGCGACATATGAAGTAGAATTTGAAGGTTAAGTTAATGTATGAGAAAAATGTTTTTGAAAACTAAGCATGGGGTTACTTTTAAAAACGTGTTTAATGTTTTTGAAATCTTATATAATACTTTTGAAACCATACGTAGGTGTATTAGGTAAAAATGTTTTAAAATCATGCTAGGTAAAATTTTCTTTTTGAAAATATGAATAATGCTCCTTGAAATCATGCACTTGATAAGAAAATATATTGTGTTAATATTGTTTTCAGGCTATATGAAACATTTTGAAATCATGAAGGTTGTTTTTGAAAACATAGACAATGCATTTGAAAAATTGTTTTCAAACTAGATGAAATCTTTTGAAATCATGAAGGTTGTTTTTTTTTTTGAAATACTTATACTATGTATATTGTTACGAAAACCAGAATGAAGTGATATGGGTACGAGATTGAATATACCCTCAGTCATCTAACCAAGGATTCAAAGGTTCAGATGTGCAAAAAGCACGATTACTCATAATTTCGCTATATTTCTTGTACTTCGTCTCCTAGAATGAAACGAGTAGAGATAATCATGAGTGATCACTTGAAAGGGGGAATCATAAGAGTAGTTTGTAAAGAACATAGTTCCTTGATGTAGGTATCATAGGTAATGCCATACACATATGTAACTACAATTGTACATCAGAATTGTGAACAATAATTTATTTATGAACAGAACAGATTGTTTCACATTACAAGAAAACAAAAGAAACAAAAGCATAAGACATCAACATCTTCTAATCAGCCAACTGCTCATCCGAGGGTCAGATTTGCATTAGCAAGCTTTGGGCATTTGTTCACAAAATGACCCATCTTGCCACAGTTGTAGCACGATCCAGGTGGAAAGTGAGCTTGGACAGGGTTGGCTTGTGGTTGATTTGGACCACCTTGGTTTGGGTTAGTTCGACAAACACTTGCCAGGTGACCAACTCGCCCACATGATACACATAGACGACACTGTAAATGAGCTTGGTGATGCCCCTTACATTTGTCGCATAACGGTGTCGTTCCCTTGTATTGCTTCTTAGCAGGCGGTGTTGCCACTTGGCTAGGTCCTGCTTGATTTGGTGCAACGACTGGAGAAGTCTTTGAAGCTTTACGTTTCTTCGGTTTTGGTGAAGGCTTAGCTTCTGTTTCCTATGATGGTTCCTGTGTGGCTTCATTCTGGAGTTGATACATGTCAGTAGCTAATTCGACGGTCTTCAGGATCACTTCGCCTATTCGCTAGGCAAATTTGGCAGTCTGCTCGGACATTTGACCGTTGCTGAGAGGAAGAGACATTCTAGAAGAGAATGAAAGACATAGGAAGAAACAAGTGAAAGGTTATCGGATAATCAAAACAGAATGGCAATGGATAGAATTTGCGATCATTCGTTTTGTTACCTAAGGCAAACAAACGAGACGGTGACTAATCAAAGTAAACGGGTCATATTAATGTATCACTGAAGACCTGCTTACCTATATGTGAACACTCACCCCAAGAGTTCCCAGGTAATAGTGACTGGTCCGATACTGCGGATTTATACGAACACTCTAGCCTTAGACAGAAAACTCAGGGTACAGGCATTCACCCTTCAAGTTTGCACGTGTTCACATTATAAGACCCAAACTTTGACGAGATTTTGAATACTTAGAGGGTTCAAAACCTGGTAATCAATCATCCTAGAACAGATGATTAGTTTTCAAGGCGGTTTTGAAATTTATGTTCTTGTTGTGGTCGTCGCCTAAGGATAGGTGACGGTATTGTTTTATGACTAAAAGCAAGTAAATTCGCGTTAGGGTCCTAGGAAGGTTATAGACTAGGTCAAAGCATTACCAATAACCTAATTCCCTATAACCATGAGCTCTGATACCAACTTTTCTGTCACACCCCGACCACGTAAAACAACAAATCATGACGGAAACGTCGGGGAATGTTGTAACAGAATCATTGTTTCATAACACATGGAAAATTGAAATTTTGTATTATAGATTAAAAGAGTTACAATGTCTTAACAACAAAGAAGCATAACATAATTAACTAGTCTTGCATCTTTTAATGTTACTAAGGCCCAAGTCCGCCTAAGTGTACCTTGATCAATCCTATGCATCATTTCCTGAAACACATGTGAAAATAGGTACGTCAGCATAAAATGCCTGTGAGATACATATGTTTTATTGATTTACGATTCATGACTTATAAGTTTGAAGAAAAATGTTTAACAAAAGTAGTCATGAACCTTATAAAATGTCTTGTTTTGTAAATCAGATGAAAAGCGATAATCAAGTAGATGATATGTAAAAGAGTAATGTAAGGTTAAATGAATAACCAAGTAAAATGAGTTTGTATAAAATAAGTTGTTTTTGTAAAACAATGTCTTGTGAAAAATATGTCATTTGTGTAAGATGTATAAGTCCAAATTGAAATGATTTAAATAACGCTACGACATGTAATATAATACAAGAACTTATATATAGGAAGTACCAGCGGCGTATCCATCGTGCTTGTATCATATTACACACGTCTCCTTACTTAAATCACTTACCAAACAAACCATCAATGTAAAATTTGTTTATGTATAGTCAAATGTCAAATGTTTATGTAAAAACCATCAATGTAAATCATGTAATGTATAATCAAAAGTTATGTATGGTAAAGTAAAATGAGACTACTTAAACCACAAGTAAAAATGTACAAAACAAAGTATTTGAATAAATAAAAAATTATGCTTTGTAGAATAATGCATGCTTTACTGATACAACCATTTATGCGGTAATGTTAAACGCCTACATCCAAGCCTTGAGTCAGACGGATAACCTTAGAGTGAAGGTTATCAAAGAAATGTTTTCGGATTCGGTCATTCCTTCCACCCAAACAAACCTAGGGTTTTAGGAACGGGATTTGTCAAGTCCTATGGTACCACTACCTACTACCGAGCGGCATGATCGGTGTTAATGAATGTAATTTAGTCCCGTTAAACAAACCAAATGATATACCAAATGTAAACATGTTTTGTGAAAATAATGTACCTAGTATGCTTAAGTGAACATACAAGGTAGAGATGTAAATAATGTGTCCATATGTTACGAGAACATATGCAACAGAGATGCAATGTAAAACAATATGCTAGCATGCCAAGTCATCATACATAGCAGAAAATGTAATGTAAAACATGTATTAATAGTGTACTAAAGAACATAGCAAGTATATGATGTAAAAACAATGGAAAGCACGAAAGTAACAAGCAGGCACATGTGTTTCACCCAAAAACAGTTTGAAAACAGTAAAAGAGGGGTCTATGTACTTACCTTTGGGTGCGTTTTTATACGTTAACACAATCCCTCAAATTGTTTATTCGTCCTAACTTAGATAAGAATGATTTAATAATCAAAACTCACAAAAATACCAAAGTTTCTCCGATACTTAGAATTTTCACATAACTTGAAATTTCTCGAAAAGTTATTATTTTTGATTATTTTGGTGTATTTGTATATATGTATTCGAGTGTAACACACCTAATCTTGTCAACACTAACACATGATCATACACATATTGTAAAACACATAGCACATTGTAACACATAAAATAACCCATGAACAACCCATTCTAGTGTATGTCGAAAAACACTTATTTTAGCAATTCGGTGACATTTTTGGGAGTCGGAAGTCACGTATGACTAACCAAACACCAAGTAAACTTAATATAAGTTAAAATACTTATTTTTATATCAAAAATATCAGTTTGGTTACTGATTTAAAACAGTTTTATAAAAGTTCTTCGAAAAGGTGATTTTTAACCGTTTTACCGCATAGTTTTGCATCAAACGTGACCCCAACAATACCAAATCGAAATGACTTGAAATTATAACACAACCCATGTTATTTACTGAATAAAATAATGGTTATACTAATGATAGTGCAGATCTTAAACAAAGCACATAAATCATGCAAATTTCACCTAATTTACCACTTTTTAAAGCTATATGTACAACATGCAAAGCTATCAAACCTATGTCAAAGTTTCATGCCATTATAATATATCAAATAATGTTATTTTTAGTGTTTGTAACCTGATCTAAAACAGTTTTGTCATATAGCCATTTTTCATCATCTCTTGAGCTTTAAATCAACATATTTTCATATGTACAAGTGCCTAAAGCATACTATCATAACATCATCATTTTATGTTAATCTAAATGCATCAAATATGTGATATATTCAGGTTTATTTGCTGATGTAATTTACATTTAACATATCATACATAAATCACTAAATACTTGCATTTTTACCACCATTCAAGATCATGTAACAACATAAACAAGTACTTAACAAGATAACAAACTTCAAAACTCATATACACAAATACATATGTACGGTTATACATACATAAATGTACATCACCATTTTTACTTGTATCATGACCCATTTCATTTTAGATTTCAAGTTTAGTGGAAATCCCAAGATTCAGGAGAAACTTCAATCATCAAGAACAACCAAGAATCAAAAGTATGATTTAAACATAAGTGTTATACCTTCAAGATTCAAGTAGGTTGTAGGATGAGATTTTGATGATAGGAAGCTTGAAATTACTTGAATGCACCTTGGAAACCTCTTTAGATCTTCACACCAACTTGAAGGTTGCTAGAAATGGTGTTGAACCTTGAAGAACAAAGCTTGAAGGTTTGAAGAAGATGAAGATGGAGGAGAGAGAGGGGTTATGGTTTTGGGGAGAGGAGAGAAGGAAGAGATTGAGTGTAGAACGGTCTTGGTTAGATTATGTAAGGATATGCAAGATATAGAAAGATTTATACATGAACATGCAACAACACTTGTCACAATAAGATCATATGAAATATTTTGCAAGATCTTACAAAAATTCGGTGGGGCCTCACCATACATGACCGTAAATATCAAGGGGGGAGGGGCCAAAGTGTAAATTTTTATATAAACATGCCATATGGAGGCTAAAACGGGTGTTTAACTGGATACCGGGTATTTTATCTAGCGTTTAAATCCCGGTTTATGGCGTTCTAAATTATTTTTATTATTCTATAAAAATAAACTTGCTAAAATATTACTGAATTAAATTTCAGTTGCCAAGACTGGCTGCGTTGTCCGTGTTTTGCAGTAGAAGCACTGTGTCACGCAGTAACACGCGGTACGTGCTTTAAACTTGAAAAATAATGTTTTTAGGCGTTTTAATTTATTTTTCAACACGGACCTGATTAAAAATAAAATTTTAATCATAGCAGAATATTTTTGGGATTTAAATATTATCCTGGTGGTCACCAACGTTAGTTTCGTAGTTTTGTCGTAAATAGTTCTTTAGTTCAAATAAACATGTTTTTGCCATACCGAATCCTTCGAAACTTATTTCTAAGTTATGTAAAGGATATTTAGGGTATGTTTGGCTTACGTCACAGTTCCGGAGTGTACGTCGCGTTAAACTGATTGCGTTTAAGCACCAGTTTGCGTATAACCTTCCAGAAAGTGATTTAGAGCCCGAAACCGAACAAGAATTGATATGTGCAACGATACACATATTTATACAAATCCCAAGTATGAAATACAATATGTCATTGATTTAGTATTTGTTTGATGGCTGTGGAGGCACAGGTGTCACAATATATATGCGGATTAGACACCAAAAAAAACTCCACAAATGGCTACAATTTCAGGAATGTGTTTAGTGACGGCATCAGATTCCTAATTGATGGAGAAAGGTCTGGGGGCAAGAAAAGATGCTTCTAGGAGGTTGTCAATTGTTTTCGCTCGACGATTCCATTCTTGGGTGGTTGGTTTGACCCTTGTTCCTGTAACTCGAATCCTAGCCCGGTATATCCCATTTTAATTTTACACCATTGTGAACCTTACGTCTTTTTTACTCTCTCATCGAGGTTCTCGGCATTGAAAAATCTTCGTAAACTAAATCACACGTGTATATGTTGACATTTAAGAGATATACAATATAGAAAATCAAGGGCAATGGTGATATACATGCGGATTAGACACCAAAAAAAAGAACTCAACAAATGGCTACAATTTAAGGAATGTGTTTAGTGACGGAATCAGATTCCTAATGAATGGAGAAAGGTATGGTGCCAAGAAAAGCTGCTTCTAGGAGGTTGTCAAGTGTTTTCGCTCGATGATTCCATTCTTGGGTGGTTGGTTTGGCCCTTGTTCCTGTAACTCGAATCCTAGCCCGGTATATCACGTTTTAATTTTACACCATTGTGAACCTTACGCCGTTTTTACTCTCTGATCGAGGTTCTCGGCATTGAAAAATCTTAGTAAACTAAATCTCACGTGTATATGTTGACATTTAAGAGATATACAGTCAAGAAAATCAAGGGCAGTGGTTATACATATGCGGATTAGACACCAAAAAAAACTCAACAAATGGCTACAATTTAAGGAATGTGTTTAGTGACGGCATCAGATTCCTAATTGATGGAGAATGGTCCGGTGGCAAGAAAAGCTGCTTCTAGGAGGTTGTCAAGTGTTTTTGCTTCACGATTCCATTCTTGGGTGGTTGGTTTGGCCCTTGTTCCTGTAACTCGAATCATAGGCCGGTACATGCCATTTTAATTTTACACCATTGTGAACCTTAGGCCTTTTTGTCACACCCCGACCACGTAAAACAACAAAACGTGGTGGAATCGTCGGGGAGTGTTGTAACAGAATCATTGTTTCATAACACATGGAAAATTGAAATATTGTTTTATTGATTAAAAGAGTTACAGTGTCTTAACAAACAAAGATGTATGACAAAATTAACTAGTCTTCCAGCTTTTATTGTCACTAAGGCCCAAGTCCGCCTAATTGTATCTTGATCAATCCTATGCATCATTTCCTGAAACACATGTGAAAATAGGTACGTCAGCATAAAAATGCCGGTGAGTACATAGGTTTTGTGAAAATAGGATTCATGACTTATAAGTTTAGAAAAAGGTTGTTTAACAAAAGTCAGTCATGATCCTTGTAAAATGTTTTGATTTATAAATCATTTGAAAAACGATGATAAAGTAGATGATATGTAAAAGAATAATGTAAGATTAAATGAATAACCAAGTAAAATGAGTTTGTATAAGATAAGTTGTTTGTAAAACAATGTCTTGTGAAAAATATGTTATTTGTATAAAAATGTTATATGTCTAAACTGAAATGATTTAAATAATGCTACGATATGTAATATCATACAAGCACTTATATATAGGAAGTACCAGCGGCGTATCCACCATGCTTGTATCATATTACACACGCCTCGTTACTCAAACGACTTACCCAAACAAACCACCAATATAAATTGCCCATGTCTAAACAATTTGTCAAATGTCTTTGTGTAAACAATGTCAAAATGTTTATGTCAAATATAGTCCATGAAATGTGTATATCAATATCAAAATGTCTATGTCAAATGTCTTTGTGTAAACCATGTCAAAATGTTTATGTCAAATATAGTCCATGAAATGTGTATATCAATATGAAAATGTCTATGTCAAATGTCTATCATATAATGTGTAAACAAAATGTCATGTATGGCAAGTGTAATATATATATATATATATATATATATATATATATATATATATATATATATATATATATATATATATATATATATTATGTGTTTTTAGACATTTTCTCTATTTTTAGTTTTTGTAAAGCTTCTGTGATTTTTTCAACTTCTAGAGGTGTATTTTTTCCTGTTAATATATTAGACTGATTTTTTATATAATCTAGGTTTTGTGATAATTTTTTAATTTCTACTGTTAAATTTTCTATTGTTTGTTTATTATTTATAGCTTCTTGTTGTAAACTAATACTTAGATTTATAAGTAAATCTACTAAAGTATTAAACTGTGAGTTATTTGTATGTAAAGTATGTTCACAAGGGTCTTTAATATTACAAACTAAAGTAAAATTATCTGTTGTAAAAGGTTTTCGATGAGCTTTTTCAGAAAATTCTAAATTTAAGAACTCTAAACGTTTGATTATTTGAGAAGTACCAATGATTAATGAATTCCAACTCTCTTTAGCTTTTATCCCTTATTCCAAATTTTTCTTAAATATTTTCTTATATTCCAACTACTAAGTCTGTGGTAATGATCTGTGAGAAGAACTGTATATCTTTTCTATTGGCTGTAAATACGCCTGTTGAATTTGTTCTTCCTCTGATAAAGAATTCTCCTGTTGCTTTTGTTTTGGATGTATAAGCTTTAACTTCTCTTTATTGTTTTTCCTGTCCATCTAAAACAAACCATTTGTTTATATTTCGAGATAACATATCAGCTATCGCAGCAAGAAGCATAAAACCAACAATCGGCTGCAAAATAATTTCTTCATTTCCATTTGCAGACTCATACACATACAGGCCAGCAAGAAAAAGAATATTTATTGAACACAACAGAAGTACCCAATGGTTGCAAAATTCTATGATAAGAACAGCTATAGATTTTGCATCTTTACCATGGTTAGACTACACAGATAAAGAACCTACCAAAGATTTTCAACAATTTGTCAAAAAACATCAAGAGACCCCAGAAATTCCAGACCATTTTTCTTGGGAAAATTTTAAATTAATAGGTGAAGGACACTATATACAAATCTACCCAAAAATAAATTGGAGTATGCTATTACCCTTTGCAGGGGAAGGAGATACTCTAAAATTACAACACATCTTTAACTTAGAAGATTTTCAAGACAATGAACAAGATAATGAACAGGATTGTTCAAGTCCACAGTCGATAGACAGCACACACAGAGATTTCTAGAAGACATGACGCAAGAGATGACGACAGAAGACACAAGACAAAAAACATGACGAAAGTGGTTCAATTATTCACAGAAAGATGGCTAAAAATTCTAAACACTGTTTTTGTTTGTATGCTTTAATATTCGGCGTTAGGTTTGAAATTGTCTAATAATTTTCTCTAGATTCTAGACTAGGCTTTGAATTTTGTATTTTATCTTTTGAATTGTTTATTGGGCTAGACATATAGGCTTTAAGACTTTGCTATATTATTCTTGCCTATATATATGGCAATTGTAATCGATTGTAAGATACGAGTAACCATTAAGAGAAATAATATTACCACTTCAATGGCACATTAAAACTCTCTCCATATCTCTTTAGCTCCACTCCCTTAATATTCTAACTTTTTCCCAGTTCTTCATACTATATTCCAACACACATATAAAAAAAAAAAATTCTGCAACCTTCTACTCCGCTGTGCATACTCTCATCCATCATTATCCGCTGTGTATATCCCTAAAAATTTCTGCAACCTTCTACTCCGCTGTGCATACTCTCATCCATCATTATCCGCTGTGTATATCCCTATCATTGTAAGTATTCTCAATCTATCTCCGGTGTTTGTTTTTGTTTATTTTCAATTTAATTTCACACAACACATCTTTAACTTAGAAGATTTTCAAGACAATGAACAAGATAATGAACAAGATTGTTCAAGTCCACAGTCGATAGACAACACACACAGAGATTTCTAGAAGACATGACGCAAGAGATGACGCCAGAAGACACAAGACAAAAAACATGACGAAAGCCATGACGTTTCATGGTTCAATTATTCACAGAAAGATGGCTAAAACTTCTAAACACTGTTTTTGTTTGTATGCTTTAATATTCGTCGTTAGGTTTGAAATTGTCTAATAATTTTCTCTAGATTCTAGACTAGGCTTTGAATTTTGTATTTTATCTTTTGAATTGTTTATTAGGCTAGACATATAGGCTTTAAGACTTTGCTATATTATTCTTGCCTATATATATGGCAATTGTAATCGATTGTAAGATACGAGTAACCATTAAGAGCAATAATATTACTACTTCAATGGCACATTAAAACTCTCTCCGTATCTCTTTACCTCCACTCCCTTAATATTCTAACTTTTTCCCAGTTCTTCATACTATATTCCAACACACATATAAAAAAAAAAAAAAATTCTGCAACTGGAGAGAGTTTTAATGTGCCATTGAAGTAGTAATATTATTGCTCTTAATGGTTACTCGTATCTTACAATCGATTACAATTGTCATACATATAGGCAAGAATAATATAGCAAAGTCTTAAAGCCTATATGTCTAGCCTAATAAACAATTCAAAAGATAAAATACAATATATATATATATATATATATATATATATAGGGCAAGGCTATATAGAAAACCCTATATATATAAAAAACCCTAGAAAACCCAACCTCCCGCCATTTTTTTTTTTGAAAAAAATAACACATGTAATATACATGTTTTTAAGAGTTTTGGGCCAAAAAAATCAAAAAAACGCCGAAGGAATGATTTAAAAAAAAATCAGCAATTTCTGTCTTTTGTGCCTAACACATGTTAGGCAACCGGACATTGCTGAAATTTGTTTATTTATTTTTTTTAAATCCCTTCGGCGCTTTTTTGTTTTTTTTGGCCCAAAACACTTTAAAACACGTATATTACATGTGTTATTTTTTTCAAAAAAAAAATGTCGGGAGGTTGGGTAAAAATGGGGGGAGATTTGAGTTTCCAGAGTTTTCTAAAAATTTAAGGGTTTTCTGTCTAGCCTTCCCTTATATATATATATGGTAGGGATCTTAAGGGAAGTCCACCCTATTTGAGAAACTTGAGAAGCAATCTGGACCACACATTTTTCCTAAGCAAAAAATGCAAAAAAAAGGTGAAAAAAATGCAAAATTTTTTTTTTTTTTTTAAATCGCAGCTTTTTCTTTAAGGATTAAAAAAAAAACTTTTTTTAAAAATTTTTTTTTGGCTTTATACACATGTGTATATTGTTAATCTTTTAACTATACATATATGTATATTGTCAACTATACATATATGTATATACATGTTTAAAATTGAAAAAATGTGTATATTGTTAATCTTAAACCATAAACCCTAAAGCTAAATCCTAAAGCTAAACCCTAAAGCTAAACCCTAATTCTAAACCCTAAAGCTAAACCCTAAAGCTAAACCCTAATTCTAAACCCTAAAACTAAACCCTAATGCTAAACCCAAAAGCTAAAACTAAACACTAAAGCTAAACCCTTAATGCTAAACCCTAATACAAACCCTAAAGATAAAGCAAAACCCAAAAGCTAAACCCTAATGCTAAACCCAAAAGCTAAACCCTAAATACTATTGCTAAACCCTAATACTAAACCCTAATGTTAAACCCTAAAGCTAAACCGTAAACCATAAAGCTAAACCCTAAACCCTAAATACAAATGCTAAACCCTAAATAACACTTATTTTTCAATTTTAAACATGTATATACATATATGTATAATTGACAATATACATATATGTATAGTTAAAAGATTAACAATATACACATGTGTATAAATCAAAAAAAAAATTTAAAAAATTTAATTCTTAAAGAAAAAAGCTGCGATTTTTCCAAAAAAAAAATATATATATTTTTTGCATTTTTTCACCTTTTTTTTCATTTTTTTGCTTAGGGAAAATGTGTGGTCCAGAATGCTTCTCAAGTTTCTCATTTAGCCTACTACTTCTCACATGATCCTTATCCTATATATATATATATATAGTTCACTTGCCATAGGTAAAAAAAAATGCACAAAACAATGTATTGAAGTAAAACATGGTTTAAATCAACGTTATGTCTTGTGGAAATGCATGCTATACTGAATATAAACATTTATGCGGTAATGTGAAAATGCATACATTCAAGCCTTGTGACTGTGGTGATAAACCCTTAAACAAATTAAAGGACTATCTGTGTTATGTTTTAATCGAATTCGGTCATTCCTTTCATCCAAACATACCTAGGATGTCAGGAACGGGAGTTGTCAATTCCTATGGTACCATTACCTACTAAGGAGCGGCGTAGCTAATGTTAATGAATGTATATGGTCCCATTTAAACAAACCAAATGTCATATGAAAATGTAAGCATGCATGTGATGAAAATAATGTACCTAGTATGCTAAGTAAACATACAAGGTAGAGATGTAAAAAAATGTGTCCATATGTTACGAGAACATATGCAACAGAGATGAAATGTAAAACAAATGTACTAAGTATGATGAACATACATAGCATCAAAAGGTAAAACAATGTACTAAGTATGCACTAAATGGACTTACATAGCATGAAATGAAATGTAAAACAATGTACTAAGTATGCTACAAAGGACATACATAGCAAAAACACAATGAAATCATGTACTAATAATGTACTAATGAACATAGCAAGTATATGATATGAAAGCATGGAAAGCATGAAAATAACAAGTAGGCACATGTGTTTCACCCCAAAATGTTTGAAAAACTGTAAAAGAGGGGTCTATGTACTCACTTGAGGGTGCTTAGAAGTCTTGAACAACAACCAAGCAAAGCTAGAGGATCACGGAATCAAACGGCACCCTATATAGATAACTACATAAATAACCGGACCTAAATCGGGAGATTGGGTAGTATGAGATTTCGTAAACCAAATGAGTATTGGAACTCATATGATATGGTTTAACAAAGCCTACATACTAAAATGAAACCTAGCCTAAGTGCTTTTGACCCATTACGACCCGTCTAGGTAGCTTATGCTACTTTAACGCGTCGTCCGTGTAAAACCCGTTTGGAACGCCTAACTAGCCCTATGACAAGTAAGATATGCCTTAACATGTTTAATATTGTTACTAAATCAGTTTAGATGTCAAAAGTTACGTTACATAGGCTTAAAATGAATTTATGCGTAAAAAGGGCATTTTGGTCATTTTCCTTAAGGCATATAAACTACCTATCATACAACTAACTAAACGTCGTGACCATAAGGTATAACCTCGGAAGGTTATTCCCTATACAACTATGGTCACCTAATATGTTTGGTCGGATCCTAATGATCGACTAAACGGGTCGGGTTCGAAAGCATAAGCGATTGATTAGATCGCTTACCCTTACGACCTTAGACAAGCACAAATTTAAAAGTGACGAGCTAAACATGCTAGAACATGTTTAGTCAAGTTAGAAAACAGGTTTGGTATCAAAACAAATGGTTTTGATATGCTAGAGTAGTTTGATTACAAAATACGCGAGAACACGCATTTTGGCCGAAACTGCGACTCGTCACTGAGCCTAGATAACGTGGTAATCTGTAGGTATAGTCACTAGGGACTATGACCATCATGATTACTCTCACGTTATGAAGTTCAAACGGACTTCGCATTGACCATAAACTGGTCAATGCAGAAAGTCAAACACAGTTTGACTTTAATGCAAAAACGAATAAAAGAATGAAGGAACACTTACAAAGGGTCCCCGCAAGTATTTGATCCGATTCTCTCTCGGGTAGGAAGCATATACTTCCACTTAGAGAGCATGAATCAGATTCAAATTGTGAGTTGCAAAAATGGGGTGGAGGGGTATATATAGTTTTTGTACAACCGTTAGGATCGTTTCTTGAAAACCGAGATTCAATCCTAGTCGTACACATCGAGCCCATAGATTTATAAAACCAGGGGAGCCCCTAGAAATGCCCCTAAACCATGTGCAAAGGTGCACAAAAACTAGATCAAGCTGGAAACAACATTCTGCTGTTCTGGGGACACCTTACAGACCGTATGGTCCAGTCCTTACGGACCGTAAGCTGGTCTGCAAATCAGCAACTTTGAAATTTGGCAGAACAGGCCCCTGTGCGCGTATGGTCGTGTTTTGGCACTTCTAATACCCGTCAAACCCATTTTTAAGCTCCCTAAGGATGTTAAAGCATTGGGAACATGAAACATGCTCAAAAAATATGTCGGGTGTCTGCTCGTTTGGTCGTACGGTTGCGTTGTTCGGTTAATTACGACGGAAGCCGTAACGGACGCAAAAACGATCCAAATTGCGCGACGAATGGATTTTTATCAAGCCAATCACTATAACATAATATGTTAATGATTACATAATTTTTTTTTGTCCGGATGTATTCAGAACGTGAGATATGCTCGAAAATGCAAACTTATGCACTTTTTGACGCTTTTAGTCCCTGAATGAGCATAAAGTTTATTTTAGCACACCGAACCCCTCAAAGCCTATTTCTAAGCAATGTAAAGGATATTTAGGGTGTGTTTAACTTATGATCAAGTTCCGGAATGTCCGTTACAGTACGAATCGGCATACTTTCGCAGTTTGTCGAATTTAGTCCCTGTAAGCGAATAAACTTGATTTCGGCACACCAAACCTTCCAAAACTTATTTCTAAGTTATGTAAAGTTTATTTAAGGTATGTTAAGCCTATGTCACTATTCCGGAGTGTTTGTTGCATTAAACTTGTTATATTTACGCATCAGTGCCCGTATAACCTTCCAGAAAGCGACTTAGAGCCCGAAATCGAACAAGAGTTGATATATGCAAGTGATACACATATTTATACAAATCCCAAGTATGAAATACAATATTTCATTGGTTTGGTATTTGTTTGATGGTTGAAGTGACACAGGTGTCACAGTCTCCCCTACTTCAGGAAATTTCGTGTTATTGGTGTTCTTAGAGGAAACTTGTGAGAGCTTGAAACATGAAGTTGAAAAGATCAAACAACACTGGTTAGAGTTCTAAACTTCTAGTAACTTTAAATAATATCATGCTTGCAATGTGAGAGGGACACTTATATACAAGTATATAAAGTGTTATTGGTGTGTCCACCGTACCTCTATTACATTGTTCACATTCCGTTATGGTTGCCACTATCGGTTCTTACACATAATAAGTCTTACTGTGGTTTCCGTGCACTGAACTTTGCAATTATGTATGCATCCATAATTATGTAATTCCTTGCATAGTCACGTAGTGCATCTTATAATGTGTAGGGGAAGAACATAAGGAACGAACTTGTGATGATTGTGACTAGACCACCATAGGGTCCTTTTAATTAAATCAATAAATGATTTTAATGGACTACCAAGGAGTCTATACCACCACGTGTCGTTCTTAACCAGATTCTGAATCAATCTTTTTTACTAGACCACTAAAAGGGTCTCTTATGAATCATGGAGTGGTACTATATAACCCATGGGTCTTGACTATCACGTAGAAGCCCAATAAGGATTTAAGGTAGTACCTTTTTGAATATCCTTCTACGAATCCCTCATATGAAGATATGAAAGATTCTACGAGGATTTGGATAACGAATATCCAGAGTATACAAAAACACAAAATGCATAAAAGAAAACACAAGATGCATAAACACATAGTCACATAACCACAAAATTGTTTACTTAGATCTTTAATTTGTTAATTTGTTTTGTTAACTGCGTACATGCATTTAAAGCACACTAGGAATCCATTCCGTGGATTTCATTTGGTACTTTAAACATTAGCAAGAATCTAACTATGAAGATAGAAAGATTCTTTTAAAGAGAAAAATTCGATTTCGATTATAAGGAATCGAAATGTTCGAATTAAGGTACACAAGGAATCCAATTAAGGAATCATCCACAAGGGTCTAATGTGAAGATAAAAAGATCCCATATGGATTGAAGATGTTTTGAAACCTTGCACTGGATGTGCTTAAGTCAAACATGAAGTAAAAATGCTTATGAAGTTGAGAAGCTAGATATGCCAAGGTGACATATGAAGCGGAATTTGAAGGTTAAGTCAATGTATGAGAAAAAAAATATTTTTGAAAATTATGCATGGAGTTCTAAAAAAATGTGTTCAATGTTTTTGAAACCTTATATATAATACTTTTGAAATCATAAAGTAGGTGTATTAGGTAGGTATATATTTATAAAAAAAATGTTTTAAAATCATGCGAGATGAATTTTGAAATTATGTATAAGGTTTTTGAAAACATGAATGATGCTTTTGAAATCATGCATTTGATATAAGTAATTATACTATATTAATAACATTTTGAAATCATGAAGGTTGTTTTTAAAAACATAGATAATGTTTTTGAATTCATGGAGGTTGTTTTTGAAAACATAGACAATGTTTTTGAAATCATGGAGGTTATTTTTGAAAACATAGACAATGCTTTTGAAATCATGCATTTGATATGTTAAGTAAATACACTATATTAAGAACGTTTTCGAAATTTTTTTTTGAAATCATGAAGGTTGTTTTTGAAAACTTATTTTATGCATGTTGAAAAATCAGAACGTAATGGGTATGAGATTTGAAAATACCTTTAGTTATCTAACCAAGGATTCAAAGGCACAGATGTGCAAAAGCACGATTACTCATAATGTCACTTTATTTTCTGTACTTCGTCTCCTAGAATGAAACGAGTACTTAAAATTTTTCAAGGAAATCATGAGCAATCATTTGAAAGGGAGAATCACAAGAGTAGTTTGTAAGGGACATAGTTCCTTAATGTAGGTATTATAGGGAAATGCCATACACATATGTAACTAGACTTGTATATCAGAATTTGAACAACAATTTATTTATAAACAAAACTGATTGTTTCACATTACAAGAAAAACAGAGAAAACAAAAGCATAAGATTAAAACAGCAATATCTTATACTCAGCCATATGCTTATCTGTGCGTCAGACTTGCATTGACAATCTCTGATTACTTGTTCCTGAAATAGCTCGTCTCACCGTAGTTGTACCAAGTACCAGACGGTAAACGAGCTTGAGCAGGGTTGACTTGGGGTTGGTTTGGACCACCTTGGATTGGGTTGAAAAGACAAGCATTTGCCAGGTGACCGAGTCGTCCACATGAAGCACACAGACGACACTGCAGGTAAGCTTTGTGAGGTACATAACACTTGTTGCACATCAGTGCAGTACGGTCATAAGGTTTCTTGGCAGGAGGTTGAGCAGCAGCAAGGCTTATATCAGCTTTGTTTTGGATAGCAAAGCTGCATATGTTAACCAAATCTCCACACCGTCCACAGTAGGTACATTTGAAGCAGGGTATGAGGTTTGAATGATGACGGTTGCATCGTTTGCAGCATGGGGCAACTCCTAAGTACGGCTTCCTAGCTGGTGGCGCTACCACTTGGCTAGGTCCCGCTTGATTAGGTGTAACTGCTGCGGGTTTCCTTGAAGCCTTACGCTTCTTTGGTTTTGGTGCAGGCTTGACTTCTGCTTCCTTCGGTAACTCTTGAGTGGCTTCATTGTTGACACGAGACATGGCAATGCCTAAATCCACAGTCTTCAGAATCACTTCACCTATTTGCTGGGCAAATTTGGCTGTCTGCTCGGACAACTGACCGTTGCTGAAAGGAAGAGACATTCTTGAAGGAAATGAAAGACATAGGAAGAAACAACTGAAAGGTTATCGGATAATCAAAACAGAATGGCAATGCATAAGAATTGCGATCATTTGTTTGTTACCTAAGGCAAACAAATGAGATGGTGACAAATCAAAGTAAGCAGGTCATAATAATGTATCGCTGAAGACATGCTTGCCTATAAGTGAACACTCACCCCAAGAGTTCCCAGGTAAGAGTGACTGGTCCGATACTGCGGATTTGTATGAACACTCTAGCCTTAGACAGAAAACTCAGAGTACAGGCATTCACCCTTCCAGTTTGCATGTGTTCAAATTAAAAGACCCAAACTTTGATGAGATTTGAAAACTTAGAGGGTTCAAAATCTAGTAATTAATCATCCTAGAACAGATGATTGCTTTTCAAAGCGGTTTTGAAATTTGTGTTCTTGTTGTGGTTGTCGCCTAAGGATAGGTGACGGTATTGTTTTACGACTAAACGCAAGTAAACTCGCGTTAGGGTCCTAGGAAGGTTATAGACTAGGTCAAAGCATTACTAATAACCTAATTCCCTATAACCATGAGCTCTGATACCAACTTTTCTGTCACACCCCGACCATGTAAAACAACAAAACGTGGCGGAATCATCGGGGAGTGTTGTAACAGAATCATTGTTTCATAACACATGGAAAATTGAAATATTGTTTTATTGATTAAAAGAGTTACAATGTCTTAACAAACAAAGAAGTATAACAAAATTAACTAGTCTTCCATATTTTATTATCACTAAGGCCCAAGTCCGCCTAATTGTATCTTGATCAATCCTATGCATCATTTCCTGAAACACATGTGAAAATAGGTACGTCAGCATAAAAATGCCGGCGAGTACATAGGTTTTGTGAAAATAGGATTCATGACTTATAAGTTTAGAAAAAGGTTGTTTAACAAAAGTCAGTCATGATCCTTGTAAAATGTTTTGTTTTATAAATCATTTGAAAAACGATGATAAAGTAGATGATATGTAAAAGAATAATGTAAGATTAAATAAATAACCAAGTAAAATGAGTTTGTATAAGATAAGTTGTTTGTAAAACAATGTCTTGTGAAAAATATGTTATCTATATAAAAATGTTATAAGTCTAAACTGAAATGATTTAAATAATGCTACGATATGTAATATCATACAAGCACTTATATATAGGAAGTACCAATGGCGTATCCACCATGCTTGTATCATATTACACACGCCTCGTTACTCAAACCACTTACCCAAACAAACCACCAATGTAGATTGCCCATTTCTAAACCATTTGTCAAATGTCTTTGTGTAAACCATGTCAAAATGTTTATGTCAAATATAGTCCATGAAATGTGTATATCAATATCAAAATGTCTATGTCAAATGTATTTGTGTAAACCATGTCAAAATGTTTATGTCAAATGTAGTCCATGAAATGTGTATATCAATATCAACATGTCTATGTCAAATGTCTATCATATAATGTGTAAACAAAATGTCATGTATGGCAAGTGATATATATATATATATATATATATATATATATCCATTGAGCCATAGGTAAAAAAAATGCGCAAAACAATGTATTGAAGTAAAACATGGTTTAAATCAACGTTATGTCTTGTGGAAATGCATGCTATACTGAATATAAACATTTATGCGGTAATGTGAAAATGCATACATTCAAGCCTTGTGACTGTGGTGATAAACCCTTAAACAAATTAAAGGACTATCTGTGTTATGTTTTAATCGAATTCAGTCATTCCTTTCATCCAAACATACCTAGGATGTCAGGAACGGGAGTTGTCAATTCCTATGGTACCATTACCTACTAACGAGCGTCGTAGCTAATGTTAATAAATGTATATGGTCCTATTTAAACAAACCAAATGTCATATCAAAATGTAAGCATGTGATGAAAATAATGTACCTAGTATGCTAAGTAAACATACAAGGTAGAGATGTAAAACAATGTGTCCATATGTTACGAGAACATATGCAACAGAGATGCAATGTCAAACAAATGTACTAAGTATGATGAACATACATAGCATGAAAAGGTAAAACAATGTACTAAGTATGCACTAAATGGGCATACATAGCATAAAATGAAATGTAAAACAATGTACTAAGTATGCACTAAATGGACATACATAGCATGAAATGAAATGTAAAACAATGTACTAAGTATGCACTAAATGGACATACCTAGCATGAAATGAAATGTAAAACAATGTACTAAGTATGCTACAAAGGACACACATAGCAAAAACACAATGAAATCATGTACTAATAATGTACTAATGAACATAGCGAGTATATGATATGAAAGCATGGAAAGCATGAAAATAACAAGTAGGCACATGTGTTTCACCCCAAAATGTTTGAAAAGCAGTAAAAGAGGGGTCTATGTACTCACTTGAGGGTGCTTAGAAGTCTTGAACAACAACCAAGCAAAGCTAGAGGATCACGGAATCAAACGACACCCTATATAGATAACTACATAAATAACCGGACCTAAATCGGGAGATTGGGTAGTATGAGGTTTCGTAAACCAAATGAGTGTTGGAACTCATATGATATGGTTTAACAAGGCCTACATACTAAAATGAAACCTAGCCTAAGTGCTTTTGACCCATTACGACCCGTCTAGGTAGCTTATGCTACTTTAACGCGTCGTCCGTGTAAAACGCGTTTGGAACGCCTAACTAGCCCTATGACAAGTAAGATATGCCTTAACATGTTTAATATTGTTACTAAATCAGTTTAGATGTCAAAAGTTATGTTACATAGGCTTAAAATGAATTTATGCGTAAAAAGGGCATTTTGGTCATTTTCCTAAGGCATATAAACTACCTATCATACAACTAACTAAACGTCGTGACCATAAGGTATAACCTCGGAAGGTTATTCCCTATACAACTATGGTCACCTAGTATGTTTGGTCGGATCCTAATGATCGACCAAACGGGTCGGGTTCGAAAGCATAAGCGATTGATTAGATCGCTTACCCTTACGACCCTAGACAAGCACAAATCTAAAAGTGACGAGCTAAACATGCTAGAACATGTTTAGTCAAGTTAGAAAACAGGTTTGGTATCAAAACAAATGGTTTTAATACCCTATAGTAGTTTGGTTACAAAATACGCGAGAACACACATTTTGGCCGAAACTGCGACTCGTCACTGAGCCTAGATAACGTGGTAATCAGTAGGTATAGTCACTAGGGACTATGACCATCGGGATTACGCTCACGTTATGAAGTTCAAACGAACTTCGCATTGACCATAAACTGGTCAATGCAGAAAGTCAAACGCAGTTTGACTTTAACGCTAAAACGAATAAAAGAACGAAGGAACACTTACAAAGGGTTCCCGCAAGTATTTGATCTGATTCTCTCTCAGGTAGGAAGCATATACTTCCACTTAGAGAGATGAATCAGATTCAAATTGTGAGTTGCAACAAATGGGGTGGAGGGGTATATATAGTTTTCGTACAGCCGTTAGGATCGTTTCTTGAAAACCGAGATTCAATCCTAGCCGTACACATCGAGCCCATAGATTTATAAAACCAGGGGAGCCCCTAGAAATGCCCCAAAACCATGTGCAAAGTGCCCAACAGCTGGATCAAGCTGGAAACAACATTCTGCTATTCTGGAGACACCTTACGGACCGTATGGTCCAGTCCTTATGGACCGTAAGCTGGTCTGCAAATCAGCAACTTGGAAATTTGGCAGAACAGGCCCCTGTGCGCGTATGGTCGTGTTTTGGCACTTCTAATACCCTTCAAACCCATTTTTAAGCTACCTAAGGATGTTAAAGCATAGGGAACATGAAACATGCTCAAAAATATGTCGGATGTCGGCTCGTTTGGTCGTACGGTTGCGTTGTTCGGTTAATTACGACGGAAGCCGTAACGGACGCAAAAACGATCCAAATTGCGCGACGAATGGATTTTTATCAAGCCAATCACAAAAAAATAATATGTTAATGATTACATAAATTTTTGGATGTCCGGATGTATTCAGAACGTGAGATATGCGCGAAAATGCAAACTTATGCACTTTTTGATGCTTTTAGTCCCTGAATGAGCATAAAGTTTATTTTAGCACACCGAACCCCTCAAAGCCTATTTCTAAGCAATGTAAAGGATATTTAGGGTGTGTTTAACTTATGATCAAGTTCCGTAATGTCCGTTACAGTACGAATCGACATACTTTCGCAGTTTGTCGAATATAGTCCCAGTAAGCGAATAAACTTGATTTCGGCACACCAAACCTTCCAAAACTTATTTCTAAGTTATGTAAAGGTTATTTAAGGTATGTTAAGCCTATGTCACTATTCCGGAGTGTTTGTTGCATTAAACTTGTTATATTTACGCATCACTGCGCGTATAACCTACCAGAAAGCGACTTAGAGCCCGAAATCGAACAAGAGTTGATATGTGCAAGTGATACACATATTTATACAAATCCCAAGTATGAAATACAACATTTCATTGGTTTGGTATTTGTTTGAAGGTTGAAGTGACACAGGTGTCACACTTTTTTACTCTCTGATCGAGGTTCTCGGCATTGAAAAAATCTTCGTAAACTAAATCACACGTTTATATGTTGACATTTAAGAGATATACAGTCAAGAAAATCAAGGGCAATGGTGATATATATGTGGATTAGACAGAAAAAAAACACTAAACAAATGGCTACAATTTAAGGAATGTGTTTAGCGATGGAATCAGATTCCTAATTCCTAATTGATGGAGAAAGGTGTATGGGCAAGAAAAGCTGTTTCTAGGAGGTTGTCAAGTGTTTTCGTTTGACGATTCCATTCTTGGGTGGTTGGTTTGGCCCTTTTTCCTATAACTCGAATCCTAGCCCGGTATATTCCATTTTAATTTTACACCATTGTGAACCTTACACCTCTTTTACTCTCTGATCGAGGTTCTCGGCATTGAAAAATCTTCATAAAATAAATCACACGTGTATATCTTGACATTTAAGAGATATACAGTCAAGAAAAACAAGGGCAATGGTAATATATATATGCGGATTAGACACAAAAAAAACACTCAAAAAATGGCTACAATTTAAGGAATGTGTTTAGTGACGGCATCAGATTCCTAATTTGGCAAGAAAAGCTGCTTCTAGGAGGTTGTCAAGTGTTTTCGCTCGATGATTCCATTCTTGGGTGGTTGGTTTGGCCCTTGTTCCTGTAACTCGAATCCTAGCCTATTATATCCCATTTTAATTTTACACCATTGTAAACCTTACGCCTTTTTTACTCTCTAATCGAGGTTCTCTGCATTGAAAAATCTTTGTAAACTAAATCACATGTGTATATGTTGACATTTAAGAGATATACAGTCAAGAAAATCAAGGGCAATGGTGATATATATGCGGATTAGACACAAAAAAACACTCAACAAATGGCTACAATTTAAGGAATGTGTTTAGTGACGGCATCAGATTCCTAATTGATGGAGAAATGTCTGGTGGCAAGAAAAGCTGCTTCTAAGAGGTTGTCAAGTGTTTTCGCTCGACGATTCCATTCTTGGGTGGTTGGTTTGGCCCTTGTTCCTGTAACTCGAATCCTAGCCCAGAATATCCCATTTTAATTTTACACCATTGTGAACATTACACCTTTTTTACTCTCTGATCGAGTTCTCGGCATTGAAAAATCTTGGTAAACTAAATCTCACGTGTATATGTTGACATTTGAGAGATATAGAGTCAAGAAAATCAAGGGCAAAAGTGATATATATGCGAATTAGACACAAAAAAACACTCAACAAATGGCTACATTTTAAGGAATGTGTTTAGTGACGGCATCAGACTCCTATTTGATGGAGAAAGGTCTGGTGGCAAGCAAAGCTGCTTCTAGGAGGTTGTCAAGTGTTTTCGCTCGACGATTCCATTCTTGGTTGGTTGGTTTGGCCCTTGTTCCTGTAACTCGAATCCTAGCCCGGTATATCCCATTTTAATTTTACACCATTGTGAACCTTACGCCTTTTTTACTCTCTGATCGAGGTTCTCGGCATTGAAAAATCTTTGTAAACTAAATCACACATGTATATGTTCACATTTAAGAGATATACAGTCAGGAATATCAATGTCAATGGTGATATATATGCGGATTAGACATCAAAAAAAAAAACACTCAACAAATGGCTACAATTTAAGGAATGTGTTTAGTGACGGCATCAGATTACTAATTGATGGAGAAAGGTCTGGTGGCAAGAAAAGCTGCTTCTAGGAGGTTGTCAAGTTTTTTCGCTCGACGATTCCATTCTTGGGTGGTTGGTTTGGCCCTTGTTCCTGTAACTCGAATCCTAACCCGGAATATCCCATTTTGATTTTACACCATTGTGAACCTTACGCCTTTTTTACTCTCTGATCGAGGTTCTTAGCATTGAAAAATCTTCGTAAACTAAATCACACGTGTATATGTTGAAATTTAAGAGATATAGAGTCAAAAAAATAAGGGCAATGTTGATATATATTCGGATTAGACACAAAAAAAGCACTCAACAAATGGCTACAATTTAAGGAATGTGTTTAGTGACGGCATCAGATCCCTAATTGATGGAGAAAGGTCTGGTGGCAAGAAAAGCTGCCTCTAGGAGGTTGTCAAGTGTTTTCGCTCGACGATTCTATTCTTGGGTGGTTCGTTTGGCCCTTGTTCCTGTAACTCGAATCCTAGCCCGGTATATCCCATTTTAATTTTACACCATTGTGAACCTTACGCCTTTTTTACTCTCTGATTGAGGTTCTCGGCATTGAAAAATCTTCGTAACCTAAATCACACGTGTATATGTTGACATTTAAGAGATATACAGTCAAGAAAATCAAGGACAATGGTGATATATATGCGGATTAGACACAAAAAACAAACACTCAACAAATGGCTACAGTTTAAGGAATGTGTTCAGTGACGGCATCAGATTCCTAATTGATGGAGAAATGTCTGGTGGATAGAAAAGCTGCTTCTAGGAGGTTGTCAAGTGTTTTCGCTCGACGATTGCATTCTTGGGTGGTTGGTTTGGCCCTTGTTCCTGTAACTCGAATCCTAGCCCGGTATATCCCATTTTAATTTTACACCATTGTGAACCTTATGCCTTTTTTACTCTCTGATCGAGGTTCTCGGCATTGTAAAATCCTCAAAAACTAAATCACACGTATATATGTTGACATTTAAGAGATATACAGTCAAGAAAATCAGGGGCAATGGTGATATATATGCGGATTAGACACGGAAAAAAACACTCAACAAATGGCTACAATTTAAGGAATGTGTTTAGTGATGACATCAGATTCCTAATTGATGGAGAAAGGTCTGGTGGGAAGAAAAGTTGCTTCTAGGAGGTTGTCAAGTGTTTTCGCTGGACGATTCCATTCTTGGATGGTTAGTTTGGTCCATGTTCCTGTAACACGTATCCTAGCCCGGTATATCCCATTTTAATTTTACACCATTGTGAACGTTACGCCTTTTTTACTCTCTGATCGAGGTTCTCGGCATTGAAAAATCTTCGTAAACTAAATCACACGTGTATATGTTGACATTTAAGAGATATACAGTCAAGAAAATCAAGGGCAATGGTGATATATATGGGGATTAGACACAAAAAAAAAATACTCAACAAATGGCTACAATTTAAGGAATGTGTTTAGTGACGGCATCAGATTACAAATTGATGTAGAAAGGTCTGGTGGCAAGAAAAGCTGCTTCTAGGAGGTTCACAAGTGTTTTCTCTCGACGATTCCATTCTTGGGTGGTTGCTTTGGCCCTAGTTCCTGTAACTCGAATCCTAGCCCAGTATATCCCATTTTAATTTTACACCATTGTGAACCTTACGCCTTTTTTAATCTCTGATCGAGATTCTCGGCATTGAAAAATCTTCGTAAACTAAATCACACGTGTATATGTTGACCTTTAAGAGATATACAGTCAAGAAATCAAGGGTAATGGTGATATATATGTGGATTAGACACCAAGAAAAACACTCAACAAATGGCTACAATTTAAGGAATGTGTTTAGTGACGGCATCAGATTCCTAATTGATGGAGAAATGTCTGGTGGCAAGAAAAGCTGCTTCTAGGAGGTTGTCAAGTGTTTTCGCTCGACGATTCCATTCTTGGGTGGTTGGTTTGGCCCTTGTTCGCGTAACTCGAATCCTAGCCGGGTATATCCCATTTTAACTTTACACCATTGTGAACCTTACGCCTTTTTTACTTTCTGATCGAGGTTCTCGGCATTGAAAAATCTTCATAAACTAAATCACACGTGTATATGTTGACATTTAAGAGATATACAGTCAAGAAAATCAAGGGCAATGGTGATATATATGCAGATTAGACCCCAAAAAAAACACTCAACAAATGGCTACAATTTAAGGAATGTGTTTAGTGACGGCATCCGATTCCTAATTGATGGAGAAATGTCTGGTGGCAAGAAAAGTTGCTTCTAGGAGGTTGTCAAGTGTTTTCGCTCGACGATTCCATTCTTGGGTGGTTGGTTTGGCCCTTGTTCCCGTAACTCAAATCCTAGCCCGGTATATCCCATTTTAATTTTACACCATTGTGAACGTTGCGCTTCTTTTACTCTCTTATCGAAGTTCTCGCCATTGAAAAATCTTCGTAAACTAAATCACACGTGTATACGTTGACATTTAAGAGATATACAGTCAAGAAAATCAAGGGTAATGGTGATATATATGCGGATTAGACACAAAAAAAAATAACACTCACCAAATGGCTACAATTCAAGGAATGTGTTTAGTGACGGCATCAGATTCCTTATTGATGGAGAAAGGTCTGGTGGCAAAAAAAGCTGCTTCTAAGAGGTTGTCAAGTGTTTTCGCTCGACGATTGCATTCTTGGGTGGTTGGTTTGGCCCTTGTTCCTGTAACTCGAATCCTAACCCGGTATATCACATTTTAATTTTACACCATTGTGAACCTTACGCCTTTTTTACTCTCTGATCGAGGTTCTCGGCATTGAAAAATCTTCGTAACCTAAATCACACGTGTATATGTTGACGTTTAAGAGATATACAGTCAAGAAAATCAAGGACAATGGTGATATATATGCGGATTAGACACAAAAAAAACACTTAACAAATGGCTACAGTTTAAGGAATGTGTTCAGTGACGGCATCAGATTCCTAATTGATGGAGAAATGACTGGTGGCAAGAAAAGCTGCTTGTAGGAGGTTGTCAAGTGTTTTCGCTCGACGATTGCATTCTTGGGTGGTTGGTTTGGCCCTTGTTCCTGTAACTCGAATCCTAGCCCGGTATATCCCATTTTAATTTTACACCATTGTGAACCTTACGCCTTTTTTACTCTCTGATCGAGGTTCTCGGCATTGTAAAATCCTCAAAAACTAAATCACACGTATATATGTTGACATTTAAGAGATATACAGTCAAGAAAATCAGGGGCAATGGTGATATATATGCGGATTAGACACGGAAAAAAACACTCAACAAATGGCTACAATTTAAGGAATGTGTTTAGTGATGGCATCAGATTCCTAATTGATGGAGAGAGGTCTGATGGGAAGAAAAGCTGCTTCTAGGAGGTTGTCAAGTGTTTTCGCTGGACGATTCCATTCTTGGATGGTTGGTTTGGTCCTTGTTCATGAAACACGTATCCTAGCCCGGTATATCCCATTTTAATTTTACACCATTGTGAACCTTACGCCTTTTTTACTCTCTGATCGAGGTTCTCGGCATTGAAAAATCTTCGTAAACTAAATCACACGTGTATATGTTGACATTTAAGAGATATACAGTCAAGAAAATCAAGGGCAATGGTGATATATATGGGGATTAGACACAAAAAAAAACACTCAACAAATGGCTACAATTTAAGGAATGTGTTTAGTGACGGCATCAGATTCCAAATTGATGGAGAAAGGTCTGGTGGCAAGAAAAGCTGCTTCTAGGAGGTTGTCAAGTGTTATCGCTCGACGATTCCATTCTTGGGTGGTTGCTTTGGCCCTAGTTCCTGTAACTCGAATCCTAGCCCAGTATATCCCATTTTAATTTTACACCATTGTGAACCTTACGCCTTTTTTAATCTCTGATCGAGATTCTCGGCATTGAAAAATCTTCGTAAACTAAATCACACGTGTATATGTTGACATTTAAGAGATATACAGTCAAGAAATCAAGGGCAATGGTAATATATATGCGGATTAGACACCAAAAAAAAACACTCAACAAATGGCTACAATTTAAGGAATGTGTTTAGTGACGGCATCAGATTCCAAATTGATGGAGAAACGTCTGGTGGCAAGAAAAGCTGCTTCTAGGAGGTTGTCAAGTGTTATCGCTCGACGATTCCATTCTTGGGTGGTTGCTTTGGCCCTAGTTCCTGTAACTCGAATCCTAGCCCAGTATATCCCATTTTAATTTTACACCATTGTGAACCTTACGCCTTTTTTAATCTCTGATCGAGATTCTCGGCATTGAAAAATCTTCGTAAACTAAATCACACGTGTATATGTTGACATTTAAGAAATATACAGTCAAGAAATCAAGGGCAATGGTGATATATATGCGGATTAGACACCAAAAAACACTCACCAAATGGCTACAATTTAAGGAATGTGTTTAGTGACGGCATCAGATTCCTAATTGATGGAGAAATGTCTGGTGGCAAGAAAAGTTGCTTCTAGGAGGTTGTCAAGTGTTTTCGCTCGACGATTCCATTCTTGGGTGGTTGGTTTGGCCCTTGTTCGTGTAACTCGAATCCTTGCCGGGTATATCCCATTTTAACTTTACACCATTGTGAACCTTACGCCTTTTTTACTCTCTGATCGAGGTTCTCGGCATTGAAAAATCTTCATAAACTAAATCACACGTGTATATGTTGACATTTAAGAGATATACAGTGAAGAAAATTAAGGGCAATGGTGATATATATGCGGATTAGACCCCAAAAAAACACTCAACAAATGGCTACAATTTAAGGAATGTGTTTAGTGACGGCATCAGATTCCTAATTGATGGAGAAATGTCTGGTGGCAAGAAAAGTTGCTTCTAGGAGGTTGTCAAGTGTTTTCGCTCGACGATTCCATTCTTGGTTGGTTGGTTTGGCCCTTGTTCCTGTAACTCGAATCCTAGCCCGGTATATCCCATTTTAATTTTACACCATTGTGAACCTTACGCCTTTTTTACTCTCTGATCGAGGTTCTCGGCATTGAAAAATCTTTGTAAACTAAATCACACATGTATATGTTCACATTTAAGAGATATACAGTCAGGAATATCAATGTCAATGGTGATATATATGCGGATTAGACATCAAAAAAAAAAACACTCAACAAATGGCTACAATTTAAGGAATGTGTTTAGTGACGGCATCAGATTACTAATTGATGGAGAAAGGTCTGGTGGCAAGAAAAGCTGCTTCTAGGAGGTTGTCAAGTTTTTTCGCTCGACGATTCCATTCTTGGGTGGTTGGTTTGGCCCTTGTTCCTGTAACTCGAATCCTAACCCGGAATATCCCATTTTGATTTTACACCATTGTGAACCTTACGCCTTTTTTACTCTCTGATCGAGGTTCTTAGCATTGAAAAATCTTCGTAAACTAAATCACACGTGTATATGTTGAAATTTAAGAGATATAGAGTCAAAAAAATAAGGGCAATGTTGATATATATTCGGATTAGACACAAAAAAAGCACTCAACAAATGGCTACAATTTAAGGAATGTGTTTAGTGACGGCATCAGATCCCTAATTGATGGAGAAAGGTCTGGTGGCAAGAAAAGCTGCCTCTAGGAGGTTGTCAAGTGTTTTCGCTCGACGATTCTATTCTTGGGTGGTTCGTTTGGCCCTTGTTCCTGTAACTCGAATCCTAGCCCGGTATATCCCATTTTAATTTTACACCATTGTGAACCTTACGCCTTTTTTACTCTCTGATTGAGGTTCTCGGCATTGAAAAATCTTCGTAACCTAAATCACACGTGTATATGTTGACATTTAAGAGATATACAGTCAAGAAAATCAAGGACAATGGTGATATATATGCGGATTAGACACAAAAAACAAACACTCAACAAATGGCTACAGTTTAAGGAATGTGTTCAGTGACGGCATCAGATTCCTAATTGATGGAGAAATGTCTGGTGGATAGAAAAGCTGCTTCTAGGAGGTTGTCAAGTGTTTTCGCTCGACGATTGCATTCTTGGGTGGTTGGTTTGGCCCTTGTTCCTGTAACTCGAATCCTAGCCCGGTATATCCCATTTTAATTTTACACCATTGTGAACCTTATGCCTTTTTTACTCTCTGATCGAGGTTCTCGGCATTGTAAAATCCTCAAAAACTAAATCACACGTATATATGTTGACATTTAAGAGATATACAGTCAAGAAAATCAGGGGCAATGGTGATATATATGCGGATTAGACACGGAAAAAAACACTCAACAAATGGCTACAATTTAAGGAATGTGTTTAGTGATGACATCAGATTCCTAATTGATGGAGAAAGGTCTGGTGGGAAGAAAAGTTGCTTCTAGGAGGTTGTCAAGTGTTTTCGCTGGACGATTCCATTCTTGGATGGTTAGTTTGGTCCATGTTCCTGTAACACGTATCCTAGCCCGGTATATCCCATTTTAATTTTACACCATTGTGAACGTTACGCCTTTTTTACTCTCTGATCGAGGTTCTCGGCATTGAAAAATCTTCGTAAACTAAATCACACGTGTATATGTTGACATTTAAGAGATATACAGTCAAGAAAATCAAGGGCAATGGTGATATATATGGGGATTAGACACAAAAAAAAAAATACTCAACAAATGGCTACAATTTAAGGAATGTGTTTAGTGACGGCATCAGATTACAAATTGATGTAGAAAGGTCTGGTGGCAAGAAAAGCTGCTTCTAGGAGGTTCACAAGTGTTTTCTCTCGACGATTCCATTCTTGGGTGGTTGCTTTGGCCCTAGTTCCTGTAACTCGAATCCTAGCCCAGTATATCCCATTTTAATTTTACACCATTGTGAACCTTACGCCTTTTTTAATCTCTGATCGAGATTCTCGGCATTGAAAAATCTTCGTAAACTAAATCACACGTGTATATGTTGACCTTTAAGAGATATACAGTCAAGAAATCAAGGGTAATGGTGATATATATGTGGATTAGACACCAAGAAAAACACTCAACAAATGGCTACAATTTAAGGAATGTGTTTAGTGACGGCATCAGATTCCTAATTGATGGAGAAATGTCTGGTGGCAAGAAAAGCTGCTTCTAGGAGGTTGTCAAGTGTTTTCGCTCGACGATTCCATTCTTGGGTGGTTGGTTTGGCCCTTGTTCGCGTAACTCGAATCCTAGCCGGGTATATCCCATTTTAACTTTACACCATTGTGAACCTTACGCCTTTTTTACTTTCTGATCGAGGTTCTCGGCATTGAAAAATCTTCATAAACTAAATCACACGTGTATATGTTGACATTTAAGAGATATACAGTCAAGAAAATCAAGGGCAATGGTGATATATATGCAGATTAGACCCCAAAAAAAACACTCAACAAATGGCTACAATTTAAGGAATGTGTTTAGTGACGGCATCCGATTCCTAATTGATGGAGAAATGTCTGGTGGCAAGAAAAGTTGCTTCTAGGAGGTTGTCAAGTGTTTTCGCTCGACGATTCCATTCTTGGGTGGTTGGTTTGGCCCTTGTTCCCGTAACTCAAATCCTAGCCCGGTATATCCCATTTTAATTTTACACCATTGTGAACGTTGCGCTTCTTTTACTCTCTTATCGAAGTTCTCGCCATTGAAAAATCTTCGTAAACTAAATCACACGTGTATACGTTGACATTTAAGAGATATACAGTCAAGAAAATCAAGGGTAATGGTGATATATATGCGGATTAGACACAAAAAAAAATAACACTCACCAAATGGCTACAATTCAAGGAATGTGTTTAGTGACGGCATCAGATTCCTTATTGATGGAGAAAGGTCTGGTGGCAAAAAAAGCTGCTTCTAAGAGGTTGTCAAGTGTTTTCGCTCGACGATTGCATTCTTGGGTGGTTGGTTTGGCCCTTGTTCCTGTAACTCGAATCCTAACCCGGTATATCACATTTTAATTTTACACCATTGTGAACCTTACGCCTTTTTTACTCTCTGATCGAGGTTCTCGGCATTGAAAAATCTTCGTAACCTAAATCACACGTGTATATGTTGACGTTTAAGAGATATACAGTCAAGAAAATCAAGGACAATGGTGATATATATGCGGATTAGACACAAAAAAAACACTTAACAAATGGCTACAGTTTAAGGAATGTGTTCAGTGACGGCATCAGATTCCTAATTGATGGAGAAATGACTGGTGGCAAGAAAAGCTGCTTGTAGGAGGTTGTCAAGTGTTTTCGCTCGACGATTGCATTCTTGGGTGGTTGGTTTGGCCCTTGTTCCTGTAACTCGAATCCTAGCCCGGTATATCCCATTTTAATTTTACACCATTGTGAACCTTACGCCTTTTTTACTCTCTGATCGAGGTTCTCGGCATTGTAAAATCCTCAAAAACTAAATCACACGTATATATGTTGACATTTAAGAGATATACAGTCAAGAAAATCAGGGGCAATGGTGATATATATGCGGATTAGACACGGAAAAAAACACTCAACAAATGGCTACAATTTAAGGAATGTGTTTAGTGATGGCATCAGATTCCTAATTGATGGAGAGAGGTCTGATGGGAAGAAAAGCTGCTTCTAGGAGGTTGTCAAGTGTTTTCGCTGGACGATTCCATTCTTGGATGGTTGGTTTGGTCCTTGTTCATGAAACACGTATCCTAGCCCGGTATATCCCATTTTAATTTTACACCATTGTGAACCTTACGCCTTTTTTACTCTCTGATCGAGGTTCTCGGCATTGAAAAATCTTCGTAAACTAAATCACACGTGTATATGTTGACATTTAAGAGATATACAGTCAAGAAAATCAAGGGCAATGGTGATATATATGGGGATTAGACACAAAAAAAAACACTCAACAAATGGCTACAATTTAAGGAATGTGTTTAGTGACGGCATCAGATTCCAAATTGATGGAGAAAGGTCTGGTGGCAAGAAAAGCTGCTTCTAGGAGGTTGTCAAGTGTTATCGCTCGACGATTCCATTCTTGGGTGGTTGCTTTGGCCCTAGTTCCTGTAACTCGAATCCTAGCCCAGTATATCCCATTTTAATTTTACACCATTGTGAACCTTACGCCTTTTTTAATCTCTGATCGAGATTCTCGGCATTGAAAAATCTTCGTAAACTAAATCACACGTGTATATGTTGACATTTAAGAGATATACAGTCAAGAAATCAAGGGCAATGGTAATATATATGCGGATTAGACACCAAAAAAAACACTCAACAAATGGCTACAATTTAAGGAATGTGTTTAGTGACGGCATCAGATTCCAAATTGATGGAGAAACGTCTGGTGGCAAGAAAAGCTGCTTCTAGGAGGTTGTCAAGTGTTATCGCTCGACGATTCCATTCTTGGGTGGTTGCTTTGGCCCTAGTTCCTGTAACTCGAATCCTAGCCCAGTATATCCCATTTTAATTTTACACCATTGTGAACCTTACGCCTTTTTTAATCTCTGATCGAGATTCTCGGCATTGAAAAATCTTCGTAAACTAAATCACACGTGTATATGTTGACATTTAAGAAATATACAGTCAAGAAATCAAGGGCAATGGTGATATATATGCGGATTAGACACCAAAAAACACTCACCAAATGGCTACAATTTAAGGAATGTGTTTAGTGACGGCATCAGATTCCTAATTGATGGAGAAATGTCTGGTGGCAAGAAAAGTTGCTTCTAGGAGGTTGTCAAGTGTTTTCGCTCGACGATTCCATTCTTGGGTGGTTGGTTTGGCCCTTGTTCGTGTAACTCGAATCCTTGCCGGGTATATCCCATTTTAACTTTACACCATTGTGAACCTTACGCCTTTTTTACTCTCTGATCGAGGTTCTCGGCATTGAAAAATCTTCATAAACTAAATCACACGTGTATATGTTGACATTTAAGAGATATACAGTGAAGAAAATTAAGGGCAATGGTGATATATATGCGGATTAGACCCCAAAAAAACACTCAACAAATGGCTACAATTTAAGGAATGTGTTTAGTGACGGCATCAGATTCCTAATTGATGGAGAAATGTCTGGTGGCAAGAAAAGCTGCTTCTAGGAGGTTGTCCAGTGTTTTCGCTCGACGATTCCATTCTTGGGTGGTTGGTTTGGCCCTTGTTCCTGTAACTCGAATCCTAACCCGGTATATCCCATTTTAATTTTACACCATTGTGAACCTTACGCCTCTTTTACTCTCTGATCGAGGTTCTCGGCATTGAAAAATCTTCGTAAACTAAATCACACGTGTATATGTTGACATTTAAGAGATATATACAGTCAAGAAAATCAAGGGCAATGGTGATATATATGCGGATTAGACACAAAAAAAAACACTCAACAAATGGCTACAATTTAAGGAATGTGTTTAGTGACGGCATCAGATTCATAATTGATGGAGAAAGGACTAGTGGCTAGAAAAGTTGCTTCTAGGAGGTTGTCAAGTGTTTTTGCTCGACGATTCCATTCTTGGGTGGTTGGTTTGCCCTTGTTCCTGTAACTCGAATCCTAGCCCGGTATATCTCATTTTAATTTTACACCATTGTGAACCTTACGCCTTTTTTACTCTCTGATTGAGGTTCTCAGCATTGAAAAATCTTCGTAAACTAAATCAAACGTGTATATGTTGACATTTAAGAGTTATACAGTCAAGAAAATCAAGGGCAATGGTGATATATATGAGGATTAGACGCAAAAAAAACACTCAACAAGTGGCTACAATTTAAGGAATGTGTTTAGTGACGGCATCAGATTCCTAATTAATTGAGAAAGGTCTGGTGGCAAGAAAAGCTGCTTCTAGGTGGTTGTCCAGTGTTTTCGCTCGACGATTCCATTCTTGGGTGGTTGGTTTGGCCCTTGTTCCTGTAACTCGAATCCTAGCCCGGTATATCCCATCTTAATTTTACACCATTGTGAACTTTACGCCTTTTTTACTCTCTGATCGAGGTTCTCGGCGTTGAAAAATCTTCGTAAACTAATTCACACGTGTATATGTTGATATTTAAGAGAAATACAATCAAGAAAAATTAAGGGAAATGGTGATATATATGTGGATTAGACACCAAAAAACACTCAACAAATGGCTACAATTTAAGGAAACTGTTTAGTGACGGCATTAGATTCCTAATTGATTGAGAAATGTCTGGTGGCAAGAAAAGCTGCTTCTAGGAGGTTGCAAGTGTTTTCGCTCGACGATTCCATTCTTGGGTGGTTGGTTTGGCCCTTTTTCCGGTAACTCGAATCCTAGCCCGGTATATCCCATTTTAATTTTACACCAATGTGAACCTTACGCCTTTTTTACTCGCTGATCGAGGTTCTCGGCATTAAAAAAATTTCGTAAACTAAATCACACGTGTATATGTTGACATTTAAGAGATATAAAGTCAAGAAAATCAAGGGCAATGTTGATATATATGCGGATTAAACACAAAAAAAAACTCAACAAATGGCTACAATTTAAGGAATGTGTTTAGTGACGTTATCAGATTCCTAATTGATGGAGAAAGGTCTGGTGGCAAGAAAAGATGTTTCTAGGAGGTTGTCAAGTGTTTTTGCTCGATGATTCCATTCTTGGGTGGTTAGTTTGGCCCTTGTTTCAGTAACTCGAATCCTAGCCCGGTATATCCCATTTTAATTTTACACCATTGTGAACCTTACGCCTTTTTTAATCTCTGATCGAGATTCTCGGCATTGAAAAATCTTCGTAAACTAAATCACACGTGTATATGTTGACATTTAAGAGATATACAGTCAAGAAATCAAGGGCAATGGTAATATATATGCGGATTAGACACCAAAAAAAACACTCAACAAATGGCTACAATTTAAGGAATGTGTTTAGTGACGGCATCAGATTCCAAATTGATGGAGAAACGTCTGGTGGCAAGAAAAGCTGCTTCTAGGAGGTTGTCAAGTGTTATCGCTCGACGATTCCATTCTTGGATGGTTGCTTTGGCCCTAGTTCCTGTAACTCGAATCCTAGCCCAGTATATCCCATTTTAATTTTACACCATTGTGAACCTTACGCCTTTTTTAATCTCTGATCGAGATTCTCGGCATTGAAAAATCTTCGTAAACTAAATCACACGTGTATATGTTGACATTTAAGAAATATACAGTCAAGAAATCAAGGGCAATGGTGATATATATGCGGATTAGACACCAAAAAACACTCACCAAATGGCTACAATTTAAGGAATGTGTTTAGTGACGGCATCAGATTCCTAATTGATGGAGAAATGTCTGGTGGCAAGAAAAGCTGCTTCTAGGAGGTTGTCAAGTGTTTTCGCTCGACGATTCCATTCTTGGGTGGTTGGTTTGGCCCTTGTTCGTGTAACTCGAATCCTAGCCCGGTATATCTCATTTTAATTTTACACCATTGTGAACCTTACGCCTTTTTTACTCTCTGATCGAGGTTCTCGGCATTGAAAAATCTTCATAAACTAAATCACACGTGTATATGTTGACATTTAAGAGATATACAGTGAAGAAAATTAAGGGCAATGGTGATATATATGCGGATTAGACCCCAAAAAAAACACTCAACAAATGGCTACAATTTAAGGAATGTGTTTAGTGACGGCATCAGATTCCTAATTGATGGAGAAATGTCTGGTGGCAAGAAAAGCTGCTTCTAGGAGGTTGTCAAGTGTTTTCGCTCGACGATTCCATTCTTGGGTGGTTGGTTTGGCCCTTGTTCCTGTAACTCGAATCCTAACCCGGTATATCCCATTTTAATTTTACACCATTGTGAACCTTACGCCTCTTTTACTCTCTGATCGAGGTTCTCGGCATTGAAAAATCTTCGTAAACTAAATCACACGTGTATATGTTGACATTTAAGAGATATATACAGTCAAGAAAATCAAGGGCAATGGTGATATATATGCGGATTAGACACAAAAAAAAACACTCAACAAATGGCTACAATTTAAGGAATGTGTTTAGTGACGGCATCAGATTCATAATTGATGGAGAAAGGACTAGTGGCTAGAAAAGTTGCTTCTAGGAGGTTGTCAAGTGTTTTTGCTCGACGATTCCATTCTTGGGTGGTTGGTTTGCCCTTGTTCCTGTAACTCGAATCCTAGCCCGGTATATCTCATTTTAATTTTACACCATTGTGAACCTTACGCCTCTTTTACTCTCTGATCGAGGTTCTCGGCATTGAAAAATCTTCGTAAACTAAATCACACGTGTATATGTTGACATTTAAGAGATATATACAGTCAAGAAAATCAAGGGCAATGGTGATATATATGAGGATTAGACGCAAAAAAAACACTCAACAAGTGGCTACAATTTAAGGAATGTGTTTAGTGACGGCATCAGATTCCTAATTAATTGAGAAAGGTCTGGTGGCAAGAAAAGCTGCTTCTAGGTGGTTGTCCAGTGTTTTCGCTCGACGATTCCATTCTTGGGTGGTTGGTTTGGCCCTTGTTCCTGTAACTCGAATCCTAGCCCGGTATATCCCATCTTAATTTTACACCATTGTGAACTTTACGCCTTTTTTACTCTCTGATCGAGGTTCTCGGCGTTGAAAAATCTTCGTAAACTAATTCACACGTGTATATGTTGATATTTAAGAGAAATACAGTCAAGAAAAATTAAGGGAAATGGTGATATATATGTGGATTAGACACCAAAAAACACTCAACAAATGGCTACAATTTAAGGAAACTGTTTAGTGACGGCATTAGATTCCTAATTGATTGAGAAATGTCTGGTGGCAAGAAAAGCTGCTTCTAGGAGGTTGTCAAGTGTTTTCGCTCGACGATTCCATTCTTGGGTGGTTGGTTTGGCCCTTTTTCCGGTAACTCGAATCCTAGCCCGGTATATCCCATTTTAATTTTACACCAATGTGAACCTTACGCCTTTTTTACTCGCTGATCGAGGTTCTCGGCATTAAAAAAATTTCGTAAACTAAATCACACGTGTATATGTTGACATTTAAGAGATATAAAGTCAAGAAAATCAAGGGCAATGTTGATATATATGCGGATTAAACACAAAAAAAAACTCAACAAATGGCTACAATTTAAGGAATGTGTTTAGTGACGTTATCAGATTCCTAATTGATGGAGAAAGGTCTGGTGGCAAGAAAAGATGTTTCTAGGAGGTTGTCAAGTGTTTTCGCTCGATGATTCCATTCTTGGGTGGTTAGTTTGGCCCTTGTTTCAGTAACTCGAATCCTAGCCCGGTATATCCCATTTTAATTTCACACCATTGTGAACCTTACTCTTTTTTACTCTCCGATCGAGGTTCTCGGCATTGAAAAATCTTCGTAAACTAAATCACACGTGTATTTGTTGACATTTAAGAGATATACAGGCAAGAAAATCTAGCGCAATAGTGATATATATGCGGATTAGACACAAAAAAAACACTCAACAAACGGCTACAATTTAAGGAATGTGTTTAGTGACAGCATGAGATTCCTAACTGATGGAGAAAGGTCCGTTGGCAAGAAAAACTGTTTCTAGGAGGTTGTCAAGTGTTTTCGCTCGACGATTCCATTCTTGGGTGGTTGGTTTGGCCCTTGTTCCTGTAACTCGAATCCTAGCCCGGTATATCCCATTTTAATTTTACACCATTGTGAACCTTACGCCTTTTTTACTCTCTAATCGAGGTTCTCGGCATTTAAAAATCTTCGTAAGCTAAATCACATGTGTATATGTTGACATTTAAGAGATATACAATCAAGAAAATCAAGGGCAATGGTGATATATATGTGGATTAGACACCAAAAAAAACACTTAACAAATGGCTACAATTTAAGGAATGAGTTTAGTGACGGCATCAGATTCCTAATTGATGGAGAAAGGTCTGGTGGCAAGAAAAGCTGCTTCTAGGAGGTTGTCAAGTGTTTTCGCTCGACGATTCCATTTTTGGGTGGTTGGTTTGGCCCTTGATCCTGTAACTCGAATCCTAGCCCATTATATCCCATTTTAATTTTACACCATTGTGAACCTTACGCCTTTTTTACTCACTGATCGAGGTTCTCGGCTTTGAAAGATCTTCGTAAACTAAATCACACGTGTATATGTTGACATTTAAGAGATATAAAGTCAAGAAAATCAAGGGCAATTGTCACAACCCCCGCCCCCTTATCTTTCCCGGGAACGGGCGACCGCGAACATTCGTTTGTGGTGGTATCAGTTATTAATTTGGCAGCGGAAATTTCATCAGGACCGTAGTTAGGAAATATTTTATCAGAGTAAAACCACCTTATTTTATATTGATACTCACTTGGGTAAAACCCAAGTTTCTTATTACAACATAGGGTTAAACCCTTTTTTATTGAGTTTAAAAACATCGTATTTTAGATAACTATTATAGCCACGGTTTTCCCAAGCCGTCAGTGCTCTCGAGCTGTCTTTTTACTACTTGGCTTTCACATTGTGTTACCTGAAACACGTGTTCAAAAACATTTGTCAGTGGGAAATACTGGTGAGTGAATCTCATTTTAATCAAGAAACATTTTATCAATTAAAACAGTATTGAGAGCGATCACATTGTTTATTTCTACACAATTACTCATTCAGTATTTGCCACTCGACCAGATCTATGGCTATGGTCAAATTACCCATTGGCTAACTCGTTGTCCAATGGTAATGTACTGTCGTTCCCGACTTACTACTACTCGTAGTAATAAATTTTGTATACAAAACCCCATAATACTGGCAGTAATTGAAGAACTACGCAGACTCAATAACCACATAATCACATTGTAAAACATTTAAGGTTTTGTAAAACATTCCAAAAAGGTTAACAAAAAGAGGATAAACTCACATTGCTATCTTAGACTTCGCGTAAGGGTTTCCTGGGAATAATCTATAATTTATACAAATGTACATAGGTTAGTATCATAACCCTTTGAAAATATTAATGATACCCTCCCCGAGACGGTATTCCAACAACTACGTCGGGCAGAACCACGACAGTTGTTACGGAATCCTAAATCAATCGGGCAGCGTATCTAATACGAAACTGGGGTTATAATACTTACAACGGAGCAGAACCTCGCTAATTAGGGGGTTATTATACCCGTGTATAATGCCTACACTTTAGAATTGAGAGAAAGAAATGATTTCTGAACGAATTGAAATGGACAGCCGATGCCTCCTTTATATAGTTGCTGAATCTCGTCCTCTCGCGGCCCGCGTAAAGGTAGACCAAGGTCTATGCGGCCCGCGTTGACCCCAGGTCAAACGTAGCTGGGCTGAGTCATCGAGTAGGCCTGCTGGGTGTTGGGCCACGTGGCCGCACCGGGCTGCGCCACCTTTTTAGTCTCTTGCGGCCCGCGTTAACTTAACGGGTAGCTTACGCGGCCCGCTTGAACTTAAGAAAATCAAAGGAATCAAGTCTCCACCTTCATGCCGCCCGCGTAAGGATTAGGGTGGGTCTACGCGGCCCGCCTCAACTTACTAATTCTTGTTTTTAATTTATTTTTAATACTATATTATATGTCGGGCTCAGCTTTCACGTATGGGATGTATTTTAGAAAGTGTAGGGTGTCAGGGGTGTTTTAGGAGGGTGGTTATATTTTGGGTATCACTCCTGGGTTATTTGATAAAATATATAGTGCACTCACATTAAGTATAGTAACCCAATTCCACTTTATCCCTACGTCACTAGACAGAACCATAACGAATTTAGGCAGAGCCTTGACATAAGTTACGGGACCCTACGTCACTTGGACAGGGTATTAGTGATCAAGGGTTAAAATTCTTAAAATGGGGTAGGGCTTTGTAGGATTTAGGGGTGAATAACTAAAGAAAATGGGGGTAAATAAAATAGTAGAGAGGGAATGAAAGAGAGAAAGGAATTTTTTTGTCGGTTTGAATGATGCACCGCTGCTTCGTATTTATACCTTTCTTTAACTTAGAGGTTAAGTTCCTTTGTCAAGTCACGTACGTATGAATTCCTTCTTATCGATGCATTTCTTAATAAGCCTAAATTCTATCTTTTGATTTTAGTAAGACACGTATCCCCCTCCAATTAATTCTTAATACAAATATTGATTCTTTCTTTTTAAATTATACAAATGACAGACGTAGGCATGTAGTTCAAGAATGAATTTAAGTTGTAAGTTTAGATTTTATTAATAAATTATTATTATTATAATTAATTTAACTACTTCACTTATTTAGCGCTTACAACTTCTAAAATATGACGTTTTATAAAATAATAAATATGCCATTAGAACGAGAATAATTTTATCTACATTTTGAACCAAGTTTCATTAAAAACAGAGTAGGTTCAAATATAATGTATTTTTATAATTAAATTATTAAATTGTTCATAGGCCCGTTTAGGTACTTCATAATTCTAACAGTCAACTTACCCGTAATCTATTCGTTAAATAATATGAGTTTCTATATAGTTTATAATTTTTAGAAATGTTACATTCTCCCCTCCTTGTTTTAAATCTCATCCTTGAGATTTGCTGAAATATGGATGAATATTTTTAGTTAGTTTGGTTTCTAGGTATATTCTGGTCCTTGTTTTGACTTTTACTTTGACGAGAACTATTCTCTAAGAGATTCTTATGCTTAACTAGAATATGTTTTGTATTTTAACACAGCTTTAAGTTACAGGCTTCCTAATGCGTTAATAATTGCAAAGGAAATTCTTATACTTTCGATGGTTTTTCAAACTTATAGAGTTCCTGTTGTTTATCTTGTCGTACGAACTACGAGACGGATGATCAAACGAAATAGTGTTTGATATCGAAATTAGAGACGTATACGAGAGATTCCTAATAAATAAATCTAAAATTATCATTGACATATCTGTTCGTGATTTATCCCTAATTGTCAATCATTATGGTCTTTGGATTTCCTCATAGACATACATGTCTTATATAATATTTCATATACTGTAATATGCACACTATCCATAATGTCAATGTATTTAACAGATTCACAAGTCAGATATCAGGTCATGGTATTATTTAGGGAATTCCATTATTATAACACATATCCCATCTCACCCGGTTTCGCCGGAGAGGTAATCCCCATCTCACCCGGACAAGCTGGAGAGTCTACCGCACCATACCCAGTTTTGCCGGAGAGGTAATTATCATGATATTTCCCATAAATAGGCTTCTCTCAAATCAGGATTTTGAAAGTACATCGTTTATTATAGTTTGCATCAAGAAACAAGGAAATCAGTATTCTCATGATGGATCATATTCTAGAACCGAGTAGTATCAATAAACAAGAAATAACAGTGGCCAGTTGTTATCGCTTATTTATCATACATGCACTTTTCTAGTCATCATCCTCACGGGATACCAATAACCATCACACTTTATTCACGCAAGCAATTGGCTTATCTCAAAGCTTTATACTAAGGCATTTTTCTTAGATTCAAGTCTAAATACTGTCTTGGTTGTTACCAGTGAATATTAATATCCTAACTCTTTCATTTAAGCATAGATATTATTATGGTTATGATTTTCTTTTGGTTGGAGAATGGAGTTTCTAATATATCATTGCCTCTATTGACACTATGGTTTGTTTAAATGTGAAGAGTATGCTTACAGCTAACTCTATTTATGCATGTAAAATCTTAGATCCCATTACAAGAAATATTTCATTGAGACAAATAGCATTTTAAAACATAGTAGTTTTGATGGTTTATTCTTATAATAATTTCATGTCTTTATAAGAATTACCAGTGCTATTTTCTCTTATGTTTATCTTCAGAAGATATTATATTATGTATACCATCAAGAGATTCTATTAGGTATATGCATATATGTGTATAAAATTTCAAATCTCTAGTTAATATTTACGTAATATATACACATATATATAATGCTAAATTATTTTGTAGAATAATAATAACTATACATCCAATGATACCAATCATCAGGCTTATTTTCATGACTTTATTTTATCCTTTTTATAAAAATAGTATATTGAAATAAACTTCGGTTAAATTTATTGAATATATTATTTTGGAATCAAAGGATGGATAAATAAAAGTTTTAAAGAAATGAATTACTCGAAATATGAACTTTAGGGACTCATGGGAATAAATTTATTTTTAACTAGTGGGTTGAATCATATTGGTTTAAAATATCAAAACTTAACTCTCAATTTCTTGTATATTATATATATTTTATTCAAAGAAGTACTTATGGTAAGTAAGTTTGACGTTTCTAAAATTGATTCTAAATATATTCGAGTAATATACATGTATTAGAATATGTATGTATATTCCATACAATAATAGTAATTTATTTAAAGATATTACAATATTAAAATTGTAATCTGATTTTTAAATAAAGTTATATAAAAGACAACTGTATTAAACACACATTTGGGTCAATTATATTTATATGGGGTATCTATTTTAAATTTTAGTTTTGAAAATGAAACAAAACTAGAATTTTCAGGGAAATTTTAATGTGCCAGGTAAAATAAATAAATAAATAAGTAAATAAATAGAATACTTAAATTATTAATTTAAGTCGAGTAGGAAAAATGGGTTTTCATTTTGTAATATCTTTTACTTTTAAAATTATTTATTCTCTTTTATATATACCGATTGTATAAACCATTAGACCCTTCTTTTCTTTTCTTTTATAATATATTGTAAAATAAAATTTATTACTTCTTTTAAATATAATATTCTAAATGACAGAGAATAAAAATATGATGATTATAAAAATCTTTTGAACATATACTTTCTTTGAATTATGCTATACATATAAAATTCTACATGTACCTGATGTAGAATAACTTTTAGTTTTTATTAAATGCACGTATAAATATATAAATGTTATTTAAACGTTATAATAATGTAATGTATATATATATTTCCAATTATTAATACCAAACAAGGCAATAGAACAATATAGCACGTATTTAGATGAGTTATAGGATATTATTAATATTTACTATTATAAGTTATAATCATCAATATTGTACTTTGGTTTATATTTCAACTATAATTAATATATATAATAATAATAACTGTACCAAATATATTGTTGTAATATATAAACTTAGTCAATAGGTTAAAACATTTACTTCATAATGATCCTTTATTTACGTTACTCAGTTTATATAATATCTATATCTAAACAATACTGATGACACAAAATCATAAATTAGTTTTAAATAATATAGTTAAAACATTAAACTTATAGATAAAACTAAAGTTTTTATTTGAACAAATAGTCTATTATATATAAATATAAAAGCTATTCTATGATGTTTGGTGACTTAAAGTAGTAACTTAACTTTGCTGTTTACGAGAGTATTCTAGTTTGATGAAAATCTTCCCCATTTTTTTTTATCATAAAGTTACTACTACAACTAAACCATTTATTCTTTGTATATGAAGGAGTATGTATTAATATATAATAAAAAATTCAATCATATTTAGGTGAATGAATGCCAGCTGACTTGAATACTTTTTTTTATAATTTAGGATACACAATCCTATAACTAATATGACTTGTTAATCTAATATTAATTATTTCCAGGCATAAGACCTATTCTGGACTTATCTTAATATTAAAGATTTGTAGAAATGCTTTCAACGTTTAGTTAGGCCTTTCTACGTAGTCCAACCAACCCAAATCTCTAACAATTTTAAATGATTTTATTTAATCATGAATACCCATCATATTCATTTACCCATCTATTTTATCGCTAAGTATTTCAATAGAAACTTTTTACAAGTAATTCCAACATCAGTTAATTCATAAAATTATGAAAATATGAAGTCTTATGGTCAACTGGTTATAAACTAGAAAGGATAAAATGGAGTGGTAAATTGGTATACCTGGGTTTCAAAACTTGCTTTGGCTAGATCCACTAAAGTAATCTTTTTAAATTTTTACTAATTCTTAAAATCCTTTCGGTTAATTTAATAGCTTTGGTTTTTACTTATTAAATATAAATTATTTTGAAACAATATTACTAAAATCATAAAGTTTTAAAGTTTTATACCATATATTTCCATATGTATTTTAAATCAAAGTAAATGATTGGTTCTAAAAGAGAGTCATAAACATGACTGCTTTATTAATAACTAACTTACTTTGATGTATATTAACAATTGAATGCATTTAAATACATTTTTATAGGTATACAAATGATTACATTTGTACATTTTATATGTCAGATCTAATGATATATATGACAATATTAAAACATGTATTAATAATAAATCATGTAATTATTTTAACTGATCAACTCCCATTTCTAAATAAAATATTTCATGATTCTTCTAACTATTTTAACATATACATATTATGATATTATTTGAGTAGGTGGTATCAATTATCACAGAAAAATATCTAGTACAAACATTTGAGTATAATCATAAAAATGGATTTATTTAAAAACGGCGAACATTGCGACTCATATATATATATATATATATATATATATATATATATGTATTTATTACAAACTACAACTGGAATTCAAAATAAACTAGGGATTATGCATCCGTAACTTATTTTAGTCTATCTAGGTTATAGGAGTATTAGGCTCAACATGCTTTTATGTAAGGTTTATTCTATCTCCTGTCTCTATTAAGTTGTTATCTAATGGGCGAAGTTCCTTTAAAGTTTCTAGCTCATAGGTGGCATGGGTGCTAGTACTAGTTTGGTCGTTCGACTATTTAATATAAGTTAGCATTTACTGCTATAGGGGCTAACACATGGAGATTTACCCATTGTCCATCTAATTCATCTTCTCCTAGTGGTTTATTGTCGGCTTCCTGAGTTTGTGTATTTATTTCCTTATTGATTATCACTTCCTTTGGTTGTGACTTCTTTATTTTCTCTCGACTTTTGCTAATAATCCAACTTCTCTTCTTAGTGGTAAATGGTTTTTCAGATTGTGCCTTATGAATAAATATTCCTTCCTTAGTATCTGCTGAGTACCCTGAGGGATTTGGTTGAAATGAGGTTCCCTTATCTCTTGGTGAACTATCTAATTGACGATAGATATCTGAAATCTTTTGCTTACCCATACTGTAGACTAACAAATAGTCAAATAATATAAAACACATAATCACATAAGTTATTTCCTAACATAGAATTTAAAATTTAAGTGTCAGCAGAACACTTCTTTGGCTTGAACCAGTGGCTAGGCTCTGATACCACCTTCTGTCACAACCCCCGCCCCCTTATCTGTCCCGGGAACGGGCGGCCGCGAACATTCATTTGTGGTGGTATCAGTTATTAATTTGGCAGCAGAAATTTCATCAGGACCGTAGTTAGGAAATATTTTATCAGAGTAAAACCACCTTATTTGATATTAATACTCACATGGGTAAAACCCATGTTTCTTATTACAACATAGGGTTAAACCCTCTTTTATTGAGTTTAAAAACATCGTATTTTAGATAACTTTTATAGCCACAGTTTTCCCAAGCCGTCAGTGCTCTAGAGCTGGCTTTTTACTACTTGGTTTTCACATTGTGTTACCTGAAACACGTGTTTAAAAACATTTGTCAATGGGAAATACTGGTGCGTGAATCCCATTTTAATCAAGAAACATTTTATCAATTAAAACAGTATTGAGAGCGATCACATTGTTTATTTCTACACAATTACTCATTCAGTATTTGCCACTCGACCGGATATATGGCTATAGTCAAATTACCCATTGGCTAACTCGTTGTCCAATGGTAATGTACTGTCGTTCCCGACTTACTACTACTCGTAGTAATAAATTTTTTATACAAAACCCCATAATACTGGCAGTAATTGAAGAACTACAAAGACTCAATCACCGCTTAATCACATTGTAAAACATTTAAGGTTTTGTAAAACATTCCAAAAAGGTTAACAAAAAGAGGATAAACTCACATTGCTATCATAGACTTCGCGTGAGGGTTTCCTGGGAATAATCTATAATTTATACAAATGTACATAGGTTAGTATCATAACCCTTTGAAAATATTAATGATACCCTCCCCGAGACGGTATTCCAACAACTACGTCGGGCAGAACCACGACAGTTGTTACGGAATCCTAAATCAATCGGGCAGCGTATCTAATACGAAACTGGGGTTATAATACTTACAACAGAGCAGAACCTCGCTAATTAGGGGGTTATTATACCCGTGTATAATGCCTACACTTTAGAATTGAGAGAAAGAAATGATTTCTGAACGAATTGAAATGGACAGCCGATGCCTCCTTTATATAGTTGCTGAATCTCGTCCTCTCGCGGCCCGCATAAAGGTAGACCAAGGTCTACGCGGCCCGCGTTGACCCCAGGTCAAACGTCGCTGGGCTGAGTCATCGAGTAGGCCTGCTGGGTGTTGGGCCACGTGGCCGCACCGGGCTGCGCCACCTTTTTAGTCTCTCGCGGCCCGCGTTAACTTAACGGGTAGCTTACGCGGCCCGCTTGAACTTAAGAAAATCAAAGGAATCAAGTCTCCACCTTCATACCGCCCGCGTAAGGATTGGGGTGGGTCTACGCGGCCCGCCTCAACTTACTAATTCTTGTTTTTAATTTATTTTTAATACTATATTATATTTCGGGCTCAGTTTTCATGTATGGGATGTATTTTAGAAAGTGTAGGGTGTCAAGGGTGTTTTAGGAGGGTGGTTATATTTTGGGTATCACTCCTGGGTTATTTGATAAAATATATAGTGAACTCACATTAAGTATAGTAACCCAATTCCACTTTATCCCTACGTCACTAGACAGAACCCCAACGAATTTAGGCAGAGCCTTGACATACGTTACGAGACCCTACGTCACTTGTACAGGGTATTAGTGATCAAGGGTTAAAATACTTAAAACGGGGCAGGGCTTTGTAGGATTTAGGGGTGAATAACTAAAGAAAATGGGGGTAAATAAAATAGTAGAGAGGGAATGAAAGAGAGAAAGGAATTTTGTTGGCGGTTTGAATGATGCACCGCTGCTTCGTATTTATACCTTACTTTAACTTAGAGGTTAAGTTCCTTTGTTAAGCCACGTACGTATGAATTCCTTCTTATCCATGCATTTCTTAATAATCCTAAATTCTATCTTTTGATTTTAGTAAGACACGTATCCCCTTCCAATTAATTCTTAATACAAATTTTGATTCTTTCTTTTTAAATTATACAAATGTCAGACGTAGGCATGTAGTTCAAGAATGAATTTAAGTTGCCAGTTTAGATTTTATTAATAAATTATTATTATTATAATTAATTTAACTACTTCACTCATTTAGCGCTTATAACATCTAAAATATGACGTTTTATAAAATAATAAATATGCCATTAGAACGAGATAATTTTATCTACATTTTGAACCAAGTTTCATTAAAAACAAAATAGGTTCAAATATAATGTATTTTTATAATTAAATTATTAAATGGTTCCTAGGCTCGTTTAGGTACTTCATAATTCTAACAGTCAACTTACCCGTAATCTATTCGTTAAATAATATGAGTTTCTATATAGTTTATAATTTTTAGAAATGTTACAGCAATGGTGATATATATGCGGATTAGACACCAAAAAAAAGACACTCGACAAATGGCTACAATTTAAGGAATGTGTTTAGTTACGGCATCAAATTCCTAATTGATGGAGAAAGGTCTGGTGGCAAGAAAAGCTGCTTCTAGAAGGTGTCAAGTGTTTTCGCTCGACGATTCCATTCTTGGGTGGTTGGTTTGGCCCTTGTTCCTGTAACTCGAATCCTAGCCCGGTATATCCCATTTTAATTTTACACAGTTGTGAACCTTACGCCTTTTTTACTCTCTGATCGAGGTTCTTGACATTGAAAAATCTTTGTAAACTAAATCACACGTGTATATGTTGACATTTAAGAGATTTACAGTGAAGAAAATCAAAGGCAATGGTGATATATATGCGGATTAGACAACAAAAAAAAAACACTCAACAAATGGCTACATTTTAAGGAATGTGTTTAGTGACGGCATCAGATTCCTAATTGATGGAGAAAGGTCTGGTGGCCAGAAAAGCTGCTTCTAGGAGGTTGTCAAGTGTTTTCGCTCGACGATTCCATTCTTGGGTGGTTGGTTTGGCCCTTGTTCCTGTAAATCGAATCCTAGCCCGGTATATCCCATTTTAATTTTACACCATTGTGAACCTTACGCCTTTTTTACTCTCTGATTGAGGTTCTCGGCATTGAAAAATCTTCGTAAACTAAATCACACGTGTATATGTTGACATTTAAGAGATATACAGTCAAGAAAATCAAGCGCAATGGTGATATATATGCGGATTAGACACCAAAAAAACACTCAACAAATGGCTACAATTTAAGGAATATGTTTAGTGACGGCATCAGATTCCTAATTGATGGAGAAAGGTCTGGTGGCAAGAAAAGCTGCTTCTAGGAGGTTGTCAAGTGTTTTCGCTCAACGATTCCATTCTTGGGTGGTGGTTTGGCCCTTGTTTCTGTAACTCGAATCCTAGCCCGGTATATCCCATTTTAATTTTACACCATTGTGAACCTTACGCCTTTTTTACTCTCTGATCGAGGTTCTCGGCATTGAAAAATCTTCGTAAACTAAATCACACGTGTATATGTTGACATTTAAGAGATATACAGTCAAGAAAATCAAGGGCAATGGTGATATATATGCGGATTAGACACCAAAAAAACACTCAACAAATGGCTACAATTTAAGGAATATGTTTAGTGACGGCATCAGATTCCTAATTGATGGAGAAAGGTCTAGTGGCAAGAAAAGCTGCTTCTAGGAGGTTGTCAAGTGTCTTCGCTCGACGATTCCATTCTTGGGTGGTTGGTTTGGCCCTTGTTCCTGTAACTCGAATCCTAGCCCGGTATATACCATTTTAATTTTACACCATTGTGAACCTTACGCCTTTTTTACTCTCTGATCGAGGTTCTCGGCATTGAAAAATCTTCGTAAACTAAATCACACGTGTATATGTTGACATTTAAGAGATATTCAGTCAAGAAAATCAAGGGCGATGGTGATATATTTGCGGATTAGACACCAAAAAAAAACACTCAACAAATGGCTACAATTTAAGGAATGTGCTTAGTGACGGCATCAGATTCCTAATTGATGGAGAAAGGTCTGGTGGCAAGAAAAGCTGCTTCTAGGAGGTTGTCAAGTGTTTTCGCTCGACGATTCCATTCTTGGGTGGTTGGTTTGGCCATTGTTCCTGTAACTCGAATCCTAGCCCGGTATTTCCCATTTTAATTTTACACCATTGTGAAGCTTACCCCTTTTTTACTATCTGATCGAGGTTCTCGGCATTGAAAAATCTTCGTAAACTAAATCACACATGTATATGTTGACATTTAAGAGATATACAGTCAAGAAAATAAAGGGCAATGGTGATATATATGCGTATTAAAAACCAAATAAAAAACACTCAACAAATGGCTACAATTTAAGGAATGTGTTTAGTGACGGCATCAGATTCCTAATTAATGGATAAAGGTTTGGTGGCAAGAAAAGCTGCTTCTAGGAGGGTGTCAGGTGTTTTCGCTCGACGATTCCATTCTCGGGTGGTTGGTTTGGCCCTTGTTCCTGTAACTCGAATCCTAGCCCTGTATATCCCATTTTAATTTTACACCATTGTGAACCTTACGCCTTTTTTACTCTCTGATCGAGGTTCTCGGCATTGAAAAATCTTCGTAAACTAAATCACACGTGTATATGTTGACATTTAAGAGATATACAGTCAAGAAAATCAAGGGCAATGGTGATATATATGCGGATTAGACACAAAAAAAAAACACTCAACAAATGGCTACAATTTAAAGAATGTGTTTAGTGAGGGCATCGGATTCCTAATTGATGGAGAAAGGTCTGGTGGCAAGAAAAGCTGCTTCTAGTAGGTTGTCAAGTGTTTTCGCTCGACGATTCCATTCTTGGGTGGTTGGTTTGGCCCTTGTTCCTGTAACTTGAATCCTAGCCCGGTATATCCCATTTTAATTTTACACCATTGTGAACCTTATGCCTTTTTTACTCTCTGATCGAGGTTCTCGGCATTGAAAAATCTTCGTAAACTAAATCACACGTGTATATGTTGACATTTAAGAGATATACAGTCAAGAAAATCAAGGGCAATGGTGATATATATGCGGATTAGATACAAAAAAAAACACTCAACAAATGGCTACAATTTAAAGAATGTGTTTAGTGAGGGCATCGGATTCCTAATTGATGGAGAAAGGTCTGGTGGCAAGAAAAGCTGCTTCTAGTAGGTTGTCAAGTGTTTTCGCTCGACGATTCCATTCTTGGGTGGTTGGTTTTTCCGTTGTTCCTGTAACTCGAATCCTAGCCCTGTATACCCCATTCTAATTTTACACCATTGTGAACTTTACGCCTTTTTTACTCTCTGATCGAGGTCCTCGTTATTGAAAAATCTTCGTGAACTAAATCACACGTGTATATATGTTGAAATTTAAGAGATATACAGTCAAGAAAATCAAGGGCAATGGTGATATATATGCGGATTAGACACTAAAAAAAACACTCAACAAATGGCAATAATTTAAGGAATGTGTTTAGTGACGGCATCAGATTCCTAATTGATGGAGAAAGGTCTGGTGGCAAGAAAAGCTGCTTCTAGGAGGTTGTCAAGTGTTTTCGCTCGACGATTCCATTCTTGGGTGGTTGGTTTGGCATTTTTTCCTGTAACTCGAATCCTAGCCTGGTATATCCCATTTTAATTTTACACCATTGTGATACGCCTTTTTTACACTCTGATCGAGGTTCTCGGCATTGAAAATCTTCGTAAACTAAATCACACGTGTATTTGTTGACATTTAAGAGATATATAGTGAAGAAAATCAAAGGCAATGGTGAGATATATGCGGATTTGACAAAAAAAAAAGCACTCAACAAATGTCTAAATTTTAAGGAATGTGTTTAGTGACGGCATCAGATTCCTAATTGATGGAGAAAGGTCTGGTGGCCAGAAAAGCGGCTTCTAGGTGGTTGTCAAGTGTTTTCGCTCGATGATTCCATTCTAGGGTGGTTGGTTTGGCCCTTGTTCCTGCAACTCGAATCCTAGCCAGGTATATCCTATTTTAATTTTACACCATTGTGAACCTTACGCCTTTTTTACTCTCTAATTGTGGTTCTCGGCATTGAAAAATCTTCGTAAACTAAATCACACGTGTATATGTTGACATTTAAGAGATATACAGTCAAGAAAATTAAGGGCAATGGTGATATATATGCGGATTAGACACCAAAAAAAACACTCAACAAATGGCTACAATTTAAGGAATATGTTTAGTGACGGCATCAGATTCCTAATTGATGGAGAAAGGTCTGGTGGAAGAAAAGCTGCTTCTAGGAGGTTGTCAAGTGTTTTCGCTCGACGATTCCATTCTTGGGTGGTTGGTTTGGCCCTTGTTCCTGGAACTCGAATCCAAGCCCGGTATATCCCATTTTAATTTTACACCATTGTGAAGCTTACGCCTTTTTTATTATCTGATCGAGGTTCTCGGCATTGAAAAATCTTCGTAAACTAAATCACACGTGTATATGTTGACATTTATGAGATATACAGTCAAGAAAATCAAGGGCAATGGTGATATATATGGGGAATAGACACCAAAAAAACACTCAACAAATGGCTACAATTTAAGGAATGTGTTTAGTGACGGCATCAGATTCCTAATTGATGGAGAAAGGTCTGGTGGCAAGAAAAGCTGCTTCTAGGTGGTTGTCAAGTGTTTTCGCTCGACGATTCCATTCTTGGGTGGTTGGTTTGGCCCTTGTTCTCTATCTCGAATCCTATCCCGGTATATCCCATTTTAATTTTACACAATTGTGAAACTTACACCTTTTTTACTCTCTGATCGAGGTTCTCGGCATTGAAAAATCTTCGTAAACTAAATCACACATGTATATGTTGACATTTAAGAGATATACAGTCAAGAAAATAAAGGGCAATGGTGATATATATGCGTATTAAAAACCAAATAAAAAACACTCAACAAATGGCTACAATTTAAAAAATGTGTTTAGTGACGGCATCAGATTCCTAATTAATGGAGAAAGGTTTGGTGGCAAGAAAAGCTGCTTCTAGGAGGGTGTCAGGTGTTTTCGCTCGACGATTCCATTCTCGGGTGGTTGGTTTGGCCCTTGTTCATGTAACTCGAATCCTAGCCCTGTATATCCCATTTTAATTTTACACCATTGTGAACCTTACGCCTTTTTTACTCTCTGATCGAGGTTCTCGGCATTGAAAAATCTTCGTAAACTAAATCACACGTGTATATGTTGACATTTAAGAGATATACAGTCAAGAAAATCAAGGGCAATGGTGATATATATGCGGATTAGACACACAAAAAAACACTCAACAAATGGCTACAATTTAAAGAATGTGTTTAGTGAGGGCATCAGATTCCTAATTGATGGAGAAAGGTCTGGTGGCAAGAAAAGCTGCTTCTAGTAGGTTGTCAAGTGTTTTCGCTCGACGATTCTATTCTTGGGTGGTTGGTTTGGCCCTTGTTCCTGTAACTTGAATCCTAGCCCGGTATATCCCGTTTTAATTTTACACCATTGTGAACCTTATGCCTTTTTTACTCTCTGATCGAGGTTCTCGGCATTGAAAAATCTTCGTAAACTAAATCACACGTGTATATGTTGACATTTAAGAGATATACAGTCAAGAAAATCAAGGGCAATGGTGATATATATGCGGATTAGACACAAAAAAAAACACTCAACAAATGGCTACAATTTAAAGAATGTGTTTAGTGAGGGCATCGGATTCCTAATTGATGGAGAAAGGTCTGGTGGCAAGAAAAGCTGCTTCTAGTAGGTTGTCAAGTGTTTTCGCTCGACGATTCCATTCTTGGGTGGTTGGTTTTTCCCTTGTTCCTGTAACTCGAATCCTAGCCCTGTATACCCCATTCTAATTTTACACCATTGTGAACTTTACGCCTTTTTTACTCTCTGATCGAGGTCCTCGTTATTGAAAAATCTTCGTGAACTAAATCACACGTGTATATATGTTGAAATTTAAGAGATATACAGTCAAGAAAATCAAGGGCAATGGTGATATATATGCGGATTAGACACTAAAAAAAACACTCAACAAATGGCAATAATTTAAGGAATGTGTTTAGTGACGGCATCAGATTCCTAATTGATGGAGAAAGGTCTGGTGGCAAGAAAAGCTGCTTCTAGGAGGTTGTCAAGTGTTTTCGCTCGACGATTCCATTCTTGGGTGGTTGGTTTGGCCTTTTTTCCTGTAACTCGAATCCTAGCCTGGTATATCCCATTTTAATTTTACACCATTGTGATACGCCTTTTTTACACTTTGATCGAGGTTCTCGGCATTGAAAAATCTTCGTAAACTAAATCACACGTGTATTTGTTGACATTTAAGAGATATAGAGTGAAGAAAATCAAAGGCAATGGTGAGATATATGCGGATTAGACAACAAAAAAAAGCACTCAACAAATGTCTAAATTTTAAGGAATGTGTTTAGTGACGGCATCAGATTCCTAATTGATGGAGAAATGTCTGGTGGCCAGAAAAGCTGCTTCTAGGAGGTTGTCTAGGGTGGTTGGTTTGGCCCTTGTTCCTGCAACTCGAATCCTAGCCAGGTATATCCCATTTTAATTTTACACCATTGTGAACCTTACGCCTTTTTTACTCTCTAATTGTGGTTCTCGGCATTGAAAAATCTTTGTAAACTAAATCACACGTGTATATGTTGACATTTAAGAGATATACAGTCAAGAAAATTAAGGGCAATGGTGATATATATGCGGATTAGACACCAAAAAAAACACTCAACAAATGGCTACAATTTAAGGAATATGTTTAGTGACGGCATCAGATTCCTAATTGATGGAGAAAGGTCTGGTGGCAAGAAAAGCTGCTTCTAGGAGGTTGTCAAGTGTTTTCGCTCGACGATTCCATTCTTGGGTGGTTGGTTTGGCCCTTGTTCCTGTAACTCGAATCCAAGCCCGGTATATCCCATTTTAATTTTACACCATTGTGAACCTTACGTCTTTTTTACTCTCTGATCGAGGTTCTCGGCATTGAAAAATCTTCATAAACTAAATCACACGTGTATATGTTGACATTTAAGAGATATTCAGTCAAGAAAATCAAGGGCAATGGTGAAATATATATGCGGATTAGACACAAAAAAAACACTCAACAAATGGCTACAATTTAAGGAATGTTTTTAGTGACGGCATCAGATTCCTAATTGATGGAGAAAGGTCTGGTGGCAAGAAAAGTTGCTTCTAGGAGGTTGTCAAGTGTTTTCGCTCGACGATTCCATTCTTGGGTGGTTGGTTTGGCCATTGTTCCTGTAACTCAAATCCTAGCCCGGTATATCCCATTTTAATTTTACACCATTGTGAACCTTACGCCTTTTTTACTATCTGATCGAGGTTCTCGGCATTGAAAAATCTTCGTAAACTAAATCACACATGTATATGTTGACATTTAAGAGATATACAATTTAGAAAATAAAGGGCAATGGTGATATATAAGCATATTAAAAACAAAAAAAAAACACTCAACAAATGGCTACAATTTAAGGAATGTGTTTAGTGACGGCATCAGATTCCTAATTGATGGAGAAAGGTCTGGTGGCAAGAAAAGCTGCTTCTAGGAGGTTGTCAAGTGTTTTCGCTCGACGATTCCATTCTTGGGTGGTTGGTTTGGCCTTTTTTCCTGTAACTCGAATCCTAGCCTGGTATATCCCATTTTAATTTTACACCATTGTGATACGCCTTTTTTACACTTTGATCGAGGTTCTCGGCATTGAAAAATCTTCGTAAACTAAATCACACGTGTATTTGTTGACATTTAAGAGATATATAGTGAAGAAAATCAAAGGCAATGGTGAGATATATGCGGATTAGACAACAAAAAAAAGCACTCAACAAATGTCTAAATTTTAAGGAATGTGTTTAGTGACGGCATCAGATTCCTAATTGATGGAGAAAGGTCTGGTGGCCAGAAAAGCTGCTTCTAGGAGGTTGTCTAGGGTGGTTGGTTTGGCCCTTGTTCCTGCAACTCGAATCCTAGCCAGGTATATCTTATTTTAATTTTACACCATTGTGAACCTTACGCCTTTTTTACTCTCTAATTGTGGTTCTCGGCATTGAAAAATCTTCGTAAACTAAATCACACGTGTATATGTTGACATTTAAGAGATATACAGTCAAGAAAATTAAGGGCAATGGTGATATATATGCGGATTAGACACCAAAAAAAACACTCAACAAATGGCTACAATTTAAGGAATATGTTTAGTGACGGCATCAGATTCCTAATTGATGAAGAAAGGTCTGGTGGCAAGAAAAGCTGCTTCTAGGAGGTTGTCAAGTGTTTTCGCTCGACGATTCCATTCTTGGGTGGTTGGTTTGGCCCTTGTTCCTGTAACTCGAATCCAAGCCCAGTATATCCCATTTTAATTTTACACCATTGTGAACCTTACGTCTTTTTTACTCTCTGATCGAGGTTCTCGGCATTGAAAAATCTTCATAAACTAAATCACACGTGTATATGTTGACATTTAAGAGATATTCAGTCAAGAAAATCAAGGGCAATGGTGAAATATATATGCGGATTAGACACAAAAAAACACTCAACAAAGGCTACAATTTAAGGAATGTTTTTAGTGACGGCATCAGATTCCTAATTGATGGAGAAAGGTCTGGTGGCAAGAAAAGTTGCTTCTAGGAGGTTGTCAAGTGTTTTCGCTCGACGATTCCATTCTTGGGTGGTTGGTTTGGCCATTGTTCCTGTAACTCAAATCCTAGCCCGGTATATCCCATTTTAATTTTACACCATTGTGAACCTTACGCCTTTTTTACTATCTGATCGAGGTTCTCGGCATTGAAAAATCTTCGTAAACTAAATCACACATGTATATGTTGACATTTAAGAGATATACAATTTAGAAAATAAAGGGCAATGGTGATATATAAGCGTATTAAAAACAAAAAAAAAAACACTCAACAAATTGCTACAATTTAAGGAATGTGTTTAGTGACGGCATCAGATTCCCAATTGAAGGAGAAAGGTTTGGTGGCAAGAAAAGCTGCTTCTAGGAGGGTGTCAGGTGTTTTCGCTCGACGATTCCATTCTCGGGTGGTTGGTTTGGCCATTGTTCATGTAACTCGAATCCTAGCCCTGTATATCCCATTTTAATTTTACACCATTGTGAACCTTACGCCTTTTTTACTCTCTGATCGAGGTTCTCGGCATTGAAAAATCTTCGTAAACTAAATCACACGTGTATATGTTGACATTTAAGAGATATACAGTCAAGAAAATCAAGGGCAATGGTGATATATATGCGGATTAGACACAAAAAAAAACACTCAACAAATGGCTACAACTTAAGGAATGTGTTTAGTGAGGGCATCGGATTCCTAATTGATGGAGAAAGGTCTGGTGGCAAGAAAAGCTGCTTCTAGGAGGTTGTCAAGTGTTTTGGCTCGACGATTCCATTCTTGGGTGGTTGGTTTTGCCCTTGTTCCCGTAAGTCGAATCCTAGCCCTATATATCCCATTCTAATTTTACATCGTTGTGAACTTTACGCCTTTTTTACTCTCTGATCGAGGTCCTCGTTATTGAAAAATCTTCATAAACTAAATCACACGTGTATATGTTGACATTTAAGAGATATTCAGTCAAGAAAAGCTGCTTCTAGGAGGTTGTCAAGTGTTTTGGCTCGACGATTCCATTCTTGGGTGGTTGGTTTGGCCATTGTTCCTGTAACTCAAATCCTAGCCCGGTATATCCCATTTTAATTTTACACCATTGTGAACCTTACGCCTTTTTTACTATCTGATCGAGGTTCTCGGCATTGAAAAATCTTCGTAAACTAAATCAAACGTGTATATGTTGACATTTATGAGATATACAGTCAAGAAAATCAAGGGCAATAGTCATATATATGCGGATTAGACACCAAAAAAACACTCAACAAATGGCTACAATTTAAGGAATGTGTTTAGTGACGGCATCAGATTCCTAATTGATGGAGAAAGGTCTGGTGGCAAGAAAAGCTGCTTCTAGGTGGTTGTCAAGTGTTTTCGCTCGACGATTCCATTCTTGGGTGGTTGGTTTGGCCCTTGTTCTCTAACTCGAATCCTATCCCGGTATATCCCATTTTAATTTTACACAATTGTGAAACTTACACCTTTTTTACTCTCTGATCGAGGTTCTCGGCATTGAAAAATCTTCGTAAACTAAATCACACATGTATATGTTGACATTTAAGAGATATACAGTCAAGAAAATAAAGGGCAATGGTGATATATATGCGTATTAAAAAAAACACTCAACAAATGGCTACAATTTAAGGAATGTGTTTATTTACGGCATCAGATTCCCAATTGATGGAGAAAGGTTTGGTGGCAAGAAAAGCTGCTTCTAGGAGGGTGTCAGGTGTTTTTGCTCGACAATTCCATTCTTGGGTGGTTGGTTTGGCCCTTGTTCATGTAACTCGAATCCAAGCCCGGTATATCCCATTTTAATTTTACACCATTGTGAACCTTATGCCTTTTTTACTCTCTGATCGAAGTTCTCGGCATTGAAAAATCTTCGTAAACTAAATCACACGTGTATATGTTGACATTTAAGAGATATACAGTCAAGAAAATCAAGGGCAATGGTGATATATATGCGGATTAGACACCAAAAAAAAAACCACTCAACAAATGGCTACAATTTAAGGAATGTGTTTAGTGACGGCATCAGATTCCTAATTGATGGAGAAAGGTCTGGTGGCAAGAAAAGCTGCTTCTAGTAGGTTGTCAAGTGTTTTCGCTTGACGATTCCATTCTTGGGTGGTTGGTTGGGCCTTTGTTCCTGTAACTCGAATCCTAGCCTGGTATATCCCATTTTAATTTTACACCATTGTGATACGCCTTTTTTACTCTCTGGTCTAGGTTCTCGGCATTGAAAAATCTTCGTAAACTATATCACACATGTATATGTTGAAATTTATGAGATATACAGTCAAGAAAATCAAGTGGAATGGTGATATATATGCGGATTAGACACAAAAAAAAAACTCAACAAATGGCTACAATTTAAGGAATGTGTTTAGTGACGACATCAGATTTCAAATTGATGCAGAAAGGTCTGGTGGCAGGAAAAGCTGCTTCTAGGAGGTTGTCAAGTGTTTTCTCTCGACGATTCCATTCTTGGGTGGTTGGTTTGGCCCTTGTTACTGTAACTCTAATCCTAGCCCGGTATATCCCATTTTAATTTTACAACATTGTGAACCTTAGGCCTTTTTTACTCTCTGATCGAGGTTTTCGGCATTGAAAAATCTTCGTAAACTAAATCACATGTGTATATGTTGACATTTAAGAGATATATTGTCAAGAAAATCAAGGGCAATGGTGATATATATGCGGATTAGACACCAAAAAAAACACTCAACAAATGGATACAATTTAAGGAGTGTGTTTAGAGACGGCATCAGATTCATAATTGATGGAGAAAGGTCTGGTGGCAAGAAAAGCTGCTTCTAGGAGGTTGTCAAGTGTTTTGTCTCGACGATTCCATTCTTGGGTGGTGGTTTTGCCCTTGTTCCTGTAACTCGAATCCTAGCCCTGTATATCCCATTCTAATTTTACACCATTGTGAACCTTACGCCTTTTTTACTCTCTGATCGATGTCCTCGTTATTGAAAAATCTTCGTAAACTAAATCACACGTGTATATCTTGACATTTAAGAGATATACAATCAAGAAAATCAAGGGCAATGGTGATATATATGCGGATTAGACACAAAAAAAAAAACACTCAACAAATGGCTACAATTTAAGGAATGTGTTTAGTGAGGGCATCGGATTCCTAATTGATGGAGAAAGGTCTGGTGGCAAGAAAAGCTGCTTCTAGGAGGTTGTCAAGTGTTTTGGCTCGACGATTCCATTCTTGGGTGGTTGGTTTTGCCCTTGTTCCTGTAACTCGAATCCTAGCCCTGTATATCCCCTTCTAATTTTACACCATTGTGAACCTTATGTCTTTTTTACTCTCTGATCGAGGTTCTCGGCATTGAAAAATCTTCGTAAACTAAATCACACGTGTATATGTTAACATTTAAGAGATATACAGTCAAGAAAATCATGGGCTATGGTGATATATATGCGGATTAGACATAAAAAAAAAACACTCAACAAATGGCTACAATTTAAGGAATGTGTTTAGTGACGGCATCAGATTCCTAATTGATGGAGAAAGGTCTGGTGGCAAGAAAAGCTGCTTCTAGGAGGTTGTCAAGTGTTTTCGCTCGACGATTCCATTCTTGGGTGGTTGGTTTGGCCTTTGTTCCTGTAACTCGAATCCTAGCCTGGTATATCCCATTTTAATTTTACACCATTGTGATACGCCTTTTTTACACTCTGATCGAGGTTCTCGGCATTGAAAAATCTTCGTAAACTAAATCACACGTGTATATGTTGACATTTAAGAGATATACAATAAAGAAAATCAAAGGCAATGGTGAGATATATGCGGATTAGACAACAAAAAAAAACACTCAACAAATGGCTACATTTTAAGGAATGTGTTTAGTGACGGCATCAGATTCCTAATTGATGGAGAAAGGTCTGGTGGCCAGAAAAGCTGCTTCTAGGAGGTTGTCAAGTGTTTTCGCTCGACGATTCCATTCTAGGGTGGTTGGTTTGGCCCTTGTTCCTGTAACTCGAATCCTAGCCCGGTATATCCCATTTTAATTTTACACCATTGTGAACCTTACGCCTTTTTTACTCTCTAATTGAGGTTCTCGGCATTGAAAAATCTTCGTAAACTAAATCACACGTGTATATGTTGACATTTAAGAGATATACAGTCAAGAAAATCAAGGGCAATGGTGATATATATGCGAATTAGACACCAAAAAAAACACTCAACAAATGGCTACAATTTAAGGAATATGTTTAGTGACAGCATCAGATTCCTAATTGATGGAGAAAGGTCTGGTGGCAAGAAAAGCTGCTTCTAGGAGGTTGTCAAGTGTTTTCGCTCGACGATTCCATTCTTGGGTGGTTGGTTTGGCCCTTGTTCCTGTAACTCGAATCCAAGCCCGGTATATCCCATTTTATTTTTACACCATTGTGAACCTTACGCCTTTTTTACTCTCTGATCGAGGTTATCGGCATTGAAAAATCTTCATAAACTAAATCACACGTGTATATGTTGACATTTAAGAGATATTCAGTCAAGAAAATCAAGGGCAATGGTGATATATATATGCGGATTAGACACAAAAAAAAACACTCAACAAATGGCTACAATTTAAGGAATGTTTTTAGTGACGGCAACAGATTCCTAATTGATGGAGAAAGGTCTGGTGGCAAGAAAAGCTGCTTCTAGGAGGTTGTCAAGTGTTTTCGCTCGACGATTCCATTATTGGGTGGTTGGTTTGGCCATTGTTCCTGTAACTCAAATCCTAGCCCGGTATATCCCATTTTAATTTTACACCATTGTGAACCTTACGCCTTTTTTACTATCTGATCGAGGTTCTCGGCATTGAAAAATCTTCATAAACTAAATCACACGTGTATATGTTGACATTTATGACATATACAGTCAAGAAAATCAAGGGCAATGGTGATATATATGCGGATTAGACACCAAAAAAACACTCAACAAATGGCTACAATTTAAGGAAAGTGTTTAGTGACGGCATCAGATTCCTAATTGATGGAGAAAGGTCTGGTGGCAAGAAAAGCTGCTTCTAGGTGGTTGTCAAGTGTTTTCGCTCGATGATTCCATTCTAGGGTGGTTGGTTTGGCCCTTGTTCCTCTAACTCGAATCCTAGCCCGGTATATCCCATTTTAATTTTACACCATTGTGAAACTTACACCTTTTTTACTCTCTGATCGAGGTTCTCGGCATTGAAAAATCTTCGTAAACTAAATCACAGATGTATATGTTGACATTTAAGAGATATACAGTCAAGAAAATAAAGGGCAATGGTGATATATATGCGTATTAAAAACCAAAAAAAAAAAACACTCAACAAATGGCTACAATTTAAGGAATGTGTTTAGTGACGGCATCAGATTCCCAATTGATGAAGAAAGGTCTGGTGGAAAGAAAAGCTGCTTCTAGGAGGGTGTCAGGTGTTTTCGCTCGACGATTACATTCTTGGTTGGTTGGTTTTGCCTTTTTTTCCTGTAACTCGAATCCTAGCCCTGTATATCCCATTCTAATTTAACACCATTGTGAATCTTACGCCTTTTTTACTCTCTGATCGAGGTCCTCGTTATAGAAAAATCTTCGTAAACTAAATCACACGTGTATATGTTGAAATTTAAGAGATATACAGTCAAGAAAATCATGGGCAATTGTGATATATATGCGGATTAGACACCAAAAAAAATACACTCAACAAATTGCTACAATTTAAGGAATTTGTTTAGTGACGGCATCAGATTCCTAATTGATGGAGAAAGGTCTGGTGGCAAGAAAAGCTGATTCTAGGAGGTTGTCAAGTGTTTTCGCTCGACGATTCCATTCTTGGGTGGTTGGTTTGGCCTTTGTTCCTGTAACTCGAATCCTAGCCTGGTATATCCCATTTTAATTTTACACCACTGTGATACGCCTTTTTTACACTCTGATCGAGGTTCTCGGCATTGAAAAATCTTCGTAAACTAAATCACACGTGTATATGTTGACATTTAAGAGATATACAATAAAGAAAATCAAAGGCAATGGTGAGATATATGCGGATTAGACAACAAAAAAAAAACACTCAACAAATGGCTACATTTTAAGGAATGTGTTTAGTGACGGCATCAGATTCCTAATTGATGGAGAAAGGTCTGGTGGCCAGAAAAGCTGCTTCTAGGAGGTTGTCAAGTGTTTTCGCTCGACGATTCCATTCTAGGGTGGTTGGTTTGGCCCTTGTTCCTGTAACTCGAATCCTAGCCCGGTATATATCCCATTTTAATTTTACACCATTGTGAACCTTACGCCTTTTTTACTCTCTAATTGAGGTTCTCGGCATTGAAAAATCTTCGTAAACTAAATCACACGTGTATATGTTGACATTTAAGAGATATACAGTCAAGAAAATCAAGGGCAATGGTGATATATATGCGTATTAAAAACCAAAAAAAAAAAAACACTCAACAAATGGCTACAATTTAAGGAATGTGTTTAGTGACGGCATCAGATTCCCAATTGATGAAGAAAGGTTTGGTGGAAAGAAAAGCTGCTTCTAGGAGGGTGTCAGGTGTTTTCGCTCGACGATTACATTCTTGGTTGGTTGGTTTGGCCCTTGTTCATGTAACTCGAATCCTAGCCCGGTATATCCTATTTTAATTTTACACCATTGTGAACCTTATGCCTTTTTTACTCTCTGATCGAGGTTCTCGGCATTGAAAAATCTTCGTAAACTAAATCACACGTGTATATGTTGACATTTAAGAGATATACAGTCAAGAAAATCAAGGGCAATGGTGATATATATGCGGATTAGACACAAAAAAAAAAACACTCAACAAATGGCTACAATTTAAGGAATGTGTTTAGTGAGGGCGTCGGATTCCTAATTGATGGAGAAAGGTCTGGTGGCAGGAAAAGCTGCCTCTAGGAGGTTGTCAAGTGTTTTGGCTCGATGATTCCATTCTTGGGTGGTTGGTTTTGCCCTTTTTTCCTGTAACTCGAATCCTAGCCCTGTATATCCCATTCTAATTTAACACCATTGTGAATCTTACGCCTTTTTTACTCTCTGATCGAGGTCCTCGTTATAGAAAAATCTTCGTAAACTAAATCACACGTGTATATGTTGAAATTTAAGAGATATACAGTCAAGAAAATCATGGGCAATTGTGATATATATGCGGATTAGACACCAAAAAAAAATACACTCAACAAATGGCTACAATTTAAGGAATTTGTTTAGTGACGGCATCAGATTCCTAATTGATGGAGAAAGGTCTGGTGGCAAGAAAAGCTGCTTCTAGGAGGTTGTCAAGTGTTTTCGCTCGATGATTCCATTCTTGGGTGGTTGGTTTGGCCTTTGTTCCTGTAACTCGAATCCTAGCCTGGTATATCCCATTTTAATTTTACACCATTGTGATACGCATTGAAAAATCTTCGTAAACTAAATCACACATGTATATGTTGACGTTTATGAGATATACAGTCAAGAAAATCAAGTGGAATGGATATATGCGGATTAGACACAAAAAAAACACTCAACAAATGGTTACAATTTAAGGAATGTGTTTAGTGACGACATCAGATTCCAAATTGATGGAGAAAGGTCTGGTGGCAAGAAAAGCTGCTTCTAGGAGGTTGTCAAGTGTTTTCTCTCGACGATTCCATTCTTGGGTGGTTGGTTTGGCCCTTGTTACTGTAACTCGAATCCTAGCCCGGTATATCCCATTTTAATTTTACAACATTGTGAACCTTACGCCTTTTTTACTCTCTGATCGAGGTTATCGGCATTGAAAAATCTTCATAAACTAAATCACACGTGTATATGTTGACATTTAAGAGATATATTGTCAAGAAAATCAAGGGCAATGGTGATATATATGCGGATTAGACTCCAAAAAAACACTCAACAAATGGCTACAATTTAAGGAGTGTGTTTAGAGACGGCATCAGATTCCAAATTGATGGAGAAAGGTCTGGTGGCAAGAAAAGCTAATTCTAGGAGGTTGTCAAGTGTTTTTGCTCAACGATTCCATTCTTGGGTAGTTGGTTTGGCCCTTGTTCCTGTAACTCGAATCCTAGCCCGGTATATCCCATTTTAATTTTACACCATTGTGAACCTTACGCCTTTTTTACTCTATGATCGAGTTTCTCGGCATTGAAAAATCTTCGTAAACTAAATCACACGTGTATATGTTGACATTTAAGAGATATACAATCAATAAAATCAAGGGCAATGGTGATATATATGCAGATTAGACATAAAACAAACACTCAACAAATAGCTACAATTTAAGAAATGTGTTTAGTGACGGCATCAGATTCCTAATTGATGGAGAACGGTCTGGTGGCAAGAAAAGCTGCTTCTAGGAGGTTGTCAAGTGTTTTCGCTCGATGATTCCACTCTTGGGTGGTTGGTTTGGCCCATGTTCCTGTAACTCGAATCCTAGCCCGGTATATCCCATTTTAAGTTTACACCATTGTGAACCTTACACCTTTTTTACTCTCTAATCGAGGTTCTCGGCATTGAAAAATCTTCGTAAACTAAATAACACGTGTATATGTTGACATTTAAAAGATAAACAGTCAAGAAAATCAAGGGCAATGGTGATATATATGCGGATTAGACACAAAAAAAAAAACCTCAACGAATGGCTACAATTTAAGGAATGTGTTTAGTGACGGCTTCAGATTCCTAATTGATGGAGAAAGGTCTGGTGGCAAGAAAAGCTGCTTCTAGGAGGTTGTCAAGTGTTTTCGCTCGACGATTCCATTCTTGGGTGGTTGGTTTGGCCCTTGTTCCTGTAACTCGAATCCTAGCCCGGTATATCCCATTTTAATTTTACACCATTATGAACCTTACGCCTTTTTTACTCTCTAATCGAGGTTCTCGGCATTGAAAAATCTTCGTAAACTAAATCAGACGTGTATATGTTGACATTTAAGAGATATACAGTCAAGAAAATCAAGGGCAATGGTGATATATATGCAGATTAGACACCAAAAAAACACTCAACAAATGGCTACAAGTTAAGGAATGTGTTTAGTGACGGCATCAGATTCCTAATTGATGGAGAACGGTCTGGTGGCAAGAAAAGCTGCTTCTAGGAGGTTTTTCAAGTGTTTTCGCTCGACGTTTCCATTCTTGGGTGGTTGGTTTGGCCCTTGTTCCTGTAACTCGAATCCTAGCCCAGTATATCCCATTTTAATTTTACACCATTGTGAACCTTACGCCTTTTTTACTCTCTAATCGAGGTTCTCGGCATTGAAAAATCTTCGTAAGCTAAATCACACGTGTATATGTTGACATTTAAGAGATATAAAGTTTATAAAATTAAGGGCAATGGTGATATATATGCGGATTAGACACCAAAAAAAACACTCAACAAATGGCTACAATTTAAGGAATGTGTTTAGTGACGGCATGTTGGTGCATATTCGTGACAACAGCTTAGATTTGGTATTCGGATATCTTGTAATTAGTAAAACGATAAACGGTTAGCGTGTTTAGCATTATAATAGTTAATTAAGAGTGATTGGGCCAAACCAAACCCACATAAGGGGGATGGTAGGCGAAATTGGCCTTGCCCCCGGCCTAGCCCATATGCAAAGCTTTGTCCTATATAAACAAAGCTTTGCATTAGGGTTTAGGTTAATGATCTAATCACCTTAATCACTTTGGAAAGAATTCGTGAAAAACAAAGGCTTGGACGAATTGGAGATCTTGATTAATTGTAATCGTTGGAAGATAATCAATAAAGATCGGGTTTATAGAGATTTCTTTTTCTACTCGTTTTCTTTGAAATCTGATCTAGGGGATTCCGCACTCTAGGTTAGATCGACGATTCTGTTACGATCCACATGGATTAGGGGACCTACAATTGGTATCTGAGCATTAGGCTCTTGATTGGCTTGGTTCAGAATCATTTTCTGCAGAAAAATCGAAGTTTTGGACGTTCTTGGAGGCTGTGTTAGGGTTCTGCTGCTGATTTTGGATTAACAGCAAGGATTTCGGATAAACATCAAGCATTTCGGATAGAAATCTTGCTTTTCGGACCATTTCAGACAGAAATCAAGCATTTCGGATCATTTCGGATCAAGAGACTTGCATTTCAGACAAGAATTCTTGCATTTCGGACAAGAAATCTTGCATTTCGGATCATACAGAAGGATTTCGGACTATTTTGGATCAGAAAGGGGTAATTTCGGATCAGATTAGTTCATTTTGGACAAGGTGTTCATTTCGGACCATTTCTGACCATTCCGGATAACCATTTCGGATTCAGAACCCTTTCGGACCATTTCGGACAAGGGGTGGAATTTTTCTTGGCTAGGGTAAGAAAAATTTCACTTTTTCGTGTTTAGAAAATTATCCGTAGCTCATCTCAGGAAACCGTTTGCACAGTTGGACTCCTTGGATTTTTAGGACAAAAAAGACTCTGGAAAATCCCGAAAAAGGTTTTCGACATTATATATCATTGGAATCGTAATCTCGGGACGAATCTAACGGTATAATTTGGCAAAAACAAGTTTCGATCCAAATTTGTACGGTTTTACCAGTCTGCTTAAGTTAAAATGTCAAACATGTCAAAATTGAACGAACTTTTGAGGATGGAACACGAGGTTGGCACAACCAACAAACCACCTAAGATGATGAAGGTGGAAAACTACTTGACATGGAAGGACAGGTTTCAATCCTTCATTGAATATCAGGACACACGCATGTGGACCTGTATTGTAGACGGGTACACAAACCAAACACACGACTTTGAGGGCAGACCACGTGTCACAGCCTATGTAAACATGCAGGAGGCTGATAAGAAAATGTATGAGGCTGAAAAGACACCCTTGGCTGCTATCAAGATGTCCTTACCTGATAGCATCAAACATACCTTTAAGAAGTACACTACTTCAAAGGAATTATGGGATGCACTAGAGAAGAGATATGAGGGAAATCCTGATGTCAAGAAGAACAAATTTGATCTACTGAAGAAGCAGTTTGCTGTATTCAAGTATATGAAAAATGAGTAACTTGAGGACATCATCACTCGATACTACCATCTGATGTCAGAATTGGACAATTATGATATAAATTGCTATTCTGACATAGAGAAAATTGACAAGCTGCTTGATGCTCTACCTGCTAAATGGGATATCTACACTCTCATGATCAATGGAGAAGTAGATTATGAGACAAAGGAAATCGAAGAAGTAGTTGGAAAGCTCAGAGCTTATGAGCTCAATATGAAGAAGAAAGACACTGGATATGATCAGGTTCAAGATCCAGGGATTTACAATGGGCTTACATCTTCTTCATCTCACGATGCTTCTAGCGACTCTGCCACTGCGTTTCTTTCGTGTGAGAATGAGCAAGTCACAGTGAATGAGGATGGTGATGTGTGTTTTGTAGCTGCTTCAGGAGGATCAACAGGAGCCAAGAGAACATCATCTTCTAAGCATAGTAGTAATACAAAATTGATGCCTATGAGTGTTAAATCAGCTGAAGAACATCTTGCCCTACTTGTTTCATTTGTTGCTTCTAATGAAAACTACATTCAGGGGAAGATATCTGATCCTGCCACTTTAGATGAAGATAATCAATAAACATCGGGTTTATAGAGATTTCTGTTTCTACTCGTTTTTGGTGAAATCTGATCTAGGGGATTCCGCACTCTAGGTTAGATCGATGATTCTGTTACGATCCACACGGATTAGGGGACCTACACGGCATCAGATTCCAAATTGATGGAGAAAGGTCTGGTGGCAAGAAAAGCTGCTTCAAGGAGGTTGTCAAGTGTTTTCGCTCGACGATTCCATTCTTGGGTGGTTGGTTTGGCCCTTGTTCCTGTAACTCGAATCCTAGTCGGTATATCCCATTTTAATTTTACACCATTGTGAACCTTACGCCTTTTTTACTCTCTGATCGAGGTTCTCGGCATTGAAAAATCTTCGTAAACTAAATCACACGTGTATATGTTGACATTTAAGAGATATAAAGTCAAGAAAATCAAGCGCAATGGTGATATATATGCGGATTAGACACCAAAAAAAACACTCAACAAATGGCTACAATTTAAGGAATGTGTTTTGTGACGGCATCAGATTCCTAATTGATGGAGAAAGGTCTGGTGGCAAGAAAAGCTGCTGCTAAGAGGTTGTCAAGTGTTTTCGCTCGACGATTCCATTCTTGGGTGGTTGGTTTAGCCCTTGTTCCTGTAACTCGAATCCTAGCCCGATATGTCCCATTTTAATACTACACCATTGTGAACCTTACGCCTTTTTTACTCTCCGATCGAGGTTCTTGGCATTGAAAAATCTTCCTAAACTAAATCACACGTGTATATGTTGACATTTAAGAGTTATACAGTCAAGAAAATCAAGGGCAATGGTGATATATATGCGGATTAGACACCAAAAAAACACTCAACAAATGGTTACAATTTAAGGAATGTGTTTAGTGACGGCATCAGATTGCTAATTGATGGAGAAAGGTCTGGTGGCAAGAAAAGCATCTTCTAGGAGGTTGTCAGGTGTTTTCGCTCGACGATTCCATTCTTGGGTGGTTGGTTTGGCCCTTGTTCTTGTAACTCGAATCCTAGCCCGGTATATCCCATTTTAATTTTACACCATTGTGAACCTTACGCCTTTTTTACTCTCTGATCGAGGTTCTCGGCATTGAAAAATCTTTGTAAACTAAATCACACGGGTATATGTTGATATTTAAGATGTATAAAGTCAAGAAAATCAAGGGCAATGGTGATATATAAGCGGATTAGACACTAAAAAAAAACCTCAACAAATGGCTACAATTTATGGAATGTGTTTAGTGACGGCATCAGATTCCTAATTGATGGAGAAAGGTCTGGTGGCAAGAAAAGCAACTTCTACGAGGTTGTCAAGTGTTTTCGCTCGACGATTCCATTCTTGGGTGGTTGGTTTGGCCCTTGTTCCTGTAACTCGAATCCTAGCCCGGTATATCTCATTTTAATTTTACACCATTGTGAACCTTACGCCTTTTTTACTCTCTGATCGAGGTTCTCGGCATTGAAAAATCTTCGTAAACTAAATCACACATGTATATGTTGACATTTAAGAGATATAAAGTCAAGAAAATCAAGGGCAATGGTGATATATATGCGGATTAGACACAAAAAAAAAACACTCAACAAATGGCAACAATTTAAGGAATGTGTTTAGTGACGGCATCAGATTCCTAATTGACGGAGAAAGGTCTGGTGGAGAGAAAAGCCGCTTATAAGAGGTTGTCAAGTGTTTTCGCTCGACGATTCCATTCTTGGGTGGTTGGTTTAGCCCTTGTTCCTGTAACTCGAATCCTAGCCCAGTATATCCCATTTTAATTTTACACCATTGTGAACCTTACGCCTTTTTTACTCTCTGATCGAGGTTCTCGGCATTGAAAAATCTTCATAAACTAAATCACACGTGTATATGTTGACATTTAAGAGATATACAGTCAAGAAAATCAAGGGCAATGGTGATATATATGTGGATTAGACACAAAAAAAACACTCAACAAATGGCTACAATTTAAGGAATGTGTTTAGTGACGGCATCAGATTCCTAATTGATGGAGAAAGCTCTGGTGGCAAGAAAAGTTGCTTCTAGGAGGTTGTCAGGTGTTTTCGCTCGACGATTCCATTCTTGGGTGGTTGGTTTGGCCCTTGTTCCTGTAACCCGAATCCTAGCACGGTATATCCCATTTTAATTTTACACCATTGTGAACCTTACGCCTTTTTTACTCTCTGATCGAGGTTCTCGGCATTGAAAAATCTTTGTAAACTAAATCAAACGTGTATATGTTGATATTTAAGAGATATACAGTCAAGAAAATCAAGGGCAATGGTGATATATATGCGGATTAGACACCAAAAAAAACACTCAACAAATGGCTACAATTTAAGGAATGTGTTTAGTGACGGCATCAGATTCCTAATTGATGGAGAAGGATCTGGTGGCAAGAAAAGCAACTTCTACAAGTTTGTCAAGTGTTTTCGCTCGACGATTCCATTCTTGGGTGGTTGGTTTGGCCCTTGTTCCTGTAACTCGAATCCTAGCCCGGTATATCTCATTTTAATTTTACACCATTATGAACCTTACGCCTTTTTTACTCTCTGATCGAGGTTCTCGGCATTGAAAAATCTTCGTAAACTAAATCACACATGTATATGTTGACATTTAAGAGATATAAAGTCAAGAAAATCAAGGGCAATGGTGATATATATGCGGATTAGACACCAAAAAAAACACTCAACAAATGGCTACAATTTAAGGAATGTGTTTAGTGACGGCATCAGATTCCTAATTGATGGAGAAAGGTCTGGTGGAAAGAAAAGCTGCTTCTAAGAGGTAGTCTAGTGTTTTCTCTCGAGGATTCCATTCTTAGGTGGTTGGTTTAGCCCTTGTTCCTGTAACTCGAATCCTAGCCCAGTATATCCCATTTTAATTTTACAGCATTGTGAACCTTACGCCTTTTTTACTCTCTGATCGAGGTTCTCGGCATTGAAAAATCTTCGTAAACTAAATCACACGTGTATATGTTGACATTTAAGAGATATACAGTCAAGAAAATCAAGGGCAATGGTGATATATATGCGGATTAGACACACAAAAAAAACACTCAACAAATGGCTACAATTTAAGGAATGTGTTTAGTGACGCCATCAGATTCCTAATTGATGGAGAAAGGTCTGGTGGCAAGAAAAGCTGCTTCTAGGAGGTTGTCAGGTGTTTTCGCTCGACGATTCCATTCTTGGGTGGTTGGTTTGGCCCTTGTTCTTGTAACTCGAATCCTAGCACGGTATATCCCATTTTAATTTTACACCATTGTGAACCTTACGCCTTTTTTAATCTCTGATCGAGGTTCTCGGCATTGAAAAATCTTTGTAAACTAAATCACACGTGTATATGTTGATATTTAAGAGATATACAGTCAAGAAAATCAAGGGCAATGGTGATATATATGCGGATTAGACACCAAAAAAAACACTCAACAAATGGCTACAATTTAAGGAATGTGTTTAGTGACGGCATCAGATTCCTAATTGATGGAGAAGGATCTGGTGGCAAGAAAAGCAACTTCTACAAGGTTGTCAAGTGTTTTCGCTCGACGATTCCATTCTTGGGTGGTTGGTATGGCCGTTGTTCCTGTAACTCGAATCCTAGCCCGGTATATCTCATTTTAATTTTACACCATTGTGAACCTTACGCCTTTTTTACTCTCTGATCGAGGTTCTCGGCATTGAAAAATCTTCGTAAACTAAATCACACATGTATATGTTGACATTTAAGAGATATAAAGTCAAGAAAATCAAGGGCAATGGTGATATATATGCGGATTAGACACCAAAAAAAACACTCAACAAATGGCTACAATTTAAGGAATGTGTTTAGTGACGGCATCAGATTCCTAATTGATGGAGAAAGGTCTGGTGGAAAGAAAAGCTGCTTCTAAGAGGTAGTCTAGTGTTTTCGCTCGAGGATTCCATTCTTAGGTGGTTGGTTTAGCCCTTGTTCCTGTAACTCGAATCCTAGCCCAGTATATCCCATTTTAATTTTACAGCATTGTGAACCTTACGCCTTTTTTACTCTCTGATCGAGGTTCTCGGCATTGAAAAATCTTCGTAAACTAAATCACACGTGTATATGTTGACATTTAAGAGATATACAGTCAAGAAAATCAAGGGCAATGGTGATATATATGCGGATTAGACACACAAAAAAAACACTCAACAAATGGCTACAATTTAAGGAATGTGTTTAGTGACGCCATCAGATTCCTAATTGATGGAGAAAGGTCTGGTGGCAAGAAAAGCTGCTTCTAGGAGGTTGTCAGGTGTTTTCGCTCGACGATTCCATTCTTGGGTGGTTGGTTTGGCCCTTGTTCTTGTAACTCGAATCCTAGCACGGTATATCCCATTTTAATTTTACACCATTGTGAACCTTACGCCTTTTTTAATCTCTGATCGAGGTTCTCGGCATTGAAAAATCTTTGTAAACTAAATCACACGTGTATATGTTGATATTTAAGAGATATACAGTCAAGAAAATTAAGGGCAATGGTGATATATATGCGGATTAGACACAAAAAAAACACTCAACAAATGGATACAATTTAAGGAATGTGTTTAGTGACGGCATCAGATTCCTAATTGATGGAGAAAGGTCTGGTGGCAAGAAAAGCTGCTTCTAGGAGGTTGTCAGGTGTTTTCGCTCGACGATTCCATTCTTGGGTGGTTGGTATGGCCGTTGTTCTTGTAACTCGAATCCTAGCACGGTATATCCCATTTTAATTTTACACCATTGTGAACCTTACGCCTTTTTTAATCTCTGATCGAGGTTCTCGGCATTGAAAAATCTTTGTAAACTAAATCACACGTGTATATGTTGATATTTAAGAGATATACAGTCAAGAAAATCAAGCGCAATGGTGATATATATGCGGATTAGACACCAAAAAAAACACTCAACAAATGGCTACAATTTAAGGAATGTGTTTAGTGACGGCATCAGATTCCTAATTGATGGAGAAAGGTCTGGTGGCAATAAAAGCAGCTTCTAGGAGGTTGTCAAGTGTTTTCGCTCGACGATTCCATTCTTGGGTTGTTGGTTTGGCCCTTGTTCCTGTAACTCGAATCCTAGCCCGGTATATCCCATTTTAATTTTACACCATTGTGAACCTTACGCCATTTTTACTCTCTGATCGAGGTTCTCGGCATTGAAATGTCTTTGTAAACTAAATCACACGTGTATATGTTGATATTTAAGAGATATACAATCAAGAAAATCAAGGGCAATGGTGATATATAAGCGGATTAGACACTAAAAAAACATTCAACAAATGGCTACAATTTAAGGAATGTGTTTAGTGACGGCATCAGATTCCTAATTGATGGAGAAGGATCTGGTGGCAAGAAAAGCTGCTTCTAGGAGGTTGTCAAGTGTTTTCGCTCGACGATTCCATTCTTGGGTGGTTGGTTTGGCCCTTGTTCCTGTAACTCGAATCCTAGCCCGGTATGTCTCATTTTAATTTTACACCATTGTGAACCTTACGCCTTTTTTACTCTCTGATCGAGGTTCTCGTCGTTGAAAAATCTTCGTAAACTAAATCACACATGTATATGTTGACATTTAAGAGATATAAAGTCAAGAAAATCAAGGGCAATGGTGATATATATGCGGATTAGACACAAAAAAAACACTCAACAAATGGCTACAATTTAAGGAATGTGTTTAGTGACGCCATCAGATTCCTAATTGATGGAGAAAGGTCTGGTGGCAAGAAAAGCTGCTTCTAGGAGGTTGTCAGGTGTTTTCGCTCGACGATTCCATTCTTGGGTGGTTGGTATGGCCGTTGTTCTTGTAACTCGAATCCTAGCACGGTATATCCCATTTTAATTTTACACCATTGTGAACCTTACGCCTTTTTTAATCTCTGATCGAGGTTCTCGGCATTGAAAAATCTTTGTAAACTAAATCACACGTGTATATGTTGATATTTAAGAGATATACAGTCAAGAAAATCAAGGGCAATGGTGATATATATGCGGATTAGACACAAAAAAAAAAACACTCAACAAATGGCTACAATTTAAGGAATGTGTTTAGTGACGACATCAGATTCCTAATTGATGGAGAAAGGTCTGGTGGCAATAAAAGCAGCTTCTAGGAGGTTGTCAAGTGTTTTCGCTCGACGATTCCATTCTTGGGTTGTTGGTTTGGCCCTTGTTCCTGTAACTCGAATCCTAGCCCGGTATATCCCATTTTAATTTTACACCATTGTGAACCTTACGACATTTTTACTCTCTGATCGAGGTTCTCGGCATTGAAAAGTCTTTGTAAACTAAATCACACGTGTATATGTTGATATTTAAGAGATATACAGTCAAGAAAATCAAGGGCAATGGTGATATATAAGCGGATTAGACACTAAAAAAACACTCAACAAATGGCTACAATTTAAGGAATGTGTTTAGTGACGGCATCAGATTCCTAATTGATGGAGAAAGGTCTGGTGGCAATAAAAGCAGCTTCTAGGAGGTTGTCAAGTGTTTTCGCTCGACGATTCCATTCTTGGGTTGTTGGTTTGGCCCTTGTTCCTGTAACTCGAATCCTAGCCCGGTATATCCCATTTTAATTTTACACCATTGTGAACCTTACGCCATTTTTACTCTCTGATCGAGGTTCTCGGCATTGAAATGTCTTTGTAAACTAAATCACACGTGTATATGTTGATATTTAAGAGATATACAGTCAAGAAAATCAAGGGCAATGGTGATATATAAGCGGATTAGACACTAAAAAAACATTCAACAAATGGCTACAATTTTAGGAATGTGTTTAGTGACGGCATCAGATTCCTAATTGATGGAGAAGGATCTGGTGGCAAGAAAAGCTGCTTCTAGGAGGTTGTCAAGTGTTTTCGCTCGACGATTCCATTCTTGGGTGGTTGGTTTGGCCCTTGTTCCTGTAACTCAAATCCTAGCCCGGTATGTCTCATTTTAATTTTACACCATTGTGAACCTTACGCCTTTTTTACTCTCTGATCGAGGTTCTCGTCATTGAAAAATCTTCGTAAACTAAATCACACATGTATATGTTGACATTTAAGAGATATAAAGTCAAGAAAATCAAGGGCAATGGTGATATATATGCGGATTAGACACAAAAAAAAACACTTAACAAATGGCTACAATTTAAGGAATGTGTTTAGTGACGCCATCAGATTCCTAATTGATGGAGAAAGGTCTGGTGGCAAGAAAAGCTGCTTCTAGGAGGTTGTCAGGTGTTTTCGCTCGACGATTCCATTCTTGGGTGGTTGGTTTGGCCCTTGTTCTTGTAACTCGAATCCTAGCACGGTATATCCCATTTTAATTTTACACCATTGTGAACCTTACGCCATTTTTAATCTCTGATCGAGGTTCTCGGCATTGAAAAATCTTTGTAAACTAAATCACACGTGTATATGTTGATATTTAAGAGATATACAGTCAAGAAAATCAAGGGCAATGGTGATATATATGCGGATTAGACACAAAAAAAAACACTCAACAAATGGCTACAATTTAAGGAATGTGTTTAGTGACGGCATCAGATTCCTAATTGATGGAGAAAGGTCTGGTGGCAAGAAAAGCTGCTTCTAGGAGGTTGTCAGGTGTTTTCGCTCGACGATTCCATTCTTGGGTGGTTGGTATGGCCGTTGTTCTTGTAACTCGAATCCTAGCACGGTATATCACATTTTAATTTTACACCATTGTGAACCTTAGGCCTTTTTTAATCTCTGATCGAGGTTCTCGGCATTGAAAAATCTTTGTAAACTAAATCACACGTGTATATGTTGATATTTAAGAGATATACAGTCAAGAAAATCAAGGGCAATGGTGATATATATGCGGATTAGACACCAAAAAAAACACTCAACAAATGGCTACAATTTAAGGAATGTGTTTAGTGACGGCATCAGATTCCTAATTGATGGAGAAAGGTCTGGTGGCAATAAAAGCAGCTTCTAGGAGGTTGTCAAGTGTTTTCGCTCGACGATTCCATTCTTGGGTTGTTGGTTTGGCCCTTGTTCCTGTAACTCGAATCCTAGCCCGGTATATCCCATTTTAATTTTACACCATTGTGAACCTTACGACATTTTTACTCTCTGATCAGGTTCTCGGCATTGAAAAGTCTTTGTAAACTAAATCACACGTGTATATGTTGATATTTAAGAGATATACAGTCAAGAAAATCAAGGGCAATGGTGATATATAAGCGGATTAGACACTAAAAAAACATTCAACAAATGGCTACAATTTAAGGAATGTGTTTAGTGACGGCATCAGATTCCTAATTGATGGAGAAGGATCTGGTGGCAAGAAAAGCTGCTTCTAGGAGGTTGTCAAATGTTTTCTCTCGACGATTCCTTTCTTGGGTGGTTGGTTTGGCCCTTGTTCCTGTAACTCGAATCCTAGCCCGGTATATCTCATTTTAATTTTACACCATTGTGAACCTTACGCCTTTTTTACTCTCTGATCGAGGTTCTCGTCATTGAAAAATCTTCGTAAACTAAATCACACTTGTATATGTTGACATTTAAGAGATATAAAGTCAAGAAAATCAAGGGCAATGGTGATATATATGCGGATTAGACACCAAAAAAAAACACTCAACAAATGGCTACAATTTAAGGAATGTGTTTAGTGACGGCATCAGATTCCTAATTGATGGAGAAAGGTCTGGTGGAAAGAAAAGCTGCTTCTAAGAGGTAGTCAAGTGTTTTCGCTCGACGATTCCATTCTTAGGTGGTTGGTTTAGCCCTTGTTCCTGTAACTCGAATCCTAGCCCAGTATATCCCATTTTAATTTTACAGCATTGTGAACCTTACGCCTTTTTTACTCTCTGATCGAGGTTCTCGGCATTGAAAAATCTTCGTAAACTAAATCACACGTGTATATGTTGACATTTAAGAGATATACAGTCAAGAAAATCAAGGGCAATGGTGATATATATGCGGATTAGACACACAAAAAAACACTCAACAAATGGCTACAATTTAAGGAATGTGTTTAGTGACGGCAGCAGATTCCTAATTGATGGAGAAAGGTCTGGTGGCAAGAAAAGCTGCTTCTAGGAGGTTGTCAGGTGTTTTCGCTCGACGATTCCATTCTTGGGTGGTTGGTTTGGCCCTTGTTCTTGTAACTCGAATCCTAGCACGGTATATCCCATTTTAATTTTACACCATTGTGAACCTTACGCCTTTTTTAATCTCTGATCGAGGTTCTCGGCATTGAAAAATCTTTGTAAACTAAATCACACGTGTATATGTTGATATTTAAGAGATATACAGTCAAGAAAATCAAGGGCAATGGTGATATATATGCGGATTAGACACAAAAAAAAACACTCAACAAATGGCTACAATTTAAGGAATGTGTTCAGTGACGGCATTAGATTCCTAATTGATGGAGGAAGGTCTGGTGGCAAGAAAAGCTGCTTCTAGGAGGTTGTCAGGTGTTTTCGCTCGACGATTCCATTCTTGGGTGGTTGGTATGGGCGTTGTTCTTGTAACTCGAATCCTAGCACGGTATATCCCATTTTAATTTTACACCATTGTGAACCTTACGCCTTTTTTAATCTCCGATCGAGGTTCTCGGCATTGAAAAATCTTTGTAAACTAAATCACACGTGTATATGTTGATATTTAAGAGATATACAGTCAAGAAAATCAAGGGCAATGGTGATATATATGCGGATTAGACACCAAAAAAAACACTCAACAAATGGCTACAATTTAAGGAATGTGTTTAGTGACGGCATCAGATTCCTAATTGATGGAGAAAGGTCTTGTGGCAATAAAAGCAGCTTCTACGAGGTTGTCAAGTGTTTTTGCTCGACGATTCCATTCTTGGGTGGTTGGTTTGTCCCTTGTTCCTGTAACTCGAATCCTAGCCCGGTATATCCCATTATAATTTTACACCATTGTGAACCTTACGCCTTTTTTACTCTCTGATCGAGGTTCTCGGCATTGAAAAATCTTCGTAAACTAAATCACACGTGTATATGTTGACATTTAGGAGATATATAGTCAATAAAATCATGGGAAATGGTGATATATATGCGGATTAGACACCCAAAAAAACACTCAACAAATGGCAACAATTTAAGGAATGCGTTTAGTGACGGTATCAGCTTCCTAATTGATGGAGAAAGGTCTGGTGGCAAGAAAAGCTGCTTCTAGGAGGTTGTCAAGTGTTTTCGCTCGACGATTCCGTTCTTGGGTGGTTGGTTTGGCCCTTGTTCCTGTAACTCCAATCCTAGCCCGGTATTTCCCATTTTAATTTTACACCATTGTGAACCTCGCCTTTTTTACTCTCTGATCGAGGTTCTCGGCATTGAAAAATCTTCGTAAACTAAATCACACATGTATATGTTGACATTTAAGAGATATAAAATCAAGAAAATCAAGGGCAATGGTGATATATATGCGGATTAGACACAAAAAAAACACTCAACAAATGGCTACAATTTAAGGAATGTGTTTAGTGACGCCATCAGATTCCTAATTGATGGAGAAAGGTCTGGTGGCAAGAAAAGCTGCTTCTAGGAGGTTGTCAGGTGTTTTCGCTCGACGATTCCATTCTTGGGTGGTTGGTTTGGCCCTTGTTCTTGTAACTCGAATCCTAGCACGGTATATCCCATTTTAATTTTACACCATTGTGAACCTTACGCCTTTTTTAATCTCTGATCGAGGTTCTCGGCATTGAAAAATCTTTGTAAACTAAATCACACGTGTATATGTTGATATTTAAGAGATATACAGTCAAGAAAATCAAGGGCAATGGTGATATATATGCGGATTAGACACAAAAAAAACACTCAACAAATGGCTACAATTTAAGGAATGTGTTTAGTGACGCCATCAGATTCCTAATTGATGGAGAAAGGTCTGGTGGCAAGAAAAGCTGCTTCTAGGAGGTTGTCAGGTGTTTTCGCTCGACGATTCCATTCTTGGGTGGTTGGTTTGGCCCTTGTTCTTGTAACTCGAATCCTAGCACGGTATATCCCATTTTAATTTTACACCATTGTGAACCTTACGCCTTTTTTAATCTCTGATCGAGGTTCTCGGCATTGAAAAATCTTTGTAAACTAAATCACACGTGTATATGTTGATATTTAAGAGATATACAGTCAAGAAAATCAAGGGCAATGGTGATATATATGCGGATTAGACACAAAAAAAAACACTCAATAAATGGCTACAATTTAAGGAATGTGTTTAGTGACGGCATCAGATTCCTAATTGATGGAGAAAGGTCTGGTGGCAAGAAAAGCTGCTTCTAGGAGGTTGTCAGGTGTTTTCGCTCGACGATTCCATTCTTGGGTGGTTGGTATGGCCGTTGTTCTTGTAACTCGAATCCTAGCACGGTATATCCCATTTTAATTTTACACCATTGTGAACCTTACGCCTTTTTTAATCTCTGATCGAGGTTCTCGGCATTGAAAAATCTTTGTAAACTAAATCACACGTGTATATGTTGATATTTAAGAGATATACAGTCAAGAAAATCAAGGGCAATGGTGATATATATGCGGATTAGACACAAAAAAAAAAACACTCAACAAATGGCTACAATTTAAGGAATGTGTTTAGTGACGCCATCAGATTCCTAATTGATGGAGAAAGGTCTGGTGGCAAGAAAAGCTGCTTCTAGGAGGTTGTCAGGTGTTTTCGCTCGACGATTCCATTCTTGGGTGGTTGGTTTGGCCCTTGTTCTTGTAACTCGAATCCTAGCACGGTATATCCCATTTTAATTTTACACCATTGTGAACCTTACGCCTTTTTTAATCTCTGATCGAGGTTCTCGGCATTGAAAAATCTTTGTAAACTAAATCACACGTGTATATGTTGATATTTAAGAGATATACAGTCAAGAAAATCAAGGGCAATGGTGATATATATGCGGATTAGACACAAAAAAAAAACACACAACAAATGGCTACAATTTAAGGAATGTGTTTAGTGACGGCATCAGATTCATAATTGATGGAGAAAGGTCTGGTGGCAAGAAAAGCTGCTTCTAGGAGGTTGTCAGGTGTTTTCGCTCGACGATTCCATTCTTGGGTGGTTGGTATGGCCGTTGTTCTTGTAACTCGAATCCTAGCACGGTATATCCCATTTTAATTTTACACCATTGTGAACCTTACGCCTTTTTTAATCTCTGATCGAGGTTCTCGGCATTGAAAAATCTTTGTAAACTAAATCACACGTGTATATGTTGGTATTTAAGAGATATACAGTCAAGAAAATCAAGGGCAATGGTGATATATATGCGGATTAGACACCAAAAAAAACACTCAACAAATGGCTACAATTTAAGGAATGTGTTTAGTGACGGCATCAGATTCCTAATTAATGGAGAAAGGTCTGGTGGCAATAAAAGCAGCTTCTAGGAGGTTGTCAAGTGTTTTCGCTCGACGATTCCATTCTTGGGTTGTTGGTTTGGCCCTTGTTCCTGTAACTCGAATCCTAGCCCGGTATATCCTATTTTAATTTTACACCATTGTGAACCTTACGCCATTTTTACTCTCTGATCGAGGTTCTCGGCATTGAAAAGTCTTTGTAAACTAAATCACACGTGTATATGTTGATATTTAAGAGATATACAGTCAAGAAAATCAAGGGCAATGGTGATATATAAGCGGATTAGACACTAAAAAAACATTCAACAAATGGCTACAATTTAAGGAATCTGTTTAGTGACGGCATCAGATTCCCAATTGATGGAGAAGGATCTGGTGGCAAGAAAAGCTGCTTCTAGGAGGTTGTCAAGTGTTTTCGCTCGACGATTCCATTCTTGGGTGGTTGGTTTGGCCCTTGTTCCTGTAACTCGAATCCTAGCCCGGTATATCTCATTTTAATTTTACACCATTGTGAACCTTACGCCTTTTTTACTCTCTGATCGAGGTTCTCGTCATTGAAAAATCTTCGTAAACTAAATCACACATGTATATGTTGACATTTAAGAGATATAAAGTCAAGACAATCAAGGGCAATGGTGATATATATGCGGATTAGACACCAAAAAAAACACTCAACAAATGGCTACAATTTAAGGAATGTGTTTAGTGACGGCATCAGATTCCTAATTGATGGAGTAAGGTCTGGTGGAAAGAAAAGCTACTTCTAAGAGGTAGTCAAGTGTTTTCGCTCGACGATTCAATTCTTAGGTGGTTGGTTTAGCCCTTGTTCCTGTAACTCGAATCCTAGCCCAGTATATCCCATTTTAATTTTACAGCATTGTGAACCTTACGCCTTTTTTACTCTCTGATCGAGGTTCTCGGCATTGAAAAATCTTCGTAAACTAAATCACACGTGTATATGTTGACATTTAAGAGATATACAGTCAAGAAAATCAAGGGCAATGGTGATATATATGCGGATTAGACACACAAAAAAACACTCAACAAATGGCTACAATTTAAGGAATGTGTTTAGTGACGGCATCAGATTCCTAATTGATAGAGAAAGGTCTGGTGGCAAGAAAAGCTGCTTCTAGGAGGTTGTCAGGTGTTTTCGCTCGACGATTCCATTCTTGGGTGGTTGGTTTGGCCCTTGTTCTTGTAACTCGAATCCTAGCACGGTATATCCCATTTTAATTTTACACCATTGTGAACCTTACGCCTTTTTTAATCTCTGATCGAGGTTCTCGGCATTGAAAAATCTTTGTAAACTAAATCACACGTGTATATGTTGATATTTAAGAGATATACAGTCAAGAAAATCAAGGGCAATGGTGATATATATGCGGATTAGACACAAAAAAAAACACTCAACAAATGGCTACAATTTAAGGAATGTGTTTAGTGACGCCATCAGATTCCTAATTGATGGAGAAAGGTCTGGTGGCAAGAAAAGCTGCTTCTAGGAGGTTGTTAGGTGTTTTCGCTCGACGATTCCATTCTTGGGTGGTTGGTATGGGCGTTGTTCTTGTAACTCGAATCCTAGCACGGTATATCCCATTTTAATTTTACACCATTGTGAACCTTACGCCTTTTTTAATCTCTGATCGAGGTTCTCGGCATTGAAAAATCTTTGTAAACTAAATCACACGTGTATATGTTGATATTTAAGAGATATACAGTCAAGAAAATCAAGGGCAATGGTGATATATATGCGGATTAGACACCAAAAAAAACACTCAACAAATGGCTACAATTTAAGGAATGTGTTTAGTGACGGCATCAGATTCCTAATTGATGGAGAAAGGTCTGGTGGCAATAAAAGCAGCTTCTACGAGGTTGTCAAGTGTTTTTGCTCGACGATTCCATTCTTGGGTGGTTGGTTTGGCCCTTGTTCATGTAACTCGAATCCTAGCCCGGTATATCCCATTATAATTTTACACCATTGTGAACCTTACGCCTTTTTTACTCTCTGATCGAGGTTCTCGGCATTGAAAAATCTTCGTAAACTAAATCACACGTGTATATGTTGACATTTAAGAGATATATAGTCAAGAAAATCATGGGCAATGGAGATATATATGCGGATTAGACACCAAAAAAAAAACTCAACAAATGGCAACAATTTAAGGAATGCGTTTAGTGACGGTATCAGCTTCCTAATTGATGGAGAAAGGTCTGGTGGCAAGAAAAGCTGCTTCTAGGAGGTTGTCAAGTGTTTTCGCTCGACGATTCCGTTCTTGGGTGGTTGGTTTGGCCCTTGTTCCTGTAACTCCAATCCTAGCCCTGTATTTCCCATTTTAATTTTACACCATTGTGAACCTCGCCTTTTTTACTCTCTGATCGAGGTTCTCGGCATTGAAAAATCTTCGTAAACTAAATCACACGTGTATATGTTGACATTTAAGAGATATAAAATCAAGAAAATCAAGGGCAATGGTGATATATATGCGGATTAGACACAAAAAAAACACTCAACAAATGGCTACAATTTAAGGAATGTGTTTAGTGACGCCATCAGATTCCTAATTGATGGAGAAAGGTCTGGGGGCAAGAAAAGCTGCTTCTAGGAGATTGTCAAGTGTTTTCGCTCGACGATTCCATTCTTGGGTGGTTAGTTTGGCCCTTGTTCCTGTAACTCGAATCCTAGCCCGGTATATCCCATTTTAATTTTTCACCATTGTGAACCTTACGCCTTTTTTACTCTCTGATCGAGGTTCTCGGCATTGAAAAATCTTCGTAAACTAAATCACAAGTGTATATGTTGACATTTAAGAGATATACTGTCAAGAAAATCAAGGGCAATGGTGATATATATGTGGATTAGACACAAAAAAAAAACACTCAACAAATGGCTACAATTTAAGGAATGTGTTTAGTGACGGCATCAGATTCCTAATTGATGGAGAAGGATCTGGTGGTAAGAAAAGCTGCTTCTAGGAGGTTGTCAAGTGTTTTCGCTCGACGATTCCATTCTTGGGTGGTTGGTTTGGCCCTTGTTCCTGTAACTCGAATCCTAGCCCGGTATGTCTCATTTTAATTTTACACCATTGTGAACCTTACGCCTTTTTTACTCTCTGATCGAGGTTCTCGTCATTGAAAAATCTTCGTAAACTAAATCACACGTGTATATGTTGACATTTAAGAGATATAAAGTCAAGAAAATCAAGGGCAATGGTGATATATATGCGGATTAGACACAAAAAAAAACACTTAACAAATGGCTACAATTTAAGGAATGTGTTTAGTGACGCCATCAGATTCCTAATTGATGGAGAAAGGTCTGGTGGCAAGAAAAGCTGCTTCTAGGAGGTTGTCAGGTGTTTTCGCTCGACGATTCCATTCTTGGGTGGTTGGTTTGGCCCTTGTTCTTGTAACTCGAATCCTAGCACGGTATATCCCATTTTAATTTTACACCATTGTGAACCTTACGCCATTTTTAATCTCTGATCGAGGTTCTCGGCATTGAAAAATCTTTGTAAACTAAATCACACGTGTATATGTTGATATTTAAGAGATATACAGTCAAGAAAATCAAGGGCAATGGTGATATATATGCGGATTAGACACAAAAAAAAACACTCAACAAATGGCTACAATTTAAGGAATGTGTTTAGTGACGGCATCAGATTCCTAATTGATGGAGAAAGGTCTGGTGGCAAGAAAAGCTGCTTCTAGGAGGTTGTCAGGTGTTTTCGCTCGACGATTCCATTCTTGGGTGGTTGGTATGGCCGTTGTTCTTGTAACTCGAATCCTAGCACGGTATATCACATTTTAATTTTACACCATTGTGAACCTTAGGCCTTTTTTAATCTCTGATCGAGGTTCTCGGCATTGAAAAATCTTTGTAAACTAAATCACACGTGTATATGTTGATATTTAAGAGATATACAGTCAAGAAAATCAAGGGCAATGGTGATATATATGCGGATTAGACACCAAAAAAAACACTCAACAAATGGCTACAATTTAAGGAATGTGTTTAGTGACGACATCAGATTCCTAATTGATGGAGAAAGGTCTGGTGGCAATAAAAGCAGCTTCTAGGAGGTTGTCAAGTGTTTTCGCTCGACGATTCCATTCTTGGGTTGTTGGTTTGGCCCTTGTTCCTGTAACTCGAATCCTAGCCCGGTATATCCCATTTTAATTTTACACCATTGTGAACCTTACGACATTTTTACTCTCTGATCAGGTTCTCGGCATTGAAAAGTCTTTGTAAACTAAATCACACGTGTATATGTTGATATTTAAGAGATATACAGTCAAGAAAATCAAGGGCAATGGTGATATATAAGCGGATTAGACACTAAAAAAACATTCAACAAATGGCTACAATTTAAGGAATGTATTTAGTGACGGCATCAGATTCCTAATTGATGGAGAAGGATCTGGTGGCAAGAAAAGCTGCTTCTAGGAGGTTGTCAAATGTTTTCTCTCGACGATTCCTTTCTTGGGTGGTTGGTTTGGCCCTTGTTCCTGTAACTCGAATCCTAGCCCGGTATATCTCATTTTAATTTTACACCATTGTGAACCTTACGCCTTTTTTACTCTCTGATCGAGGTTCTCGTCATTGAAAAATCTTCGTAAACTAAATCACACTTGTATATGTTGACATTTAAGAGATATAAAGTCAAGAAAATCAAGGGCAATGGTGATATATATGCGGATTAGACACCAAAAAAAAACACTCAACAAATGGCTACAATTTAAGGAATGTGTTTAGTGACGGCATCAGATTCCTAATTGATGGAGAAAGGTCTGGTGGAAAGAAAAGCTGCTTCTAAGAGGTAGTCAAGTGTTTTCGCTCGACGATTCCATTCTTAGGTGGTTGGTTTAGCCCTTGTTCCTGTAACTCGAATCCTAGCCCAGTATATCCCATTTTAATTTTACAGCATTGTGAACCTTACGCCTTTTTTACTCTCTGATCGAGGTTCTCGGCATTGAAAAATCTTCGTAAACTAAATCACACGTGTATATGTTGACATTTAAGAGATATACAGTCAAGAAAATCAAGGGCAATGGTGATATATATGCGGATTAGACACACAAAAAAACACTCAACAAATGGCTACAATTTAAGGAATGTGTTTAGTGACGGCATCAGATTCCTAATTGATGGAGAAAGGTCTGGTGGCAAGAAAAGCTGCTTCTAGGAGGTTGTCAGGTGTTTTCGCTCGACGATTCCATTCTTGGGTGGTTGGTTTGGCCCTTGTTCTTGTAACTCGAATCCTAGCACGGTATATCCCATTTTAATTTTACACCATTGTGAACCTTACGCCTTTTTTAATCTCTGATCGAGGTTCTCGGCATTGAAAAATCTTTGTAAACTAAATCACACGTGTATATGTTGATATTTAAGAGATATACAGTCAAGAAAATCAAGGGCAATGGTGATATATATGCGGATTAGACACAAAAAAAAACACTCAACAAATGGCTACAATTTAAGGAATGTGTTCAGTGACGGCATTAGATTCCTAATTGATGGAGAAAGGTCTGGTGGCAAGAAAAGCTGCTTCTAGGAGGTTGTCAGGTGTTTTCGCTCGACGATTCCATTCTTGGGTGGTTGGTATGGGCGTTGTTCTTGTAACTCGAATCCTAGCACGGTATATCCCATTTTAATTTTACACCATTGTGAACCTTACGCCTTTTTTAATCTCCGATCGAGGTTCTCGGCATTGAAAAATCTTTGTAAACTAAATCACACGTGTATATGTTGATATTTAAGAGATATACAGTCAAGAAAATCAAGGGCAATGGTGATATATATGCGGATTAGACACCAAAAAAAACACTCAACAAATGGCTACAATTTAAGGAATGTGTTTAGTGACGGCATCAGATTCCTAATTGATGGAGAAAGGTCTTGTGGCAATAAAAGCAGCTTCTACGAGGTTGTCAAGTGTTTTTGCTCGACGATTCCATTCTTGGGTGGTTGGTTTGTCCCTTGTTCCTGTAACTCGAATCCTAGCCCGGTATATCCCATTATAATTTTACACCATTGTGAACCTTACGCCTTTTTTACTCTCTGATCGAGGTTCTCGGCATTGAAAAATCTTCGTAAACTAAATCACACGTGTATATGTTGACATTTAGGAGATATATAGTCAATAAAATCATGGGCAATGGTGATATATATGCGGATTAGACACCCAAAAAAACACTCAACAAATGGCAACAATTTAAGGAATGCGTTTAGTGACGGTATCAGCTTCCTAATTGATGGAGAAAGGTCTGGTGGCAAGAAAAGCTGCTTCTAGGAGGTTGTCAAGTGTTTTCGCTCGACGATTCCGTTCTTGGGTGGTTGGTTTGGCCCTTGTTCCTGTAACTCCAATCCTAGCCCGGTATTTCCCATTTTAATTTTACACCATTGTGAACCTCGCCTTTTTTACTCTCTGATCGAGGTTCTCGGCATTGAAAAATCTTCGTAAACTAAATCACACATGTATATGTTGACATTTAAGAGATATAAAATCAAGAAAATCAAGGGCAATGGTGATATATATGCGGATTAGACACAAAAAAAACACTCAACAAATGGCTACAATTTAAGGAATGTGTTTAGTGACGCCATCAGATTCCTAATTGATGGAGAAAGGTCTGGTGGCAAGAAAAGCTGCTTCTAGGAGGTTGTCAGGTGTTTTCGCTCGACGATTCCATTCTTGGGTGGTTGGTTTGGCCCTTGTTCTTGTAACTCGAATCCTAGCACGGTATATCCCATTTTAATTTTACACCATTGTGAACCTTACGCCTTTTTTAATCTCTGATCGAGGTTCTCGGCATTGAAAAATCTTTGTAAACTAAATCACACGTGTATATGTTGATATTTAAGAGATATACAGTCAAGAAAATCAAGGGCAATGGTGATATATATGCGGATTAGACACAAAAAAAAAACACTCAACAAATGGCTACAATTTAAGGAATGTGTTTAGTGACGCCATCAGATTCCTAATTGATGGAGAAAGGTCTGGTGGCAAGAAAAGCTGCTTCTAGGAGGTTGTCAGGTGTTTTCGCTCGACGATTCCATTCTTGGGTGGTTGGTTTGGCCCTTGTTCTTGAAACTCGAATCCTAGCACGGTATATCCCATTTTAATTTTACACCATTGTGAACCTTACGCCTTTTTTAATCTCTGATCGGGGTTCTCGGCATTGAAAAATCTTTGTAAACTAAATCACACGTGTATATGTTGATATTTAAGAGATATACAGTCAAGAAAATCAAGGGCAATGGTGATATATATGCGGATTAGACACAAAAAAAAACACTCAACAAATGGCTACAATTTAAGGAATGTGTTTAGTGACGGCATCAGATTCCTAATTGATGGAGAAAGGTCTGGTGGCAAGAAAAGCTGCTTCTAGGAGGTTGTCAGGTGTTTTCGCTCGACGATTCCATTCTTGGGTGGTTGGTATGGCCGTTGTTCTTGTAACTCGAATCCTAGCACGGTATATCCCATTTTAATTTTACACCATTGTGAACCTTACGCCTTTTTTAATCTCTGATCGAGGTTCTCGGCATTGAAAAATCTTTGTAAACTAAATCACACGTGTATATGTTGATATTTAAGAGATATACAGTCAAGAAAATCAAGGGCAATGGTGATATATATGCGGATTAGACACAAAAAAAAAACACTCAACAAATGGCTACAATTTAAGGAATGTGTTTAGTGACGCCATCAGATTCCTAATTGATGGAGAAAGGTCTGGTGGCAAGAAAAGCTGCTTCTAGGAGGTTGTCAGGTGTTTTCGCTCGACGATTCCATTCTTGGGTGGTTGGTTTGGCCCTTGTTCTTGTAACTCGAATCCTAGCACGGTATATCCCATTTTAATTTTACACCATTGTGAACCTTACGCCTTTTTTAATCTCTGATCGAGGTTCTCGGCATTGAAAAATCTTTGTAAACTAAATCACACGTGTATATGTTGATATTTAAGAGATATACAGTCAAGAAAATCAAGGGCAATGGTGATATATATGCGGATTAGACACAAAAAAAAAACACTCAACAAATGGCTACAATTTAAGGAATGTGTTTAGTGACGCCATCAGATTCCTAATTGATGGAGAAAGGTCTGGTGGCAAGAAAAGCTGCTTCTAGGAGGTTGTCAGGTGTTTTCGCTCGACGATTCCATTCTTGGGTGGTTGGTTTGGCCCTTGTTCTTGAAACTCGAATCCTAGCACGGTATATCCCATTTTAATTTTACACCATTGTGAACCTTACGCCTTTTTTAATCTCTGATCGGGGTTCTCGGCATTGAAAAATCTTTGTAAACTAAATCACACGTGTATATGTTGATATTTAAGAGATATACAGTCAAGAAAATCAAGGGCAATGGTGATATATATGCGGATTAGACACAAAAAAAAACACTCAACAAATGGCTACAATTTAAGGAATGTGTTTAGTGACGGCATCAGATTCCTAATTGATGGAGAAAGGTCTGGTGGCAAGAAAAGCTGCTTCTAGGAGGTTGTCAGGTGTTTTCGCTCGACGATTCCATTCTTGGGTGGTTGGTATGGCCGTTGTTCTTGTAACTCGAATCCTAGCACGGTATATCCCATTTTAATTTTACACCATTGTGAACCTTACGCCTTTTTTAATCTCTGATCGAGGTTCTCGGCATTGAAAAATCTTTGTAAACTAAATCACACGTGTATATGTTGATATTTAAGAGATATACAGTCAAGAAAATCAAGGGCAATGGTGATATATATGCGGATTAGACACAAAAAAAAAACACTCAACAAATGGCTACAATTTAAGGAATGTGTTTAGTGACGCCATCAGATTCCTAATTGATGGAGAAAGGTCTGGTGGCAAGAAAAGCTGCTTCTAGGAGGTTGTCAGGTGTTTTCGCTCGACGATTCCATTCTTGGGTGGTTGGTTTGGCCCTTGTTCTTGTAACTCGAATCCTAGCACGGTATATCCCATTTTAATTTTACACCATTGTGAACCTTACGCCTTTTTTAATCTCTGATCGAGGTTCTCGGCATTGAAAAATCTTTGTAAACTAAATCACACGTGTATATGTTGATATTTAAGAGATATACAGTCAAGAAAATCAAGGGCAATGGTGATATATATGCGGATTAGTCACAAAAAAAAAAACACACAACAAATGGCTACAATTTAAGGAATGTGTTTAGTGACGGCATCAGATTCATAATTGATGGAGAAAGGTCTGGTGGCAAGAAAAGCTGCTTCTAGGAGGTTGTCAGGTGTTTTCGCTCGACGATTCCATTCTTGGGTGGTTGGTATGGCCGTTGTTCTTGTAACTCGAATCCTAGCACGGTATATCCCATTTTAATTTTACACCATTGTGAACCTTACGCCTTTTTTAATCTCTGATCGAGGTTCTCGGCATTGAAAAATCTTTGTAAACTAAATCACACGTGTATATGTTGGTATTTAAGAGATATACAGTCAAGAAAATCAAGGGCAATGGTGATATATATGCGGATTAGACACCAAAAAAAACACTCAACAAATGGCTACAATTTAAGGAATGTGTTTAGTGACGGCATCAGATTCCTAATTAATGGAGAAAGGTCTGGTGGCAATAAAAGCAGCTTCTAGGAGGTTGTCAAGTGTTTTCGCTCGACGATTCCATTCTTGGGTTGTTGGTTTGGCCCTTGTTCCTGTAACTCGAATCCTAGCCCGGTATATCCTATTTTAATTTTACACCATTGTGAACCTTACGCCATTTTTACTCTCTGATCGAGGTTCTCGGCATTGAAAAGTCTTTGTAAACTAAATCACACGTGTATATGTTGATATTTAAGAGATATACAGTCAAGAAAATCAAGGGCAATGGTGATATATAAGCGGATTAGACACTAAAAAAACATTCAACAAATGGCTACAATTTAAGGAATGTGTTTAGTGACGGCATCAGATTCCCAATTGATGGAGAAGGATCTGGTGGCAAGAAAAGCTGCTTCTAGGAGGTTGTCAAGTGTTTTCGCTCGACGATTCCATTCTTGGGTGGTTGGTTTGGCCCTTGTTCCTGTAACTCGAATCCTAGCCCGGTATATCTCATTTTAATTTTACACCATTGTGAACCTTACGCCTTTTTTACTCTCTGATCGAGGTTCTCGTCATTGAAAAATCTTCGTAAACTAAATCACACATGTATATGTTGACATTTAAGAGATATAAAGTCAAGAAAATCAAGGGCAATGGTGATATATATGCGGATTAGACACCAAAAAAAACACTCAACAAATGGCTACAATTTAAGGAATGTGTTTAGTGACGGCATCAGATTCCTAATTGATGGAGTAAGGTCTGGTGGAAAGAAAAGCTACTTCTAAGAGGTAGTCAAGTGTTTTCGCTCGACGATTCAATTCTTAGGTGGTTGGTTTAGCCCTTGTTCCTGTAACTCGAATCCTAGCCCAGTATATCCCATTTTAATTTTACAGCATTGTGAACCTTACGCCTTTTTTACTCTCTGATCGAGGTTCTCGGCATTGAAAAATCTTCGTAAACTAAATCACACGTGTATATGTTGACATTTAAGAGATATACAGTCAAGAAAATCAAGGGCAATGGTGATATATATGCGGATTAGACACACAAAAAAACACTCAACAAATGGCTACAATTTAAGGAATGTGTTTAGTGACGGCATCAGATTCCTAATTGATAGAGAAAGGTCTGGTGGCAAGAAAAGCTGCTTCTAGGAGGTTGTCAGGTGTTTTCGCTCGACGATTCCATTCTTGGGTGGTTGGTTTTGCCCTTGTTCTTGTAACTCGAATCCTAGCACGGTATATCCCATTTTAATTTTACACCATTGTGAACCTTACGCCTTTTTTAATCTCTGATCGAGGTTCTCGGCATTGAAAAATCTTTGTAAACTAAATCACACGTGTATATGTTGATATTTAAGAGATATACAGTCAAGAAAATCAAGGGCAATGGTGATATATATGCGGATTAGACACAAAAAAAAACACTCAACAAATGGCTACAATTTAAGGAATGTGTTTAGTGACGGCATCAGATTCCTAATTGATGGAGAAAGGTCTGGTGGCAAGAAAAGCTGCTTCTAGGAGGTTGTTAGGTGTTTTCGCTCGACGATTCCATTCTTGGGTGGTTGGTATGGGCGTTGTTCTTGTAACTCGAATCCTAGCACGGTATATCCCATTTTAATTTTACACCATTGTGAACCTTACGCCTTTTTTAATCTCTGATCGAGGTTCTCGGCATTGAAAAATCTTTGTAAACTAAATCACACGTGTATATGTTGATATTTAAGAGATATACAGTCAAGAAAATCAAGGGCAATGGTGATATATATGCGGATTAGACACCAAAAAAAACACTCAACAAATGGCTACAATTTAAGGAATGTGTTTAGTGACGGCATCAGATTCCTAATTGATGGAGAAAGGTCTGGTGGCAATAAAAGCAGCTTCTACGAGGTTGTCAAGTGTTTTTGCTCGACGATTCCATTCTTGGGTGGTTGGTTTGGCCCTTGTTCATGTAACTCGAATCCTAGCCCGGTATATCCCATTATAATTTTACACCATTGTGAACCTTACGCCTTTTTTACTCTCTGATCGAGGTTCTCGGCATTGAAAAATCTTCGTAAACTAAATCACACGTGTATATGTTGACATTTAAGAGATATATAGTCAAGAAAATCATGGGCAATGGAGATATATATGCGGATTAGACACCAAAAAAAAAAACTCAACAAATGGCAACAATTTAAGGAATGCGTTTAGTGACGGTATCAGCTTCCTAATTGATGGAGAAAGGTCTGGTGGCAAGCAAAGCTGCTTCTAGGAGGTTGTCAAGTGTTTTCGCTCGACGATTCCGTTCTTGGGTGGTTGGTTTGGCCCTTGTTCCTGTAACTCCAATCCTAGCCCGGTATTTCCCATTTTAATTTTACACCATTGTGAACCTCGCCTTTTTTACTCTCTGATCGAGGTTCTCGGCATTGAAAAATCTTCGTAAACTAAATCACACGTGTATATGTTGACATTTAAGAGATATAAAATCAAGAAAATCAAGGGCAATGGTGATATATATGCGGATTAGACACAAAAAAAACACTCAACAAATGGCTACAATTTAAGGAATGTGTTTAGTGACGCCATCAGATTCCTAATTGATGGAGAAAGGTCTGGGGGCAAGAAAAGCTGCTTCTAGGAGATTGTCAAGTGTTTTCGCTCGACGATTCCATTCTTGGGTGGTTAGTTTGGCCCTTATTCCTGTAACTCGAATCCTAGCCCGGTATATCCCATTTTAATTTTTCACCATTGTGAACCTTACGCCTTTTTTACTCTCTGATCGAGGTTCTCGGCATTGAAAAATCTTCGTAAACTAAATCACAAGTGTATATGTTGACATTTAAGAGATATACTGTCAAGAAAATCAAGGGCAATGGTGATATATATGTGGATTAGACACAAAAAAAAAACACTCAACAAATGGCAACAATTTAAGGAATGCGTTTAGTGACGGTATCAGATTCCTAATTGATGGAGAAATGTCTGGTGGCAAGAAAAACTACTTTTAAGAGGTTGTCAACTGTTTTCGCTCAACGATTCCATTCTTGGGTGGTTGGTTTGGCCCTTGTTCCTGTAACTCGAATCCTAGCCCGGTATATCCCATTTTAATTTTACACCATTGTGAACCTTACGCCTTTTTTACTCTCTGATCGAGGTTCTCGGCATTGAAAAATATTCGTAAAGTAAATCACACATGTATGTGTTGACATTTAAGAGATATACAGTCAAGAAAATCAAGGGCAATGGTGATATATATGCGGATTAGACACAAAAAAAACACTCAACAAATGGCAACAATTTAAGGAATGTGTTTAGTGACGGCATCAGATTCCTAATTGATGGAGAATGGTCTGGTGGCAAGAAAAGCTGCTTCAAGGTGGTTGTCAAGTGTTTTCGCCCGACGATTCCATTCTGGGGTGCTTGGTTTGGCCCTTGTTCCTGTAACTCGAATCCTAGCCCTGTATATCCCATTTTAATTTTAAACCATTGTGAACCTTACGCCCTTTTTACTCTCTGATCGAGGTTCTCGGCATTGAAAAATCTTCGTAAACTAAATGACACATGTATATTTTGACATTTAAGAGATATAAAGTCAACAAAATCAAGGGCAATAGTGATATATATGCGGATTAGACACAAAAAAAACACTCAACAAATGGCAACAAATTAAGGAATGTGTTTAGTGATGGTATCAGATTCCTAATTGATGGAGAAAGGTCTGGTGGTAAGAAAAACTGCTTCTAGGAGGTTGTTAAGTGTTTTCGCTCGACCATTCCATTCTTGGGTGGTTGGTTTGGCCCTTGTTCCTGTAACTAGAATCCTAGCCCTGTATATCCCATTTTAATTTTACACCATTGTGAACCTTACGCCTTTTTTACTCTCTGATTAAGGTTCTCGGCATTGAAAAATCTTCGTAAACTAAATCACACTTGTATATGTTAACATTTAAGAGATATACTGTCAAGAAAATCAAGGAAAATGGTGATATATATGTGGATTAGACACCAATAAAAAAACACTCAACAAATGGCTAAGATTTAAGGAATGTGTTTAGTGACGACATCAGATTCCTAATTGATGGAGAAAGGTCTGGTGGCAAGAAAAGCTTCTTCTAGGAAGTTGTCAAGTGTTTTCGCTAGACGATTCCATTCTTGGGTGGTTAGTTTGGCCCTTGTTCCTGTAACTCGAATCCTAGCCAGGTCTATCCCATTTTAATTTCACACCATTGTGAACCTTACTCCTTTTTTACTCTCTGATCGAGGTTCTTGGCGTTGAAAAATCTTCGTAAACTAAATCACACGTGTATATGTTGACATTTAAGAGATATACAGTCAAGAAAATCAAGGGAAATGGTGATATATATGCGGATTAGACACCAAAAAAAATACTCAACAAATGGCTACAATTTAAGGAATGTGTTTAATGACGGCATCAGATTCCTAATTGATGGATAAAGGTCTGGTGGCAAGAAAAACTGCTTCAAGGAGGTTGTCAAGTGTTTTCGCTCGACGATTCCATTCTGGGGTGGTTGGTTTGGCCCTTGTTCCTGTAACTCGAATCCTAGCCCGGTATATACCATTTTAATTTTACACCATTGTGAACCTTACGCCTTTTTTACTCTCTGATCGAGGTTCTCGGCATTGAAAAATCTTCATAAACTAAATCAGACATGTATATGATAACATTTAAGAGATATACAGTCAAGAAAATCAAGGGCAATGGTGATATATATGCGGATTAGACACAAAAAAAAACACTCAGCAAATGGCTACAATTTAAGGAATGTGTTTAGTGACGGCATCAGATTCCTAATTGATGGAGAAAGGTCTGGTGGCAAGAAAAGTTGCTTCAAGGAGGCTGTCAAGTGTTTTCGCTCGACGATTCCATTTTGGGGTGGTTGACTTGTCCCTTGTTCCTGTAACTCGAATCATAGCCCGGTATATCCCATTTTAATTTTACACTATTGTGAACCTTTGTTGGTGCATGTTTGTGACAACAGCTTAGATTTGGTCTTTGGATATGTTGTAATAAGATAAACGATAAACAGTTAGCGGGTTTAGCTTTGTATTAGTGAGATAATAGAGTTTGGGCTAAACAAAACCCACATTGGGTGATGGGGGACGATTTGGGCCTAGCCCATGTAGCAAACCCAGCCTAATGTTGCAACCTTGTGTTATATAAAAAGGTTAGGCTTTTGGGTTTAGGTTAATCAGCCAAAAACAGTTTGTGTGAGAATTTCGTGAGAGTGCTTAGGGCTTGGACGAAATTAGTGTGGTTAGGGATCTTGATTGATTGTAATCACTTTGATAGATAATCAATAAAGATCCGGTTTGAAAGTGAATTGATGTTTCTGTTTCTTACATGTTTTCTGCTATATTCTGATCAAGAGGATTCCGCACTCTTGTTTGGAAAGACAATTCTGTGAAAGATCCATACGAATAGGGGACTTACAATTGGTATCAGAGCTGTTGAAGCTGAAGCTATCCAAAGACCGAAGACAGTGCATGAATACTTGAAGATTGCAAGATGAAGACAAAGTTATTTTATGAAGCTATTGTCAAGGGGGAGTTTGTTGGTGCATGTTTGTGACAACAGCTTAGATTTGGTCTTTGGATATCTTGTAATTAGTTAAACGATAAACAGTTAGCGGGTTTAGCTTTGTAATAGTTAGTTGTAATGTTCGGGCTAACTAAACCCAACGAATTGGGTGTGTGTGGGCGAATTGGGCCTGTCCAATTCGCAGTCCATGAAGTTTAATCTAGCCCAAGTAGCAAACCTTGTGTTATATAAACAAGGTTAGGGTTTAGGTTAATCAGCCAAAAAACAGAGTTTGAGAGGCATTGAAATTCGTAATAGCTAGACTTGGACGAATTTGAGTGTGGTTAGGGTTTAGTTTGATTGTAATTCCTGAGTGATTGATAATCAATAGAAACCCGGTTTGAAAGTGAATTGCTGTTTCTGTTTTCTACTTGTTTCTGTGATATTCTGATCAAGAGGATTCCGTACTCTTGATTGGATTGACAATTCTGTGAAAGATCCACACACATCAAGGGGACCTATAATTGGTATCAGAGCATTAGGCTCTTGAAGGCTCGGTTCAGAATTGTGATCTGCAGAAACAGGGAGTTTTTCGAATTTTTGAAAACTAGGGTTTTGAAATTTTTGAAATTTTTCTGTTTTGTTTGATAAAAATTTTCGAAATTCTTGGCTGTTTTGATAAAAATTTTCGAAAGTTATTGGCTGTTTTGATATTTTGCTTTGTTTGTTTGCTGATTTGCAGGTTTGCAGGACGTTTGTTGGTTTATTCTGAAAAATTTTTGGCTGAAATTCGAAGATTGTTCTTGGTTTCTTCATCAAGTTCATCGAATTTGGGTGAAAAGGTTGCTGATTTTGCTGTTTCGATTCTACAGAAGTTGTTAGGAGATCCGGAAAATCATCAAAATTTTCGAAAAGATTGAATTTCCATATTTAACCTGCGAATTTGCTTAATTTCGCAGTCTGGACCTGCGAAATTAACTGACCTGCGAAATTACCGGCGAAGTTAAATCCAAAGGTGACTTTGGTAACCGTATAATTTTCCTCAGCGAAACTATTACGGTTTTCGGCGAATTTACTGGTCGTCGTAATAGCGAAATTGACCAGCGAACTAGACCTGCGAAATTGATCTTTTCTGCGAACTTTGATCAGCGAAATTGAACAAGTATAAGACCAGCGAATTTAAGTGATTACCCAGCGAAATTAACAGCATATTTAAAAAGGTGGAATATTTTCTAGCAAGCGTAACAAAAAAATCACGTTTTCGAAAATAGAATTTGATCCGTAGCTCGTTTGACAGAACCGTCTGCACCGCTGCATTCCTCGCATTTTTAGGGCAAAAAAAAAAAGGCTCTGGAAAATTCCGATTTTGGTTTTTGACATTAGATATCATTAGACTCGTCTTTTCGATACGATTCTAACGGTGTAATTTGGTAACCACTGTTTTCGGAGATATTTTGTACGGTTTTACCAGTCTGTTGCGTTAAAATGTCGAACATGACGAATTTGAATGCACCTAAGATAATGAAGGTGGAGAATTATCTTACATGGAAGGACAGCTTCAAATCCTTCATTGAATCTCAGGATGCACGCATGTGGATCTGTATTGAAGATGGGTACATAAACCCAACACACGATTATGAGGGCAGACCACGTAGAACAGACTATGTGAACATGAAAGAGGATGATAAAAAGATGTATGAGGCTGAAAAGAGAGCCTTGGCTGCGATAAAGATGTCCTTACCTGATAGCATCAAGCATACCTTCACAAAGTACACTAATTCAAAGGATATGTGGGATGCAATACAAAAGCGATATCAGGGGAATGAGAGTGCCACTCAGGCATTCATGGCAGAGATAGTGCCAGTTGATGAGGCTGAAACCACTGTGAGTGATGCTGAATCTGATGTGAAAAATACTGAAGCAAAAGTGGATACTGAAGTAGAGAAAGAAAGTGAAGCTGAACAGGTTGTTGCTGATGAAAACTCAGAAGTTCATGAGAAAGAGGTACAATCTATTTCTGTGTGTTTGAGATGTCGTGAACTACAGGGTGAGGTTGACAGGTTGTCAACCCAAAACAAAAGTCTGGTAAGTGAGATGTCTAACATAAAAGAAGCAAACTTTTTTGCTAAAAGAAATGAATCATCATACTTGAAGAAGATAAAAGGTTATGAAGCTGAAATTGAAGCTTTAACTTGCAAACTAAATGAAAAACTTCAAGTCATAGACTTAGCTCATGACATGATGGCTGAGAAAACAAAAGAGATTTCTGAAAAATGCAAAGAGTTGTCAGATGCACAACTCAAAATTGTTGAACTTGAAAAGAAATTGAGTCAATTCAGAGATTCGTCTTTTGTTATGAAACACATGATGGGTGGGTTAAAGAAGAGTAATGACAAGACCAGTGTGGGCTTCCAGGGCTTTAATGAAGTTCCACCTCCTCTTAGTCATGACTATTCATTCCTGCCTAGTGAAGATGAGCTAGCAAACTTTATGGCATCTGCACCTAGTAGTTTCGCATCCACATCAAGTCATAGTGATGGATCTGAGAGTGATGATGCTAAGAAGAACAATAACATGGAATCTTTGAAAAGAAAAAATTCACCGCCTAAGAATAAAAATCAAGCTTTTGTTAAAAAGATTAATTTTGTTCAAGGTAGTGATATGAAAAATGAAACAACTGTTATTGAAAATGAATCCAATATAGAGTTTGCTAAAAATAAAAACAAAGAAAAATCTGAATTCAAGCAAACTAAACAAGGTTCATCCAAGGGATCATCACCATCTGATAAGGGATCTACCTCAGAGACTCCAGCTAAGAAGTCTTTGAAAAGGAGATCGTGCTTCAAATGTCACATTAAAGGACATGTAGCTAGCTGCTGTCCTAACAAAAAGAGTGAAGCACAACTTAGTGAAAAACAGAGAGGAAAATTACCAGAGAAGAAAGGTGATAGTGAGGAGAAAGGTTCAAATTCTTTAAAGAAATTTGCTCCTAAGCAACCAGAAAATGTTGCTGTTGGTGTAGATAAGGCTGAAAAAGGAACTCCACAAGTTCCTCGTTTTCAAAGAAATCAACCAAGATTTCAGCCTAGATCTCCACCAGGCAGATATGAGAGACCTAGAAGCAGTTCACCTAAAATGAACAATTTTAATGGAAATACAAGTAATTTCAGAAGTCAATGTCAATATCAAAATCGATACCAAAATAATGGTGGTCGAACTTTTTATAACAATGGCTTTAGAAATTACAACAATAATGCTTCTTGGAATCAAAATTCAAGGTACCAAAATCAAAATTTTCAAAGGTCAAATAGTCCAAACACATATAGGAACCCTCAGGACCAGAGACCTTATGGAAATCAAAACCCATTTCCATCAACAGGTCTGAGATCCAAGACTCCAGTTAGGAGTAATGGATATTGGATGGATGTTCCAGTGGTTGGTGAATTTGGACGACCCAAGACCATTAAGGCTTGGGTCCCCCAATCTAACTAATTTCTTAGTTGGTGTGTGCAGGAGCTGCTAAGGAGGATTATCAACTTATGTTGATAGTGGCTGCTCTAGGCACATGAAGGGGATGTGAAATTGTTGATACTTATATATTGATTGATTTAAATTGAAGTTCAAAGTACTAAGTCGACACACTAGATAACCTGGCAGATCTTTATACTAAAGCTTTTGACAGGGCTCGCTTTGAACATTTAGTCGAACTCAACGGGATCAGGAATCCTGAATAACTGGTTTTTCATAAGAATTTTTGTAAATAGTTTATTGCTTTTCTTAGAAATCAAAAATAAAAAAAATTGAAAAATCAAAAACATAAAAAAATAGAAAATTAAAAATGAGTTATCACTGTGTGAAAAAGAAGAAATGATAGTACATCAGCAAGTAAGACTGTCACACTGAAAATGAATTAAATTGCTTAAGTGTGATAGCAGCTTCATCATATAATGTACCAGTAGGCAAAAAGCATGAAATAATCAACTTACCAATGTGATATAAACCTAAATAAACTGTGTATGAGTGGGGAACACATCAGTGGTGTATGGTTTAATGACCTTATATCTTGCGTTGATAGATTGCCAAAATCTGAAGTTTTGGGTCTTTATACTGTTATTTCATCTGGGGATATCTTGGCTGTCCTTCTGTTCAGAACTAAAATTGTACATGACCCCAGGAAAGAAAGTTACTTGGAATTAGCTCATTTCTATTTGAATGTCTGTATGTTGTCCCGATACACACAATTTTGATCTGATTCTGAAATCTTCTCTGAAAAAAGTCGTGTACCTCCTTTGCTGCATCCAGATATATGCTGACCTGGAGGTGCTAGGCAACGACAGCTTCTGCTGCATCCAGATACATGCTGACCTAGCTGTACGTTGTCGCGCTATAGATCTAATACACCCGAAAGAGGCCCTCAAGTGCCCAAAAGAAACCCAAGAAACCTATATCAAACTGAGAAAAACTCATTTGATCTGTATATTATACCATCTCTGCTAAAGATCAATTCTGTTCTCTTCTCAACCTATTCCCAGTTAAGATTTCAGAAATCTGGATTGGACTTGTGAAATATGTGGTAGGGAAGATACTTACATGATAGAGTGTGTTGTTTATATTTCCAGGATTTGAGTAGTATTTATTTGGGTGTTCATTGGTAAGCAATCAAAACATGATAAAACAGATTATATGCAGACCTAGACATTGTCAGGATATCTTAAAGGATGACATCAATATACTCACCTACTACGATGAATCTTTGTGCATACCTTGATCGCGGGGGTATATCCTGAAGTGGGACACACTAATATTTCAGTATATTAAAATTACCTTAACGTATCATACGGTAATGGTACTTGAAATGTTCATGCATTTTGTTTAAGAGGACAAACATACTGGTAATCGTCTTGGACTGCTTTTCATGAAAAATTAAAAATTATCTAACAGTGTGAAAACAGTTTGATTTTGTTGATATGATCTTCTTACCAGTGATTCTCACAAAAATAGAGTGTTTATTGCTTTTGTATTTACTTGCTTTCAGAAAATTTAAAAATCCAAAAATAGTGTCTTTTTCTGAAATTCTTAACGTACGGAAAACTGTTATTCTTAGAGGAATTGTTACTGATAGGGGGAGACGGTGTTAGAAAGTGAGTTCAAAATTTTAAATCATGCGGGTTATAGGGTGTGTGATTAAAAAGTTTTGCGTGTTGGTGCTAAATTGAAAATGCTTAATCTGTGATACAGTTTAACAATCTCTTGAAAAATAATAATTTATTTAACTTTGTTGAAATATTCTTATGGTTTCTCGAGATGTTTGTTTTATAGTATACAGATTGAAGCAGTATGTTGCTGAGAAGTTAAAGTGATGAGTTGCTGTAAAGATGAAGAGTTTGAAGATTGCTTACAAATGCTGAACTGGAGTTTACTCAAATGCTAAAGTTTTTGAAGATTTGGTGATTGGATGCATCAGCTTAGGGGGAGTCTGTTGCTGACAGAAGCTATTGAAGCTGAAGCTATCCAAAGACCAAAGACAGTGCAAGGTTACTGGAAGATTGCAAGATGACTAAAGACAAAATTATTTTATGAAGCTATTGTCAAGGGGGAGTTTGTTGGTGCATGTTTGTGACAACAGCTTAGATTTGGTCTTTGGATATCTTGTAATTAGATAAACGATAAACAGTTAGCGGGTTTAGCTTTGTATTAGTGAGATAATAGAGTTTGGGCTAAACAAAACCCACATTGGGTGCTGGGGGACGATTTGGGCCTAGCCCATGTAGCAAACCCAGCCTAATGTTGCAACCTTGTGTTATATAAAAAGGTTAGGGTTTAGGTTAATCAGCCAAAAACAGTTTGTGTGAGAATTTTGTGAGAGTGCTTAGGGCTTGGACGAAATTAGTGTGGTTAGGGATCTTGATTGATTGTAATCACTTTGATAGATAATCAACAAAGATCCGGTTTGAAAGTGAATTGCTGTTTCTGTTTCTTACATGTTTTCTGCTATATTCTGATCAAGAGGATTCCGCACTCTTGATTGGAAAGACAATTCTGTGAAAGATCCATACGAATAGGGGACTTACAATTGGTATCAGAGCTGTTGAAGCTGAAGCTATCCAAAGACCAAAGACAGTGCAAGAATACTTGAAGATTGCAAGATGAAGACAAAGTTATTTTATGAAGCTATTGTCAAGGGGGAGTTTGTTGGTGCATGTTTGTGACAACAGCTTAGATTTGGTCTTTGGATATCTTGTAATTAGTTAAACGATAAACAGTTAGCGGGTTTAGCTTTGTAATAGTTAGTTGTAATGTTCGGGCTAACTAAACCCAACGAATTGGGTGTGTGGGGGCGAATTGGGCCTGTCCAATTCGCAGTACATGAAGTTTAATCTAGCCCAAGTAGCAAACCTTGTGTTATATAAACAAGGTTAGGCTTTAGGGTTTAGGTTAATCAGCTAAAAACAGAGTTTGAGAGGCATTGAAATTCGTAATAGCTAGACTTGGACGAATTTGAGTGTGGTTAGGGTTTAGTTTCATTGTAATTCCTGAGTGATTGATAATCAATAGAAACCCGGTTTGAAAGTGAATTGCTGTTTCTGTTTTCTACTTGTTTCTGTGATATTCTGATCAAGAGGATTCCGCACTCTTGATTGGATTGACAATTCTATGAAAGATCCATACAAATCAAGGGGACCTATAACCTTACACCTTTTTTACTCTCTGATCGAGGTTCTCGGCATGAAAAAATCTTCGTAAACTAAATCACACTTGTATATGTTGACATTTAAGAGATATATTGTCAAGAAAATCAAGGGCAATGGTGATATATATGCGGATTAGACACCAATAAAAAACACTCAACAAATGGCTACGATTTAAGGAATGTGTTTAGTGACGACATCAGATTCCTAATTGATGGAGAAAGGTCTGGTGGCAAGAAAAGCTGCTTCTAGGAGGTTGTCAAGTGTTTTCGCTCGACGATTCCATTCTTGGGTGGTGGGTTTGGCCCTTGTTCCTGTAACTCGAATCCTAGCCAGGTATATCCCGTTTTAATTTTACACCATTGTGAACCTTACGCCTTGTTTACTCTCTGATCGAAGTTCTTTGGATTGAAAAATCTTCGTAAACTAAATCACACGTGTATATGTTGACATTTAAGAGATATACAGTCAAGAAAATCAAGGGCAATGGTGATATATATGCGGATTAGACACAAAAAAAAACACTCAACAAATGGCTACAATTTAAGGAATGTGTTTAGTGACGACATCAGATTCCTAATTGATGGAGAAAGGTCTGGTGGCAAGAAAAGCTGCTTCAAGGAGGTGGTCAAGTTTTTTCGCTCGACGATTCCATTCTGGGGTGGTTGGTTTGGCCCTTGTTCCTGTAACTCGAATGCTAGCCCGGTATATCCCATTTTAATTTTACACCATTGTGAACCTTACGCCTTTTTTACTCTCTGATCGAGGTTCTCGGCATGGAAAAATCTTCGTAAACTAAATCACACTTGTATATGTTGACATTTAAGAGATATACTGTCTAGAAAATCAAAGGAAATGGTGATATATATGTGGATTAGACACCAAAAAAAACACTCAACAAATGGCTACCATTTAAGGAACATGTTTAGTGACGGCATCAGATTCCTAATTGATGGAGAAAGGTCTGGTGGCAAGAAAAGCTGCTTCAAGGAGGTTGTCAAGTTTTTTCGCTCGACGATTCCATTCTGGGGTGGTTGGTTTGGCCCTTGTTCTTGTAACTCGAATCCTAGCCCGGTATATCCCATTTTCATTTTACACCATTGTGAACCTTATGCCTTTTTTACTCTCTGATCGAGGTTCTCGGCATTGAAAAATCTTCGTAAACTAAATCACACGTGTATATGTTGACATTTAAGAGATATACAGAAAAGAAAATCAAGGGCAATGGTGATATATATGCGGATTAGACACCAAAAAAAACACTCAGCAAATGGCTACAATTTAAGGAATGTGATTAGTGACGGCATCGGATTCCTAATTGATGGGGAAAGGTCTGGTGGCAAGAAAAGCTGCTCCAAGGAGGTTGTCAAGTGTTTTCGCTCGACGATTCCATTCTGGGGTGGTTGGTTTGGCCCTTGTTCCTGTAACTCGAATCCTCGCCCGGTATATCCCGTTTTAATTTTACACCATTGTGAACCTTACGCCTTTTTTACTCTCTGATCGAGGTTCTCGGCATTGAAAAATCTTCGTAAACAAAATCACAAGTGTATATGTTGACATTTAAGAGATATACAGTCAAGAAAATCAAGGGCAATGGTGATATATATGCGGATTAGACACTGAAAAAAAAACACTCAACAAATGGCTACAATTTAAGAAATGTGTTTAGTGACAGCATCAGATTCCTAATTGTTGGAGAAAGGTCTGGTGGCAAGAAAAGCTGTTTTTAGGAGGTTGTTAAGTGTTTTTGCTCAACGATTCCATTCTTGGGTGGTTGGTTTGGCCCTTGTTCCTGTAACTCGAATCCTTGCCCGGTATATCTCTTTTTAATTTTACACCATTGTGAACCTTACGCCTTTTTTACTCTCTGATCGAGGTTCTCGGCATTGAAAAATCTTCGTAAACTAAATCACACGTGTATATGTTGACATTTAAGAGATATACGGTCAAGAAAATCAAACGAAATTGTGATATATATGCGGATTACACACCAAAAAAAACACTTAGCAAATGGATACAATTTAAGGAATGTGTTTAGTGACGGCATCAGATTCCTAATTGATGGAGAAAGGTCTGGTGGCAAGAAAAGCTGCTTCAAGGAGTTTGTCAAGTGTTTTCGCTCGACGATTCCATTCTGGGGTGGTTGGTTTGGCCCTTGTTCCTGTAACTCGAATCCTAGCCAGGTATATCCCATTTTAATTTTACACCATTGTGAACCTTACGCCTTTTTTACTCTCTGATCGAGGTTCTTTGCATTGAAAAATCTTCGTAAACTAAATCACACGTGTATATGTTGACATTTAAGAGATATACAGTCAAGAAAATCAAGGGCAATGGTGATATATATGTGGATTAGAAAACAAAAAAACACTCAACAAATGGCTACAATTTAAGGAACGTGTTTAGTGACGGCATCAGATTCCTAATTGATGTATAAAGGTCTGGTGGCAAGAAAAGCTGCTCCAAGGAGGTTGTCAAGTTTTTTCGCTCGACGATTCCATTCTGGGGTGGTTGGTTTGGCCCTTGTTCTTGGAACTCGAATCCTAGCCCGGTATATCCCATTATAATTTTACACCATTGTGAACCTTATGCCATTTTTACTCTATGATCGAGGTTCTCGACATTGAAAAATCTTCGTAAACTAAATCACACGTGTATATGTTGACATTTAAGAGATATACAGTAAAGAAAATCAAGGGAAATGGTGATATATATGCGGATTAGACACCAAAAAAACACCCAGCAAATGGCTACAATTTAAGGAATGTGATTAGTGACGGCATCAGATTCCTAATTGATGGAGAAAGGTCTGGTGGCAAGAAAAGCTGCACCAAGGAGGTTGTCAAGTGTTTTCGCTCGACGATTCCATTCTGGGGTCGTTGGTTTAGCCCTTGTTCCTGTAACTCGAATCCTAGCCCGGTATATCCCATTTTAATTTTACACCATTGTGAACCTTACGCCTTTTTTACTCTCTGATCGAGGTTCTCGGCATTGAAAAATCTTCGTAAACTAAATCACAAGTGTATATGTTGACATTTAAGAGATATACAGTCAAGAAAATCAAGGGTAATGGTGATATATATGCGGATTAGACACAAAAAAAAACACTCATCAAATGGCTACAATTTAAGGAATGTGTTTTGTGACGGCATCAGATTCCTAATTGATGGAGAAAGGTCTGGCGGCAAGAAAAGCTGCTTCTAGGAGGTTGTCAAGTGTTTTCGCTCAACGATTCCATTCTTGGGTGGTTGGTTTGGCCCTTGTTCCTGTAACTCGAATCCTAGCCCGGTATATCCCATTTTAATTTTACACCATTGTGAAACTTACGCCTCTTTTACTCTCTGATCGAGGTTCTCGGCATTGAAAATTCCTCGTAAACTAAATCACATGTGTATATGTTGACATTTAAGAGATATACAGTCAAGAAAATCAAGGGCAATGGTGATATATATGCGGATTAGACACTGAAAAAAAAACACTCAACAAATGGCTACAATTTAAGAAATGTGTTTAGTGACAGCATCAGATTCCTAATTGTTGGAGAAAGGTCTGGTGGCAAGAAAAGCTGTTTTTAGGAGGTTGTTAAGTGTTTTTGCTCAACGATTCCATTCTTGGGTGGTTGGTTTGGCCCTTGTTCCTGTAACTCGAATCCTTGCCCGGTATATCTCTTTTTAATTTTACACCATTGTGAACCTTACGCCTTTTTTACTCTCTGATCGAGGTTCTCGGCATTGAAAAATCTTCGTAAACTAAATCACACGTGTATATGTTGACATTTAAGAGATATACGGTCAAGAAAATCAAACGAAATTGTGATATATATGCGGATTACACACCAAAAAAAACACTTAGCAAATGGATACAATTTAAGGAATGTGTTTAGTGACGGCATCAGATTCCTAATTGATGGAGAAAGGTCTGGTGGCAAGAAAAGCTGCTTCAAGGAGTTTGTCAAGTGTTTTCGCTCGACGATTCCATTCTGGGGTGGTTGGTTTGGCCCTTGTTCCTGTAACTCAAATCCTAGCCAGGTATATCCCATTTTAATTTTACACCATTGTGAACCTTACGCCTTTTTTACTCTCTGATCGAGGTTCTTTGCATTGAAAAATCTTCGTAAACTAAATCACACGTGTATATGTTGACATTTAAGAGATATACAGTCAAGAAAATCAAGGGCAATGGTGATATATATGTGGATTAGAAAACAAAAAAACACTCAACAAATGGCTACAATTTAAGGAACGTGTTTAGTGACGGCATCAGATTCCTAATTGATGTATAAAGGTCTGGTGGCAAGAAAAGCTGCTCCAAGGAGGTTGTCAAGTTTTTTCGCTCGACGATTCCATTCTGGGGTGGTTGGTTTGGCCCTTGTTCTTGGAACTCGAATCCTAGCCCGGTATATCCCATTATAATTTTACACCATTGTGAACCTTATGCCATTTTTACTCTATGATCGAGGTTCTCGACATTGAAAAATCTTCGTAAACTAAATCACACGTGTATATGTTGACATTTAAGAGATATACAGTAAAGAAAATCAAGGGAAATGGTGATATATATGCGGATTAGACACCAAAAAAACACCCAGCAAATGGCTACAATTTAAGGAATGTGATTAGTGACGGCATCAGATTCCTAATTGATGGAGAAAGGTCTGGTGGCAAGAAAAGCTGCACCAAGGAGGTTGTCAAGTGTTTTCGCTCGACGATTCCATTCTGGGGTCGTTGGTTTAGCCCTTGTTCCTGTAACTCGAATCCTAGCCCGGTATATCCCATTTTAATTTTACACCATTGTGAACCTTACGCCTTTTTTACTCTCTGATCGAGGTTCTCGGCATTGAAAAATCTTCGTAAACTAAATCACAAGTGTATATGTTGACATTTAAGAGATATACAGTCAAGAAAATCAAGGGCAATGGTGATATATATGCGGATTAGACACCAAAAAAAACACTCAACAAATGGCTACAATTTAAGGAATGTGTTTAGTGACGGCATCAGATTCCTAATTGATGGAGAAAGGTCTGGCGGCAAGAAAAGCTGCTTCTAGGAGGTTGTCAAGTGTTTTCGTTCGACGATTCCATTCTTGGGTGGTTGGTTTGGCCCTTGTTCCTGTAACTCGGATCCTAGCCCGGTATATCCCATTTTAATTTTACACCATTGTGAAACTTACGCCTTTTTTACTCTCTGATCGAGGTTCTCGGCATTGAAAAATCCTCGTAAACTAAATCACAGGTGTATATGTTGACATTTAAGAGATATACAGTCAAGAAAATCAAGGGCAATGGTGATATATATGCGGATTAGACACAGAAAAAAAAACACTCAACAAATGGCTACAATTTTAGAAATGTGTTTAGTGACAGCATCAGATTCCTAATTGATGGAGAAAGGTCTGGTGGCAAGAAAAGCTGTTTTTAGGATGTTGTTAAGTGTTTTCGCTCAACGATTCCATTCTTGGGTGGTTGGTTTGGCCCTTGTTCATGTAACTCGAATCCTTGCCCGGTATATCTCTTTTTAATTTTACACCATTGTGAACCTTACGCCTTTTTTACTCTCTGATCGAGGTTCTCGGCATTGAAAAATCATCGTAAACTAAATCACACGTTTATATGTTGACATTTAAGAGATATACAGTCAAGAAAATCAAGCGAAATTGTGATATATATGAGGATTACACACCAAAAAAAACACTTAGCAAATGGATACAATTTAAGGAATGTGTTTAGTGACGGCATCAGATTCCTAATTGATGGAGAAATGTCTGGTGGCAAGAAAAGCTGCTTCAAGGAGGTTGTCAAGTGTTTTCGCTCGACGATTCCATTCTGGGGTGGTTGGTTTGGCCCTTGTTCCTGTAACTCAAATCCTAGCCAGGTATATCCCATTTTAATTTTACACCATTGTGAACCTTACGCCTTTTTTACTCTCTGATCGAGGTTCTTTGCATTGAAAAATCTTCGTAAACTAAATCACACGTGTATATGTTGACATTTAAGAGATATACAGTCAAGAAAATCAAGGGCAATGGTGATATATATGTGGATTAGACAACAAAAAAAAACACTCAACAAATGGCTACAATTTAAGGAACGTGTTTAGTGACGGCATCAGATTCCTAATTGATGGAGAAAGGTCTGGTGGCAAGAAAAGCTGCTCAAAGGAGGTTGTCAAGTTTTTTCGCTCGACGATTCCATTCTGGGGTGGTTGGTTTGGCCCTTGTTCTTGTAACTCGAATCCTATCCCGGTATATCCCATTATAATTTTACACCATTGTGAACCTTACGCCTTTTTTACTCACTGATCGAGGTTCTCGTCATTGAAAAATCTTCGTAAACTAAATCACAAGTGTATATGTTGACATTTAAGAGATATACAGTCAAGAAAATCAAGGGAAATGGTTATATATAAGCGGATTAGACACCAAAAAAAAAACACTCAACAAATGGCTACAATTTAAGGAATGTGTTTAGTGACGACATCAGATTCCTAATTGATGGAGAAAGGTCTGGCAGCAAGAAAAGCTGCTTCTAGGAGGTTGTCAAGTGTTTTCGCTCAACGATTCCATTCTTGGGTGGTTGGTTTGGCCTTTGTTCCTGTAACTCGAATCCTAGCCCGGTATATCCCATTTTAATGTTACACCATTGTGAAACTTACGCCTCTTTTACTCTCTGATCGAGGTTCTCGACATTGAAAAATCCTCGTAAACTAAATCACAGGTGTATATGTTGACATTTAAAAGATATACAGTTAAGAAAATCAAGGGCAATGGTGATATATATGCGGATTAGACACCGAAAAAAACACTCAACAAATGGCTACAATTTAAGAAATGTGTTTAGTGACAACATCAGATTCCTAAATGATGGAGAAAGGTCTGGTGGCAAGAAAAGCTGTGTTTAGGAGGTTGTCAAGTTTTTTCGCTCGACGATTCCATTCTTGGGTTGTTGGTTTGGCCCTTGTTCCTGTAACTCGAATCCTTGCCCGGTATATCTCTTTTTAATTTTACACCATTGTGAACCTTACGCCTTTTTTACTCTCTGATCGAGGTTCTCGGCATTGAAAAATCTTCGTAAACTAAATCGCACGTGTATATGTTGACATTTAAGAGATATACAGTCAAGAAAATCAAGGGCAATTGTGATATATATGCGGATTAGACACAAAAAAAAAACACTTAGCAAATGGATTACCTTTAAGGAATGTGTTTAGTGACGGCATCAGATTCCTAATTGATGGAGAAAGGTTTGGTGGCAAGAAAAGCCGCTTCAAGGAGGTTGTCAAGTGTTTTCGCTCGACGATTCCATTCTGGGGTGGTTGGTTTGGCCCTTGTTCCTGTAACTCGAATCCTGGACCGGTATATCCCATTTTAATTTTACACCATTGTGAACCTTACGCCTTTTTTACTCTCTGATCGAGGTTCTCGGCATTGAAAAATCTTCGTAAACTAAATCACACGGGTATATGTTGACATTTAAGAGATATACAGTAAAGAAAATCAAGGGCAATGGTGATATATATGCGGATTAGACACCAAAAAAAACACTCAGCAAATGGCTACAATTTAAGGAATGTGTTTAGTGACGGCATCAGATTCCTAATTGATGGAGAAAGATCTAGTGGCAAGAAAAGTTGCTTCTAGGAGGTTGTCAAGTGTTTTCGCTCGACGATTCCATTCTTGGGTGGTTGGTTTGGCCCTTGTTCCTGTAACTCGAATCCTAGCCTGGTATATCCCATTTTAATTTTACACCATTGTGAAACTTACGCCTTTTTTACACTCTGATCGTGGTTCTCGGCATTTAAAAATCCCCGTAAACTAAATCACAGGTGTATATATTGACATTTATGAGATATACAGTCAAGAAAATCAAGGGCAATGGTGATATATATGCGGATTAGACACCGAAAAATAACACTCAACAAATGGCTACAATTTAGGGAATGTGTTAAGTGACGGCATCAGATTCCTAATTGATGGAGAAAGGTCTGGTCGCAAGAAAAACTGCTTTTAGGAGGTTGTCAAGTGTTTTCGCTCGACGATTCCATTCTTGGGTGGTTGGTTTGGCCCTTGTTCCTGTAACTCGAATCCTAGCCCGGTATATCCCATTTTAATTTTACACCATTGTGAACTTACGCCTTTTTTACTCTCTGATCGAGGTTCTCGGCATTGAAAAATCCTCGTAAACAAAATCACATGTGTATATGTTGACATTTAAGGGATATACGTTCTAGAAAATCAAGGGCAATGGTGATATATATGCGGATTAGACACAAAAAAAACACTCAACAAATGGCTACAATTTAAGGAATGCGTTTACTGATGGCATCGGATTCCTAATTGATGGAGTAAGGTCTGGTGGCAAAAATAGCTGCTTCAAGGAGGTTGTCAAGTGTTTTCGCTCGACGATTCGATTCTTGGGTGGTGGTTTGGCCCTTGTTCCTGTAACTCGAATCCTAGCCCGGTATATCCCATTTAAATTTTACACCATTGTGAACCTTACGCCTTTTTTACTCTCTGATCGAGGTTCTCGGCATTGAAAAATCTTCGAAAACTAAATCACACGTGTATATGTTGACATTTAAGAGATATACGATCAAGAAAATCAGGGGCAATGGTGAGATATATATGGATTAGACACCAAAAAAAGCACTCAACAAATGGCTACAATTTAAGGAATGCGTTTAGTGACGGCATCAGATTCCTAATTGATGCAGAATGGTCTGGTGGCAAGAAAAGCTGCTTCTTGGAGGTTGTCAAGTGTCTTCGCTCGACGATTCCATTCTTGGGTGGTTGCTTTGGCCCTTTTTCCTGTAACTCGAATCCTAGCCCGATATATCCCATTTTAATTTTACACCATTGTGAACCTTACGCCTTTTTTACTCTCTGATCGGGGTTCTCGGCAGTGAAAAATCTTCGTAAACTAAATCACACGTGTATATGTTGACATTTAAGAGATATACAGTCAAGAAAATCAAGGGCAATGGTGATATATATCCGGATTAGACACCAAAAAAAAAACACTCATCAAATGGCTACAATTTAAGGAATGTGTTTAGTGACGGCATCAGATTCCTAATTGATGGAGAAAGGTCTGGTGGCAAGAAAAGCTGCTTCTAGGAGGTTGTCAAGTGTTTTCGCTTGACGACTCCATTCTTGGGTGGTTGGTTTGACCCTTGTTCTTGTAACTCGAATTCTAGCCCGGTATATCCGATTTGAATTTCACACCATTGTGAACCTTACGTCTTTTTTACTCTCTGATCGAGGTTCCCGGCATTGAAAAATCTTTGTATACTAAATCACACGTGTATATGTTAACATTTAAGATATATACAGTCAAGAAAATCAAGGGCAATTGTGATATATATGCGGATTAGACACCAAAAAAAAACACTCAACAAATGTTGACAATTTAAGGAATGTGTTTAGTGACCGCATCAGATTCCTAATTGATGGAGAAAGATTTGGTGGCAAGAAAAGCTGCTTCTAGGAGGTTGTCAAGTGTTTTCGCTCGACGATTCCATTCTTGGGTGGTTGGTTTGGCCCTTGTTCCTGTAACTCGAATTCTAGCCCGGTATATCCGATTTGAATTTTACACCATTGTGAACCTTACGTCCTTTTTACTCTCTGATCGAGGTTCCCGGCATTGAAAAATCTTCGTAAACAAAATCACACGTGTATATGTTGACATTAAGATATATACAGTCAAGAAAATCAAGGGCAATGGTGATATATATGCAGATTAGACACCAAAAAAAACACTCAACAAATGGCGACAATTTAAGGAACGTGTTTAGTGACCGCATCAGATTCCTAATTGATGGAGAAAGGTTTGGTGGCAAGAAAAGCTGCTTCTAGGAGGTTGTCAAGTGTTTTCGTTCGACGATTCCATTCTTGGGGGGTTGGTTTGGCCCTTGTTCCTGTAACTCGAATCCTAGCCCGGTATATCCCATTTTAATATTACACCATTGTGAACCTTACGCCTTTTTTACTCTCTGATCGAAGTTCTTTGGATTGAAAAATCTTCGTAAACTAAATCACACGTGTATATGTTGACATTTAAGAGATATACAGTCAAGAAAATCAAGGGCAATGGTGATATATATGCGGATTAGACACAAAAAAAAACATTCAACAAATGGCTACAATTTAAGGAATGTGTTTAGTGACGACATCAGATTCCTAATTGATGGAGAAAGGTCTGGTGGCAAGAAAAGCTGCTCCAAGTAGGTTGTCAAGTGTTTTCGCTCGACGATTCCATTCTGGGGTGGTTGGTTTGGCCCTTGTTCCTGTAACTCGAATCCTAGCCCGGTATATCCCACTTTAATTTTACACCATTGTGAACCTTACGCCTTTTTTACTCTCTGATCGAGGTTCTCGGCATTGAAAAATCTTCGTAAACTAAATCACAAGTGTATATGTTGACATTTAAGAGATATACAGTCAAGAAAATCAAGGGCAATGGTGATATATATGCGGATTAGACACCAAAAAAAACACTCATCAAATGGCTACAATTTAAGGAATGTGTTTTGTGACGGCATCAGATTCCTAATTGATGGAGAAAGGTCTGGCGGCAAGAAAAGCTGCTTCTAGGAAGTTGTCAAGTGTTTTCGCTCAACGATTCCATTCTTGGGTGGTTGGTTTGGCCCTTGTTCCTGTAACTCGAATCCTAGCCCGGTATATCCCATTTTAATTTTACACCATTGTGAAACTTACGCCTCTTTTAATCTCTGATCAAGGTTCTCGGCATTGAAAAATCCTCGTAAACTAAATCACATGTGTATATGTTGACATTTAAGAGATATACAGTCAAGAAAATCAAGGGCAATGGTGATATATATGCGGATTAGACACTGAAAAAAAAACACTTAACAAATGGCTACAATTTAAGAAATGTGTTTAGTGACAGCATCAGATTCCTAATTGATGGAGAAAGGTCTGGTGGCAAGAAAAGCTGTTTTTAGGAGGTTGTTAAGTGTTTTCGCTCAACGATTCCATTCTTGGGTGGTTGGTTTGGCCCTTGTTCCTGTAACTCGAATCCTTGCCCGGTATATCTCTTTTTAATTTTACACCATTGTGAACCTTACGCCTTTTTTACTCTCTGATCGAGGTTCTCGGCATTGAAAAATCTTGGTAAACTAAATCACACGTGTATATGTTGACATTTAAGAGATATACGATCAAGAAAATCAAGGGCAATGGTGGGATATATATGGATTAGACACCAAAAAAAGCACTCAACAAATGGCTACAATTTAAGGAATGCGTTTAGTGACGGCATCAGATTCCTAATTGATGCAGAATGGTCTGGTGGCAAGAGAAGCTGCTTCTTGGAGGTTGTCAAGTGTTTTCGCTCGACGATTCCATTCTTGGGTGGTTGCTTTGGCCCTTTTTCCTGTAACTCGAATCCTAGCCCGATATATCCCATTTTAATTTTACACCATTGTGAACCTTACGCCTTTTTTACTCTCTGATCGGGGTTCTCGGCAGCGAAAAATCTTCGTAAACTAAATCACACGTGTATATGTTGACATTTAAGAGATATACAGTCAAGAAACTCAAGGGCAATGGAGATATATATCCGGATTAGACACCAAAAAAAAACACTCATCAAATGGCTACAATTTAAGGAATGTGTTTAGTGACGGCATCAGATTCCTAATTGATGGAGAAAGGTCTGGTGGCAAGAAAAGCTGCTTCTAGGAGGTTGTCAAGTGTTTTCGCTTGACGATTCCATTCTTGGGTGGTTGGTTTGACCCTTGTTCTTGTAACTCGAATTCTAGCCCGGTATATCCGATTTGAATTTCACATCATTGTGAACCTTACGTCTTTTTTACTCTCTGATCGAGGTTCCCGGCATTGAAAAATCTTTGTATACTAAATCACACGTGTATATGTTAACATTTAAGATATATACAGTCAAGAAAATCAAGGGCAATGGTGATATATATGCGGATTAGACACCAAAAAAAAAAACACTCAACAAATGGCGACAATTTAAGGAATGTGTTTAGTGACCGCATCAGATTCCTAATTGATGGAGAAAGGTTTGGTGGCAAGAAAAGCTGCTTCTAGGAGGTGGTCAAGTGTTTTCGCTCGACGATTCCATTCTTGGGTGGTTGGTTTGGCCCTTGTTCCTGTAACTCGAATTCTAGCCCGGTATATCCTATTTGAATTTTACACCATTGTGAACCTTACGTCCTTTTTACTCCCTGATCGAGGTTCCCGGCATTGAAAAATCTTCGTAAACAAAATCACACGTGTATATGTTGACATTAAGAGATATACAGTCAAGAAAATCAAGGGCAATGGTGATATATATGCAGATAAGACACCAAAAAAAACACTCAACAAATGGCGACAATTTAAGGAATGTGTTTAGTGACCGCATCAGATTCCTAATTGATGGAGAAAGGTTTGGTGGCAAGAAAAGCTGCTTCTAGGAGGTTGTCAAGTGTTTTCGTTCGACGATTCCATTCTTGGGGGGTTGGTTTGGCCCTTGTTCCTGTAACTCGAATCCTAGCCCGGTATATCCCATTTTAATATTACACCATTGTGAACCTTACGCCTTTTTTACTCTCTGATCGAAGTTCTTTGGATTGAAAAATCTTCGTAAACTAAATCACACGTGTATATGTTGACATTTAAGAGATATACAGTCAAGAAAATCAAGGGCAATGGTGATATATATGCGGATTAGACACAAAAAAAAAAACACTCAACAAATGGCTACAATTTAAGGAATGTGTTTAGTGACGACATCAGATTCCTAATTGATGGAGAAAGGTCTGGTGGCAAGAAAAGCTGCTCCAAGGAGGTTGTCAAGTGTTTTCGCTCGACGATTCCATTCTGGGGTGGTTGGTTTGGCCCTTGTTCCTGTAACTCGAATCCTAGCCTGGTATATCTCATTTTAATTTTACACCATTGTGAACCTTACGCCTTTTTTACTCTCTGATCGAGGTTCTCGGCATTGAAAAATCTTCGTAAACTAAATCACAAGTGTATATGTTGACATTTAAGAGATATACAGTCAAGAAAATCAAGGGCAATGGTGATATATATGCGGATTAGACACCAAAAAAAACACTCATCAAATGGCTACAATTTAAGGAATGTGTTTTGTGACGGCATCAGATTCCTAATTGATGGAGAAAGGTCTGGCGGCAAGAAAAGCTGCTTCTAGGAGGTTGTCAAGTGTTTTCGCTCAACGATTCCATTCTTGGGTGGTTGGTTTGGCCCTTGTTCCTGTAACTCGAATCCTAGCCCGGTATATCCCATTTTAATTTTACACCATTGTGAAACTTACGCCTCTTTTAATCTCTGATCAAGGTTCTCGGCATTGAAAAATCCTCGTAAACTAAATCACATGTGTATATGTTGACATTTAAGAGATATACAGTCAAGAAAATCAAGGGCAATGGTGATATATATGCGGATTAGACACTGAAAAAAAACACTCAACAAATGGCTACAATTTAAGAAATGTGTGTAGTGACAGCATCAGATTCCTAATTTATGGAGAAAGGTCTGGTGGCAAGAAAAGCTGTTTTTAGGAGGTTGTTATGTGTTTTCGCTTAACGATTCCATTCTTGGGTGGTTGGTTTGGCCCTTGTTCCTGTAACTCGAATCTTTGCCCGGTATATCTCTTTTTAATTTTACACCATTGTGAACCTTACGCCTTTTTTACTCTCAGATCGAGGTTCTTTGCATGGAAAAATCTTCGTAAACTAAATCACACGTGTATATGTTGACATTTAAGAGATATACAGTCAAGAAAATCAAGGGCAATGGTGATATATATGTGGATTAGAAAACAAAAAAAACACTCAACAAATGGCTACAATTTAAGGAACGTGTTTAGTGACGGCATCAGATTCCTAATTGATGGATAAAGGTCTGGTGGCAAGAAAAGCTGCTCCAAGGAGGTTGTCAAGTTTTTTCGCTCGACGATTCCATTCTGGGGTGGTTGGTTTGGGCCTTGTTCTTGGAACTCGAATCCTAGCCCGGTATATCCCATTATAATTTTACACCATTGTGAACCTTATGCCATTTTTACTCTCTGATCGAGGTTCTCGACATTGAAAAATCTTCGTAAACTAAATCACACGTGTATATGTTGACATTTAAGAGATATACAGTAAAGAAAATCAAGGGCAATGGTGATATATATGCGGATTAGACACCAAAAAAACACCCAGCAAATGGCTACAATTTAAGGAATGTGATTAGTGACGGCATCAGATTCCTAATTGATGGAGAAAGGTCTGGTGGCAAGAAAAGCTGCACCAAGGAGGTTGTCAAGTGTTTTCGCTCGACGATTCCATTCTGGGGTCGTTGGTTTGGCCCTTGTTCCTGTAACTCGAATCCTAGCCCGGTATATCCCATTTTAATTTTACACCATTGTGAACCTTACGCCTTTTTTACTCTCTAATCGAGGTTCTCGGCATTGAAAAATCTTCGTAAACTAAATCACAAGTGTATACGTTGACATTTAAGAGATATACAGTCAAGAAAATCAAGGGCAATGGTGATATATATGCGGATTAGACACCAAAAAAAAACACTCAACAAATGGCTACAATTTAAGGAATGTGTTTAGTGACGGCATCAGATTCCTAATTGATGGAGAAAGGTCTGGCGGCAAGAAAAGCGGCTTTTAGGAGGTTGTCAAGTGTTTTCGCTCGACGATTCCATTCTTGGGTGGTTGGTTTGGCCCTTGTTCCTGTAACTCGGATCCTAGCCCGGTATATCCCATTTTAATTTTACACCATTGTGAAACTTACGCCTCTTTTACTCTCTGATCGAGGTTCTCGGCATTGAAAAATCCTCGTAAACTAAATCACAGGTGTATATGTTGACATTTAAGAGATATACAGTCAAGAAAATCAAGGGCAATGGTGATATATATGCGGATTAGACACCAAAAAAAAACACTCAACAAATGGCTACAATTTAAGGAACGTGTTTAGTGACGGCATCAGATTCCTAATTGATGGAGAAAGGTCTGGCGGCAAGAAAAGCTGCTTCTAGGAGGTTGTCAAGTGTTTTCGCTCGACGATTCCATTCTTGGGTGGTTGGTTTGGCCCTTGTTCCTGTAACTCGGATCCTAGCCCGGTATATCCCATTTTAATTTTACACCATTGTGAAACTTACGCCTCTTTTACTCTCTGATCGAGGTTCTCGACATTGAAAAATCCTCGTAAACTAAATCACAGGTGTATATGTTGACATTTAAGAGATATACAGTCAAGAAAATCAAGGGCAATGGTGATATATATGCGGATTAGACACAGAAAAAAAAACACTCAACAAATGGCTACAATTTAAGAAATGTGTTTAGTGACAGCATCAGATTCCTAATTGATGGAGAAAGGTCTGGTGGCAAGAAAAGCTGTTTTTAGGAGGTTGTTAAGTGTTTTCGCTCAACGATTCCATTCTTGGGTGGTTGGTTTGGCCCTTGTTCCTGTAACTTGAATCCTTGCCTGGTATATCTCTTTTTAATTTTACACCATTGTGAACCTTACGCCTTTTTTACTCTCTGATCGAGGTTCTCGGCATTGAAAAATCTTCGTAAACTAAATCACACGTTTATATGTTGACATTTAAGAGATATACAGTCAAGAAAATCAAGCGAAATTGTGATATATATGAGGATTACACACCAAAAAAAACACTTAGCAAATGGATACAATTTAAGGAATGTGTTTAGTGACGGCATCAGATTCCTAATTGATGGAGAAAGGTCTGGTGGCAAGAAAAGCTGCACCAAGGAGGTTGTCAAGTGTTTTCGCTCGACGATTCCATTCTGGGGTCGTTGGTTTGGCCCTTGTTCCTGTAACTCGAATCCTAGCCCGGTATATCCCATTTTAATTTTACACCATTGTGAACCTTACGCCTTTTTTACTCTCTGATCGAGGTTCTCGGCATTGAAAAATCTTCGTAAACTAAATCACAAGTGTATATGTTGAAATTTAAGAGATATACAGTCAAGAAAATCAAGGGCAATGGTGATATATATGCGGATTAGACACCAAAAAAAACACTCAACAAATGGCTACAATTTAAGGAACGTGTTTAGTGACGGCATCAGATTCCTAATTGATGGAGAAAGGTCTGGCGGCAAGAAAAGCTGCTTCTAGGAGGTTGTCAAGTTTTTTCGCTCGACGATTCCATTCTTGGGTGGTTGGTTTGGCCCTTGTTCCTGTAACTCGGATCCTAGCCCGGTATATCCCATTTTAATTTTACACCATTGTGAAACTTACGCCTCTTTTACTCTCTGATCGAGGTTCTCGACATTGAAAAATCCTCGTAAACTAAATCACAGGTGTATATGTTGACATTTAAGAGATATACAGTCAAGAAAATCAAGGGCAATGGTGATATATATGCGGATTAGACACAGAAAAAAAAACACTCAACAAATGGCTACAATTTAAGAAATGTGTTTAGTGACAGCATCAGATTCCTAATTGATGGAGAAAGGTCTGGTGGCAAGAAAAGCTGTTTTTAGGAGGTTGTTAAGTGTTTTCGCTCAACGATTCCATTCTTGGGTGGTTGGTTTGGCCCTTGTTCCTGTAACTTGAATCCTTGCCTGGTATATCTCTTTTAAATTTTACACCATTGTGAACCTTACGCCTTTTTTACTCTCTGATCGAGGTTCTCGGCATTGAAAAATCTTCGTAAACTAAATCACACGTTTATATGTTGACATTTAAGAGATATACAGTCAAGAAAATCAAGCGAAATTGTGATATATATAAGGATTACACACCAAAAAAAACACTTAGCAAATGGATACAATTTAAGGAATGTGTTTAGTGACGGCATCAGATTCCTAATTGATGGAGAAAGGTCTGGTGGCAAGAAAAGCTGCTTCAAGGAGGTTGTCAAGTGTTTTCGCTCGACGATTCCATTCTGGGGTGGTTGGTTTGGCCCTTGTTCCTGTAACTCGAATCCTAGCCAGGTATATCCCATTTTAATTTTACACCATTGTGAACCTTACGCCTTTTTTACTCTCTGATCGAGGTTCTTTGCATTGAAAAATCTTCGTAAACTAAATCACACGTGTATATGTTGACATTTAAGAGATATACAGTCAAGAAAATCAAGGGCAATGGTGATATATATGTGGATTAGACAACAAAAAAAACACTCAAAAAATGGCTACAATTTAAGGAACGTGTTTAGTGACGGCATCAGATTCCTAATTGATGGAGAAAGGTCTGGTGGCAAGAAAAGCTGCTCCAAGGAGGTTGTCAAGTTTTTTCGCTCGACGATTCCATTCTGGGGTGGTTGGTTTGGCCCTTGTTCTTGTAACTCGAATCCTAGCCCGGTATATCCCATTATAATTTTACACCGTTGTGAACCTTATGCCATTTTTACTCTCTGATCGAGGTTCTCGACATTGAAAAATCTTCGTAAACTAAATCACACGTGTACATGTTGACATTTAAGAGATATACAGTAAAGAAAATCAAGGGCAATGGTGATATATATGCGGATTAGACACCAAAAAAACACTCAGCAAATGGCTACAATTTAAGGAATGTGATTATTGACGGCATCAGATTCCTAATTGATGGAGAAAGGTCTGGTGGCAAGAAAAGCTGCACCAAGGAGGTTGTCAAGTGTTTTCGCTCGACGATTCCATTCTGGGGTCATTGGTTTGGCCCTTGTTCCTGTAACTTGAATCCTAGCCCGTTATATCCCATTTTAATTTTACACCATTGTGAACCTTACGCCTTTTTTACTCACTGATCGAGGTTCTCGGCATTGAAAAATCTTCGTAAACTAAATCACAAGTGTATATGTTAACATTTAAGAGATATACAGTCAAGAAAATCAAGGGAAATGGTGATATATATGCGGATTAGACACCAAAAAAAAACACTCAACAAATGGCTACAATTTAAGGAATGTGTTTAGTGACGGCATCAGATTCCTAATTGATGGAGAAGGGTCTGGCGGCAAGAAAAGCTGCTTCTAGGAGGTTGTCAAGTGTTTTCGCTCGACGATTCCATTCTTGGGTGGTTGGTTTGGCCCTTGTTCCTGTAACTCGAATCCTAGCCCGGTATATCCCATTTTAATGTTACACCATTGTGAAACTTATGCCTCTTTTACTCTCTGATCGAGGTTCTCGACATTGAAAAATCCTCGTAAACTAAATCACAGGTGTATATGTTGACATTTAAGAGATATACAGTTAAGAAAATCAAGGGCAATGGTGATATATATGCGGATTAGACACCGAAAAAAACACTCAACAAATGGCTACAATTTAAGAAATGTGTTTAGTGACAACATCAGATTCCTAAATGATGGAGAAAGGTCTGGTGGCAAGAAAAGCTGTGTTTAGGAGGTTGTCAAGTGTTTTCGCTCGACGATTCCATTCTGGGGTGGTTGGTTTGGCCCTTGTTCCTGTAACTCGAATCCTAGCCAGGTATATCCCATTTTAATTTTACACCATTGTGAACCTTACGCCTTTTTTACTCTCTGATCGAGGTTCTTTGCATTGAAAATGTAACACCTGTGTCATTTCAACCATCAAACAAATGCCAAACCAATGAAATATTGTATTTCATACTTTGGACTTGTAAAAATATGTGTATCGATTGCACATATCAACTCTTGTTTCGATTTCAAGCTCTAAATCGCTTTCTGGAAGGTTATACACGCACTGATGCGTAAATATAACCAGTTTAATGCAACGAACACTCCGGAATAGTGAAATAGGCTTAACATACCTTAAATAACCTTTACATAACTTAGATATAAGTTTTGGAAGGTTTGGTGTGGTGAAATCAAAGTTTAATCGCTTACAGGGACTAAACTTGACAAACTGCGAAAGTATGCCAATTTGAACTGTAACAGACATTCCGGAACATGACCATAAGTTAAACATACCATAAATATCCTTTACATAGCTTAGAAATAGGCTTTGAGGTGTTCGGTATGCTAAAATAAACTTTTGTGTCATTCAGGGACTAAAAGTGTCAAAAAGTGCACAAGTTTGCATTTTCGCGCATAACTTACGTTCTGAATACATCCGGACATCCAAAAATTTATGTAAGCATGACTACATTATATTTTAGTGTTCGCCATAAGAAAAATCCATTCGTCGCGTCATTTGGATCGTTTTTCGCGCTTATGCGCATTCCGTCGTAATTAAGCGAACATCGCGTTCGTACGACCCAACGAACCAACATCCGGCATATTTTTGAGCATGTTTTGAGTTCCCTATACTTTAACTTCATTTTAGAGCCTTGAAATGAGGTTAACGGGGTTCAAACGCATCGAAAAAGGCCTTAAACACGTGCAGGGACCATTTCTGCCAACTTTGAAACATTTCTGAATCAGAGAGGTGCTAGCGTAGCGCGACTGCATAGTGCCTTTGCACTAGCGCTACGCGACTGCCTATTCTGGACCAGATTCCATGTTCTAATTACAAGTTGCAACTAATTGATTCTTAACCACATGTTTTAAGTTGATGTGTCACTAAGTTAAGGAGCATATGTGGTTCCATAACCTTTGTGACACGTGTACGGCTCGGATCGTGGCACGATATTCAAGAAACGATCCTAGCGGCTCTACTTTTTCTATAAATACCCACCCCCCTTTGGCTTAAAAACCCACAAATCTGATCATTTGGGCTCTAAGTTGGAACCTTCGTTTCATACCTGAGCTATTTTGATCTGGGTTAGCATTCGGGGACCCTTCGTAAGTATTCTTTCGTTCTTTTCCTTATTTTTACTGCTTTTCGAGTCAGAAAGTCAAACTTTGTTTGACTTTCAGCGTTGACCAGTAATGGTCAATGCGAAGTTCGTTTGAACTTCGCAACGTGATTGTAATCACGATGGTTATAGTCCCTTGGGACTATGCCTACTGATTACCATGTTGTCTAGGGTCGTAGGGTAAGCGATCTAATAAATCGCTTATACCTCGAACCCGACCCAGTTTGGTCGATCATTAGGATCCGACCAAACACATTAGGTGACCATAGTAGGTAGGGAATAACCTTCCGAGGTTATACCCTATGGTCACATCGTTTAAGTAGTTGTATGATAGGTAGTTTATATGCCTTAGGTAAATTACCAGAATACCCTTTTCATGTATAATTGGTAATTAAGCATATGTAACCTAAACCTTTGTCACCTAACTGATTATGTAATATGTTTAGGCATATAACACTTGTCATAGGGCTAGTTAGGCGGTCCGAACGTGTTTCACGCGAACGACGCGTTAAAGTAGCATAAGCTACCTAAACGGGTCGTAATGGGTCGTAGACACTTAGGTTAAGTTTCATTTAGTATGTAGGCTTTGTTAAACCATATGACACGAGTCTCTATACTCGTTTGGTTTACGAACCCTCATTCTATCCAATCATCCGAATTAGGTCCGGGTTAATTATGTAGTTACCTATATTAGGTACCGTTTGATTTCCGGGACTCCTCTAGCTTACTTGGTAGTTGTTCAAGACTCCTAAGCACTCTCAGGTGAGTACATAGACCCCTCTTTTACTGTTTTCCAAACTGTTTTGGGGTGGAACACATGTGCCTACTTGTTACTTTCATGCTTTCCTGTTTTGACATCATATACTTGCTATGTTCATTAGTACATTATAGTACATGATTTCATTACATTTCATGCTATGTATTGCCATTGTGTGCATTACTTAGTACATTGTTTTACATGACATTTTGACATAGACATTTCGACATAGACATTTTAACATGATTGACATTGATCATGTATTTCCCACAAAACATAACTTTGATTTAAACCAAGTTTTACTTCAATACTTTGTTGTTGTGCATATGGTATAGTTGAGACATTTCACTTGCCATACATGGATATTTGACATAGACATTTGACATGGATATTTGACATAGACATTTGACATGGATATTTGACATAGACATTTTGACATGATTTACATCTTGACATGAATACTTTGACATATTATTCAATACATTTGACAATTGATTTAAACATAGACATTTTACATTGTTTGGTTTGGTTTGATTAAGTGATTAAGTAACGATGTGTATGTAATATGATACAAGCATGGTGGATACGCCGCTGGTACTTCCTATATATAAGTGTTTGTATGGTATTACATATTGTAGCGTTATTTGAATCATTTCAGTTTGAGACATATAACATTTTATACAAATAACATACTTTTCACAAGACATTGATTTCTAAACAACTTATCTTATACAAACTCATTTTACAATGGTTATTCATTTAACCTTACATTTATTTATACTTATCATCTGATCTTATCGTTTTTCAAATGATTTAAAAGACAAAGCAAATAACAAGGTTCATGACTAAACATTTTCTCAAACATAAGTCATGAATCTTATTTTCACAAAACCTATGTATCTCACAGGCATTTTTATGCTGACGTACCTATTTTCACATGTGTTTTTCAGGAGCTGTTGCATAAGATGTTCAAGATACACATAGACAGACTTGGGCTTTAGTGACAATAAAAGATGCAAGACTAGTTAATTATGTTGTATTTCTTTGTTTGTTAAGGCATAGTAACACTTTTAATCAATAAAACGAAACTTCAATTGCCATGGATTTGAGACAATTAATTCTGTTACAACACTCCCCGACATTTCCGCCACGTTTCGTATGTCCTACGTGGTCGGGGTGTGACAGAAAAATCTTCGTAAACTAAATCACACGTGTATATGTTGACATTTAAGAGATATACAGTCAAGAAAATCAAGGGCAATGGTGATATATATGTGGATTAGACAACAAAAAAAACACTCAACAAATGGCTACAATTTAAGGAACGTGTTTAGTGACGGCATCAGATTCCTAATTGATGGAGAAAGGTCTGGTGGCAAGAAAAGCTGCTCAAGGAGGTTGTCAAGTTTTTTCGCTCGACGATTCCATTCTGGGGTGGTTGGTTTGGCCCTTGTTCTTGTAACTCGAATCCTAGCCCGGTATATCCCATTATAATTTTACACCATTGTGAACCTTACGTCCTTTTTACTCTCTGATCGAGGTTCCCGGCATTGAAAAATCTTCGTAAACAAAATCACACGTGTATATGTTGACATTTAAGAGATATACAGTAAAGAAAATCAAGGGCAATGGTGATATATATGCGGATTAGACACCAAAAAAACACTCAGCAAATGGCTACAATTTAAGGAATGTGATTAGTGACGGCATCAGATTCCTAATTGATGGAGAAAGGTCTGGTGGCAAGAAAAGCTGCACCAAGGAGGTTGTCAAGTGTTTTCGCTCGACGATTCCATTCTAGGGTCATTGGTTTGGACCTTGTTCCTGTAACTCGAATCCTAGCCCGGTATATCCCATTTTAATTTTACACCATTGTGAACCTTACGCCTTTTTTACTCACTGATCGAGGTTCTCGGCATTGAAAAATCTTCGTAAACTAAATCACAAGTGTATATGTTGACATTTAAGAGATATACAGTCAAGAAAATCAAGGGAAATGGTGATATATATGCGGATTAGACACCAAAAAAAACACTCAACAAATGGCTACAATTTAAGGAATGTGTTTAGTGACGGCATCAGATTCCTAATTGATGGAGAAAGGTCTGGCGGCAAGAAAAGCTGCTTCTAGGAGGTTGTCAAGTGTTTTCGCTCGACGATTCCATTCTTGGGTGGTTGGTTTGGCCCTTGTTCCTGTAACTCGAATCCTAGCCCGGTATATCCCATTTTAATGTTACACCATTGTGAAACTTACGCCTCTTTTACTCTCTGATCCAGGTTCTCGACATTGAAAAATCCTTGTAAACTAAATCACAGGTGTATATGTTGACATTTAAGAGATATACAGTTAAGAAAATCAAGGGCAATGGTGATATATATGCGGATTAGACACCGAAAAAAACACTCAACAAATGGCTACAATTTAAGAAATGTGTTTAGTGACAACATCAGATTCCTAAATGATGGAGAAAGGTCTGGTGGCAAGAAAAGCTGTGTTTAGGAGGTTGTCAAGTGTTTTCGCTCGACGATTCCATTCTGGGGTCGTTGGTTTGGCCCTTGTTCCTGTAACTCGAATCCTAGCCCGGTATATCCCATTTTAATTTTACACCATTGTGAACCTTACGCCTATTTTACTCTCTAATCGAGGTTCTCGGCATTGAAAAATCTTCGTAAACTAAATCACAAGTGTATACGTTGACATTTAAGAGATATACAGTCAAGAAAATCAAGGGCAATGGTGATATATATGCGGATTAGACACCAAAAAAAAAACACTCAACAAATGGCTACAATTTAAGGAATGTGTTTAGTGACGGCATCAGATTCCTAATTGATGGAGAAAGGTCTGGCGGCAAGAAAAGCGGCTTTTAGGAGGTTGTCAAGTGTTTTCGCTCGACGATTCCATTCTTGGGTGGTTGGTTTGGCCCTTGTTCCTGTAACTCGGATCCTAGCCCGGTATATCCCATTTTAATTTTACACCATTGTGAAACTTACGCCTCTTTTACTCTCTGATCGAGGTTCTCGGCATTGAAAAATCCTCGTAAACTAAATCACAGGTGTATATGTTGACATTTAAGAGATATACAGTCAAGAAAATCAAGGGCAATGGTGATATATATGCGGATTAGACACCGAAAAAAAACACTCAACAAATGGCTACAATTTAAGGAATGTGTTAAGTGACGGCATCAGATTCCTAATTGATGGAGAAAGGTCTGGTGGCAAGAAAAACTGCTTTTAGGAGGTTGTCAAGTGTTTTCGCTCGACGATTCCATTCTTGGGTGGTTGGTTTGGCCCTTGTTCCTGTAACTCGAGTCCTAGCCCGGTATATCTCATTTTAATTTTACACCATTGTGAACTTACGCCTTTTTTACTCTTTGATCGAGGTTCTCGGCATTGAAAAATCCTCGTAAACTAAATCACATGTGTATATGTTGACATTTAAGGGATATACGTTCTAGAAAATCAAGGGCAATGGTGATATATATGCGGATTAGACACAAAAAAAACACTCAACAAATGGCTACAATTTAAGGAATGCGTTTACTGATGGCATCGGATTCATAATTAATGGAGTAAGGTCTGGTGGCAAGAATAGCTGCTTCAAGGAGGTTGTGAAGTGTTTTCGCTCGACGATTCGATTCTTGGGTGGTGGTTTGGCCCTTGTTCCTGTAACTCGAATCCTAGCCCGGTATATCCCATTTAAATTTTACACCATTGTGAACCTTACGCCTTTTTTACTCTCTGATCGAGGTTCTCGGCATTGAAAAATCTTCGAAAACTAAATCACACGTGTATATGTTGACATTTAAGAGATATACGATCAAGAAAATCAGGGGCAATGGTGAGATATATACGGATTAGACACCAAAAAAAGCACTCAACAAATGGCTACAATTTAAGGAATGCGTTTAGTGACGGCATCAGATTCCTAATTGATGCAGAATGGTCTGGTGGCAAGAAAAGCTGCTTCTTGGAAGTTGTCAAGTGTTTTCGCTCGACGATTCCATTCTTGGGTGGTTGCTTTGGCCCTTTTTCCTGTAACTCGAATCCTAGCCCGATATATCCCATTTTAATTTTACACCATTGTGAACCTTACGCCTTTTTTACTCTCTGATCTGGGTTCTCGGCAGTGAAAAATCTTCGTAAACTAAATCACACGTGTATATGTTGACATTTAAGAGATATACAGTCAAGAAAATCAAGGGCAATGGTGATATATATCCGGATTAGACACCAAAAAAAAACACTCATCAAATGGCTACAATTTAAGGAATGTGTTTAGTGACGGCATCAGATTCCTAATTGATGGAGAAAGGTCTGGTGGCAAGAAAAGCTGCTTCTAGGAGGTTGTCAAGTGTTTTCGCTTGACGATTCCATTCTTGGGTGGTTGGTTTGGCCCTTGTTCCTATAACTCGAATTCTAGCCCGGTATATCCGATTTGAATTTCACACCATTGTGAACCTTACGTCTTTTTTACTCTCTGATCGAGGTTCCTTGCATTGAAAAATCTTTGTATACTAAATCACACGTGTATATGTTAACATTTAAGATATATACAGTCAAGAAAATCAAGGGCAATGGTGATATATATGCGGATTAGACACCAAAAAAAAAAACACTCAACAAATGGCGACAATTTAAGGAATGTGTTTAGTGACCGCATAAGATTCCTAATTGATGGAGAAAGGTTTGGTGGCAAGAAAAGCTGCTTCTAGGAGGTTGTCAAGTGTTTCCGCTCGACGATTCCATTCTTGGGTGGTTGGTTTGGCCCTTGTTCCTATAACTCGAATTCTAGCCCGGTATATCCGATTTGAATTTTACACCATTGTGAACCTTACGTCCTTTTTACTCTCTGATCGAGGTTCCCGGCATTGAAAAATCTTCGTAAACAAAATCACACGTGTATATGTTGACATTAAGATATATATACTGTCAAGAAAATCAAGGGCAATGGTGATATATATGCAGATTAGACACCAAAAAAAACACTCATCAAATGGCTACAATTTAAGGAATGTGTTTAGTGACGACATCAGATTCCTAATTGATAGAGAAAGGTCTGGTGGCAAGAAAAGCTGCTTCTAGGAGGTTGTCAAGTGTTTTCGCTCGACGATTCCATTCTTGGGTGCTTGGCTTAGCCCTTGTTCCTGAAACTCGAATCCTAGCCCGATATATCCCATTTTAATTTAACACCATTGTGAACCTTACGCCTTTTTTACTCTCTGATCGAGGTTCTCGGCATTGAAAAATCTTCGTAAACTAAATCACACGTGTATATGTTGACATTTAAGAGATATACAGTCAAGAAAATCAAGGGCAATGGTGATATATATCCGGATTAGACACCAAAAAAAAACACTCATCAAATGGCTACAATTTAAGGAATGTGTTTATTGACGGCATCAGATTCCTAATTGATGGAGAAAGGTCTGGTGGCAAGAAAAGCTGCTTCTAGGAGGTTGTCAAGTGTTTTCGCTCGACGATTCCATTCCTGGGTGGATGGTTTAGCCCTAGTTCCTGTAACTCGAATCCTAACCCGGCATATCCCATTTTAATTTTACACTATTGTAAACCTTACGCTTTTTTTATTCTCTGATCGAGGTTCTCGGCGTTGAAAATTTTTCCTAAACTAAATCACACGTGTATATGTTCACATTTAAGAGATATACAGTCAAGAAAATCAAGGGCAATGGTGATATATATGCGGATTAGACACAAAAAAAACACTCAACAAATGGCTACAATCTAAGGAATGCGTTTAGTGACGGCATCAGATTCCTAATTGAAGGAGAAAGGTCTGGTGGCAAGAAAAGCTGCTTCTAGGTGGTTGTCAAGTGTTTTCGCTCGACGATTTCATTCTTGGGTGCTTGGTTTGGCCCTTGTTCCTGTAACTCGAATCCTAGCCCGGTATATCCGATTTTAATTTTACACCATTGTGAACCTTACGCCTTTTTTACTCCTTGATCGAGGTTCTCGGCATTGAAAAATATTCGTAAACTAAATCACACGTGTATGTGTTGACATTTAAGAGATATGCAGTCAAGAAAATCAAGGGCAATGGTGATATATATGCGGATTAGACACAAAAAAAAACACTCAACAAATGGCTACAATTTAAGGAAGGTGTTTAGTGACGGCATCAGATTCCTAATTGATGGAGAAAGGTCTGGTGGCAAGAAAAGCTGCTTCTAGGAGGTTGTCAAGTGTTTTCGCTCGACGATTTAATTCTTGGGTGGTTGGTTCCTGTAACTCGAATCCTAGCCCGGTATATCCCATTTTAATTTTACACCATTGTGAACCTTACGCCTTTTTTACTCTCTGATCGAGGTTCTCGGCATTGAAAAATCTTCGTAAACTATCTAACACGTGTATATGTTGACATTTAAGAGATATACAGTCAAGAAAATCAAGGGCAATGGTGATATATATCCGGATTAGACACAAAAAAAAAACACTCAACAAATGGCTACAATTTAAGGAATGTGTTTAGTGACGGCATCAGATTCCTAATTGATGGAGAAAGGTCTGGTGGCAAGAAAAGCTGCTTCTAGGAGGTTGTCAAGTGTTTTCGCTCGACGATTCCATTCTTGGGTGGTTGGTTTGACCCTTGTTCCTGTAACTGGAATTCTAGCCCGGTATATCCGATTTGAATTTCACACCATTGTGAACCTTATGTCATTTTTACTCTCTGATCGAGGTTCCCAGCATTGAAAAATCTTCGTAAACTAAATCACACGTGTATATGTTGACATTTAAGAGATATACAGTCAAGAAAATCAAGGGCAATGGTGATATATATGCGGATTAGACACCAAAAAAAAAAACACTCAACAAATGGCGACAATTTAAGGAATGTGTTTAGTGATCGCATCAGATTCCTAATTGATGGAGAAAGGTTTGGTGGCAAGAAAAGCTGCTTCTATGAGGTTGTCAAGTGTTTTCGCTCGACGATTCCATTCTTGGGTGGTTTGTTTGGCCCTTGTTCCTGTAACTCGAATCCAAGCCCGGTATATCCCATTTTAATTTTACACCATTGTGAACCTTACGCCTTTTTTACTCTCTGATCGAGGTTCTCGGCATTGAAAAATGTTCGTAAACTAAATCACACGTGTATATGTTGACACTTAAGAGATATAAAATCAACAAAATCAAGGGGAATGGTGATATATATCCGGATTAGACACCAAAAAAAACAATCATCAAATGGCTACAATTTAAGGAATGTGTTTAGTGATGGCATCAGATTCCTAAATGATGGAGAAAGGTCTGGTGGCAAGAAAAGCTGCTTCTAGGAGGTTGTCAAGTGTTTTCGCTCGACGATTTCATTCTTGGGTGGTTGGTTTGGCCCTTGTTCCTGTAACTCGAATTCTAGCCCGGTATATCCGATTTGAATTTTACACCATTGTGAAGCTTAGGTCTTTTTTACTCTCTGATCGAGGTTCCCGGCATTGAAAAATCTTCGTAAACTAAATTACACGTGTATATGTTGACATTAAGAGATATACAGTCAAGAAAATCAAGGGCAATGGTGATATATATGCGGATTAGACACCAAAAAAAACACTCAACTAATGGCTACAATTTAAGGAATGTGTTTACTGACGGCATCAGATTCCTAATTGATAGAGAAAGGTCTGGTGGCAAGAAAAGCTGCTTCTAGGAGGTTGTCAAGTGTTTTCGCTCGACGATTCCATTCTTGGGTGGTTGGTTTGGCCCATGTTCCTGTAACTCGAATCCTAGCCCGGTATATCCCATTTTAATTTTACACCATTGTGAACCTTACGCCTTTTTTACTCTCTGATCGAGGTTCTCGGCATTGAAAAATCTTCGTAAACTAAATCACACGTGTATATGTTGACATTTAAGGGATATACGTTCTAGAAAATCAAGGGCAATGGTGATATATATGCGGATTAGACACAAAAAAAACACTCAACAAATGGCTACAATTTAAGGAATGCGTTTACTGATGGCATCGGATTCATAATTAATGGAGTAAGGTCTGGTGGCAAGAATAGCTGCTTCAAGGAGGTTGTGAAGTGTTTTCGCTCGACGATTCGATTCTTGGGTGGTGGTTTGGCCCTTGTTCCTGTAACTCGAATCCTAGCCCGGTATATCCCATTTAAATTTTACACCATTGTGAACCTTACGCCTTTTTTACTCTCTGATCGAGGTTCTCGGCATTGAAAAATCTTCGAAAACTAAATCACACGTGTATATGTTGACATTTAAGAGATATACGATCAAGAAAATCAGGGGCAATGGTGAGATATATACGGATTAGACACCAAAAAAAGCACTCAACAAATGGCTACAATTTAAGGAATGCGTTTAGTGACGGCATCAGATTCCTAATTGATGCAGAATGGTCTGGTGGCAAGAAAAGCTGCTTCTTGGAAGTTGTCAAGTGTTTTCGCTCGACGATTCCATTCTTGGGTGGTTGCTTTGGCCCTTTTTCCTGTAACTCGAATCCTAGCCCGATATATCCCATTTTAATTTTACACCATTGTGAACCTTACGCCTTTTTTACTCTCTGATCTGGGTTCTCGGCAGTGAAAAATCTTCGTAAACTAAATCACACGTGTATATGTTGACATTTAAGAGATATACAGTCAAGAAAATCAAGGGCAATGGTGATATATATCCGGATTAGACACCAAAAAAAAACACTCATCAAATGGCTACAATTTAAGGAATGTGTTTAGTGACGGCATCAGATTCCTAATTGATGGAGAAAGGTCTGGTGGCAAGAAAAGCTGCTTCTAGGAGGTTGTCAAGTGTTTTCGCTTGACGATTCCATTCTTGGGTGGTTGGTTTGGCCCTTGTTCCTATAACTCGAATTCTAGCCCGGTATATCCGATTTGAATTTCACACCATTGTGAACCTTACGTCTTTTTTACTCTCTGATCGAGGTTCCTTGCATTGAAAAATCTTTGTATACTAAATCACACGTGTATATGTTAACATTTAAGATATATACAGTCAAGAAAATCAAGGGCAATGGTGATATATATGCGGATTAGACACCAAAAAAAAAAACACTCAACAAATGGCGACAATTTAAGGAATGTGTTTAGTGACCGCATAAGATTCCTAATTGATGGAGAAAGGTTTGGTGGCAAGAAAAGCTGCTTCTAGGAGGTTGTCAAGTGTTTCCGCTCGACGATTCCATTCTTGGGTGGTTGGTTTGGCCCTTGTTCCTATAACTCGAATTCTAGCCCGGTATATCCGATTTGAATTTTACACCATTGTGAACCTTACGTCCTTTTTACTCTCTGATCGAGGTTCCCGGCATTGAAAAATCTTCGTAAACAAAATCACACGTGTATATGTTGACATTAAGAGATATACAGTCAAGAAAATCAAGGGCAATGGTGATATATATGCAGATTAGACACCAAAAAAAACACTCATCAAATGGCTACAATTTAAGGAATGTGTTTAGTGACGACATCAGATTCCTAATTGATAGAGAAAGGTCTGGTGGCAAGAAAAGCTGCTTCTAGGAGGTTGTCAAGTGTTTTCGCTCGACGATTCCATTCTTGGGTGCTTGGCTTAGCCCTTGTTCCTGAAACTCGAATCCTAGCCCGATATATCCCATTTTAATTTAACACCATTGTGAACCTTACGCCTTTTTTACTCTCTGATCGAGGTTCTCGGCATTGAAAAATCTTCGTAAACTAAATCACACGTGTATATGTTGACATTTAAGAGATATACAGTCAAGAAAATCAAGGGCAATGGTGATATATATCCGGATTAGACACCAAAAAAAAACACTCATCAAATGGCTACAATTTAAGGAATGTGTTTATTGACGGCATCAGATTCCTAATTGATGGAGAAAGGTCTGGTGGCAAGAAAAGCTGCTTCTAGGAGGTTGTCAAGTGTTTTCGCTCGACGATTCCATTCCTGGGTGGATGGTTTAGCCCTAGTTCCTGTAACTCGAATCCTAACCCGGCATATCCCATTTTAATTTTACACTATTGTAAACCTTACGCTTTTTTTATTCTCTGATCGAGGTTCTCGGCGTTGAAAATTTTTCCTAAACTAAATCACACGTGTATATGTTCACATTTAAGAGATATACAGTCAAGAAAATCAAGGGCAATGGTGATATATATGCGGATTAGACACAAAAAAAACACTCAACAAATGGCTACAATCTAAGGAATGCGCTTAGTGACGGCATCAGATTCGTAATTGAAGGAGAAAGGTCTGGTGGCAAGAAAAGCTGCTTCTAGGTGGTTGTCAAGTGTTTTCGCTCGACGATTTCATTCTTGGGTGCTTGGTTTGGCCCTTGTTCCTGTAACTCGAATCCTAGCCCGGTATATCCGATTTTAATTTTACACCATTGTGAACCTTACGCCTTTTTTACTCCTTGATCGAGGTTCTCGGCATTGAAAAATATTCGTAAACTAAATCACACGTGTATGTGTTGACATTTAAGAGATATGCAGTCAAGAAAATCAAGGGCAATGGTGATATATATGCAGATTAGACACAAAAAAAAACACTCAACAAATGGCTACAATTTAAGGAAGGTGTTTAGTGACGGCATCAGATTCCTAATTGATGGAGAAAGGTCTGGTGGCAAGAAAAGCTGCTTCTAGGAGGTTGTCAAGTGTTTTCGCTCGACGATTTCATTCTTGGGTGGTTGGTTTGGCCCTTGTTCATGTAACTCGAATCCTAGCCTGGTATATCCCAGTTTAATTTTACACCATTGTGAACCTTACGCCTTTTTTACTCTCTGATCGAGGTTCTCGGCATTGAAAAATGTTTGTAAACTAAATCACACGTGTATATGTTGACATTTAAGAGATACACAGTCAAGAAAATCAAGGGCATTGGTTATATATATGCGGATTAGACACCAAAAAAAAAACACTCAACAAATTGCTACGATTTAAGGAATGCGTTTAGTGACGGCATCAGATTCCTAATTGATGGAGAAAGGTCTGGTGGCAAGAAAAGCTGCTTCAAGGAGGTTGTCAAGTGTTTTCGCTCGACGATTCCATTCTTGGGTGGTTGGTTTGGCCCTTGTTCCTGTAACTCGAATCCTAGCCCGGTATATCCCATTTAAATTTTAAACCATTGTGAACCTTACGCCTTTTTTACTCTCTGATCGAGGTTCTCGGCATTGAAAAATCTTCATAAACTAAATCACACGTGTATATGTTTACATTTTAGGGATATACGGTCAAGAAAATTAAGGGCTATGGTGATATATATGTGGATTAGACACAAAAAAAAAACACTCAACAAATGGCTACAATTTAAGGAATGCGTTTAGTGATGGCATCAGATTCCTAATTGATGGAGAAATGTCCGGTGGCAAGAAAAGCTGCTTCTAGCAGGTTGTCAAGTGTTTTCGCTCGACGATTCCATTCATGGGTGGTTGGTTTGGCCCTTGTTCCTGTAACTCGAATCCTAGCCCAGTATTTCCCATTTTAATTTTACACCATTGTGATCATTACGCCTTTTTTACTCTCTGATCGAGGTTCTCGGCATTGAAAAATCTTCGTAAACTAAATCACACGTGTATATGTTGACATTTAAGAGATATACAGTCAAGAAAATCAAGGGCAATGGTGATATATTTGAGGATTAGACACCAAAAAAAACACTCAACAAATGGCTACAATTTAAGAATTGTTTTTAGTGAGGTTATCAGATTCCAAATTGATGGAGAAAGGTCTGGTGGCAAAAAAAACTGCTTCTAGGAGGTTGTCAAGTGTTTTCGCTCGACGATTCCATTCTTGGGTGGTTAGTTTGGCCATTGTTCCTGTAACTCGAATCCAAGCCCGATATATCCCATTTTAATTTTACCCCATTGTGAACCTTACGCCTTTTTTTACTCTTTGATCGAGGTTCTCGGCATTGAAAAATCTTCGTAAACTAAATCACACGTGTATATGTTGACATTTAAGAGATATACAGTCAAGAAAATCAAGGGCAATGGTGACATATATGCGGATTAGACACAAAAAAAAAGACTTAACAAATGGCAAAAATTTAAGGAATGTGTTTAGTGACGGCATCAGTGTGACAACTCGAATTTCCGACATTCTTTGTTCTCATTTAATGCACGTTGACTTTGACTGTATAGTTGTGATATGATAAATGCATGGTGTTTGCATGAGTATGTGTTTAACTTTATAATATGGAACCTGTCGTGAAACATAAACTGTCTAACATAAGAGAGAACCCGACGAAACACAAGTGTGTTTCGCCATAACCCATCCCTACGAAACAGGCTGTTTCGCCATATACCTCCCGACGAAACAGAAGTCTGTTTCGCCGGCCCAGTAATTCGCGAAGCCCAGTTCGGGCCCAGTACGGCAATTAGTGTGTTTTTTAACGTAACCAACTTCTTATTTCACCATTTTTAACAATCTGGAAAACCCTAGAACCCTCTCCACTTTGACGGCAGCCTTGTGTAATTCCCAAGCACTCGTGAGCAATCAAACCTTTATGTCATCCATCTCGGTTAGTTGCATGCTTGTTAAATCGGTTAGTGATGTACTTGTTCACTTGACATAGATGCCTATCGTATGATTATGATGTAATCTTGTTTGATGTTTTGGCACTCATGGATGATAAATCGTTATGTGTGTATATATATGTGGCTGTGCTCAAACGGTTATGCATATTGGCATGAGAAGTCTCAAATAAAACAAGTGATTGATTTGATGTCTATAGGCTGGATATATATATGTTAATAATCGGTCCAATCATGATCTCCCTCTGAATGCTTTATCAACTTGTCGGCCATAATATTCTTAATTGCATATAATTGTCAGAAACATGTGTTTTGGTTGTAGGTTCTCATTATTATTCTTGTTTAATGATCGATAGGATGGAAGGGGATTAGGTTGTTGACTTTTGTTGATAAGTGAAGGATAATATATTCTGTTTGTTCATGATTTGATAATTCTCATGACCACATTTTTGGTCCAATCACAAAGTGTCATATTTAATAATTGTCGGCCATGATGGATGTTTTAAATGATAGATATTTAGGATGGTTTCCATGCTAATGATTCCTGTATGATCATGTATGTGGATGTGACGGCAGTATTAGGGTTTCTCATTACTTAATTGATTATTTGATGTAACTGATTCTTTGACGTAACTGTTACTTGACGAATCAAACTGCCATCGACGAAACAGAGGTAACGACGAAACAGCATGTGTTTCGTCGAGACCTCAACGACGAATCAAAAGGGTAGACGAAACGGGGTGTTTCGTCGAAGGGACTTATGGCGAAACAGGGGTGTTTCGCCAAGTGGGTAATCAGCACAGTAACATGTTTTTATTTTGTTTAAAAGTTAACCGGGTTAGTTAACTGCTGTTAAGTGTTACCATCTTGTGTATGATCTGAAATACGTGCTACGTGCTACTTGCTTACCAACTGTGTGTCTATACATGAACACAAACTGATTATTCTATACGTGCATACTCTAGGACGTGATTGATTTATTTGCGAGCACATACTTAGCATACCGAGCAAACCAAGGTGAGTTCACACAAGCCAAGGCATGGGGTTCCCGGGGTGGGAATGGGGATTTGATGATTTACGGTACATACATAAATGATAGAACCTACTGCTAGACTAGTAACACTTATTGAACGATCTTCGCACACCTGCCAAGGACATTGGCCGCGATACTATGAAACGATCTTCGCACACCTGCCAAGGACATTGGCCGCGATATTATGACTGACTTCGCACACCTGCCAAGGACATTGGCCGCGAACTAAATTTACAACATCTTCGCACACCTGCCAAGGACATTGGCCGCGATACGAACAAACCTAGTCTAGAAAAACTTGGGGAAAGACCTTCCCCCAACATCTTCGCACACCTGCCAAGGACATTGGCCGCGATGGAAACTAATACGATACATTGTAACGAACGAACATACTACTACTCACGCTATACTATTACTGAACTATTAACTGTGAACTCGCTCAACTAGTTGTTGACTCTCTCTTGCATGCCTTGCAGGACCTTAGGTACATACGGAGCTTGCACAGGGAGGAGCAGGTCGTTGTGGGACATGGTTCGATGATGCCATGTTATCTATTTAAACATTTGAATTTACTATTTACATTGGGTTTACATACTAATGCTTCCGCTATACACTTATGGATGTTTGGTTTTGAAAACACCTTTCGTATTGATGAATGATTTTACTACTTACTTATATGTTCAATATGATTGGTGGCTTGATCCTGGTCAGTCACGCCTCCAAGCGGTGATACTCCGCGGGTGGATTTTGGGGGTGTGACAGATTGGTATCAGAGCCATTGGTTATAGAGAACTCGGTTTTAATAAAGGGAAAACGATTTTTGTTAAAACCAGACTATAACCAGAACAGTGCTCTCAACGATCCACAACGACGCTTCGCTCCACGTGCAAGGCTCAACATCATAGGTATTACTATTCATGTTACTTTACCTACTTGCTAGAATTACATAGAACTTTGCTCGTGGTATGCCTAGATTACAGAACCTACTATACGTTATTGCTTGAGAATACTTGTGTGCTCACTCTCTTCGCACTATTCGCGAACCTCTCACCCACATGTTCTCCTTGATGTCAAGATCATGTGTGGACGCGTTAACCTAACTCAAGCCCAGTTGGCGGCTTCGATCACTGAACAAGTTACTGCAGCACTCGCAGCTGCCCAGGCAGGAGGTGTAACCTGCCATCACCATTTACTCTAGGATCTTTATATCCTACTTTCGTAACTCAACACTTGTGCTTAATTTTGATTACTCTTACGCACACGACAAGTCAACACGCTCAGCCACCTGTGTGCACATACACGACTTTTATGGACTGTCGTCCTACTACTTTCAGCGACACTCGAATCGGCCTTCAAATGTGCGAATGACCTGAGGTTCGTAAGGTGAAATATGCCACTGATATTCTCGAAGGCACTGCGTAAACTTGGTGGAACGCGCAAGTTACGATACCGGGGCTGGCGGCTGCTAATGCCACCCCATGGGATGATTTTAAGGAACTGATCAAACGTGAATATTACAGTCGTGATGACATCCACAAGCTGGAAGTGGAGTCCTTTAACATGAAGATGACGGGGTCAGAGATAGAAGCGTACACGAAACGATCCAACAAACTGGCAATTTTGTGTCCAACTATGGTGGATCCTCCCATAAAGAGCTTTGAGCTGTACCTCAAAGGCTTAGTACCAGGAATTCAAAACTATGTGATGACGGCTAATCTTGCTACTATTCAAGATGTTACTCATCTTGCTCATCGTCTCACAGACAAGGCAGTGGAACAGAACAAGCTGCCTAGACGCATTGGTGCTACCACTACTACTTCTGCTATTCCCAGTGACAACAAGAGAAGGTGGGATGGAACCCTCAGCAAGGGTTCAACTTCAGTTCAGTCTCAGACACGACAGCGAAAGATTGATGACTATCAGATCACCGGTCAGCAATCTTCTGGTAGTCAAGGATTGTAACCTCGTCTTAGTTGGTCAGACATTCTCCATCAACCTCATTCCCATAGTCTTGGGTAATTTCGACATCGTCATTGGGATAGATTGGATTTCCCAACAGCAAGCAGATATCCTATGCAAAGAGAAGATTATTCGCAATTCCCGTACTGGAAAAGAACCTCTCGAAGTTCAAGGCGACAAGAGTGGTGTCGTGAGTGGCATCATTTCTTTCTTGAAGGCTCAGAAGTGTTTGCGCAAGGGTCACACAGCTGTTTTAGCTCTCGTCACTGATACATCGAAGAAAGAGAAGAAGATTGAGGATATTCCAGTAGTACGCGACTTTCCTCAAGTGTTTCCAGAAGAGTTACCTGGGTTACCGCCTCATCGTCAAGTCGAATTCCAGATCGAGCTCGCTCCAGGAGCAGCACCTATAGCTCGAGCACCTTATCGTCTAGCTCCAACTGAATTGGAAGAACTGTCTAAGCAACTGCAAGAACTCTTAGAAAAGGGTTTTATACGTCCTAGCTCTTCGCCTTGGGGAGCTCCAGTGTTATTCGTAAAGAAGAAAGACGGTACGTTCAGTATGTGTATAGACTACCGTGAACTCAACAAGGTGACGATCAAGAATCGTTACCCTCTTCCGCGCATAGATGATTTATTCGACCAGCTGCAAGGGTCGAGCTACTACTCCAAGATAGACTTAAGGTCAGGTTATCACCAGCTGAGAGTCCGGGATGAGGACGTCTCTAAAACAGCATTTAGAACTCGCTACGGCCATTACGAGTTTATGGTCATGCCATTCGGGCTAACGAACGCGCCTGCCGTATTTATGGACCTTATGAACAGGGTGTGCAAACCCTATCTCGACAAGTTCGTCATTGTTTTCATCGACGACATCCTGATTTATTCGAAAAGTCAGGAGGAACACGAGCAGCACTTACGACTTATTTTGGAACTTCTTCGAACAGAACAACTATACGCTAAGTTTTCAAAATGCGAGTTCTGGCTTCGTGAAGTCCATTTCCTAGGCCACGTGGTAAACAAGGATGGGATTTCTGTTGATCCATCCAAGGTAGATTCGATCAAGAATTGGCCTGCACCTCGTACACCAACAGAAATACGCCAATTCTTGGGTTTGGCGGGTTATTACAGACGTTTCATCAAGGACTTTTCAAAGATTGCTCAGCCGCTTACACTACTGACACAGAAGGGTGTTGTTTACCGTTGGGGTAATGCACAGGAAACAGCATTCCAACACTTAAAGGATAGACTCTGTAGCGCACCTATCCTCTCTTTGCCTGAAGGCACGGACGATTTTGTAGTCTATTGTGATGCATCTATCCAGGGTCTTGGATGTGTGTTGATGCAACGGGATAAAGTTATTGCTTATGCTTCGCGCCAACTTAAGATTCATGAACGGAATTACACTACACACGACCTAGAGCTGGGAGCGGTCGTCTTTGCACTTAAGATATGGCGACACTACTTGTACGGTACCAAATGTGCTATCTACACCGACCACAGAAGCCTCGAACATATATTCAAACAGAAAGAACTGAATATGCGACAGCGACGATGGGTTGAACTGCTAAACGACTACGAATGCTCAATCAGGTACCACCCGGGCAAAGCCAATGTTGTGGCTGACGCCCTCAGTCGAAAGGACACCGCGCCTAAGCGCGTGCGAGCTTTTCAACTCACCATACAGTCTAGTCTTCCTTCCCAGATACGAGATGCTCAGGTAGAAGCATTGAAACCAGAAAATGTCAGGGCTGAAGCCCTACGTGGCTCAAGACAACGATTAGAACAGAAGGAAGATGGTGCTTACTATGTCACAGGACGCATTTGGGTCCCACTGTACGGCAACTTACGCGAGCTGGTAATGGATGAAGCTCACAAGTCTCGCTACTCGGTACACCCTGGTTCGGATAAAATGTACCACGATATTAAGACTACATACTGGTGGCCTAGCATGAAGGCCCACATAGCCACATACGTTAGTAAATGTTTGACTTGTGCGAGAGTCAAGGCAGAATATCAGAAACCGTCAGGACCACTCCAACAACCTGAGATACCACAATGGAAATGGGAACAAATTTCCATGGATTTTGTTACTGGCTTACCTAGATCTCAGCGCGGAAACGATACTATTTGGGTGATCGTGGATCGACTCACAAAGTCTGCTCATTTCTTGGCTATCAAAGAAACAGACAAGTTCTCTACACTAGCAGACATCTACTTGAAAGAAGTGGTCTCAAGGCACGGGGTGCCAACCTCTATCATCTCTGATCGTAACGCACGTTTTACTTCAGAACTGTGGCAAGCAATGCATAAATCTTTTGGCTCTCGTTTAGACATGAGCACGGCGTATCATCCTCAGACCGATGGGCAGTCTGAGCGCACTATTCAAACTCTAGAAGACATGCTTCGGGCGTGCGTAATTGATTTTGGCAATGGTTGGGAGAAACATCTGCCACTGGTGGAATTTTCATACAATAACAGCTACCACACCAGCATTAAAGCTGCTCCATTCGAGGTATTGTACGGGCGTAAATGCCGATCACCTCTTTGTTGGGCAGAGGTGGGTGAGAGTCAGATCACGGGTCCAGAAATGGTAGTCGATACTACAGAAAAGATTGCACAAATACGACAACGCATGGCGGCAGCACGCGACCGTCAGAAAGCATACGCTGATTTAGACAGGAAACCACTCGAGTTCCAAGTTGGGGATCGAGTGCTACTTAAAGTTTCACCCTGGAAGGGTGTGGTTCATTTTGGCAAACGCGGCAAACTAAATCCACGATACGTCGGACCTTTTCGAGGTTATTGAGAAAATAGGCAAAGTGGCCTACAGATTGAACTTACCACCTGAACTCAGTGCAGTTCACAACGTCTTTCACGTGTCGAATCTGAAGAAGTGTACGTCAGATGAGACCCACATAGTTCCCTTAAAGGAACTCACTATCGACGAGCGGTTGCACTTCGTCGAGGAACCTGTTGAAATCACGGACCGGGATGTTAAGGTCCTCAAGAACACGAGAATCCCTCTTGTACGAGTTCGTTGGAACTCCCGCCGCGGCCCAGAGTTCACCTGGGAGCGTGAAGATCAAATGGAACTCAAATATCCCCAGTTGTTCGGAACCAATGCAACTACTACTGAAGCTGAAGCTACCAATGCAGAATTTCGGGACGAAATTCCAAATCAACGGGGGGATAATGTGACACCCCAAGAAAACCAGTAATCTTCGCAAACATGCTCAGGGGAGCCGCGATACAATTCAGGTAAACAACGTCACACCATTAGCTTTCCTCAGTAACTGCATGCTAAATTTCGGGACGAAATTTCTTTCAAGTTGGGGATAATGTGACAACTCGAATTTCCGACATTCTTTGTTCGCATTTAATGCACGTTGACTTTGACTGTATAGTTGTGATATGATAAATGCATGGTGTTTGCATGAGTATGTGTTTAACTTTATAATATGGAACCTGTCGTGAAACATAAACTGTCTAACATAAGAGAGAACCCGACGAAACACAAGTGTGTTTCGCCATAACCCATCCCTACGAAACAGGCTGTTTCGCCATATACCTCCCGACGAAACAGAAGTCTGTTTCGCCGGCCCAGTAATTCGCGAAGCCCAGTTCGGGCCCAGTACGGCAATTAGTGTGTTTTTTAACGTAACCAACTTCTTATTTCACCATTTTTAACAATCTGGAAAACCCTAGAACCCTCTCCACTTTGACGGCAGCCTTGTGTAATTCCCAAGCACTCGTGAGCAATCAAACCTTTATGTCATCCATCTCGGTTAGTTGCATGCTTGTTAAATCGGTTAGTGATATACTTGTTCACTTGACATAGATGCCTATCGTATGATTATGATGTAATCTTGTTTGATGTTTTGGCACTCATGGATGATAAATCGTTATGTATGTATATATATGTGGCTGTGCTCAAACGGTTATGCATATTGGCATGAGAAGTCTCAAATAAAACAAGTGATTGATTTGATGTCTATAGGCTGGATATATATATGTTAATAATCGGTCCAATCATGATCTCCCTCTGAATGCTTTATCAACTTGTCGGCCATAATATTCTTAATTGCATATAATTGTCAGAAACATGTGTTTTGGTTGTAGGTTCTCATTATTATTCTTGTTTAATGATCGATAGGATGGAAGGGGATTAGGTTGTTGACTTTTGTTGATAAGTGAAGGATAATATATTCTGTTTGTTCATGATTTGATAATTCTCATGACCACATTTTTGGTCCAATCACAAAGTGTCATATTTAATAATTGTCGGCCATGATGGATGTTTTAAATGATAGATATTTAGGATGGTTTCCATGCTAATGATTCCTGTATGATCATGTATGTGGATGTGACGGCAGTATTAGGGTTTCTCATTACTTAATTGATTATTTGATGTAACTGATTCTTTGACGTAACTGTTACTTGACGAATCAAACTGCCATCGACGAAACAGAGGTAACGACGAAACAGTATGTGTTTCGTCGAGACCTCAACGACGAATCAAAAGGGTAGACGAAACGGGGTGTTTCGTCGAAGGGACTTATGGCGAAACAGGGGTGTTTCGCCAAGTGGGTAATCAGCACAGTAACATGTTTTTATTTTGTTTAAAAGTTAACCGGGTTAGTTAACTGCTGTTAAGTGTTACCATCTTGTGTATGATCTGAAATACGTGCTACGTGCTACTTGCTTACCAACTGTGTGTCTATACATGAACACAAACTGATTATTCTATACGTGCATACTCTAGGACGTGATTGATTTATTTGCGAGCACATACTTAGCATACCGAGCAAACCAAGGTGAGTTCACACAAGCCAAGGCATGGGGTTCCCGGGGTGGGAATGGGGATTTGATGATTTACGGTACATACATAAATGATAGAACCTACTGCTAGACTAGTAACACTTATTGAACGATCTTCGCACACCTGCTGTGACAACTCGTATTTCGAACCTATCTTTCTACCTGAATGAAACGTAAACGTTTTGTGATTTTGTGAACTGAATGATTAAATGGAATGCTATGCCATTAAATGTGATGTTAAATATGAATGAAGTTGTGTTATGTGTTATGTATCTATGTATAGTTGAGTCAAACGCACAACACCACTCGATCGCACAAGGCCATTTGGGCCACAAATTGTATTCGGATCTTTGACAGCCCAAAGATTGGGTTCGGCCCACTCCCATTAATCGATTAACACATGGGGTGTTGGTAACCATCTCACACTTTACCAAAACAAACTTGCAAAACCCTAGCTCTCTCTCTCTCTCTCTCTCTCCCTCACGAACAAGAAGGCAGCCGAACACCCTCTCCATACAAGATCTTTCCTTGTTCGGGTCATCCTCACCCATCTCTTATCCGGTTAGTGTTTGGATTTATCGAATACATGTTTGATGATGTGTGTACTATTATAGTTTTGGTATGATGATCTAGGGTTTCGATTAACATGATAGATTATGATTGAATGATAAGTGTTCTTGTTAATCGGCTCACATGTATGTTGACTATGATTAATATGAGATTGGAAGATGTATTGTTATGTTAGTATGAATGTATGCAATCGGCTATGTATGAGTGTAGATCCGGAAGGTTGATGTTATGTTCTCGGATGGTTTGCATGATGAGTAGGATAGAAAGTTGTAATCGGCTCATGTGTGTTGGTGGTGTTAATCAGATAAGAGCCATAATCGAGTATGATGTGCTGTGAGATTTTACTTCTATAAATTAATAGTTAAAAGGTAGGTTGTTGTTATGATTTGAATATGATTAAAGTTCATATGAATTGTTGATGATTTGATTGGGTTGATCGAACATATGTTAGGATAGAAACTGTTGATTGATTATTGTAAAGTTGGAAACTGTTAAATGGTTGTAACCGATTGCAAGATTTTAGGAATAATCAAACAATCGCACATGACCCTAGTCGCACAAGAGCTGATTACACAAGCTCTCGGGTCGCACAAGATCAGGTCGCACAAGACCTGATCTGGACGCACAAGTTTCAGTCGCACAAGGTGCCATCAATCGCACAAGACTTGTGTGACTAGTTGGGCCGATACATGTTATAACTGTTATGATACTTGTTGGGCCGTAGACTTGGGCTGGGTATTAAAAACTGATCGCACAAGGCTTAGGGTTTAGTTGTCTGGGCCGTGTTATGCTTACGGATTTATTTGGGTTTCATGTTATTGGGCCGGGTAGTAATGGGCTTTAACGAGTGACTCGCACAAGGTCATTAGACTTGTGCGAGCCCAATCACTTAATGTCAATATGTCTTATCTGTTAAACGTGATGTTGCATCATGCCATGATCCGTATGTGTTTCTTATTTGCTATCTACGTGATACTTATGTGCTTAAACCGAACGTGAACCTGACTTGTGTAATAACCATGTTAGGACGTGGTTGACCACTAGCATTTAGACGTGACCTTTCTGTGTAATCTGCCGAGCAAACCAAGGTGAGTTCACACAAGCCAAGGCATGGGGTTCCCAGGGGGGAATGGGGATTTGATGATTACTGTACACACATAGATGACAGAACCTACTGCTAGACTAGTAACACTTATTGAACGATCTTCGCACACCTGACAAGGACATTGGCCGCGATATTATGACTGACTTCGCACACCTGCCAAGGACATTGGCCGCGAACTGAATTTACACATCTTCGCACACCTGCCTAGAGAGGCCGCGATACAAACAAACCTAGTCTAGAAAAACTTGGGGAAAGACCTTCCCCAACATCTTCGCACACCTGCCTGGAGGGCCGCGATGGAAACTAATATGATACATTGTAACGAACGAACATACTACTACTCACGTTATACTGTTACTGAACTATTAACTGTGAACTCGCTCAACTAGTTGTTGACTCTCTCTTGCATGCCTTGCAGGACCTTAGGTACATATGGAGCTTGCACAGGGAGGAGCAGGTCGTTGTGGGACATGGATCGATGATGCCATGTTATCTATCTAAACATTTGAGTTTACTATTTACATTGGGTTTACATACTTATGCTTCCGCTATACACTTATTGATGTTTGGTTTTGAAAACACCTTTCGTATTGATGAATGATTTTTTTGATATTTAATTATATGTTCAATATGATTGGTGGCTTGATCCTGGTCAGTCACGCCTCCAAGCGGTGATACTCCGCGTGTGGATTTTGGGGGTGTGACAGATTGGTATCAGAGCCATTGGTTATAGAGAACTCGGTTTTAATAAAGGGAAAACGATTTTTGTTAAAACCAGACTATAACCAGAACAGTGCTCTCAACGATCCACAACGACGCTTCGCTCCACGTGCAAGGCTCAACATCATAGGTATTACTATTCATGTTACTTTACCTACATGCTAGAACTACATAGACCTTTGCTCGTGGTATGCTTAGATCACAGAACTTGCTATATGTTATTGTTTGAGAATACTCGTGTGCTCACTCTCTTCTGTCATCGCACAATTCGCGAACCTATCTCACTTACGTTATCTTTACTATGAAGATCATGTCTGGACGTATCAACATGACTCAGGACCAGTTGACGGCCCTCATTAACGAACGAGTTACTGCGGCAGTTGCAGCCGCACAAGCAGGAGGTATACCCTGCAGTTACAACTCACACTAGGATCCTTAGATCCTACGTTCCTAAATCAACTCTCGTGTTTAAACTTGTCCTAATTCTTTTACACAACAGGTCAAGCACCTGTTTGCACTTTCAAGACTTTCATGGACTGTCGTCCATCCACTTTCAGCGGCACTGAAGGAGCCGTAGGTCTCCTGCACTGGTTTGAAAAGATAGAGTCTGTGTTTGAGATGTGTGAATGCCCTGAGGCACGCAGGGTGAAGTACGCTACCGGTACCCTCGAGGGTTTAGCCCTCACATGGTGGAAAGCTCAGGTCCAAATACTGGGGTTGGTTGCTGCTAACGCCACCCCATGGAACAATTTCAAAGAGATGATCAAGGAAGAATACTGCAGTCGTGATGATATTCATAAGCTGGAAGTCGAGTTTTTCAACCTCAAGATGACGGGGTCTGAGATTGAAGCGTATACCAAAAGGTCGAATGAGCTTGCGTTACTGTGTCCTACTCTGGTGGACAAGCGTATCGAGCTTTATCTTAAGGGTCTGGTGCCAGAGATCCAAAGTCATGTGACTTCAGCAAATCATGCCACTTACCAGCAGGTTGTTCAGTTGGCTCACCGTCTCACTGATCAGGCGGTGGAGCAAAACAGGTTGCCTAAACGCATCAGCACTACTGCTACCGCTACCACTTCAGTTACTCCTGCTACTCCCAGCGACAATAAGAGGAAATGGGAGGGGGATTCTAGCAAAGGTTCAGCTACTGTTCAGTCTCAAGCTCAGCAACGCAAGACAAATGACTACCAGAGTCCGAATCAGCAATCATCAGGTAGTCAAGGGCAGAGTGGCTATCGGGGAAATCACCCATGGTGTAGAAGGTGCAACAAACACCACAGTGGAAGATGCCGCAGGGAACAGTGTCAAAGATGCCTCAAGATGGGTCATGAGGCTAAGGATTGTAGAAGCGCACGGCCAGCAAATCAGAACCAGCAACAACAACCACCTGCTCCACGAAACCAGCCTCAGCAGCAGCAGCAGGGAAACAGGGGATGCTACCAGTGTGGGGCTGAAGGCCATTACAATCGGGATTGCCCTCAGTTAAACCAGAACCAGAACAATAACAATAACAACAATCAGGGCAACGGGAACAACAACAACGGTGGGAACAATAACAACAATGGTGCTAGAGGCCGTATGTTTGTGATCGGTCAGGGTGATGCAAGGAATGATCCCAACGTAGTTATGGGTAAGTTCCTTCTAGACGACTTTTATGTTACTGTACTATTTGATTCTGGTGCGGATACAAGTTACATGTCTCTAAAAGCTAGTGAAATGTTAAAACGTGCACCAACTCTCTTAAACACCAAACATGTTGTAGAGTTAGCTAACGGTAAAAGTCTAGAGGCCACGCACATAGTTAAAGGGTGTAATCTTATCCTCGCTGATCAGACTTTCTCCATCGACCTCATTCCTATAACATTGGGTAGCTTTGACGTCGTCATTGGTATGGATTGGTTATCTCAACAACAAGCGGAGATTTTATGCAAAGAAAAGGTTATTCGTATTCCTCGTTCGGGCAAGGAACCTCTCGAAGTTCAGGGCGACAAGAGTGGTGTCGTGAGCGGTATTATCTCCTTTTTGAAGGCTCAGAAGTGTTTACGCAAGGGGCACACTGCTATATTAGCACTCGTTACAGATACCTCGAAGAAAAAGAAAAAGATTGAAGATATTCCTGTAGTACGTGACTTTCCTCAAGTGTTTCCTGAGGAATTACCTGGGTTACCGCCTCATCGTCAAGTCGAATTTCAGATCGAGCTCGCTCCAGGAGCAGCACCTATAGCTCGAGCACCTTATCGTTTAGCTCCAACTGAGTTGGAAGAACTGTCAAAGCAGCTACAAGAACTCTTGGAAAAGGGTTTTATACGTCCTAGCTCTTCGCCCTGGGGAGCTCCAGTGTTATTCGTAAAGAAGAAAGACGGTACGTTTAGGATGTGTATAGACTACCGTGAACTCAACAAGGTGACGATCAAGAATCGTTACCCCCTTCCGCGCATAGATGATTTATTCGACCAGCTGCAAGGGTCGAGCTACTACTCCAAGATAGACTTAAGGTCAGGGTACCATCAGCTGAGAGTCCGGGATGAGGACGTCTCTAAAACAGCATTTAGAACTCGTTATGGCCACTACGAGTTTATGGTCATGCCATTTGGGCTAACGAACGCGCCTGCCGTATTTATGGATCTTATGAACAGGGTGTGCAAACCCTATCTCGACAAGTTCGTCATTGTTTTCATCGACGACATCCTGATTTATTCGAAGAGTCAGGAGGAACACGAGCAGCACTTACGACTTATACTGGAACTTCTACGAACGGAACAGCTATACGCTAAGTTTTCTAAATGTGACTTCTGGCTTCGTGAAGTCCACTTTTTGGGCCACGTGGTGAACAAAGATGGGATCCATGTAAATCCATCCAAGGTGGATTCGATCAAGAACTGGCCTGCACCTCGTACACCAACGGAAATACGTCAATTCTTAGGTTTGGCGGGTTATTACAGACGTTTCATCAAAGACTTCTCAAAGATTACTCAGCCGCTTACACTACTGACACAGAAAGGTGTTGTTTACCGTTGGGGTAATGCACAGGAAACAGCGTTCCAACACTTAAAGGATAGACTCTGTAGCGCACCTATCCTCTCACTGCCTGAAGGCACGGACGATTTCGTAGTCTACTGCGACGCATCTATCCAAGGTCTTGGATGTGTATTGATGCAGAGGGATAAGGTTATAGCCTACGCTTCACGCCAACTTAAGGTTCATGAAAAGAACTACACTACACACGATCTAGAGCTGGGAGCGGTTGTTTTTGCGCTTAAGATATGGCGACACTACTTGTATGGCACCAAGTGTGCTATCTACACTGACCACAGAAACCTCGAGCACATATTCAAACAGAAGGAACTCAACATGCGACAGCGACGATGGGTCGAACTGCTGAATGATTACGAATGCTCGATCAGGTATCACCCGGGCAAAGCCAATGTTGTGGCTGACGCCCTCAGTCGAAAGGACACCGCGCCCAAGCGCGTACGAGCTTTACAACTTACTATACAGTCTAGTCTTCCTTCTCAAATACGAAATGCTCAGGTAGAAGCATTGAAACCAGAGAATGTCAGGGCTGAAGCCCTACGCGGCTCAAGGCAACGCTTAGAACAGAAGGAAGATGGTGCTTACTATGTAACAGGACGTATTTGGGTCCCACTTTATGGCAACCTACGAGAGCTTGTGATGGATGAGGCGCACAAGTCTCGCTACTCGGTACACCCTGGTTCGGATAAAATGTACCATGACATCAAAACCACATACTGGTGGCCAAGCATGAAGGCCCACATAGCCACATACGTTAGCAAATGCTTGACTTGTGCGAGAGTCAAGGCAGAATATCAGAAACCGTCAGGACCACTCCAACAACCTGAGATACCACAATGGAAATGGGAGCAAATTTCCATGGATTTTGTCACTGGCCTACCTAGATCTCAGCGCGGAAATGATACTATTTGGGTGATCGTGGATCGACTCACAAAGTCTGCTCACTTCTTGGCTATCAAAGAAACAGATAAGTTCTCCACTCTAGCAGAAGTATACCTAAAGGAAGTTGTCTCGAGGCACGGGGTGCCCACCTCTATTATCTCGGATCGAGATGCACGTTTTACATCAGAATTGTGGCAAGCAATGCACAAGTCCTTTGGCTCAAGGTTAGACATGAGCACAGCTTATCACCCGCAAACGGATGGGCAGTCGGAACGTACCATCCAGACTCTCGAAGACATGCTTAGGGCATGTGTAATTGACTTTGGCAACGGTTGGGAAAAGCATCTGCCACTTGTGGAATTTTCGTACAACAATAGCTACCACACCAGCATTAAAGCTGCTCCGTTTGAGGCATTGTACGGGCGTAAATGCCGGTCACCTCTTTGTTGGGCAGAGGTGGGGGATAGTCAGATTATTGGTCCAGAATATGTAGTTGACACAACAGAGAAAATTGCTCAGATACGACAACGAATGGCGGCAGCTCGTGAGCGTCAGAAAGTCTACGCCGATAAAGACAGGAAACTACTCGAATTCCAAGTTGGGGATCGAGCGCTACTCAAAGTTTCGCCCTGGAAGGGTGTGGTTCGTTTTGGGAAACGGGGCAAACTTAACCCACGATACGTTGGACCATTCGAAGTCATTGAGAAAATAGGCAAGGTGGCCTACAGACTGAATTTACCAGCAGAACTCAGTGCAGTTCACAATGTTTTCCACGTGTCGAACCTGAAGAAGTGTTTATCAGATGAGCCCCACGTAGTTCCTTTGAAGGAGCTCACGATCGACGAGCAGTTGCGATTCGTCGAGGAACCTATTGAAATCACGGACCGGGATGTTAAGGTCCTCAAGCATACTAGAATACCCCTCGTTCGAGTTCGTTGGAACTCACGTCGCGGCCCGGAGTTCACCTGGGAGCGCGAAGATCAGATGAAACAAAAGTATCCCCAACTGTTCGTAACCGGTACAACCACTACTGAGGCTGAAGCTACGGAATTTCGGGACGAAATTCCAGATCAACGGGGGGAGGATGTGACACCCCAGGAAAACCATGCAACTTAACTAGCTCCCTCAGTGAGTACGTGCTAAATTTCGGGACGAAATTTCTTTCAACTTGGGGATAATGTGACAACTCGTATTTCGAACCTATCTTTCTACCTGAATGAAACGTAAACGTTTTGTGATTTTGTGAACTGAATGATTAAATGGAATGCTATGCCATTAAATGTGATGTTAAATATGAATGAAGTTGTGTTATGTGTTATGTATCTATGTATAGTTGAGTCAAACGCACAACACCACTCGATCGCACAAGGCCATTTGGGCCACAACTTGTATTCGGATCTTTGATAGCCCAAAGATTGGGTTCGGCCCACTCCCATTAATCGATTAACACATGGGGTGTTGGTAACCATCTCACACTTTACCAAAACAAACTTGCAAAACCCTAGCTCTCTCTCTCTCTCTCTCTCCCTCACGAACAAGAAGGCAGCCGAACACCCTCTGCATACAAGATCTTTCCTTGTTCGGGTCATCCTCACCCATCTCTTATCCGGTTAGTGTTTGGATTTATCGAATACATGTTTGATGATGTGTGTACTATTATAGTTTTGGTATGATGATCTAGGGTTTCGATTAACATGATAGATTATGATTGAATGATAAGTGTTCTTGTTAATCGGCTCACATGTATGTTGACTATGATTAATATGAGATTGGAAGATGTATTGTTATGTTAGTATGAATGTATGCAATCGGCTATGTATGAGTGTAGATCCGGAAGGTTGATGTTATGTTCTCGGATGGTTTGCATGATGAGTAGGATAGAAAGTTGTAATCGGCTCATGTGTGTTGGTGGTGTTAATCAGATAAGAGCCATAATCGAGTATGATGTGCTGTGAGATTTTACTTCTATAAATTAATAGTTAAAAGGTAGGTTGTTGTTATGATTTGAATATGATTAAAGTTCATATGAATTGTTGATGATTTGATTGGGTTGATCGAACATATGTTAGGATAGAAACTGTTGATTGATTATTGTAAAGTTGGAAACTGTTAAATGGTTGTAACCGATTGCAAGATTTTAGGAATAATCAAACAATCGCACATGACCCTAGTCGCACAAGAGCTGATTACACAAGCTCTCGGGTCGCACAAGATCAGGTCGCACAAGACCTGATCTGGACGCACAAGTTTCAGTCGCACAAGGTGCCATCAATCGCACAAGACTTGTGTGACTAGTTGGGCCGATACATGTTATAACTGTTATGATACTTGTTGGGCCGTAGACTTGGGCTGGGTATTAAAAACTGATCGCACAAGGCTTAGGGTTTAGTTGTCTGGGCCGTGTTATGCTTACGGATTTATTTGGGTTTCATGTTATTGGGCCGGGTAGTAATGGGCTTTAACGAGTGACTCGCACAAGGTCATTAGACTTGTGCGAGCCCAATCACTTAATGTCAATATGTCTTATCTGTTAAACGTGATGTTGCATCATGCCATGATCCGTATGTGTTTCTTATTTGCTATCTACGTGATACTTATGTGCTTAAACCGAACGTGAACCTGACTTGTGTAATAACCATGTTAGGACGTGGTTGACCACTAGCATTTAGACGTGACCTTTCTGTGTAATCTGCCGAGCAAACCAAGGTGAGTTCACACAAGCCAAGGCATGGGGTTCCCAGGGGGGAATGGGGATTTGATGATTACTGTACACACATAGATGACAGAACCTACTGCTAGACTAGTAACACTTATTGAACGATCTTCGCACACCTGCCAAGGACATTGGCCGCGATATTATGACTGACTTCGCACACCTGCCAAGGACATTGGCCGCGAACTGAATTTACACATCTTCGCACACCTGCCTAGAGAGGCCGCGATATAAACAAACCTAGTCTAGAAAAACTTGGGGAAAGACCTTCCCCAACATCTTCGCACACCTGCCTGGAGGGCCGCGATGGAAACTAATATGATACATTGTAACGAACGAACATACTACTACTCACGTTATACTGTTACTGAACTATTAACTGTGAACTCGCTCAACTAGTTGTTGACTCTCTCTTGCATGCCTTGCAGGACCTTAGGTACATATGGAGCTTGCACAGGGAGGAGCAGGTCGTTGTGGGACATGGATCGATGATGCCATGTTATCTATCTAAACATTTGAGTTTACTATTTACATTGGGTTTACATACTTATGCTTCCGCTATACACTTATTGATGTTTGGTTTTGAAAACACCTTTCGTATTGATGAATGATTTTTTTGATATTTAATTATATGTTCAATATGATTGGTGGCTTGATCCTGGTCAGTCACGCCTCCAAGCGGTGATACTCCGCGTGTGGATTTTGGGGGTGTGACACCTGCCAAGGACATTGGCCGCGATACTATGAAACGATCTTCGCACACCTGCCAAGGACATTGGCCGCGATATTATGACTGACTTCGCACACCTGCCAAGGACATTGGCCGCGAACTAAATTTACAACATCTTCGCACACCTGCCAAGGACATTGGCCGCGATACGAACAAACCTAGTCTAGAAAAACTTGGGGAAAGACCTTCCCCCAACATCTTCGCACACCTGCCAAGGACATTGGCCGCGATGGAAACTAATACGATACATTGTAACGAACGAACATACTACTACTCACGCTATACTATTACTGAACTATTAACTGTGAACTCGCTCAACTAGTTGTTGACTCTCTCTTGCATGCCTTGCAGGACCTTAGGTACATACGGAGCTTGCACAGGGAGGAGCAGGTCGTTGTGGGACATGGTTCGATGATGCCATGTTATCTATTTAAACATTTGAATTTACTATTTACATTGGGTTTACATACTAATGCTTCCGCTATACACTTATGGATGTTTGGTTTTGAAAACACCTTTCGTATTGATGAATGATTTTACTACTTACTTATATGTTCAATATGATTGGTGGCTTGATCCTGGTCAGTCACGCCTCCAAGCGGTGATACTCCGCGGGTGGATTTTGGGGGTGTGACAATCAGATTCCTAATTGATGGAGAAAGGTCTTGTGGCAAGAAAAGCTGCTTCTAGGAGGTTGTCAAGTGTTTTCTGTTGACGATTCCATTCTTGGGTGGTTGGTTTGGCCCTTGTTCCTGTAACTCAAATCCTAGCCCGGTATATCCCATTTTAATTTTACACCATTGTGAACCATACGCCCTTTTTACTCTCTGATCGAGGTTCTCGGCATTGAAAAATCTTCATAAACTAAATCACACGTGTATATGCTTACATTTAAGGGATATACGGTCAAGAAAATTAAGGGCAATGGTGATATATATGCGGATTAGACACAAAAAAAAAACACTCAACAAATGGCTACAATTTAAGGAATGCGTTTAGTGATGGCATCAGATTCCTAATTGATGGAGAATTGTCCGGTGGCAAGAAAAGCTGCTTCTAGGAGGTTGTCAAGTGTTTTCGCTCGACGATTCCGTTCATGGGTGGTTGGTTTGGCCCTTGTTCCTGTAACTCGAATCCTAGCCCGGTATATCCCATTTTAATTTTACACCATTGTGATCCTTACGCCTTTTTTACTCTCTGATCGAGGCTCTCGGCATTGAAAAATCTCCGTAAACTAAATCACACGTGTATATGTTGACATTTAAGAGATATACAGTCAAGAAAATCAAGGGCAATGGTGATATATTTGCGGATTAGACACCAAAAAAAACACTCAACAAATGGCTAGAATTTAAGAAATGTTTTTAGTGAGGTTATCAGATACCTAATTGATGGAGAAAGGTCTGGTGGCAAGAAAAACTGCTTCTAGGAGGTTGTCAAGTGTTTTCGCTCGATGATTCCATTCTTGGGTGGTTAGTTTGGCCATTATTCCTGTAACTCGAATCCAAGCCCGGTATATCCCATTTTAATTTTACATCATTGTGAACCTTACGCCTTTTTTACTCTTTGATCGAGGTTCTCGGCATTCAAAAATCATCGTAAACTAAATAACACGTGTATATGTTGACATTTAAGAGATATACAGTCAAGAAAATCAAGGGCAATGGTGATATATATGCGGATTAGACACAAAAAAAAAAAGACTTAACAAATGGCAACAATTTAAGGAATGTGTTTAGTGACGGCATCAGATTCCTAAATGATGGAGAAAGGTCTTGTGGCAAGAAAAGCTGCTTCTAGGAGGTTGTCAAGTGTTTTCGGTTGACGATCCCATTCTTGGGTGGTTGGTTTGGCCCATGTTCCTGTAACTCGAATCCTAGCCCGATATATCCCATTTTAATTTTACACCATTGTGAACCTTACGCCTTTTTTACTCTCTGATCGTGGTTCTCGGCATTGAAAAATCTTCGTAAACTAAATCACACGTGTATATGTTGACATTTAAGAGATATACAGTCAAGAAAATCAAGGGCAATGGTGATATATATGCGGATTAGACACCAAAAAAAACACTCAACAAATGGCTACAATTTAAGGAATGTGTTTAGTGGCGGCATCAGTTTCCTAATTGATGGAGAAAGGTCTGGTGGCAAGAAAAGCTGCTCTTAGGAGGTTGTCAAGTGTTTTCGCTCGACGATTTCATTCTTGGGTGGTTGGTTTGGCCCTTGTTCCTGTAACTCGAATCCTAGCCTGGTATATCCCATTTTAATTTTACACCATTGTGAACCTAACGCCTTTTTTACTCTTTGATCGAGGTTCTCGGCATTGAAAAATCTTTGTAAACAAAATCACACGTGTATATGTTGACATTTAAGAGATATACAGTGAAGAAAATCTAGGGCAATGGTGATATATATACGGATTAGACACAAAAAAAAACTCAACAAATGGCTACAATTTAAGGAATGTGTTTAGTGACGGCATCAGATTCCTAATTGATGGAGAAAGGTCTGGTGGCAAGAAAAGCTGCTTCTAGGAGGTTGTCAGGTGTTTTCGCTCGACGATTCCATTCTTGGGTGGTTGGTTTGGCCCTTGTTCCTGTAACTTGAATCCTAGCCCGGTATATCCCATTTTAATTTTACACCATTGTGAACCTTACGCCCTTTTTACTGTCTGATCGAGGTTCTCGGCATTGAAAAATCTTCGTAAACTAAATCACTCGTATATATGTTAACATTTAAGAGATATGCAGTCAAGAAAATCAAGGGCAATGGTGATATATATGCGGATTAGACACTAAAAAAAACACACTCAACAAATGGCTACCATTTAAGGAATGTGTTTTGTGACGGCATCAGATTCCTAATTGATGGAGAAAGGTCTGGTGGCAAGAAAAGCTGCTTCTAGGAGGTCGTCAAGTGTTTTTGCTCGACGATTCCATTCTTGGGTTGTTGGTTTGGCCCTTGTTCCTGTAACACGACTCCTAGCCCGGTATATCCCATTTAAATTTTACACCATTGTGAACCTTACGCCTTTTTTAATCTCTGATCGAGGTTCTCGGCATTGAAAAATCTTCGTAAATTAAATCACACGTGTATATGTTGACATTTAAGAGATATACAGTCAAGAAAATCAAGGGCAATGGTGATATATAGGCGGATTAGAAACCAAAAAAAACACTCAAACAAATGGCTACAATTTAAGGAATGTGTTTAGTGACGGCATCAGATTCCTAAATGACAGAGAAAGGTCTGGTGGCAAGAAAAACTGCTTCTAGGAGGTTGTCAAGTGTTTTCGCTCGACGATTCCATTCTTGGGTGGTTGATTTGACTTTTGTTCCTGTAACTCGAATCCTAGCCCGGTATATCCCATTTTAATTTTACACCATTGTGAAACTTACGCCTTTTTTACTCTCTGATCGATGTTCTCGGCATTGAAAAATCCTGGTAATCTAAATCACACGTGTATATGTTGACATTTAAAGGATATACATTTAAGAAAATTAAGGGCAATGGTGATATATATATGCGGATTAGACACAAAAAAAAACACTCAACAAATGGAAACAATTTAAGGAATATGTCTAGTGACGGCATCAGATTTCTAATTGATGGAGAAAGGTCTGGTGGCAAGAAAAGCTACTTCTAGGAGGCTGTCAGGTGTTTTAACTCGACGATTCCATTCTTGGGTGGTTGGTTTGGCCGTTGTTCCTGTAACTCGAATCCTAGCCCGGTATATCCCATTTTAATTTTACATCATTGTGAATCTTACGCCTTTTTTACTCTCTGATCGAGGTTCTCGGCATTGAAAAATCTTCGTAAACCAAATCAAACGTGTATATGTTGACATTTAATAGATATACAGTGAAGAAAATCAAGGGCAATGGTGATATATATGCGGATTAGACACAAAAAAAAAACACTCAACAAATGGCTACAATTTAAGGAATGTGTTTAGTGACGGCATCAGATTCCTAATTGATGGAGAAAGGTCTGGTGGCAAGAAAAGCTGCTTTAGGAGGTTGTCAAGTGTTTTCGCTCGACGATTCAATTCTTGGGTGGTTGGTTTGGCCCTTGTTCCTGTAACTCGAATCCTAGCCCAGTATATCCCATTTTAATTTTACACCATTGTGAACCTTACGCCTCTTTTACTCTTTGATTGAGATTCTCGGCATTGAAAAATCTTCGTAAACTAAATCAGACGTGTATATGTTGACATTTAAGAGATATACGGTCAAGAAAATCAAGGGAAATGGTGATATATATGCGGATTAGACACAAAATAAAACACTCAACAAATGGCTACAATTTAAGGAATGTGTTTAGTGACGGCATCAGATTCCTAATTGATGGAGAAAGGTCTGGTGGCAAGAAAAGCTGCTTCTAGGAGGTTGTCAAGTGTTTTCGCTCGACGATTCCATTCTTGGGTGGTTGGTTTGGCCCTTGTTCCTGTAACTCGAATCCTAGTCCGGTATATCCCATTTAAATTTTACACCATTGTGAACCTTACGCCTTTTTTACTCTCTGATCGAGGTTCTCGGCATTGAAAAATCTTAGTAAACTAAATCACACGTGTATATGTTTACATTTAAGGGATATACAGTCAAGAAAATTAAGGGCAATGGTAATATATATGTGGATTAGACACAAAAAAAAACACTCAACAAATGGCTACAGTTTAAGGAATGCGTTTAGTGATGGCATCAGATTCCTAATTGATGGAGAAAGGTCAGGTGGCAAAAAAAGCTGCTTCTAGGAGGTTGTCAAGTGTTTTCGCTCGACGATTCCATTCTTGGGTGGTTGGTTTGGCCCTTGTTTGTGACAACCCGAGTTTCAAGATCTCTATTCGACTTAACTTATTACCTATTTGAAAGTGTGTTTTTTTAATTAATTGATGTGCAATACACGTGTTGTTTATAGATTGTAGTATACATAACATGTGTATAGATGTTATATATATTGTATTGATTATTTGATTAGATAATTTAAACATGGAACCTTGGCCGAATACCCTATCCCACAAAAACACACTTAGCCGAAAACACTAGAGTGTTTTCGTCCAAGTAATGGCCAACGAAAACCAAATGGGCTTTAGCCCGATCGTGTCATGTAACATTAATAAACAACCGGCCCAAATTACCATGTTGATCAGCTAGTATGATCGGCCCAACTATTCTTTTATTTTAGAATACGTACACACAAAAGGCATAACACACAATTTACATTGCAAAACCCTATTTCTACCAATATTGTGCGACGGCAGTTGTAAAAGACCCTTCCCCCCTATCTTGATCATCATTATAGTTTCTGCATTCATTCGGTTAGTATCATCTTGTGTTTAAATATTTTATTGATAAATTCGATTACATGTGAACGAGGTGTGATTTCCTAGTTGTTATATGTTTTTATTTTGAGTGTAGTTAGGTAGCAAGATGCTAATATATCCTGTGGAATAACAAGAACTGTGTATGCATGTATAATTGTGGAATCCCTTGTGGAATTTTGTAACTATGTAATATTGTAGTAATATGTTAATGATTTAGACATGAAATTGAATTAGCATGTTTTGATGCAGTCCACTATAAGATTATGGTCCAATGAGGTTTCAACCTTTATCAAATACCACATGCTATTATTGTTGAATAATGGTTGAATAAGTATCATGATGGTATTGTGAGTTAGTATTTTACATGATATGCATGAATCTAACTTGTGCCATTAATTACTTGATTGGATAACTATTAATGTTGTTGGAATCTATGTCAATATCGAGATGATGGGACAAATCGGTGGACTATGATTGGGACTTGTGAATTGTCAATTAAATGATGATGTTGGTTATGTGAGTGGATGATGATTATGTCATAATAAGTGTTATGTTAATAACCATGAAAAGAATATCATACTGCCACTGATTCTGTTATGTGATAGTGGAAAAATGGGGAACATATTGGGCTGGCATAATAGCGGGCCACATCACAGGGTAATGGATCCGAATTAAGTGTGGATGGTTTGGCCCTTGTTCCTGTAACTCGAATCCTAGCCCGGTATATCCCATTTTAATTTTACACCATTGTGAACCTTACGCCTTTTTTACTCTCTGATCGAGGTTCTCGTCATTGAAAATTTTTCGTAAACTAAATCACAAGTGTATATGTTGACATTTAAGAGATATACAGTCAAGAAAATCAAGGGCAATGGTGATATATATGCGGATTAGACACCAAAAAAAAAACACTCAAGAAATAGCTACCATTTAAGGAATGTGTTTAGTGACGGCATCAGATTCCTAATTGATGGAGAAAGGTCTGGCGGCAAGAAAAGCTGCTTCTAGGAGGTTGTCAAGTGTTTTCGCTCGACGATTCCATTCTTGGGTGGTTGGTTTGGCCCTTGTTACTGTAACTCGAATCCTAGCCCGGTATATCCCATTTAAATTTTACACCATTGTGAACCTTACGCCTTTTTTACTCTCTGATCGAGGTTCTCAGCATTGAAAAATCTTCGTAAACTAAATCACACGTGTATATGTTGACATTTAAGAGATATACAGTCATGAAAATCAAGGGCAATGGTGATATATATGCGGATTTGACACCAAAAAAAACACTCAACAAATGGCTACAATTTAAGGAATGTGTTTAGTGACGGCATCAGATTCCTAATTGACAGAGAAAGGTCTGGTGGCAAGAAAAGTTGCTTCTAGGAAGTTGTCAAGTGTTTTCGCTCGACGATTCCATTCTTGGGTGGTTGATTTGACTCTTGTTCCTGTAACTCGAATCCTAGCCCGGTATATCCCATTTTAATTTTACACCATTGTGAAACTTATGACTTTTTTACTCTCTGATCGATGTTCTCGGCATTGTAAAATCCACGTAAACTAAATCACACGTGTATATGTTGACATTTAAAGGATATACAATCAAGAAAATCAAGGGCAATGGTGATATATACGCGGATTAGACACCAAAAAAAAAACACTCAACAAATGGCAACAATTTAAGGAATGTGTTTAGTGACGGCATCAGATTTCTAATTAATGGATAAAGGTCTGGTCGCAAGAAAAGCTACTTCTAGGAGGTTGCCAGGTGTTTTCGCTCGACGATTCCATTCTTGGGTGGTTGGTTTGGCCCTTGTTCCTGTAACTCGAATCTTAGCCTGGTATATCCAATTTTAATTTTACACCAGTGTGAACCTTACGCCTTTTTTACTCTCTGATCGAGGTTCTCGGCATTGAAAAATCTTCGTAAACTAAATCACACGTGTATATGTTGACATTTAATATATATACAGTGAAGAAAATCAAGGGGAATGGTGATATATATGCGGATTAGACACCAAAAAAACACTCAACAAATGGCTACAATTTAAGGAATGTGTTTAGTGATGGCATAATTGATGGAGAAAGGTCTGGTGGCAAGAAAAGCTGCTTCTAGGAGGTTGTCAAGTGTTTTCGCTCGATGATTCCATTCTTGGGTGCTTGGTTTGGCCCCTGTTCCTGTAACTCGAATCCTAGCCTAGTATATCCCATTTTAATTTTACACCATTGGGAAACTTACGCCGTTTTTACTCTCTGATCGATGTTCTCGGCATTGAAAAATCTTCGTAAACTAAATCACAAGTGTATATGTTGACATTTAAGAGATATATAGTCAAGAAAATCAAGGGCAATGGTGATATATATGCGGATTAGACACCAAAAAAAAACACTCAACAAACAGCTGCAATTTAAGGAATGTGTTTAGTGACGGCATCAGATTCCTAATTGATGAAGAAAGGTCTGGTGGCAAGAAAAGAAGCTTCTAGAAGGTTGTCAAGTGTTTTCGCTCTACGATTCCATTCTTGGGTGGTTGGTTTGGCCCTTGTTCCTGTAACTCGAATCCTAGCCCGGTATATCCCATTTAAATTTTACACCATTGTGAACCTTACACCTTTTTTACTCCCTGATCGAGGTTCTCAGCATTGAAAAATCTTCGTAAACTAAATCACACGTGTACATGTTGACATTTAAGAGATATACAGTCAAGAAAATCAAGGGCAATGGTGATATATATGCAGATTTGACACCAAAAAAAACACTAAACAAATGGCTACAATTTAAGGAATGTGTTTAGTGACGGCATCAGATTCCTAATTGACAGAGAAAGGTCTGGTGGCAAGAAAAGCTTCGTCTAGGAAGTTGTCAACTGTTTTCGCTCGACGATTCCATTCTTGGGTGGTTGATTTGACCCTTATTCCTGTAACTCGAATCCTAGCCCGGTGTATCCCATTTTAATTTTTCACCATTGTGAAACTTACGCCTTTTTTACTCTCTGATCGATGTTCTCGGCATTGAAAAATCCACGTAAACTAAATCACACGTGCATATGTTGACATTTAAAGGATATACAATAAAGAAAATCAAGGGCAATGGTGATATATATGCGGATTAGTCACAAAAAAAACACTCAACAAATGGCAACAATTTAAGGATTGTGTTTAGTGACGGCGTCAGATTTCTAATTGATGGAGAAAGGTCTGGTGGCAAGAAAAGCTACTTCTAGGAGGTTGTCAAGTGTTTTCGCTCGACGATTCCATTCTTGGGTGGTTGGTTTGGCCCTTGTTCCTGTAACTCGAATCCTAGCCCGGTATATCCCATTTTAATTTTACACCATTGTGAACCTTACGCATTTTTTACTCTCTGATCGAGGTTCTCGGCATTGAAAAATCTTGGTAAACTAAATCACACGTGTATATGTTGACATTAAATATATATACAGTGAAGAAAATCTAGGGCAATGGTGATATATATGCGGATTAGACACCAAAAAAAACACTCAACAAATGGCTACAATTTAAGGAATGTGTTTAGAGACGGCATCAGATTCCTAATTGATGGAGAAAGGTCTGGTGGCAAGAAAAGCTGCTTCTAGGAGGTTGTCAAGTGTTTTCGCTCGACGATTCCATTCTTGGGTGGTTGGTTTGGCCCCTATTCCTGTAACTCGAATCCAAGCCTAGTATATCCCATTTTAATTTTACACCATTGGGAAACTTACGCCTTTTTTACTCTCTGATCGAGGTTCTCGGCATTGAAAAATCTTCGTAAACTAAATCACAAGTGTATATGTTGACATTTAAGAGATATACAGTCAAGAAAATCAAGGGCAATGGTGATATATATGCGGATTAGACACCAAAAAAACACTCAACAAATAGCTACCATTTAAGGAAGGTGTTTAGTGACGGCATCAGATTCCTAATTGATGGAGAAAGGTCTGGTGGCAAGAAAAGATGCTTCTAGGAGGTTGTCAAGTGTTTTCGCTCGACGATTCCATTCTTGGGTGGTTGGTTTGTCCCTTGTTCCTGTAACTCGAATCCTAGCACGGTATATCCCATTTAAATTTTACACCATTGTGAACCTTACGCCTTTTTTACTCTCTGATCGAGGTTCTCAGCATTGAAAAATCTTCGTAAGCTAAATCACACGTGTATATGCTGACATTTAAGAGATATGCAGTCAAGAAAATCAAGGGCAATGGTGATATATATGCGGATCTGACACCAAAAAAAACACTCAACAAATGGCTTCAATTTAAGGAATGTGTTTAGTGACGGCATCAGATTCCTAATTGACAGAGAAAGGTCTAGTGGCAAGAAAAGCTGCTTCTAGGAAGTTGTTAAGTGTTTTCGCTCGATGATTCCATTCTTGGGTGGTTGATTTGAATCTAGTCCTGTAACTCGAATCCTAGCCCGGTATATCCCATTTTAATTTTACACCATTGTGAAACTTACGCCTTTTTTACTCTCTGATCGATGTTCTCGGCATTGAAAAATCCACGTAAACTAAATCACACGTGCATATGTTGACATTTAAAGGATATACAATAAAGAAAATCAAGGGCAATGGTGATATATATGCGGATTAGACACAAAAAAAACACTCAACAAATGGCAACAATTTAAGGAATGTGTTTAGTGACGGCATCAGATTTCTAATTGATGGTGAAAGGTCTGGTGGCAAGAAAATCTACTTCTAGGAGGTTGTCAGGTGTTTTCGCTCGACGATTCCATTCTTTGGTGGTTGGTTTGGCCCTTGTTCCTGTAACTCGAATCCTAGCCCGGTATATCCCATTTTAATTTTACACCATTGTGAACCTTACGCCTTTTTTACTCTCTGATCGAGGTTCTCGGCATTGAAAAATTTTCGTAAACTAAATCACAAGTGTATATGTTGACATTTAAGAGATATACAGTCAAGAAAATCAAGGGCAATGGTGATATATATGCGGATTAGACACCAAAAAAAAACACTCAACAAATAGCTACCATTTAAGGAATGTGTTTAGTGACGGCATCAGATTCCTAATTGATGGAGAAAGGTCTGGCGGCAAGAAAAGCTGCTTCTAGGAGGTTGTCAAGTGTTTTCGCTCGACGATTCCATTCTTGGGTGGTTGGTTTGGCCCTTATTACTGTAACTCGAATCCTAGCCCGGTATATCCCATTTAAATTTTACACCATTGTGAACCTTACGCATTTTTTACTCTCTGATCGAGGTTCTCAGCATTGAAAAATATTCGTAAACTAAATCACCCGTGTATATGTTGACATTTAAGAGATATACAGTCAAGAAAATTAAGGGCAATGGTGATATATATGCGGATTTGACACCAAAAAAAACACTCAACAAATGGCTACAATTTAAGGAATGTGTTTAGTGATGGCATCAGATTCCTAATTGACAGAGAAAGGTCTGGTGGCAAGAAAAGTTGCTTCTAGGAAGTTGTCAAGTGTTTTCGCTCGACGATTCCATTCTTGGGTGGTTGATTTGACTCTTGTTCCTGTAACTCGAATCCTAGCCCGGTATATCCCATTTTAATTTTACACCATTGTGAAACTTACGACTTTTTTACTCTCTGATCGATGTTCTCGGCATTGTAAAATCCACGTAAACTAAATCACACGTGTATATGTTGACATTTAAAGGATATACAATCAAGAAAATCAAGGGCAATGGTGATATATATGCGGATTAGACACAAAAAAAAACACTCAACAAATGGCAACAATTTAAGGAATGTGTTTAGTGACGGCATCAGATTTCTAATTGATGGATAAAGGTCTGGTCGCAAGAAAAGCTACTTCTAGGAGGTTGTCAGGTGTTTTCGCTCGACGATTCCATTCTTGGGTGGTTGGTTTGGCCCTTGTTCCTGTAACTCGAATCTTAGCCCGGTATATCTCATTTTAATTTTACACCAGTGTGAACCTTACGCCTTTTTTACTCTCTGATCGAGGTTCTCGGCATTGAAAAATCTTCGTAAACTAAATCACACGTGTATATGTTGACATTTAATATATATACAGTGAAGAAAATCAAGGGGAATGGTGATATATATGCGGATTAGACACCAAAAAAACACTTAACAAATGGCTACAATTTAAGGAATGTGTTTAGTGATGGCATAATTGATGAAGAAAGGTCTGGTGGCAAGAAAAGATGCTTCTAGGAGGTTGTCAGGTGTTTTCGCTCGACGATTCCATTCTTGGGTGGTTGGTTTGGCCCTTGTTCCTGTAACTCGAATCTTAGCCCGGTATATCTCATTTTAATTTTACACCAGTGTGAACCTTACGCCTTTTTTACTCTCTGATCGAGGTTCTCGGCATTGAAAAATCTTCGTAAACTAAATCACACATGTATATGTTGACATTTAATATATATACAGTGAAGAAAATCAAGGGGAATGGTGATATATATGCGGATTAGACACCAAAAAAACACTTAACAAATGGCTACAATTTAAGGAATGTGTTTAGTGATGGCATAATTGATGAAGAAAGGTCTGGTGGCAAGAAAAGCTGCTTCTAGGAGGTTGTCAAGTGTTTTCGCTCGATGATTCCATTCTTGGGTGCTTGGTTTGGCCCCTGTTCCTGTAACTCGAATCCTAGCCTAGTATATATCCCATTTTAATTTTACACCATTGGGAAACTTACGCCGTTTTTACTCTCTTATCGATGTTCTCGGCATTGAAAAATCTTCGTAAACTAAATCACAAGTGTATATGTTGACATTTAAGAGATATATAGTCAAGAAAATCAAGGGCAATGGTGATATATATGTGGATTAGACACCAAAAAAAAAACACTCAACAAACAGCTGCAATTTAAGGAATGTGTTTAGTGACGGCATCAGATTCCTAATTGATGAAGAAAGGTCTGGTGGCAAGAAAAGAAGCTTCTAGAAGGTTGTCAAGTGTTTTCGCTCTACGATTCCATTCTTGGGTGGTTGGTTTGGCCCTTGTTCCTGTAACTCGAATCCTAGCCCGGTATATCCCATTTAAATTTTACACCATTGTGAACCTTACACCTTTTTTACTCCCTGATCGAGGTTCTCAGCATTGAAAAATCTTCGTAAACTAAATCACACGTGTACATGTTGACATTTAAGAGATATACAGTCAAGAAAATCAAGGGCAATGGTGATATATATGCAGATTTGACACCAAAAAAAACACTAAACAAATGGCTACAATTTAAGGAATGTGTTTAGTGACGGCATCAGATTCCTAATTGACAGAGAAAGGTCTGGTGGCAAGAAAAGCTTCGTCTAGGAAGTTGTCAACTGTTTTCGCTCGACGATTCCATTCTTGGGTGGTTGATTTGACCCTTATTCCTGTAACTCGAATCCTAGCCCGGTGTATCCCATTTTAATTTTTCACCATTGTGAAACTTACGCCTTTTTTACTCTCTGATCGATGTTCTCGGCATTGAAAAATCCACGTAAACTAAATCACACGTGCATATGTTGACATTTAAAGAATATACAATCAAGAAAATCAAGGGAAATGGTGATATATATGCGGATTAGACACAAAAAAAAACACTCAACAAATGGCAACAATTTAAGGAATGTGTTTAGTGACGGCATCAGATTTCTAATTGATGGAGAAAGGTCTGGTGGCAAGAAAAGCTACTTCTAGGAGGTTGTCAAGTGTTTTCGCTCGACGATTCCATTCTTGGGTGGTTGGTTTGGCCCTTGTTCCTGTAACTCGAATCCTAGCCCGGTATATCCCATTTTAATTTTACACCATTGTGAACCTTACGCATTTTTTACTCTCTGATCGAGGTTCTCGGCATTGAAAAATCTTGGTAAACTAAATCACACGTGTATATGTTGACATTAAATATATATACAGTGAAGAAAATCAAGGGCAATGGTGATATATATGCGGATTAGACACCAAAAAAAAACACTCAACAAATGGCTACAATTTAAGGAATGTGTTTAGTGATGGCATAATTGATGAAGAAAGGTCTGGTGGCAAGAAAAGATGCTTCTAGGAGGTTGTCAGGTGTTTTCGCTCGACGATTCCATTCTTGGGTGGTTGGTTTGGCCCTTGTTCCTGTAACTCGAATCTTAGCCCGGTATATCTCATTTTAATTTTACACCAGTGTGAACCTTACGCCTTTTTTACTCTCTGATCGAGGTTCTCGGCATTGAAAAATCTTCGTAAACTAAATCACACGTGTATATGTTGACATTTAATATATATACAGTGAAGAAAATCAAGGGGAATGGTGATATATATGCGGATTAGACACCAAAAAAACACTTAACAAATGGCTACAATTTAAGGAATGTGTTTAGTGATGGCATAATTGATGAAGAAAGGTTTGGTGGCAAGAAAAGCTGCTTCTAGGAGGTTGTCAAGTGTTTTCGCTCGATGATTCCATTCTTGGGTGCTTGGTTTGGCCCCTGTTCCTGTAACTCGAATCCTAGCCTAGTATATATCCCATTTTAATTTTACACCATTGGGAAACTTACGCCGTTTTTACTCTCTGATCGATGTTCTCGGCATTGAAAAATCTTCGTAAACTAAATCACAAGTGTATATGTTGACATTTAAGAGATATATAGTCAAGAAAATCAAGGGCAATGGTGATATATATGTGGATTAGACACCAAAAAAAAACACTCAACAAACAGCTGCAATTTAAGGAATGTGTTTAGTGACGGCATCAGATTCCTAATTGATGAAGAAAGGTCTGGTGGTAAGAAAAGAAGCTTCTAGAAGGTTGTCAAGTGTTTTCGCTCTACGATTCCATTCTTGGGTGGTTGGTTTGGCCCTTGTTCCTGTAACTCGAATCCTAGCCCGGTATATCCCATTTAAATTTTACACCATTGTGAACCTTACACCTTTTTTACTCCCTGATCGAGGTTCTCAGCATTGAAAAATCTTCGTAAACTAAATCACACGTGTACATGTTGACATTTAAGAGATATACAGTCAAGAAAATCAAGGGCAATGGTGATATATATGCAGATTTGACACCAAAAAAAACACTAAACAAATGGCCACAATTTAAGGAATGTGTTTAGTGACGGCATCTGATTCCTAATTGACAGAGAAATGTCTGGTGGCAAGAAAAGCTTCGTCTAGGAAGTTGTCAACTGTTTTCGCTCGACGATTCCATTCTTGGGTGGTTGATTTGACCCTTATTCCTGTAACTCGAATCCTAGCCCGGTGTATCCCATTTTAATTTTACACCATTGTGAAACTTACGCCTTTTTTACTCTCTGATCGATGTTCTCGGCATTGAAAAATCCACGTAAACTAAATCACACGTGCATATGTTGACATTTAAAGAATATACAATCAAGAAAATCAAGGGAAATGGTGATATATATGCGGATTAGACACAAAAAAAACACTCAACAAATGGCAACAATTTAAGGAATGTGTTTAGTGACGGCATCAGATTTCTAATTGATGGAGAAAGGTCTGGTGGCAAGAAAAGCTACTTCTAGGAGGTTGTCAAGTGTTTTCGCTCGACGATTCCATTCTTGGGTGGTTGGTTTGGCCCTTGTTCCTGTAACTCGAATCCTAGCCCGGTATATCCCATTTTAATTTTACACCATTGTGAACCTTACGCATTTTTTACTCTCTGATCGAGGTTCTCGGCATTGAAAAATCTTGGTAAACTAAATCACACGTGTATATGTTGACATTAAATATATATACAGTGAAGAAAATCAAGGGCAATGGTGATATATATGCGGATTAGACACCAAAAAAAAAACACTCAACAAATGGCTACAATTTAAGGAATGTGTTTAGAGACGGCATCAGATTCCTAATTGATGGAGAAAGGTCTGGTGGCAAGAAAAGCTGCTTCTAGGAGGTTGTCAAGTGTTTTCGCTCGACGATTCCATTCTTGGGTGGTTGGTTTGGCCCTTGTTCCTGTAACTCGAATCCTAGCCCAGTATATCCCATTTTAATTTTACACCATTGTGAACCTTACGCCTTTTTTACTCTTTGATTGAGATTCTCGGCATTGAAAAATCTTCGTAAACTAAATCACACGTGTATATGCTGACATTTAAGAGATATACAGTCAAGAAAATCAAGGGCAATGGTGATATAAATGCGGATTAGAAACAAAAAAAAACACTCAACAAATAGCTACCATTTAAGGAATGTGTTTAGTGAAGGCATCAGATTCCTAATTGATGGAGAAAGGTCTGGTGGCAAGAAAAGCTGCTTCTAGGAGGTTGTCAAGTGTTTTCGCTCGATGATTCCATTCTTGGGTGGTTGGTTAGTCCCTATTCCTGTAACTCGAATCCAAGCCTAGTATATCCCATTTTAATTTTACACCATTGGGAAACTTACGCCTTTTTTACTCTCTGATTGAGGTTCTCAACATTGAAAAATCTTCGTAAACTAAATCACAGGTGTATATGTTGACATTTAAGAGATATACAGTCAAGAAAATCAAGGGCAATGGTGATTTATATGCGGATTAGACACCAAAAAAACACTCAACAAATAGCTACCATTTAAGGAAGGTGTTTAGTGACGGCATCAGATTCCTAATTGATGGAGAAAGGTCTGGTGGCAAGAAAAGATGCTTCTAGGAGGTTGTCAGGTGTTTTCGCTCGACGATTCCATTCTTGGGTGGTTGGTTTGGCCCTTGTTCCTGTAACTCGAATCTTAGCCCGGTATATCTCATTTTAATTTTACACCAGTGTGAACCTTACGCCTTTTTTACTCTCTGATCGAGGTTCTCGGCATTGAAAAATCTTCGTAAACTAAATCACACGTGTATATGTTGACATTTAATATATATACAGTGAAGAAAATCAAGGGGAATGGTGATATATATGCGGATTAGACACCAAAAAAACACTTAACAAATGGCTACAATTTAAGGAATGTGTTTAGTGATGGCATAATTGATGAAGAAAGGTCTGGTGGCAAGAAAAGCTGCTTCTAGGAGGTTGTCAAGTGTTTTCGCTCGATGATTCCATTCTTGGGTGCTTGGTTTGGCCCCTGTTCCTGTAACTCGAATCCTAGCCTAGTATATATCCCATTTTAATTTTACACCATTGGGAAACTTACGCCGTTTTTACTCTCTGATCGATGTTCTCGGCATTGAAAAATCTTCGTAAACTAAATCACAAGTGTATATGTTGACATTTAAGAGATATATAGTCAAGAAAATCAAGGGCAATGGTGATATATATGCGGATTAGACACCAAAAAAAAAACACTCAACAAACAGCTGCAATTTAAGGAATGTGTTTAGTGACGGCATCAGATTCCTAATTGATGAAGAAAGGTCTGGTGGCAAGAAAAGAAGCTTCTAGAAGGTTGTCAAGTGTTTTCGCTCTACGATTCCATTCTTGGGTGGTTGGTTTGGCCCTTGTTCCTGTAACTCGAATCCTAGCCCGGTATATCCCATTTAAATTTTACACCATTGTGAACCTTACACCTTTTTTACTCCCTGATCGAGGTTCTCAGCATTGAAAAATCTTCGTAAACTAAATCACACGTGTACATGTTGACATTTAAGAGATATACAGTCAAGAAAATCAAGGGCAATGGTGATATATATGCAGATTTGACACCAAAAAAAACACTAAACAAATGGCTACAATTTAAGGAATGTGTTTAGTGACGGCATCAGATTCCTAATTGACAGAGAAAGGTCTGGTGGCAAGAAAAGCTTCGTCTAGGAAGTTGTCAACTGTTTTCGCTCGACGATTCCATTCTTGGGTGGTTGATTTGACCCTTATTCCTGTAACTCGAATCCTAGCCCGGTGTATCCCATTTTAATTTTACACCATTGTGAAACTTACGCCTTTTTTACTCTCTGATCGATGTTCTCGACATTGAAAAATCCACGTAAACTAAATCACACGTGCATATGTTGACATTTAAAGAATATACAATCAAGAAAATCAAGGGAAATGGTGATATATATGCGGATTAGACACAAAAAAAAACACTCAACAAATGGCAACAATTTAAGGAATGTGTTTAGTGACGGCATCAGATTTCTAATTGATGGAGAAAGGTCTGGTGGCAAGAAAAGCTACTTCTAGGAGGTTGTCAAGTGTTTTCGCTCGACGATTCCATTCTTGGGTGGTTGGTTTGGCCCTTGTTCCTGTAACTCGAATCCTAGCCCGGTATATCCCATTTTAATTTTACACCATTGTGAACCTTACGCATTTTTTACTCTCTGATCGAGGTTCTCGGCATTGAAAAATCTTGGTAAACTAAATCACACGTGTATATGTTGACATTAAATATATATACAGTGAAGAAAATAAAGGGCAATGGTGATATATATGCGGATTAGACACCAAAAAAAAACACTCAACAAATGGGTACAATTTAAGGAATGTGTTTAGAGACGGCATCAGATTCCTAATTGATGGAGAAAGGTCTGGTGGCAAGAAAAGCTGCTTCTAGGAGGTTGTCAAGTGTTTTCGCTCGACGATTCCATTCTTGGGTGGTTGGTTTGGCCCTTGTTCCTGTAACTCGAATCCTAGCCCAGTATATCCCTTTTTAATTTTACACCATTGTGAACCTTACGCCTTTTTTACTCTTTGATTGAGATTCTCGGCATTGAAATATCTTCGTAAACTAAATCACACGTGTATATGCTGACATTTAAGAGATATACAGTCAAGAAAATCAAGGGCAATGGTGATATAAATGCGGATTAGAAACAAAAAAAAACACTCAACAAATAGCTACCATTTAAGGAATGTGTTTAGTGAAGGCATCAGATTCCTAATTGATGGAGAAAGGTCTGGTGGCAAGAAAAGCTGCTTCTAGGAGGTTGTCAAGTGTTTTTGCTCGATGATTCCATTCTTGGGTGGTTGGTTTAGCCCCTATTCCTGTAACTCGAATCCAAGCCTAGTATATCCCATTTTAATTTTACACCATTGGGAAACTTACGCCTTTTTTACTCTCTGATCGAGGTTCTCAACATTGAAAAATCTTCGTAAACTAAATCACAGGTGTATATGTTGACATTTAAGAGATATACAGTCAAGAAAATCAAGGGCAATGGTGATTTATATGCGGATTAGACACCAAAAAAACACTCAACAAATAGCTACCATTTAAGGAAGGTGTTTAGTGACGGCATCAGATTCCTAATTGATGGAGAAAGGTCTGGTGGCAAGAAAAGATGCTTCTAGGAGGTTGTCAAGTGTTTTCGCTCGAGGATTCCATTCTTGGGTGGTTGGTTTGTCCCTTGTTCCTGTAACTCAAATCCTAGCACGGTATATCCCATTTAAATTTTACACCATTGTGAACCTTACGCCTTTTTTACTCTCTGATCGAGGTTCTCAGCATTGAAAAATCTTCATAAACTAAATCACACGTGTATATGTTGACATTTAAGAGATATGCAGTCAAGAAAATCAAGGGCAATGGTGATATATATGCGGATTTGACACCAAAAAAAACACTCAACAAATGGCTTCAATTTAAGGAATGTGTTTACTGACGGCATCAGATTCCTAATTGACAGAGAAAGGTCTAGTGGCAAGAAAAGCTGCTTCTAGGAAGTTGTTAAGTGTTTTCGCTCGACGATTCCATTCTTGGGTGGTTGATTTGACTCTAGTCCTGTAACTCGAATCCTAGCCCGGTATATCCCATTTTAATTTTACACCATTGTGAAACTTACGCCTTTTTTACTCTCTGATCGGTGTTCTCGGCATTGAAAAATCCACGTAAACTAAATAACACGTGCATATGTTGACATTTAAAGGATATACAATCAAGAAAATCAAGGGCAATGGTGATATATATGCGGATTAGACACAAAAAAAACACTCAACAAATGGCAACAATTTAAGGAATGTGTTTAGTGACGGCATCAGATTTCTAATTGATGGTGAAAGGTCTGGTGGCGAGAAAAGATGCTTCTAGGAGGTTGTCAGGTGTTTTCGCTCGACGATTCCATTCTTGGGTGGTTGGTTTGGCCCTTGTTCCTGTAACTCGAATCCTAGCCCGGTATATCCCATTTTAATTTTACACCATTGTGAACCTTACGCCTTTTTTACTCTCTGATCGAGGTTCTCGGCATTGAAAAATTTTCGTAAACTAAATCACAAGTGTATATGTTGACATTTAAGAGATATACAGTCAAGAAAATCAAGGGCAATGGTGATATATATGCGGATTAGACACCAAAAAAAAAACACTCAACAAATAGCTACCATTTAAGGAATGTGTTTAGTGACGGCATCAGATTCCTAATTGATGGAGAAAGGTCTGGTGGCAAGAAAAGCTGCTTCTAGGAGGTTGTCAAGTGTTTTCGCTCGACGATTCCATTCTTGGGTGGTTGGTTTGGCCCCTATTCCTGTAACTCGAATCCAAGCCTAGTATATCCCATTTTAATTTTACACCATTGGGAAACTTACGCCTTTTTTACTCTCTGATCGAGGTTCTCGGCATTGAAAAATTTTCGTAAACTAAATCACACGTGTACATGTTGACATTTAAGAGATATACAGTCAAGAAAATCAAGGGCAATGGTGATATATATGCAGATTTGACACCAAAAAAAAAACACTAAACAAATGGCTACAATTTAAGGAATGTGTTTAGTGACGGCATCAGATTCCTAATTGATGGAGAAAGGTCTGGCGGCAAGAAAAGCTGCTTCTAGGAGGTTGTCAAGTGTTTTCGCTCGACGATTCCATTCTTGGGTGGTTGGTTTGGCCCTTGTTACTGTAACTCGAATCCTAGCCCGGAATATCCCATTTAAATTTTACACCATTGTGAACCTTACGCCTTTTTTACTCTCTGATCGAGGTTCTCAGCATTGAAAAATCTTCGTAAACTAAATCACATGTGTATATGTTGACATTTAAGAGATACACAGTCAAGAAAATCAAGGGAAATGGTGATATATATGCGGATTTGACACAAAAAAAACGCTCAACAAATGGCTACAATTTAAGGAATGTGTTTAGTGATGGCATCAGATTCCTAATTGACAGAGAAAGGTCTGGTGGCAAGAAAAGTTGTTTCTAGGAAGTTGTCAAGTGTTTTCCCTCGACGATTCCATTCTTGGGTGGTTGATTTGACTCTTGTTCCTGTAACTCGAATCCTAGCCCGGTATATCCCATTTTAATTTTACACCATTGTGAAATTTACGCCTTTTTTACTCTCTGATCGATGTTCTCGGCATTGAAAAATCCACGTAAACTAAATCACAAGTGCATATGTTGACATTTAAAGGATATACAATCAAGAAAATCAAGGGCAATGGTGATATATATGCGGATTAGACACAAAAAAAAACACTCAACAAATGGCAACAATTTAAGGAATGTGTTTAGTGACGGCATCAGATTTCTAATTGATGGAGAAAGGTCTGGTGGCAAGAAAAGCTACTTCTAGGAGGCTGTCAGGTGTTTTCGCTCGACGATTCCATTCTTGGGTGGTTGGTTTGGCCCTTGTTCCTGTAACTCGAATCCTAGCCCGGTATATCCCATTTTAATTTTACACCATTGTGAACCTTACGCCTTTTTTACTCAATGATCGAGGTTCTCGGCATTGAAAAATCTTGGTAAACTAAATCACACGTGTATATGTTGACATTTAATATATATACAGTGAAGAAAATCAAGGGCAATGGTGATATATATGCGGATTAGACAGCAAAAAAAACACTCAACAAATGGCTACAATTTAAGGAATGTGTTTAGTGACGGCATCAGATTCCTAATTGATGGAGAAAGGTCTGGTGGCAAGAAAAGCTGCTTCTAGGAGGTTGTCAAGTGTTTTCGCTCGACGATTCCATTCTTGGGTGGTTGGTTTGACCCTTGTTCCTGTAACTAGAATCCTAGCCCAGTATATATCCCATTTTAATTTTACACCATTGGGAAACTTACGCCTTTTTTACTCTCTGATCGAGGTTCTCGGCATTGAAAAATCTTCGTAAACTAAATCACAAGTGTATATGTTGACATTTAAGAGATATACAGTCAAGAAAATCAAGGGCAATGGTGATATATATGCGGATTAGACACCAAAAAAAAACACTCAACAAATAGCTACCATTTAAGGAAAGTGTTTAGTGACGGCATCAGATTCCTAATTGATGGAGAAAGGTCTGGTGGCAAGAAAAGCTGCTTGTAGGAGGTTGTCAAGTGTTTTCGCTCGACGATTCCATCTTGGGTGGTTGGTTTGGCCCTTGTTCCTGTAACTCGAATCCTTGCCCAGTATATCTCATTTTAATTTTACACCATTGGGAAACTTACGACTTTTTTACTCTCTGATCGAGGTTCTCGGCATTGAAAAATCGTCGTAAACTAAATCACACGTGTATATGTTGACATTTAAGAGATATACATTCAAGAAAATCAAGGGCAATGGTGATATATATGCGGATTAGACACCAAAAAAAATACTCAACAAATAGCTACCATTTAAGGAATGTGTTTAGTGACGGCATCAGATTCCTAATTGATGGAGAAAGGTCTAGTGGCAAGAAAAGCTGCTTCTTGGAGGTTGTCAAGTGTTTTCGCTCGACGATTCCATTCTTGGGTGGTTGGTTTGGCCCTTGTTCCTGTAACTCGAATCCTAGCCCGGTATATCCCATTTTAATTTTACACCAATGTGATCCTTACGCCTTTTTTACTCTCTGATCGAGGTTCTCGGCATTGAAAAATCTTCGTAAACTAAATCACACGTGTATATGTTGACATTTAAGAGATATACAGTCAAGAAAATCAAAGGCAATGGTTATATATATGCGGATTATACATCAAAAAAAACACTCAACAAATTGCTACAATTTAAGGAATGCGTTTAGTGACGGCATCAGATTCCTAATTGATGTAGAAAGGTCTGGTGGCAAGAAAAGCTGCTTCAAGGAGGTTGTCAAGTGTTTTCGCTCGACGATTCCATTCTTGGGTGGTTGGTTTGGCCCTTGTTCATGTAACTCGAATCCTAGCCCGTTATATCCCATTTTAATTTTTACACCATTGTGAACCCTACGGCTTTTTTACTCACTGATCGAGGTTCTCGGCATTGGAAAATCCTCGTAAACTAAATCACACGTGTATATGTTGAGATTTAAAAGATACACAGTCAATAAAATCAAAGGCAATGGTTATATATGTGCGGATTAGACACCAAATAGAAACACTCAACAAATGGCTACAATTTAAGAAATGTGTTTAGTGAGGTCATCAGATTCCTAATTGATGGAGAAAGGTCTGGTGGGAAGAAAAGCTTCTTCTAGGAGGTTGTCAAGTGTTTTCGCTCGACGATTACATTCTTGGGTGGTTACTTTAGCCCTTGTTCCTGTAACTCGAATCCTAGCCCGGTATATCCCATTTTAATTTTACACCATTATGAACCTTACGCCTTTTTTTCTCTTTGATCGAGGTTCTCGGCATTGAAAAATCTTCGTAAACTAAATCACACGTGTATATGTTGACATTTAAGAGATATATAGTGAAGAAAATCAAGGGCAATGGTGATATATATGCGGATTAGACACCAATTAAAAGACTTTACAAATGGCAACAATTTAAGGAATGTGTTTAGTGACGGCATCAGATTCCTAATTGATGGAGAAATGTCTTGTGGCAAGAAAAGCTGCTTCTAGGAGGTTGTCAAGTGTTCTCGCTCGACGATTCCATTCTTGGGTGGTTGGTTCGGCCCTTGTTCCTGTAACTCGAATCCTAGCCTGGTATATCTCATTTTAATTTTACACCATTGTGAACCTTACGCCTTTTTTACTCTCTGATCGAGGTTCTCGGCATTGAAAAATCTTCGTAAACTAAATCACACGTGTATATGTTGACATTTAAGAGATATACAGTGAAGAAAATCAAGGGCAATGGTGATATATATGCGGATTAGAAAAAAAAAACACTCAACAAATGGCTACAATTTAAGGAATGTGTTTAGTGGCGGCGTCAGATTCCTAATTGATGGAGAAAGGTCTGGTGGCAAGAAAAGCTGATTCTAGGAGGTTGTCAGGTGTTTTCGCATGACGATTCTATTATTGGGTAGTTGGTTTGGCACTTGTTCCTGTAACTCGAATCCTAGCCCGGTGTATCCCATTTTAATTTTACACCATTGTGAACCTTACTCCTTTTTTACTCTCTGATCGAGGTTCTCGGCATTGAAAAATCTTTGTAAACTAAATCACACGTGTATATGTTGACATTTAGGAGATATATAGTCAAGAAAATCAAGGGCAATGGTGATATATATGCGGATTAGACACCAAAAAAAATACTCAACAAATGGCTACAATTTAAGGAATGTGTTTAGTGACGGCATTAGATTCCTAATTGATGGAGAAAGGTCTGGTGGCAAGAAAACTTGCTTCGAGGAGGTTGTCAAGTGTTTTCGCTCGACAATTCCATTCTTGGGTGGTTGGTTTGGCCCTTGTTCCTGTAACTCGAATCCTAGCCTGGTATATCCCATTTTAATTTTACACCGTTGTGAACCCTACGCCTTTTTTACTCTCTGATCGAGGTTCTCGGCATTGAAACTCCTCGTAAACTAAATCACACGTGTATATGTTGAGATTTAAGAGATACACAGTCAAGAAAATCAAGGGCAATAGTTATATATATGCGGATTAGACACCAAAAAAAAACACTAAACTAATTGTTACAATTTAAGGAATGCGTTTAGTGACGGCATCAGATTCCTAATTGATGGAGAAAGGTCTGGTGGCAAGAAAAGCTGCTTTAAGGAGGTTGTCAAGTGTTTTCGCTCGACGATTCAATTCTTGGGTGGTTGGTTTGGCCCTTGTTCCTATAACTCGAATTCTAGCCCGGTATATCCCGTTTAAATTTTACACCATTGTGAACCTTACGCCTTTTTTACTCTCTGATCGAGGTTCTCGGCGTTGAAAAATCTTCGTAAACTAAATCACACGTGTATATGTTTACATTTAAGGGATATACGGTTAAGAAAATTAAGGGCAATGGTGATATATATGCGGATTAGACACCAAAAAGAAACACTCAACAAATGGCTACAATTTAAGAAATGTGTTTAGTGAGGTTATCAGATTCCTAATTGATGGAGAAAGGTCTGGTGGAAAGAAAAGCTTCTTCTAGGAGGTTGTCAAGTGTTTTCGCTCGACGATTCCATTCTTGGGTGGTTAGTTTGGCCCTTGTTCCTGTAACTCGAATCTTAGCCCGGTATATCCCATTTAAATTTTACACCATTGTGAACCCTACGCCTTTTTTACTCTCTGATCAAGGTTCTCGGAATTAAAAAATCCTCGTAAACTAAATCACACGTGTATATGTTGAGATTTAAGAGATACACAGTCAAGAAAATCAAGGGCAATGGTTATATATATGCGGATTAGACACCAAAAAAACACTCAACAAATTGCTACAATTTAAGGAATGCGTTTAGTGACGGCATCAGATTCCTAATTGATGGAGAAAGGTCCGGTGGCAAGAAAAGCTGCTTCTAGGAGGTTGTCAAGTGTTTTCGCTCAACGATTCCATTCTTGGGTGGTTGGTTTGGCCCTTGTTCCTGTAACTCGAATCCTAGCCCGGTATATCCCATTTAAATTTTACACCATTGTGAACCTTACGCCTTTTTTACTCTCTGATCGCGGTTCTCGGCATTGAAAAATCTTCGTAAACTAAATCACACGTGTATATCTTTACATTACAGGGATATACGGTCAAGAAAATTAAGTGCAATGGTGATATATATGCGGATTAGACGCCAAAAAAAAAACACTCAACAAATGGCTACAATTTGAGGAATGCGTTTAGTGACGGCATCGGATTCCTAATTGATGGAGAAAGGTCTGGTGGCAAGAAAAGCTGCTTCGTGGAGGTTGTCAAGTGTTTTCGCTCGACGATTCCATTCTTGGGTAGTTGGTTTGACCCTTGTTCCTGTAACTCGAATCCTAGCCCGGTATATCTCATTTTAATTTTACACCATTGTGAACCTTACGCCTTTTTTTACTCTCTGATCGAGGTTCTCGGCATTGAAAAATCTTCGTAAACTAAATCACACATGTATATGTTGACATTTAGGAGATATATTGTCAAGAAAATCTAGGGCAATGGTGATATGTATGCGGATTAGACACCAAAAAAAATACTCAACAAATGGCTACAATTTAAGGAATGTGTTTAGTGACGGCATCAGATTCCTAATTGATGGAGAAAGGTCTGGTGGCAAGAAAACTTGCTTCGAGGAGGTTGTCAAGTGTTTTCGCTCGACAATTCCATTCTTGGGTGGTTGGTTTGGCCCTTGTTCCTGTAACTCGAATCCTAGCCTGGTATATCCCATTTTAATTTTACACCGTTGTGAACCCTACGCCTTTTTTACTCTCTGATCGAGGTTCTCGGCATTGAAACTCCTCGTAAACTAAATCACACGTGTATATGTTGAGATTTAAGAGATACACAGTCAAGAAAATCAAGGGCAATAGTTATATATATGCGGATTAGACACCAAAAAAAAACACTAAACTAATTGTTACAATTTAAGGAATGCGTTTAGTGACGGCATCAGATTCCTAATTGATGGAGAAAGGTCTGGTGGCAAGAAAAGCTGCTTTAAGGAGGTTGTCAAGTGTTTTCGCTCGACGATTCAATTCTTGGGTGGTTGGTTTGGCCCTTGTTCCTATAACTCGAATCCTAGCCCGGTATATCCCGTTTAAATTTTACACCATTGTGAACCTTACGCCTTTTTTACTCTCTGATCGAGGTTCTCGGCGTTGAAAAATCTTCGTAAACTAAATCACACGTGTATATGTTTACATTTAAGGGATATACGGTTAAGAAAATTAAGGGCAATGGTGATATATATGCGGATTAGACACCAAAAAGAAACACTCAACAAATGGCTACAATTTAAGAAATGTGTTTAGTGAGGTCATCAGATTCCTAATTGATGGAGAAAGGTCTGGTGGCAAGAAAAGCTTCTTCTAGGAGGTTGTCAAGTGTTTTCGCTCGACGATTCCATTCTTGGGTGGTTAGTTTGGCCCTTGTTCCTGTAACTCGAATCTTAGCCCGGTATATCCCATTTAAATTTTACACCATTGTGAACCCTACGCCTTTTTTACTCTCTGATCAAGGTTCTCGGAATTAAAAAATCCTCGTAAACTAAATCACACGTGTATATGTTGAGATTTAAGAGATACACAGTCAAGAAAATCAAGGGCAATGGTTATATATATGCGGATTAGACACCAAAAAAAACACTCAACAAATTGCTACAATTTAAGGAATGCGTTTAGTGACGGCATCAGATTCCTAATTGATGGAGAAAGGTCCGGTGGCAAGAAAAGCTGCTTCTAGGAGGTTGTCAAGTGTTTTCGCTCAACGATTCCATTCTTGGGTGGTTGGTTTGGCCCTTGTTCCTGTAACTCGAATCCTAGCCCGGTATATCCCATTTAAATTTTACACCATTGTGAACCTTACGCCTTTTTTACTCTCTGATCGCGGTTCTCGGCATTGAAAAATCTTCGTAAACTAAATCACACGTGTATATCTTTACATTAAAGGGATATATGGTCAAGAAAATTAAGGGCAATGGTGATATATATGCGGATTAGACGCCAAAAAAAAAACACTCAACAAATGGCTACAATTTGAGGAATGCGTTTAGTGACGGCATCGGATTCCTAAATGATGGAGAAAGGTCTGGTGGCAAGAAAAGCTGCTTCGTGGAGGTTGTCAAGTGTTTTCGCTCGACGATTCCATTCTTGGGTAGTTGGTTTGGCCCTTGTTCCTGTAACTCGAATCCTAGCCCGGTATATCTCATTTTAATTTTACACCATTGTGAACCTTACGCCTTTTTTTACTCTCTGATCGAGGTTCTCGGCATTGAAAAATCTTCGTAAACTAAATCACACGTGTATATGTTGACATTTAGGAGATATATAGTCAAGAAAATCAAGGGCAATGGTGATATATATGCGGATTAGACACCAAAAAAAATACTCAACAAATGGCTACAATTTAAGGAATGTGTTTAGTGACGGCATCAGATTCCTAATTGATGGAGAAAGGTCTGGTGGCAAGAAAACTTGCTTCGAGGAGGTTGTCAAGTGTTTTCGCTCGACAATTCCATTCTTGGGTGGTTGGTTTGGCCCTTGTTCCTGTAACTCGAATCCTAGCCTGGTATATCCCATTTTAATTTTACACCGTTGTGAACCCTACGCCTTTTTTACTCTCTGATCGAGGTTCTCGGCATTGAAACTCCTCGTAAACTAAATCACACGTGTATATGTTGAGATTTAAGAGATACACAGTCAAGAAAATCAAGGGCAATAGTTATATATATGCGGATTAGACACAAAAAAAAAACACTAAACTAATTGTTACAATTTAAGGAATGCGTTTAGTGACGGCATCAGATTCCTAATTGATGGAGAAAGGTCTGGTGGCAAGAAAAGCTGCTTTAAGGAGGTTGTCAAGTGTTTTCGCTCGACGATTCAATTCTTGGGTGGTTGGTTTGGCCCTTGTTCCTATAACTCGAATCCTAGCCCGGTATATCCCGTTTAAATTTTACACCATTGTGAACCTTACGCCTTTTTTACTCTCTGATCGAGGTTCTCGGCGTTGAAAAATCTTCGTAAACTAAATCACACGTGTATATGTTTACATTTAAGGGATATACGGTTAAGAAAATTAAGGGCAATGGTGATATATATGCGGATTAGACACCAAAAAGAAACACTCAACAAATGGCTACAATTTAAGAAATGTGTTTAGTGAGGTCATCAGATTCCTAATTGATGGAGAAAGGTCTGGTGGCAAGAAAAGCTTCTTCTAGGAGGTTGTCAAGTGTTTTCGCTCGACGATTCCATTCTTGGGTGGTTAGTTTGGCCCTTGTTCCTGTAACTCGAATCTTAGCCCGGTATATCCCATTTAAATTTTACACCATTGTGAACCCTACGCCTTTTTTACTCTCTGATCAAGGTTCTCGGAATTAAAAAATCCTCGTAAACTAAATCACACGTGTATATGTTGAGATTTAAGAGATACACAGTCAAGAAAATCAAGGGCAATGGTTATATATATGCGGATTAGACACCAAAAAAAACACTCAACAAATTGCTACAATTTAAGGAATGCGTTTAGTGACGGCATCAGATTCCTAATTGATGGAGAAAGGTCCGGTGGCAAGAAAAGCTGCTTCTAGGAGGTTGTCAAGTGTTTTCGCTCAACGATTCCATTCTTGGGTGGTTGGTTTGGCCCTTGTTCCTGTAACTCGAATCCTAGCCCGGTATATCCCATTTAAATTTTACACCATTGTGAACCTTACGCCTTTTTTACTCTCTGATCGCGGTTCTCGGCATTGAAAAATCTTCGTAAACTAAATCACACGTGTATATCTTTACATTAAAGGGATATATGGTCAAGAAAATTAAGGGCAATGGTGATATATATGCGGATTAGACGCCAAAAAAAAAACACTCAACAAATGGCTACAATTTGAGGAATGCGTTTAGTGACGGCATCGGATTCCTAAATGATGGAGAAAGGTCTGGTGGCAAGAAAAGCTGCTTCGTGGAGGTTGTCAAGTGTTTTCGCTCGACGATTCCATTCTTGGGTAGTTGGTTTGGCCCTTGTTCCTGTAACTCGAATCCTAGCCCGGTATATCTCATTTTAATTTTACACCATTGTGAACCTTACGCCTTTTTTTACTCTCTGATCGAGGTTCTCGGCATTGAAAAATCTTCGTAAACTAAATCACACGTGTATATGTTGACATTTAGGAGATATATAGTCAAGAAAATCAAGGGCAATGGTGATATATATGCGGATTAGACACCAAAAAAAATACTCAACAAATGGCTACAATTTAAGGAATGTGTTTAGTGACGGCATCAGATTCCTAATTGATGGAGAAAGGTCTGGTGGCAAGAAAACTTGCTTCGAGGAGGTTGTCAAGTGTTTTCGCTCGACAATTCCATTCTTGGGTGGTTGGTTTGGCCCTTGTTCCTGTAACTCGAATCCTAGCCTGGTATATCCCATTTTAATTTTACACCGTTGTGAACCCTACGCCTTTTTTACTCTCTGATCGAGGTTCTCGGCATTGAAACTCCTCGTAAACTAAATCACACGTGTATATGTTGAGATTTAAGAGATACACAGTCAAGAAAATCAAGGGCAATAGTTATATATATGCGGATTAGACACAAAAAAAAAACACTAAACTAATTGTTACAATTTAAGGAATGCGTTTAGTGACGGCATCAGATTCCTAATTGATGGAGAAAGGTCTGGTGGCAAGAAAAGCTGCTTTAAGGAGGTTGTCAAGTGTTTTCGCTCGACGATTCAATTCTTGGGTGGTTGGTTTGGCCCTTGTTCCTATAACTCGAATCCTAGCCCGGTATATCCCGTTTAAATTTTACACCATTGTGAACCTTACGCCTTTTTTACTCTCTGATCGAGGTTCTCGGCGTTGAAAAATCTTCGTAAACTAAATCACACGTGTATATGTTTACATTTAAGGGATATACGGTTAAGAAAATTAAGGGCAATGGTGATATATATGCGGATTAGACACCAAAAAGAAACACTCAACAAATGGCTACAATTTAAGAAATGTGTTTAGTGAGGTCATCAGATTCCTAATTGATGGAGAAAGGTCTGGTGGCAAGAAAAGCTTCTTCTAGGAGGTTGTCAAGTGTTTTCGCTCGACGATTCCATTCTTGGGTGGTTAGTTTGGCCCTTGTTCCTGTAACTCGAATCTTAGCCCGGTATATCCCATTTAAATTTTACACCATTGTGAACCCTACGCCTTTTTTACTCTCTGATCAAGGTTCTCGGAATTAAAAAATCCTCGTAAACTAAATCACACGTGTATATGTTGAGATTTAAGAGATACACAGTCAAGAAAATCAAGGGCAATGGTTATATATATGCGGATTAGACACCAAAAAAAACACTCAACAAATTGCTACAATTTAAGGAATGCGTTTAGTGACGGCATCAGATTCCTAATTGATGGAGAAAGGTCCGGTGGCAAGAAAAGCTGCTTCTAGGAGGTTGTCAAGTGTTTTCGCTCAACGATTCCATTCTTGGGTGGTTGGTTTGGCCCTTGTTCCTGTAACTCGAATCCTAGCCCGGTATATCCCATTTAAATTTTACACCATTGTGAACCTTACGCCTTTTTTACTCTCTGATCGCGGTTCTCGGCATTGAAAAATCTTCGTAAACTAAATCACACGTGTATATCTTTACATTAAAGGGATATATGGTCAAGAAAATTAAGGGCAATGGTGATATATATGCGGATTAGACGCCAAAAAAAAAACACTCAACAAATGGCTACAATTTGAGGAATGCGTTTAGTGACGGCATCGGATTCCTAATTGATGGAGAAAGGTCTGGTGGCAAGAAAAGCTGCTTCGTGGAGGTTGTCAAGTGTTTTCGCTCGACGATTCCATTCTTGGGTAGTTGGTTTGGCCCTTGTTCCTGTAACTCGAATCCTAGCCCGGTATATCTCATTTTAATTTTACACCATTGTGAACCTTACGCCTTTTTTTACTCTCTGATCGAGGTTCTCGGCATTGAAAAATCTTCGTAAACTAAATCACACGTGTATATGTTGACATTTAGGAGATATATAGTCAAGAAAATCAAGGGCAATGGTGATATATATGCGGATTAGACACCAAAAAAAATACTCAACAAATGGCTACAATTTAAGGAATGTGTTTAGTGACGGCATCAGATTCCTAATTGATGGAGAAAGGTCTGGTGGCAAGAAAACTTGCTTCGAGGAGGTTGTCAAGTGTTTTCGCTCGACAATTCCATTCTTGGGTGGTTGGTTTGGCCCTTGTTCCTGTAACTCGAATCCTAGCCTGGTATATCCCATTTTAATTTTACACCGTTGTGAACCCTACGCCTTTTTTACTCTCTGATCGAGGTTCTCGGCATTGAAACTCCTCGTAAACTAAATCACACGTGTATATGTTGAGATTTAAGAGATACACAGTCAAGAAAATCAAGGGCAATAGTTATATATATGCGGATTAGACACCAAAAAAAAACACTAAACTAATTGTTACAATTTAAGGAATGCGTTTAGTGACGGCATCAGATTCCTAATTGATGGAGAAAGGTCTGGTGGCAAGAAAAGCTGCTTTAAGGAGGTTGTCAAGTGTTTTCGCTCGACGATTCAATTCTTGGGTGGTTGGTTTGGCCCTTGTTCCTATAACTCGAATCCTAGCCCGGTATATCCCGTTTAAATTTTACACCATTGTGAACCTTACGCCTTTTTTACTCTCTGATCGAGGTTCTCGGCGTTGAAAAATCTTCGTAAACTAAATCACACGTGTATATGTTTACATTTAAGGGATATACGGTTAAGAAAATTAAGGGCAATGGTGATATATATGCGGATTAGACACCAAAAAGAAACACTCAACAAATGGCTACAATTTAAGAAATGTGTTTAGTGAGGTCATCAGATTCCTAATTGATGGAGAAAGGTCTGGTGGCAAGAAAAGCTTCTTCTAGGAGGTTGTCAAGTGTTTTCGCTCGACGATTCCTTTCTTGGGTTGTTAGTTTGGCCCTTGTTCCTGTAACTCGAATCTTAGCCCGGTATATCCCATTTAAATTTTACACCATTGTGAACCCTACGCCTTTTTTACTCTCTGATCAAGGTTCTCGGAATTAAAAAATCCTCGTAAACTAAATCACACGTGTATATGTTGAGATTTAAGAGATACACAGTCAAGAAAATCAAGGGCAATGGTTATATATATGCGGATTAGACACCAAAAAAAACACTCAACAAATTGCTACAATTTAAGGAATGCGTTTAGTGACGGCATCAGATTCCTAATTGATGGAGAAAGGTCCGGTGGCAAGAAAAGCTGCTTCTAGGAGGTTGTCAAGTGTTTTCGCTCAACGATTCCATTCTTGGGTGGTTGGTTTGGCCCTTGTTCCTGTAACTCGAATCCTAGCCCGGTATATCCCATTTAAATTTTACACCATTGTGAACCTTACGCCTTTTTTACTCTCTGATCGCGGTTCTCGGCATTGAAAAATCTTCGTAAACTAAATCACACGTGTATATCTTTACATTAAAGGGATATACGGTCAAGAAAATTAAGGGCAATGGTGATATATATATGCGGATTAGACGCCAAAAAAAAACACTCAACAAATGGCTACAATTTGAGGAATGCGTTTAGTGACGGCATCGGATTCCTAATTGATGGAGAAAGGTCCGGTGGTAAGAAAAGCTGCTTCTAGGAGGTTGTCATGTGTTTTCGCTCGACGATTCCATTCTTGGGTGGTTGGTTTGGCCCTTGTTCCTGTAACTCGAATCCTAGCCCGGTATATCCCATTTTAATTTTACACCATTGTGAACCTTACTCCTTTTTTACTCTCTGATCGAGGTTTTCGGCATTGAAAAATCTTCGTAAACTAAATCAAACATGTATATGTTGACATTTAAGAGATATACAGTCAAGAAAATCAAGGACAATGGTGATATATATGAGGATTAGACACCAAAAAAAAACACTCAACAAATAGCTACCATTTAAGGAATGTGTTTAGTGACGGCATCAGATTCCTAATTGATGGAGAAAGGTCTGGTGGCAAGAAAAGCTGCTTTAAGGAGGTTGTCAAGTGTTTTCGCTCGACGATTCAATGCTTGGGTGGTTGGTTTGGCCCTTGTTCCTATAACTCGAATCCTAGCCCGGTATATCCCATTTAAATTTTACACCATTGTGAACCTTACGCCTTTTTTACTCTCTGATCGAGGTTCTCGGCATTGAAAAATCTTCGTAAACTAAATAACACGTGTATATGTTTACATTTAAGGGATATACGGTCAAGAAAATTAAGGGTAATGGTGATATATATGCGGATTAGACACCAAAAAAACCACTCAACAAATGGCTACAATTTAAGGAATGCGTTTAGTGACGGCATCAGATTCCTAATTGAAGGAGAAAGGTCCGGTGGCAAGAAAAGCTGCTTCTAGGAGGTTGTCAAGTGTTTTCGCTCGACGATTCCATTCTTGAGTGGTTGGTTTGGCCCTTGTTCCTGTAACTCGAATCCTAGCCAGGTATATCCCATTTAAATTTTATACCATTGTGAACCTTATGCCTTTTTTACTCTCTGGTCGAGGTTCTCGGCATTGAAAAATCTTCGTAAACTAAATCACACGTGTATATGTTGACATTTAAGAGATATACGGTCAAGAAAATTAAGGGCAATGGTTATATATATGCGGATTAGACACCATAAAAAACACTCAACAAATGGCTACAATTTAAGGAATGCGTTTAGTGACGGCATCAGATTCCTAATTGATGGAGAAGGGTCCGGTGGAAAGAAAAGCTGCTTCTAGGAGGTTGTCAAGTGTTTTCGCTCGACGATTCCATTCTTGGGTGGTTGGTTTGGCTCTTGTTCCTGTAACTCGAATCCTAGCCCTGTATATCCCATTTTAATTTTACACCATTGTGATCCTTACGCCTTTTTTACTCTCTGATCGAGGTTCTCGGCATTGAAAATTCTTCGTAAACTAAATCACACGTGTATATGTTTACATTTAAGAGATATACAGTCAAGAAAATCAAGGGCAATAGTGATATATATGCGGATTAGACACAAAAAAAACACTCAAAAAATGGCAACAATTTAAGGAATGTGTTTAGTAAGGTCATCAGATTCCTAATTAATGGAGAAAGGTCTGGTGGCAAGAAAAGCTGCTTCTAGGAGGTTGTCAAGTGTTTTCACTCGACGATTCCATTCTTGGGTGGTTGGTTTGGCCCTTGTTCCTGTAACTCGAATCATAGCCCGATATATCCCATTTAAATTTTACACAATTGTGAACCTTACGCCTTTTTTACTCTCTGATCGAGGTTCTCGGCATTGAAAAATCTTCGTAAACTAAATCACACGTGTATATGTTTACATTTAAGGGATATACGGTCAAGAAAATTAAGGGCAATGGTGATATATATGCGGATTAGACACACAAAAAAAACACGTAACAAATTGCTACAATTTAAGGAATGCGTTTTAGTGACGGCATCAGATTCCTAATGGATGGAGAAAGGTCCGGTGGCCAGAAAAGCTGCTTCTAGGAGGTTGTCAAGTGTTTTCGCTCGCCGATTCCATTCTTGGGTGGTTGGTTTGGCCCTTGTTCCTGTAACTCGAATCCTAGCCCGGTATATCCCATTTTAATTTTACACCATTGTGAATCTTACTCCTTTTTTACTCTCTGATCGAGTTTCTCGGCATTGAAAAATCTTCGTAAACTAAATCACACGTGTATATGTTGACATTTAAGAGATATACAGTCAAGAAAATCAAGGGCAACGGTGATATATATGCGGATTAGACACACAAAAAAAACACTCAACAAATGGCTACAATTTAAGGAATGTGTTTAGTGACGGCATCAGATTCCTAATTGATGGAGAAAGGTCTGGTGGCAAGAAAAGCTGCTTCTAGGAGGTTGTCAAGTGTTTTCGCTCGACAATTCCATTCTTGAGTGGTTGGTTTGGCCCATGTTCCTGTAACTCGAATCCTAGCCCGGTATATCCCATTTTAATTTAACACCATTGTGAACCCTACGTCTTTTTTACTATCTGATCAAGGTTCTCGGCATTAAAAAATCCTCGTAAACTAAATCACACGTGTATATGTTGAGATTTAAGAGATAAACAGTCAAGAAAATCAAGGGCAATGGTTATATATATGCGGATTAGACACCATAAAAAACACTCAACAAATGGCTACAATTTAAGGAATGCGTTTAGTGACGGCATCAGATTCCTAATTGATGGAGAAAGGTCCGGTGGAAAGAAAAGCTGCTTCTAGGAGGTTGTCAAGTGTTTTCGCTCGACGATTCCATTCTTGGGTGGTTGGTTTGGCCCTTGTTCCTGTAACTCGAATCCTAGCCCGGTATATCTCATTTTAATTTTACACCATTGTGAACCTTACGCCTTTTTTACTCTCTGATCGAGGTTCTCGGCATTGAAAAATCTTTGTAAACTAAATCACACCTGTCTATGTTGACATTTAAGATATATACAGTCAAGAAAATCAAGGGCAATGGTGATATATATGCGGACTAGACACACAAAAAACACTCAACAAATAGCTACAATTTAAGGAATGTCTTTAGTGACGACATCAGATTCCTAATTGATGGAGAAAGGTCTGGTGGCCAGAAAAGCTGCTTCTAGGAGGTTGTCAAGGGTTTTCTTTCGACGATTCCATTCTTGGGTGGTTGGTTTGGCCCTTGTTCCTGTAACTCGAATACTATCCCGGTATATCCCATTTTAATTTTACACCATTGTGAACCTTACGCCTTTTTTACTCTCTGATCGAGGTTCTCGGCATTGAAAATTCTTCGTAAACTAAATCACACGTGTATATGTTGACATTTAAGAGATATACAGTCAAGACAATCAAAGGCAATGGTGACATATATGCGGTTAGACACAAAAAAAAAACACTCAAAAAATGGCTACAATTTAAGGAATATGTTTAGTGAGGTCATCAGATTCCTAATTAATGGAGAAAGGTCTGGTGACAAGAAAAGCTGCTTCTAGGAGGTTGTCAAGTGTTTTCCCTCAACGATTCCATTCTTGGGTGGTTGGTTTGGCCCTTGTTCCTGTAACTCGAATCCTAACCCGGTATATCCCATTGTAAATTTACACCATTGTGAACCTTACGCCTTTTTTACTCTCTGATCGAGGTTCTCGGCATTGAAAAATCTTCGTAAACTAAATCACACGTGTATATGTTGACATTTAAGAGATATACAGTCAAGAAAATCAATGGCAATGGTGATATATATGCGGATTAGACACCAAAAAACACTCAACAAATTGCTACAATTTAAGGAATGTGTTTAGTGACGGCATCAGATTCCTAATTGATGAAGAAAGGTCTGGTGGCAAGAAAAACTGCTTCTAGGAGGTTGTCAAGGGTTTTCGCTCGACGATTCCATTCTTGGGTGGTTAGTTTGGCCCTTGTTCCTGTAACTCGAATCCTAGCCCGATATATCTCATTTTAATTTTACTCAAATGTGAACCTTACGCCTTTTTTACTCTCTGATCGACGTTCTCGGCATTGAAAAATCTTCGTAAACTAAATCACACGTGTATATGTTGACATCTAAGAGATATACAGTCAAGAAAATCAAGGGCAATGGTATTATATATGCGGATTAGACACAAAAAAAACACTCAACAAATGGCTACAATTTAAGGAATTTGTTTAGTGACGGCATCAGAATCCTAATTGATGGAGAAATATCTTGTGGCAAGAAAAAGGTGCTTCTAGGAGGTTGTCAAGTGTTTTCGCTCGACGATTCCATTTTTGGGTGGTTGGTTTGGCCCTTGTTCCTGTAACTCGAATCCTAGCCCGGTGTATGCCATTTTAATTTTACACCATTGTGAACCTTACATGAAAAAGGGGCTACGGCCACACTTTTGGCAAAACCACCCTGCCACACATTTGTTAAAATGTGTGGCTAAAGGTTAATCATAACATTTTAAAACACTTTTAGCCACACATTTTATTATTAATGTGACCATTTAATCCATTTCAGAACCTTTAGCCACACTTTTAGAAAATAATATGACATTTATTAGCCACAAATCGAATATATGGCCAAATGTGATATATGGCCACATATTTTTGTTTCATGTGACGAAAAAACATTTATTTGACACCTTTAGGCACACTTTAAGAAAAAATTTGTGACATATGTTTGCTACACTAGCAAAGTGTGGCTAAATGTTATCTACGATCACATTATATATTTTTCTATGACCAATAACATGTGTGTTCAAAACCTTTAGCCACACTTTAAGAAAAAACTGTGACATTTATTAGTCATACAAAAAAAGTGTGGCCAAATTTGATCTACGGTTACTGTATTTGTTTCGTGTGACTAAACACAAAACTATAACAAACCTTTAGCCACACGTTAAGATAAAACATCCACATTAGAAAAGTGTGGCCAAATGTGTTCTACGACCACATTATATGTTTAATAATGTGGCTAAAATCTAATACATATGGCCACATATTGTATTTATGTAACCAAAGGTTAGATAATAGTCACACTTAAAATTACAAAATTTAATGTGGTTTTACATTAACATTCGTCACACAATCATCATTTTGTTTATTTGTGTGACGAAATGTTATCAAATGTCATTAAAAAAATGTGTGACCAAATGTTAAACTTACTACATCTTTAAAAGTTCCCCCCCAAAATATTTAATTCCAAAACTTAAACTTCCACCTAAAATATTTCATCCTAAAACTTTCCCCAAAAATATTTCATTCTAAAACTTAAACTCCCCCCCCCCCCCAAAATATTTTATCCTAAAACTTAAACTTTCCCCCCAAAATATTTGAATCAAAAATTCCCTCTAAATCATATTCTTATTTAAAAAATTACATTATTTAATATTAAAAAAAACAAAAAAATCTTACTAGATATTTAATAATTCAAACTATAATTAAATATTATATATTTTAAACCATATTTGTTTTCTTCTAAATGATATATTAATGTATGCATATTACTAATGGTACCGAATTTCTCGTAGTTAATTATTTTCGGTACTGGTACTTTCAGTTCGATACGGTACCAGTAGTTTATCGAAGTTTACTTTCAAATAGCGTTGCGGTACGCGTACTGTATAATACCATACCAAACATTTTTGGTACCGGTACCTGTACCATATTTGATGATTTTCGGTATCGGCATTTTCGGTACCGGTATGTTCGGTACCAGTACCGGTACCGAACTTATCCCTAATCATATATGTGTTAATGGACCATATTAGGCTTTACTGGGTCACAATAGACAATAGTGGTCATAGATATGTTAATGAACCATATTGGTCCTTAATAGATCGCAATGGACAATAGTAGATCACACATGTCTTAATGAACCATATAGGGCCTATATGATAGTGGATCATATATGTCTTAATGGATCACAATGCACAATAGTATACCATATATGTGTTAATGGGCCATATTAGGCCTAAGTGGAACACAATGGCCAATAATGGATCGTATATGTCTTAATAGACCAGATTAGGCCTTAATGAATCATAGTGGATGATCATACACGTCTTAATTGACCATATTGGGCCTTAATGGAACACAATGGACAATAGTGGATCGTATATGTCTTAATGGACCTTATTGGGCTTTGATATATCACACTGGCCAATTATGAATCATATATGTCTTAATGAACCATATTAGGCCTTAATGGATTACAAGGTCAATAGTAGATCAAACTTTCTTAATGGACTATATTAGGCCTTAATGGATCACAATGGCCAATAGTCGATAATACATGTCTTAATGGACCATATTGGGTCTTAATGGAGTACATTGGCTAATTGTGGATCATTTATGTCTTAATGGACCACATTGGGCCTAAATGGATTACAATGGCCAATATTGGATCGTACATGTCTTAATGGACCATATTGGGCCTTAATGGACCTTTATGGGCAATACTAGATCATAAATATATTAATGGGCCATATTGGGCCTTAATGGATCACAACAGACAATAGTAGATCATACGTGCTTTACGGATCGTGTGGGGACTTATTGGATCACAATGGACAATAATACATTATAGAAGTCTTAATTGACCATATGGGGCCTTGCCTTAACGGATTACAGTGCACAATAATAGATCATACATGTTTTAGTGGACCATATTAGGCCTTAATGAATCACAATAGACAATAGTAGATCATAATGTCTTAATGGACCATATTAAGCCTTAATAGATCACAAAGGACAATAGTGATCATAGCTGTCTTATTGGAGCATATTGGGCTTTAATGGATAAAAAATGGGCAATAGTAAATCATACATGTATTAATTGATCATATTGAGCATTAGTGAATCACAATGAATAATAGTAGATTGTATATGTTTTAGTGGACCATATTGGGCTAAACGGGTCCTGTTCGGGTCAACCCGGTTGGGTTGGCAGTTTGACCCGTTTAACCCATTTATATTATATTATGTATTTTAATATAATTGTGTTATATACATTTGTGTTTTTAAATAAATTTTAATTTTAATTTTAATATATTAATTTCAGAAAAAGTAAAAAATTCGGGTTAAACGGGTCGTGTTTAGGTCAATCCAAAAAATTTCGGGTCGTGTTCGGTTTTATATATATGATACGATTTTCGAGTTCGGGTTGGATTCGGATTGGGTTGAACCCACGAACACAACCCGTTTAGCACCCCATTGGGACGTGAGGCTTAAACTTTGAGAGCAGCGTCTCTCACTCTCATCTATCTTTAAACCTTTCTTCCTTCAACAATGGCCATTTCCCTCACCGGCACAACCATCCTGTTCTCTCCCTCCGCGGATGGATCAGATGTTAAAGAGAGAGAGAGACGAGCCCCTCCGTCGAACCCAGCAAGCCTCAACGACAACATCAGGTGACCGTCATTGTCACCATCACCTCAGATTCTTTGTAGTTTCTGCGTATCAGTACTACCGGGAGGTAGAGTGACACAAGGCGGCGTTCGAAGATGCTAACGGTGGTCCTTATTCTTAGCGGGGGTGAGTGATTTCTACACCTCCTGCATCACCCATTCATTATGTTGTTCTCTTCCATCTATTTCTTCTAAACCCTATTTTTTATTTTATAGGAACGAAGAGAAGATCTCATGGTATTTTACAGTAACATTGAGGTTAATTTAGATATTTGATTAACATTTGAGGTTAATTGTTGAATGTTATTTCACAGAGAAAGAGGATTCGTTGACGGTCATCTGGTTAAAGGTTTGAATTGGGTTTTGTTAATTGTTGATTTCGATATGTGTGGTGTTGTGATTGCTGGTTTTTGGTTGTTAAGCCAGATTGGTGGAAAAACTGTTTGCGATTGAAAAGAAAGGGTTTTCAGACATATCATAGTTGGTGATTAGTGATTCTGTTCCTAAAATTTGGTCAAAATAGGCTAAATAGCAATTTTCTACAAGAGATATTTTATAACTTTAACTCCAAAATGTTTCTATTTTATTGATTTCTTGTAGTTCGATTCAATGGTCCAATTCTTTTTTACAAAACAATATTTATTTATATACAAGACTATGACGTTTAGACGCCGTTGGACCAATCAGCAACTACACGCGAAGGGTTTGTGGAGCTTAGATTCAATGATTTTTTTACTGCAAATTAGGTAGTTCATCCCTATATGTGACACCGTTTGATTTCGGTATCCTAGGTTTGAAGGGCGACGATTTGTATATAATTTGATTCGATAATCTATTGGCATCGACTATGAGCCGGTATACAGGACCACAACGAAAAAAAAGATTAGAGCTGGATCCTTAAGAACTTTCTGAATCTGAAGATACCCTAGATGACCCTAAAGAGTTTGGAAAGCTCAACAAAGCAACAAATGTTAGTAAAGTTTCTTATTATTTCTTATAAAATTTTAGTTAATAAAGTAATCATGCTAAAGAAATGAAATTAATGATATCAATTTTTTGTTTTATGCAAGAAAGATGCAACATTCTTGAGGAGGACTACTTAGAGACGGATTTGTAAGGGGAATTCCGCCTGAAGATGATCTGGTATGTTTAATCTATGTAAACAATTTTGAACTCGGAATATAGCAACTATTATATAAAGGACCAAATTGATGAACATATACAAGTAACTGGCATAAAAAGGTGAACATAATAGGTGTATTTTATCAGTTTTTTTATTAACATTGAAGACAATTGAATAGTGGAAAAATCAAGAATATGTAAACATATTTGAACTCAGAATATAGTAACTATAAAAAAGAACCGAATTGTCAAAACATATGCAAGTAACTAGCAGCAATGGTGTCACTACCAGCATAAAGGCCCTTTTCAACACTCTTTATTGAGGTGTAACTGAATACAACATTACTGGATTGTATTGTTCGATAGTTAGATGTTAATTATGACAGGATGGTTTGGTTAGAGAGAAGGCATTTGGTACGACAAAAGATCGAATGCTTTATATCGAGCATTGTGCAAATTAAAAGGCCATGGAAGATAGTCCCTAACGTTTAGAATTTAGTAATCAATAGTTTGTTTAGTAAACGAGCCCGAGCTTCACTTATCGAGCTCGAGCCAGGTCGATCTCGGGCTCGGCTCGTTTGCACCCCTACTTTTGGTCAAAAACAACGTATGTTAATTTTCTAGTAAAAAGACTATCCCCTTACCAATAAACCAAAAAAAAAATTAATAAAATAAGGTGATTTGAAGCAGTTTTATTTTATTTTAACAAAACAAGGTGATTTGAAGCAGTTTTATTTTAAATTGTTTTACTTGTTTGACCCGTCATCAATATAAAATTAAACCGAACAATAAATAAATGATCTCCCTTTCCACAATTTCCTTCAAAAACATTCTTTTAGGAGTCAGGAACACTTCTAGAAATTAGCTAAGTAGATCCCAGAATTTTTTATTTGAGTTAAATCAATTTATAAGCACATAGAAGATGAAAAAAGAAGAAAAAAACATACTCTATATGCATGCCTCCACGATCTGATGATGGCAGTGTGCTTCCCTGAAGGGCATTCATAAGCTCTAACAGAGAGACATGGGCCACATGGACTTTTAGACATGTTTTGGGCTTGTTTAGGGCTAGTTAGGCTGTTTTATGTTGATTCCATCTTTATTTAGGGGCTTTATTTTTAACATCTTTGGCCGGAATTTGGCAAGAAATGCCCTGATTCCCTGAAGCAGCGCCTGAGAGCATGAAAGCTCGCCTTTCAGAGTGCATCGCATTTGGTGCGCTGGGCTGCGCCTAGGGGGCTTTTGACAGCATAGAATAGAACACACAATTTTGAACTTTTGATGAATTGGAACAATAAAATCTCGTCCTTAACATTAGCTCTCTTTGTGTCCCACAAAAGAGTCTACAAATCCCACATAATAAATAAACGTAGCCTGCATAATCCCACCCATATCAGAGCTATTGGTAGGGGGTAGGTCTAAGTGAGTGTGATGTGGCAAACCTTGCCTCTCTGTCAAAGAAGAGAGGTTGTTACAGCTGAGATCCCCGGCTCCAAAAATCTTTTTTTCTAGGTGAACAGTATGTCTTTTATAATTGCATTTTGCAAATAAAGTGGACTTTAGTTTGGCAGCATTTGTTCGAACTTTACAGTGTAAATAAGATGAGTTGATGTATTTAATTGAATTTTGAAGTTTAATTAGTAACTGTACTGTAAAGACTAAAGAATAAACTGATGTAGAAGATGTAGATGAGATAGTGAGAACCAAAAAAATCTATTTGTACTTCTTGTTTACAGCTAAGTTTTTGTGATTTTTATATGTAGGCTTTAAGAGTGATTAAGTATGTTGTGGGGAAGTCTGGTGTGGAATTTAGGAGGGAAATGCAAAGGAACTCGGTGGCTGTTCGGAAACTAGTTCACTATAAAGGACAACCGGATCCGTTAAAGGGTGATGCACTTAATAAGTCCGTTAGGGAAACTGCACAGGAGGCTTTAACAACTATTTTTGCTGGTGAAGACAACAGTAAACCGCGACAAACTGAAGGTCTTGCACGGCGGATAGAAGGTTTCGGTAATACCAATTATAACATGCCACCGTCTGAGGATAAGAAGTTGTTTCTTAGTGAAGTGGTTGGCATTGGAAGTGCAACAATTATGCTCGGTTTGAATAGCATAGCACAAGCTCAAACCCCTAAAAACGACATGGGAACTTACAGGAGCCCGAATTTGCGAAGATCATTGACTAATGAAACTAGTTACAATGATAACAATCGGTTATTAACAAATGCTTCCGGACCTTGGAGTCAGGATAATAAAATAAGTCAAACGTATATTTACAATGGGAGTGCAAGCTCAAGTTATTCACAGGAAAAGAGTCGTGAAAAGAGGTTATTAGAGACCATTGTTACATCTGGTGGTGTTCATCTTCAACCAACTCGTGATGCCATTCAGGTGTTTCTTTCGGAGGCCACAAAGTTGAATGCTTTAGCTTTAAGTCGCGCGTTAGAAGTCAAGCTCCAGTCGCACGCACATGTGGCAGGTTCGTGTGAAAGCTTTGTAACTGCTAATCAGTAACTACCATGCTTATTTTGATATATGTTTTTTATTTTTATTTTTATTATTGAATAGGTAAAGAACAATCGGCTACCGAAAGGGATTAGTATCACAAGGGAAGAAGCCTCTTTTCTCATTTGGGTTTATCACAGATGTGCAGTATGCCGACATTCCTGATGGTCGATCGTTTCTTGGCGTTCCTAGATATTATAGAAACAGCAAAAGGAAAGGTGATTTCATTATCTGTTTGATTCTAACTGCAGATACAAAAAATTATAGTAGTTTTTTAAAAGACTTTGTTTCTTATAGTTAAGTTGGTGAATAAAACTTCTTTTAATTGCCCCATTATCTCTGTCTATGACTATGCTTTATTATCTAAACTTCTTTTAATCCTTGATTTAGAGGAAAGAGAGAGGATATACACATCAGGAGGGAGTGTGTGCAAATCAGATGATGAGCCAGGAGTGTCTAGGATTCGAGCTTCAATCGACGAGACACCAGAAGGTCCAGGACTCGCGCTTTCAAGAGCTTTCGGTGACTTTTTTGTTAAAGATTTTGGTCTTATTTCCGAGCCTAACGTGATACAAAGAACCTTAACCACACGCGTTCGTTTGGTTATTTTGGCAACTGGTTGGATATGATACTCCTACATCATACATTTATATATATATATATATATATATATATATACACACACATGGTTGCGTTATTAAAGTGATTATTAGTTGATTTTAGATTTATATGAATAATAATCTGCAGGTATGGGATGTTGTCTCAAATGAAAAGGCGGTGGAGATTGTTTCATCGTTAGTAGACGAAAGAGACGAATCAGCAAAACGTCTGGTTGAGTATGCAGCCGCTCAGTGGAAATGTAAACGACTGGGATTTGCAACAGATGATATCTCAGTTGTCTGCATATTTTTCAATAATCCATCATCTTCTCAAGATTAAGGATCTATATATGCATGGATGTTGTATATGGTGACCGCTGAGCAATATCTTATTGATAGCTTATTAGTCTCCATAATGAAGTTCTAATATATATATAAAATGAATGACCCCAATGAATTATTAACGTTTTTTCGATTCCAATTTAATGATATGTGTTCATGTTTTCGTCATATGTAGAGGTTATACAACCCTATTATGTCATCAGGGGGAATTGTCTGAAAAGGCTGACATACATTTTCAGAGTTGTGGTTCTTAAAGATCATTTGCTGCGGGAGACACTGATTTTACACTTTCATCCGAGTTGCAAAATCTCCCAGATTATGTAAGTCGCAATCTTGTAAGTTGATTTATTCAATCAAATTAGATCTTATTTTAGTTTATGTAATCAAGTATATTGCACTAGTTATGAATGAAAATCTATAGAAAATGGATAAACAAATGTTGACAGGTCAACCAAATGTTACTCATTTTGACCCGTTTACCAACCGCCTATTTTGTTACCTACGTTTATTCTGAAACTGATGTTGTACGTGATGAATTTGATACATGTCTGTCCAACGTCATTTTACTTGGCAAGGACCTAATCGACCCGCACGCAGATAAAACATGTATGGATGCTTTTCTTGTTACTATTGTATATATTAATATTGTTCTTTTGGAATAACTTATGTCTTATGATGAAGCGCGCAACTTTTTTTTATGAAGGAGTTTTGATTGGCTAAGACAAAAGGGCCAAAGAATGGCCAAAATGAAAACATGAAGAGTTTTTCAAGGAATGAGAGAAGGTTACGTTGCAAGTGCTTCCAGGAGTGATGTATGTTGAGACAAAAAGTGTTGTTGCAAGTGCTGCTAGGATTGATGCAAGTTTATGTATTTAGTATTCAAATTGACAACTTATGTATGAATTTTGGTTTACTATTGTTAATATTATTAATTTTGTTTTTTAGGTTTGTTTATTTTTGCTATTTTTTTAATTCTACGAAAAATTGAAAATAAAATTGCTAATTACACGAAAATGGCCACATAGCCACAACAATATATGTGACTATAAAATAGAAATGACCACACTTACAGTAAATTCATGTGACTATCAACACCATTTTGTCACACTTAATGGGCCATTTTCTTAATTACAACAACCTTTTTGTCACATTTTTTTTTTAAATTCATGTGGCTAAAACAAACTTTTTAGTGACTATATAATAGAAACAGACACACTTATGGTAAACTCATGTGACTATACAATAGAAACGGCCACACTTAAAATAAATTCATGTTGCCATCGATACCATTAGTCACACTTAAAAGACCATTTTGTTAATTACAACAACCTTTTTGTCACAGTTTTTTTAAAATTTATGTGGCTAAAACAAACTTTTTAGTGACTATATAATAGAAACAACCATACTTACAGTGAATTCATGTGGCTATATAATACAGATGGCCATACTTACAATAAATTAATGTGACCATTGATACCATTTAGCCACAGTTAATGAACCATTTGCTTGATTACAACAACCTTTTTGTCATAGTTTTTTAAAATTAATGTGGCTAAAACAAACTTATTCGTGACTGTATAATAGAAATGGCCACACTTATAGTAAATTCATGTGGTTGTTGCTACCCGTTTAGCCACACTTATTTGACAAAATGATTGATTTCAACAAGACCTTTTAGCCACAGTTTAAGTTGCTATGGCCACACATAAGTGAATGTGGCCATATGATGCCTACAATGACTCGAACTTTGGTCACACTTGAGCTGGAAAAAGAAAAGTGTGGCGAAAGGCGTATGGTCACACTTTTTTTATGTGGCCGTAAGCCATTTTTGACGTAGTATATTACGCCTTTTTTACTCTCTAATCGAGGTTCTCGGCATTGAAAAATCTTCGTAAACTAAATCACACGTGTATATGTTGACATTTAAGAGATATACAATCAAGAAAATCAAGGGCAATGGTGATATACATGCGGATTAGACACAAAAAAAAAACACTCAACAAATGGCTACAATTTAAGGAATGTGTTTAGTGTCGGCATCAGATTCCTAATTGATGGAGAAAGGTCTGGTGGCAAGAAAAGCTGCTTCTAGGAGTTTGTCAAGTGTTTTCGCTCGACGATTCCATTCTTGGGTGGTTGGTTTGGCCCTTGTTCCTGTAACTCGAATCCTAGCCCGGTATATCTCATTTTAATTTTACACCATTGTGAACCTTACGCCTTTTTTACTCTCTGATCGAGGTTCTCGGCATTGAAAAATCTTTGTAAACTAAATCACACCTGTCTATGTTGACATTTAAGATATATACAGTCAAGAAAATCAAGGGCAATGGTGATATATATGCAGACTAGACACACAAAAAACACTCAACAAATAGCTACAATTTAAGGAATGTCTTTAGTGACGACATCAGATTCCTAATTGATGGAGAAAGGTCTGGTGGCCAGAAAAGCTGCTTCTAGGAGGTTGTCAAGGGTTTTCTTTCGACGATTCCATTCTTGGGTGGTTGGTTTGGCCCTTGTTCCTATAACTCGAATCCTAGCCCGGTATATACCATTTTAATTTTACACCATTGTGAACCTTACGCCTTCTTTACTCTCTGATCGAGATTCTCGGCATTGAAAAATCTTCGTAAATTAAATCACACGTGTATATGTTAACATTTAAGGAATATACAGTCAAGAAAATCAAGGGCAATGGTGATATATATGCGAATTAGATACAAAAAAAAAACACTCAACAAATGGCTACAATTTAAGAAATGTGTTTAGTGACGGCATCAGATTCTTAATTGATGGAGAAAGATCTGGTGGCAATAAAAGTTGCTTCTAAGAGGTTGTCAAGGGTTTTCGTTCGACGATTCCATTCTTGGGTGGTTGGTTTGGCCCTTGTTCCTGTAACTCGAATCCTAGCCCGGTATATCCCATTTTAATTTTACACCATTTTGAACCTTACGCCTTTTTTACTCTTTGACGAGAGTCTCGGCATTGAAAATTCTTCATAAACTAAATCACACGTGTATATGTTGACATTTAAGAGATGTACAATCAAGAAGATCAAGGGCAATGGTGATATATATGCGGATTAGACACAAAAAAAAAAACACTCAACAAAAGGCTACAATTTAAGGAATGTGTTTAGGGACGGCATCAGATTCCTAATTGATGGAGAAATGTCTGGTGGCAAGAAAAGCTGCTTCTAGGAGGTTGTCAAGGGTTTTCGCTCGACGATTCCATTCTTGGGGGGTTGGTTTGGCCCTTGTTCCTGTAACTCGAATCCTAACCCGGTATATCCCATTTTAATTTTACACCATTGTGAACCTTACGCCTTTTTTACTCTCTGATCGAGGTTCTCGGCAATGAAAAATCTTCATAAACTAAATCACACGTGTATATGTTGACATTTAAGAGATATACAGTCAAGAAAATCAAGGGCAATGGTGATATATATGCGGATTAGATAAAAAAAAACACTCAACAAATGGCTACAATTTAAGGAATGTGTTTAGTGACGGCATCAGATTCCTAATTGATGGAGAAAGGTCTGGTGGCAAGAAAAGCTGCTTCTAGGAGGTTGTCAAGGGTTTTCGCTCGACGATTCCATTCTTGGGTGGTTGGTTTGGCCCTTGTTCCTGTAACTCGAATCCTAGCCCGGTATATCCCATTTTAATTTTACACCTTTGTGAACCTTACGCCTTTTTTACTCTCTGATCGAGGTTCTCGGCATTGAAAAATCTTTGTAAACTAAATCACACGTGTATATGTTGACATTTAAGAGATATACAGTCAAGAAAATCAAGGGGAATGGTGATATATATGCGGATTAGCCACAAAAAAACACTCAACAAATGGCTACTATATTAAGGAATGTGTTTAGTAACGGCATCAGATTCCTAATTGATGGAGAAAGGTCTGGTGGAAAAAAAAGCTGCCTCTAAGAGGTTGTCAAGGGTTTTTGCTCGACGATTCCATTCTTGGGTGGTTGGTTTGGCCATTGTTCCTGTAACTCGAATCCTAGCCCTGTATATCCCATTTTAATTTTAAACCATTGTGAACCTTACGCCTTTTTTACTCTCTGAAGAGGTTCTCGGCATTGAAAAATCTTCGTAAACTAAATCACACGTGTATATGTTGACATTTAAGAGATATAGAATCAATAAAATCAAGGGTAATGGTGATATATATGCGGATTAGACATTAAAAAAACACTCAACAAATGGCTACAATTTAAGGAATGTGTTTAGTGACGGCATCAGATTCCTAATTGATGGAGAAAAGTCTGGTGGCAAGAAAAGCTGCCTCTAGGAGGTTGTCAAGGGTTTTCGCTCGAAGATTCCATTCTTGGGTGGTTGGTTTGGCCCTTGTTCCTATAACTCGAATCCTAGCCCGGTATATCCCATTTTAATTTTAAACCATTGTGAACCTTACGCCTTTTTTAGGTTCTCGGCATTGAAAAATCTTCGTAAACTAAATCACACGTGTATATGTTGACATTTAAGAGATATACAATCAATAAAATCAAGGGCAATGGTGATATATATGCGGATTAGACATAAAAAAAAACACTCAACAAATGGCTACAATTTAAGGAATGTGTTTAGTGACGGCATCAGATTCCTAATTGATGGAGAAAGGTCTGGTGGCAAGAAAAGCCGCTTCTAGGAGGTTGTCAAGTGTTTTCGCTCGACGATTCCACTCTTGGGTGGTTGGTTTGGCCCATGTTCCTGTAACTCGAATCCTAGCCCGGTATATCCCATTTTAATTTTACACCATTGTGAACCTTACGCCTTTTTTACTCTCTGATCGAGGTTCTTTGTATTGAAAAATCTTCATAAACTAAATCACACGTGTATATGTTGACATTTAAGAGATATACAGTCAAGAAAATCAAGGGCAATGGTGATATATATGCGGATTAGACACAAAAAAAAAAACTCAACAAATGGCTACAATTTAAGGAATGTGTTTAGTGACGGCATCAGATTCCTAATTGATGGAGAAAGGTCTGGTGGCAAGGAAAGCTGCTTCGAGGAGGTTGTCAAGAGTTTTCGCTCGACGATTCCATTTTTTGGGTTGTTGGTTTGGCCCTTGTTCCTATAACTCGAATCCTAGCCCGGTATCTCCCGTTTTAATTTTACACCATTGTGAACCTTACGCCTTTTTTACTCTCTGATCGAGGTTCTCGGCATTGAAAAATCTTCGTAAACTAAATCACACGTGTATATGATGACATTTAAGAGATATAGAGTCAAGAAAATCAAGGGCAATGGTGATATATATGCGGATTAGACACAAAAAAACACTCAACAAATGGCTACAATTTAAGGAATGTGTATAGTGACGGCATCAGATTCCTAATTGATGGAGAAAGGTCTGGTGGCAAGAAAAGCTGCTTCTTGGAGGTTGTCAAGTGTTTTCGCTCGACGATTCCATTCTTGGGTAGTTGGTTTGGCCCTTGTTCCTGTAACTCGAATCCTAACCCGGTATATCCCATTTTAATTTTACACTATTGTGAACCTTACGCCTTTTTTTACTCTCTGATCGAGGTTCTCGGCATTGGAAAATCTTCATAAACTAAATCACACGTGTATATGTTGACATTTGAGAGATATACAGTCAAGAAAATCAAGGGCAATGGTGATATATATGCGGATTAGACACAAAAAAAAAACACTCAACAAATAGCTACAATTTAAGGAATGTGTTTTGTGACGGCATCAGATTCCTAATTGATGGAGAAAGGTCTGTTGGCAAGAAAAGCTGCTTCTAGGAGGTTGTCAAGGGTTTTAGCTCGACGATTCCATCCTTGGGTGGATGGTTTGGCACTTGTTCCTGTAACTCGAATCCTAGCCCGGTATATCTCATTTTAATTTTACACCATTTCGAACCTTACGCCTTTTTTACTCTCTGATCGAGGTTCTCGGCATTGAAAAATCTTCGTAAACTAAATCCCACGTGTATATGTTGACATTTAAGAGATATACAGTCAAGAAAATCACGGGCAATGGTGATATATATGCGGATTAGCCACCAAAAAAACACTCAACAAATGGTTACAATTTAAGGAATGTGTTTAGTGACGGCATCAGATTCCTAACTGATGGAGAAAGGTCTGGTGGCAAGAAAAGCTGCTTCTAGGGGGTTGTCAAGTGTTTTCGCTCGACGTTTCCATTCTTGGGTAGTTGGTTTGGCCCTTGTTCCTATAACTCGAATCCTAGCCCGATATAGCCCATTTTAATTTTACAACATTGTGAACCTTACGCCTTTTTTACTCTCTGATCGAGGTTCTCGGCATTGCAAAATCTTCATAAACTGTATCACACGTGTATATGTTGACATTTAAGAGATATACAATTAAGAAAATCAAGGGCAATGGTGATATATATGCGGATTAGACACCAAAAAAACACTCAACAAATAGCTACAATTAAAGGAATGTGTTTAGTGACGGCATCAGATTCGTAATGGATGGAGAAAAGTCTGGTGGCAAGAAAAGCTGCTTCTAGGAGGTTGTCAAGGGTTTTCGCTCGACGATTCCATTTTGGGTGGTTGGTTTGGCCCTTGTTCCTGTAACTCGAATCCTAACCCGGTATATCCCATTTTAATTTTACACCATTGTGAACCTTACGCCTTTTTTTCTCTCTGATTGAGGTTCTCGGAATTGAAATATCTTCGTAAACTAAATCACACGAGTATATGGTGACATTTAAAAGATGTACAGTCAAGAAAATCAAGGGCAATGGTGATATATATGCGGATTAGCCACCAAAAAAAACACTCAACAAATGGCTACAACTTAAGGAATGTGTTTAGTGACGTCATCAGATTCCTAATTGATGGGGAAAGGTCTGGTGGCAAGAAAAGCTGCTTCTAGGGGGTTGTCAAGGGTTTTCGCTCGACGATTCCATTCTTGGGTGGTTGGTTTGGCCCTTGTTCCTGTAACTCGAATCCTAACCCGGTATATCACATTTTAATTTTACACCATTGTGAACCTTACGCCTTTCTTACTCTCTGATCGAGGTTCTCGGCATTGAAAAATCTTCGTAAACTAAATCACACGTGTATATGTTGACATTTAAGAGATATACAGTCAAGAAAATAAAGGGCAATGGTGATATATATGCGGATTAGCCACCAAAAAAAAAACACTCAACAAATGGCTACAATTTAAGGAATGTGTTTATTGACGGCATCAGATTCCTAATTGATAAAGAAAGGTCTGGTGGCAAGAAAAGCGACTTCTAGGAGGTTGTCAAGGGTTTTCGCTCGACGATTCCATTCTTGGGTGGTTGGTTTGGCCCTTGTTCCTGTAACTCGAATCCTAGCCCGGCATATCCCATTTTAATTTTACACCATTGTGAACTTTACGCCTTTTTTACTCTCTGATCGAGGTTCTCGGCATTGAAAAATCTTCGTAAACTAAATCCCACGTGTATATGTTGACATTTAAGAGATATACAGTCAAGAAAATCAAGGGCAATGGTGATATATATGCGGATTAGCCACCAAAAAAAGACACTCAACAATTGCCTACAATTTAAGGAATGTGTTTAGTGACTGCATCAGATTCCTAAATGATGGAGAAAGGTCTGGTGGCAAGAAAAGTTGTTTCTAGGAGGTTGTCAAGTGTTTTCGCTCGACAATTCCATTCTTGGGTGGTTGGTCTGGCCCTTGTTCCAATAACTCGAATCCTAGCCCGGTATATCCCATTTTAATTTTACAACATTGTGAACCTTACGCCTTTTTTACTCTCTGATCCAGGTTCTCGGTATCGAAAAAATCTTCGTAAACTAAATCACACGTGTATATGTTGACATTTAAGAGATATACAGTCAAGAAAAGCAAGGGCAATGGTGATATATATGCGGATTAGACAAAAAAAAACACTTAACAAATGGCTACAATTTAAGGAATGTATTTAGTGACGGCATCAGATTCCTAATTGATGGAGAAAGGTCTGGTGGCTAGGAAAGCTGCTTCGAGGAGGTTGTCAAGTGTTTTCGCTCGACGATTCCATTCTTGGGTAGTTGGTTTGGCCCTTGTTCCTGTAACTCGAATCCTAGCCCGGTATATCTCATTTTAAATTTACACCATTGTGAACCTTACGCCTTTTTTACTCTCTGATCGAGGTTCTCGGCATTGAAAAATCTTCGTAAACTAAATCACACATGTATATGTTGACATTTAAGAGATATACAGTCAAGAAAATCAAGGGAAATGGTGATATATATGCGGATTAGACACAAAAAAAACACTCAACAAATGGCTACAATTTAAGGAATGTGTATAGAGACGGCATCAGATTCCTAATTGATGGAGAAATGTCTGGTGGCAAGAAAAGCTGCTTCGTGGAGGTTGTCAAGTGTTTTCGCTCGACGATTCCATTCTTGGGTAGTTGGTTTGTCCCTTGTTCCTGTAACTCGAATCCTAGCCCGGTATATCTCATTTTAATTTTACACCATTGTGAACCTTACGCCTTTTTTACTCTCTGATCGAGGTTCTCGGCATTGAAATATCTTAATAAACTAAATCACACGTGTATATGTTGACATTTAAGAGATATACAATCAAGAAAATCAAGGGCAATGGTGATATATATGCGGATTAGACACAAAAAAACACTCAACAAATGGCTACAATTTAAGGAATGTGTATAGTGACGGCATTAGATTCCTAATTGATGGAGAAAGGTCCGGTGGCAAGAAAAGCTGCTTCTAGGAGGTTGTCAAGTGTTTTCGCTCGACGATTCCATTCTTGGGTAGTTGGTTTGGCCCTCGTTCCTGTAACTCAAATCCTACCCCGGTATATCCTATTTTAATTTTACAACATTGTGAGCCTTACGCCTTTTTTACTCTCTTATCGAGGTTCTTGGCAATGAAAAATCTCTGTAAACTAAATCACACGTGTATATGTTGACATTTAAGAGATATACAGCCAAGAAAATCAAGGGCAATGGTGATATATATGCGGATTAGACACAAAAAAAAACACTCAACAAAAGGCTACAATTTAAGGAATGTGTTTAGTGACGGTATCAAATTCCTAATTGATGGAGAAAGGTCTGGCGGCAAGAAAAGCTGCTTCTAGGAGGTTGTCAAGTGTTTTCTCCCGACGATTCCATTCTTGGGTGGTTGGTTTGGCCCTTGTTCCTGTAACTCGAATCCTAGCCCAGTATATCCCATTTTAATTTTACACCATTGTGAACCTTACGCCTTTTTTACTCTCTGATTGAGGTTCTCGGCATTGAAAAATCTTCGTAAACTAAATCACACGTGTATATGTTGACATTTAAGAGATATACAATCACGAAAATCAAGGGAAATGGTGAAATATATGCGGATTAGACACCAAAAAAAACACTCAACAAATGGCTACAATTTAAGGAATGTGTTTAGTGATGGCATCAGATTCCTAATTGATGGAGAAAGGTCTTGTGGCAAGAAAAGCTGCTTCTAGGAGGTTGTCAAGTGTTTTCGCTCGACGATACCATTTTTGGGTGGTTGGTTTGGCCCTTGTTCCTGTAACTCGAATCCTAACCCAATATATGCCATTTTAATTTTACACCATTGTGAACCTTACGCCTTTTTTACTCTCTGATCGAGCTTCTCGGCATTGAAAAATCTTCGTAAACTAAATCACACGTGTATATGTTGACATTTAAGAGATATACAGTCTAGAAAATCAAGGGCAATGGTGATATATATGAGGATTAGACACAAAAAAACACTCAACGAATGGCTACAATTTAAGGAATGTGTATAATGACGGCATCAGATTCCCAATTGATGGAGAAAGGTCTGGTAGCAATAAAAGCTGCTTCTAGGAGGTTGTCAAGTGTTTTCGCTCGACGATTCCATTCTTGGGTAGTTGGTTTGGCCCTTGTTCCTGTAACTCGAATCCTAGCCCGGTATATCTCGTTTTAATTTTACACCATTGAGAACCTTACACCTTTTTTACTCTCTGATCGAGCTTCTCTGCATTGAAAAATCTTCGTAAACTAATTCACACGTGTATATGTTGACATTTAAGAGATATACAATCAAGAAAATCAGGGGCAATGGTGATATATATGCGGATTAGACACCAAAAAAAAACACTCATAAAATGGCTACAATTTAAGGATTGTGTTTAGTGACGGCATCAGATTCCTAATTGATGGAGAAAGGTCTGGTGGTAAGAAAAGCTGCTTCTAGGAGGTTGTCAAGTGTTTTTGCTCGACGATTCCAATCTTGGGTGGTTGGTTTGGCCCTTGTTCCTGTAACTCGAATCCTATCCCGGTATATCTCGTTTTAATTTTACACCATTGAGAACCTTACACCTTTTTTACTCTCTGATCGAGCTTCTCGGCATTGAAAAATCTTCGTAAACTAATTCACACGTGTATATGTTGACATTTAAGAGATATACAATCAAAAAAATCAGGGGCAATGGTGATATATATGCGGATTAGACACCAAAAAAAACACTCATAAAATGGCTACAATTTAAGGATTGTGTTTAGTGACGGCATCAGATTCCTAATTGATGGAGAAAGGTCTGGTGGCAAGAAAAGCTGCTTCTAGGAGGTTGTCAAGTGTTTTTGCTCGACGATTCCATTCTTGGGTGGTTGGTTTGGCCCTTGTTCCTGTAACTCGAATCCTAGCCCGATATATCCCATTTTAATTTTACACCATTGTGAACCTTACGCCTTTTTTACTCTCTGATCGAGGTTCTCGGCATTGAAAAAATCTTCGTAAGCTAAATCACACGTGTATATGTTGACATTTAAGAGATATACAGTCAAGAAAATCAAGGGCAATGGTGATATATATGCGGATTAGACACCAAAAAAACACTCAACAAATGGCTACAATTTAAGGAATGTGTATTGTGACGGCATCAGATTCCTAATTGATGGAGAAAGGTCTGGTGGTAAGAAAAGCTGCTTCTAGGAGGTTGTCAAGTGTTTTTGCTCGACGATTCCATTCTTGGGTGGTTGGTTTGGCCCTTGTTCCTGTAACTCGAATCCTAGCCCGATATATCCCATTTTAATTTTACACCATTGTGAACCTTACGCCTTTTTTACTCTCTGATCGAGGTTCTCGGCATTGAAAAAATCTTCGTAAGCTAAATCACACGTGTATATGTTGACATTTAAGAGATATACAGTCAAGAAAATCAAGGGCAATGGTGATATATATGCGGATTAGACACCAAAAAAACACTCAACAAATGGCTACAATTTAAGGAATGTGTATTGTGACGGCATCAGATTCCTAATTGATGGAGAAAGGTCTGGTAGCAAGAAAAGCTGCTTCTCGGAGGTTGTCTAGTGTTTTCGCTCGACGATTCCATTCTTGGGTGGTTGGTTTGGCCCTTGTTCCTGTAACTCGAATCCTAGCCCGATATATGCCATTTTAATTTTACACCATTGTGAACCTTACGCCTTTTTTACTCTCTGATCGAGCTTCTCGGCATTGAAAAATCTTCGTAAACTAAATCACACGTGTATATGTTGACATTTAAGAGATATACAGTCTAGAAAATCAAGGGCAACGGTGATATATATGTGGATTAGACACAAAAAAAACACTGAACGAATGGCTACAATTTAAGGAATGTGTATAACGACGGCATCAGATTCCCAATTGATGGAGAAAGGTCTGGTAGCAATAAAAGCTGCTTCTAGGAGATTGTCAAGTGTTTTCGATCGACGATTCCATTCTTAGGTAGTTGGTTTGGCCCTTGTTCCTGTAACTCGAATCCTAGCCCGGTATATCTCGTTTTAATTTTACACCATTGAGAACCTTACACCTTTTTTACTCTCTGATCAACGTTCTCGGCATTGAAAAATATTCGTAAACTAATTTACACGTGTATATGTTGACATTTAAGAGATATACAATCAAGAAAATCATGGGTAATGGTGATATATAGTCGGATTAGACACAAAAAAAAAACAGTCATAAAATGGCTACAATTTAAGGAATGTGTTTAGTGACGGCATCAGATTCCTAATTGATAGAGAAAGGTTTGGTGGCTAGGAAAGCTGCTTCGAGGAGGTTGTCAAGTGTTTTCGCTCTACGATTCCATTCTTGGGTAGTTGGTTTGGCCCTAGTTCCTTTAACTCGAATCCGAGGCTGGTATATCCCATTTTAATTTTACACCATTGTGAACTTTACGCCTTTTTTACTCTCTGATCGAGGTTCTCGACATTGAAAAATCTTCGTAAACTAAATCCCACGTGTATATGTTGACATTTAAGAGATATACAGTCAAGAAAATCAAGGGCAATGGTGATATATATGCGGATTAGCCACAAAAAAAAAAACACTCAACAAATGCCTACAATTTAAGGAATGTGTTTAGTGACGGCATCAGATTCCTAAATGATGGAGAAAGGTCTGGTGGCAAGAAAATCTGCTTCTAGGAGGTTGTCAAGGGTTTTCGCTCGACGATTCCATTCTTGGGTGGTTGGTTTGTCCCTTGTTCCTGTAACTCGTATCCTAGCCCGGAATATCCCATTTTAATTTTACACCATTGTGAACCTTACGCCTTTTTTACTCTCTGACGAGGTTCTCGGCATTGAAAAATCTTCGTAAACTAAATCACACGTGTATATGTTGACATTTAAAAGATATACAATTAAGAAAATCATGGGTAATGGTGATATATAGTCGGATTAGACACAAAAAAAAACAGTCATAAAATGGCTACAATTTAAGGAATGTGTTTAGTGACGGCATCAGATTCCTAATTGATAGAGAAAGGTTTGGTGGCTAGGAAAGCTGCTTCGAGGAGGTTGTCAAGTGTTTTCGCTCTACGATTCCATTCTTGGGTAGTTGGTTTGGCCCTAGTTCCTTTAACTCGAATCCGAGGCTGGTATATCCCATTTTAATTTTACACCATTGTGAACTTTACGCCTTTTTTACTCTCTGATCGAGGTTCTCGACATTGAAAAATCTTCGTATACTAAATCCCACGTGTATATGTTGACATTTAAGAGATATACAGTCAAGAAAATCAAGGGCAATGGTGATATACATGCGGATTAGCCACAAAAAAAAAAAAAAACACTCAACAAATGCCTACAATTTAAGGAATGTGTTTAGTGACGGCATCAGATTCCTAAATGATGGAGAAAGGTCTGGTGGCAAGAAAATCTGCTTCTAGGAGGTTGTCAAGGGTTTTCGCTCGACGATTCCATTCTTGGGTGGTTGGTTTGTCCCTTGTTCCTGTAACTCGTATCCTAGCCCGGAATATCCCATTTTAATTTTACACCATTGTGAACCTTACGCCTTTTTTACTCTCTGACGAGGTTCTCGGCATTGAAAAATCTTCGTAAACTAAATCACACGTGTATATGTTGACATTTAAAAGATATACAATTAAGAAAATCATGGGTAATGGTGATATATAGTCGGATTAGACACAAAAAAAAAACAGTCATAAAATGGCTACAATTTAAGAAATGTGTTTAGTGACGGCATCAGATTCCTAATTGATAGAGAAAGGTTTGGTGGCTAGGAAAGCTGCTTCGAGGAGGTTGTCAAGTGTTTTCGCTCTACGATTCCATTCTTGGGTAGTTGGTTTGGCCCTAGTTCCTTTAACTCGAATCCGAGGCTGGTATATCCCATTTTAATTTTACACCATTGTGAACTTTACGCCTTTTTTACTCTCTGATCGAGGTTCTCGACATTGAAAAATCTTCGTAAACTAAATCCCACGTGTATATGTTGACATTTAAGAGATATACAGTCAAGAAAATCAAGGGCAATGGTGATATATATGCGGATTAGCCACCAAAAAAAACACTCAACAAATGGCTACAATTTAAGGAATGTGTTTAGTGACGTCATCAGATTCCTAATTGATGGGGAAATGTCTGGTGGCAAGAAAAGCTGCTTCTAGGGGGTTGTCAAGGGTTTTCGCTCGACGATTCCATTCTTGGGTGGTTGGTTTGGCCCTTGTTCCTGTAACTCGAATCCTAACCCGGTATATCACATTTTAATTTTACACCATTGTGAACCTTACGCCTTTCTTACTCTCTGATCGAGGTTCTCGGCATTGAAAAATCTTCGTAAACTAAATCACACGTGTATATGTTGACATTTAAGAGATATACAGTCAAGAAAATAAAGGGCAATGGTGATATATATGCGGATTAGCCACCAAAAAAAAAAACACTCAACAAATGGCTACAATTTAAGGAATGTGTTTATTGACGGCATCAGATTCCTAATTGATAAAGAAAGGTCTGGTGGCAAGAAAAGCTACTTCTAGGAGGTTGTCAAGGGTTTTCGCTCGACGATTCCATTCTTGGGTGGTTGGTTTGGCCCTTGTTCCTGTAACTCGAATCCTAGCCCGGCATATCCCATTTTAATTTTACACCATTGTGAACTTTACGCCTTTTTTACTCTCTGATCGAGGTTCTCGGCATTGAAAAATCTTCGTAAACTAAATCCCACGTGTATATGTTGACATTTAAGAGATATACAGTCAAGAAAATCAAGGGCAATGGTGATATATATGCGGATTAGCCACCAAAAAAAGACACTCAACAATTGCCTACAATTTAAGGAATGTGTTTAGTGACTGCATCAGATTCCTAAATGATGGAGAAATGTCTGGTGGCAAGAAAAGTTGTTTCTAGGAGGTTGTCAAGTGTTTTCGCTCGACAATTCCATTCTTGGGTGGTTGGTCTGGCCCTTGTTCCAATAACTCGAATCCTAGCCCGGTATATCCCATTTTAATTTTACAACATTGTGAACCTTACGCCTTTTTTACTCTCTGATCCAGGTTCTCGGTATCGAAAAAATCTTCGTAAACTAAATCACACGTGTATATGTTGACATTTAAGAGATATACAGTCAAGAAAAGCAAGGGCAATGGTGATATATATGCGGATTAGACAAAAAAAAAACACTTAACAAATGGCTACAATTTAAGGAATGTATTTAGTGACGGCATCAGATTCCTAATTGATGGAGAAAGGTCTGGTGGCTAGGAAAGCTGCTTCGAGGAGGTTGTCAAGTGTTTTCGCTCGACGATTCCATTCTTGGGTAGTTGGTTTGGCCCTTGTTCCTGTAACTCGAATCCTAGCCCGGTATATCCCATTTTAAATTTACACCATTGTGAACCTTACGCCTTTTTTACTCTCTGATCGAGGTTCTCGGCATTGAAAAATCTTCGTAAACTAAATCACACATGTATATGTTGACATTTAAGAGATATACAGTCAAGAAAATCAAGGGAAATGGTGATATATATGCGGATTAGACACAAAAAAAACACTCAACAAATGGCTACAATTTAAGGAATGTGTATAGTGACGGCATCAGATTCCTAATTGATGGAGAAATGTCTGGTGGCAAGAAAAGCTGCTTCGTGGAGGTTGTCAAGTGTTTTCGCTCGACGATTCCATTCTTGGGTAGTTGGTTTGGCCCTTGTTCCTGTAACTCGAATCCTAGCCCGGTATATCTCATTTTAATTTTACACCATTGTGAACCTTACGCCTTTTTTACTCTCTGATCGAGGTTCTCGGCATTGAAATATCTTAATAAACTAAATCACACGTGTATATGTTGACATTTAAGAGATATACAATCAAGAAAATCAAGGGCAATGGTGATATATATGCGGATTAGACACAAAAAAACACTCAACAAATGGCTACAATTTAAGGAATGTGTATAGTGACGGCATTAGATTCCTAATTGATGGAGAAAGGTTCGGTGGCAAGAAAAGCTGCTTCTAGGAGGTTGTCAAGTGTTTTCGCTCGACGATTCCATTCTTGGGTAGTTGGTTTGGCCCTCGTTCCTGTAACTCAAATGCTACCCCGGTATATCCTATTTTAATTTTACAACATTGTGAGCCTTACGCCTTTTTTACTCTCTTATCGAGGTTCTTGGCAATGAAAAATCTCTGTAAACTAAATCACACGTGTATATGTTGACATTTAAAAGATATACAGCCAAGAAAATCAAGGGCAATGGTGATATATATGCGGATTAGACACAAAAAAAAACACTCAACAAATGGCTACAATTTAAGGAATGTGTTTAGTGACGGTATCAAATTCCTAATTGATGGAGAAAGGTCTGGCGGCAAGAAAAGCTGCTTCTAGGAGGTTGTCAAGTGTTTTCTCCCGACGATTCCATTCTTGGGTGGTTGGTTTGGCCCTTGTTCCTGTAACTCGAATCCTAGCCCAGTATATCCCATTTTAATTTTACACCATTGTGAACCTTACGCCTTTTTTACTCTCTGATTGAGGTTCTCGGCATTGAAAAATCTTCGTAAACTAAATCACACGTGTATATGTTGACATTTAAGAGATATACAATCACGAAAATCAAGGGAAATGGTGAAATATATGCGGATTAGACACCAAAAAAAACACTCAACAAATGGCTACAATTTAAGGAATGTGTTTAGTGATGGCATCAGATTCCTAATTGATGGAGAAAGGTCTTGTGGCAAGAAAAGCTGCTTCTAGGAGGTTGTCAAGTGTTTTCGCTCGACGATACCATTTTTGGGTGGTTGGTTTGGCCCTTGTTCCTGTAACTCGAATCCTAGCCCAATATATGCCATTTTAATTTTACACCATTGTGAACCTTACGCCTTTTTTACTCTCTGATCGAGCTTCTCGGCATTGAAAAATCTTCGTAAACTAAATCACACGTGTATATGTTGACATTTAAGAGATATACAGTCTAGAAAATCAAGGGCAATGGTGATATATATGAGGATTAGACACAAAAAAACACTCAACGAATGGCTACAATTTAAGGAATGTGTATAATGACGGCATCAGATTCCCAATTGATGGAGAAAGGTCTGGTAGCAATAAAAGCTGCTTCTAGGAGGTTGTCAAGTGTTTTCGCTCGACGATTCCATTCTTGGGTAGTTGGTTTGGCCCTTGTTCCTGTAACTCGAATCCTAGCCCGGTATATCTCGTTTTAATTTTACACCATTGAGAACCTTACACCTTTTTTACTCTCTGATCGAGCTTCTCTGCATTGAAAAATCTTCGTAAACTAATTCACACGTGTATATGTTGACATTTAAGAGATATACAATCAAGAAAATCAGGGGCAATGGTGATATATATGCGGATTAGACACCAAAAAAAACACTCATAAAATGGCTACAATTTAAGGATTGTGTTTAGTGACGGCATCAGATTCCTAATTGATGGAGAAAGGTCTGGTGGTAAGAAAAGCTGCTTCTAGGAGGTTGTCAAGTGTTTTTGCTCGACGATTCCAATCTTGGGTGGTTGGTTTGGCCCTTGTTCCTGTAACTCGAATCCTATCCCGGTATATCTCGTTTTAATTTTACACCATTGAGAACCTTACACCTTTTTTACTCTCTGATCGAGCTTCTCGGCATTGAAAAATCTTCGTAAACTAATTCACACGTGTATATGTTGACATTTAAGAGATATACAATCAAAAAAATCAGGGGCAATGGTGATATATATGCGGATTAGACACCAAAAAAAACACTCATAAAATGGCTACAATTTAAGGATTGTGTTTAGTGACGGCATCAGATTCCTAATTGATGGAGAAAGGTCTGGTGGCAAGAAAAGCTGCTTCTAGGAGGTTGTCAAGTGTTTTTGCTCGACGATTCCATTCTTGGGTGGTTGGTTTGGCCCTTGTTCCTGTAACTCGAATCCTAGCCCGATATATCCCATTTTAATTTTACACCATTGTGAACCTTACGCCTTTTTTACTCTCTGATCGAGGTTCTCGGCATTGAAAAAATCTTCGTAAGCTAAATCACACGTGTATATGTTGACATTTAAGAGATATACAGTCAAGAAAATCAAGGGCAATGGTGATATATATGCGGATTAGACACCAAAAAAACACTCAACAAATGGCTACAATTTAAGGAATGTGTATTGTGACGGCATCAGATTCCTAATTGATGGAGAAAGGTCTGGTGGTAAGAAAAGCTGCTTCTAGGAGGTTGTCAAGTGTTTTTGCTCGACGATTCCATTCTTGGGTGGTTGGTTTGGCCCTTGTTCCTGTAACTCGAATCCTAGCCCGATATATCCCATTTTAATATTACACCATTGTGAACCTTACGCCTTTTTTACTCTCTGATCGAGGTTCTCGGCATTGAAAAAATCTTCGTAAGCTAAATCACACGTGTATATGTTGACATTTAAGAGATATACAGTCAAGAAAATCAAGGGCAATGGTGATATATATGCGGATTAGACACCAAAAAAACACTCAACAAATGGCTACAATTTAAGGAATGTGTATTGTGACGGCATCAGATTCCTAATTGATGGAGAAAGCTCTGGTAGCAAGAAAAGCTGCTTCTCGGAGGTTGTCTAGTGTTTTCGCTCGACGATTCCATTCTTGGGTGGTTGGTTTGGCCCTTGTTCCTGTAACTCGAATCCTAGCCCGATATATGCCATTTTAATTTTACACCATTGTGAACCTTACGCCTTTTTTACTCTCTGATCGAGCTTCTCGGCATTGAAAAATCTTCGTAAACTAAATCACACGTGTATATGTTGACATTTAAGAGATATACAGTCTAGAAAATCAAGGGCAACGGTGATATATATGTGGATTAGACACAAAAAAAACACTGAACGAATGGCTACAATTTAAGGAATGTGTATAACGACGGCATCAGATTCCCAATTGATGGAGAAAGGTCTGGTAGCAATAAAAGCTGCTTCTAGGAGATTGTCAAGTGTTTTCGATCGACGATTCCATTCTTAGGTAGTTGGTTTGGCCCTTGTTCCTGTAACTCGAATCCTAGCCCGGTATATCTCGTTTTAATTTTACACCATTGAGAACCTTACACCTTTTTTACTCTCTGATCAAGGTTCTCGGCATTGAAAAATATTCGTAAACTAATTTACACGTGTATATGTTGACATTTAAGAGATATACAATCAAGAAAATCATGGGTAATGGTGATATATAGTCGGATTAGACAAAAAAAAAAAAACAGTCATAAAATGGCTACAATTTAAGGAATGTGTTTAGTGACGGCATCAGATTCCTAATTGATAGAGAAAGGTTTGGTGGCTAGGAAAGCTGCTTCGAGGAGGTTGTCAAGTGTTTTCGCTCTACGATTCCATTCTTGGGTAGTTGGTTTGGCCCTAGTTCCTTTAACTCGAATCCGAGGCTGGTATATCCCATTTTAATTTTACACCATTGTGAACTTTACGCCTTTTTTACTCTCTGATCGAGGTTCTCGACATTGAAAAATCTTCGTAAACTAAATCCCACGTGTATATGTTGACATTTAAGAGATATACAGTCAAGAAAATCAAGGGCAATGGTGATATATATGCGGATTAGCCACAAAAAAAAAAACACTCAACAAATGCCTACAATTTAAGGAATGTGTTTAGTGACGGCATCAGATTCCTAAATGATGGAGAAAGGTCTGGTGGCAAGAAAATCTGCTTCTAGGAGGTTGTCAAGGGTTTTCGCTCGACGATTCCATTCTTGGGTGGTTGGTTTGTCCCTTGTTCCTGTAACTCGTATCCTAGCCCGGAATATCCCATTTTAATTTTACACCATTGTGAACCTTACGCCTTTTTTACTCTCTGACGAGGTTCTCGGCATTGAAAAATCTTCGTAAACTAAATCACACGTGTATATGTTGACATTTAAAAGATATACAATTAAGAAAATCATGGGTAATGGTGATATATAGTCGGATTAGACACAAAAAAAAACAGTCATAAAATGGCTACAATTTAAGGAATGTGTTTAGTGACGGCATCAGATTCCTAATTGATAGAGAAAGGTTTGGTGGCTAGGAAAGCTGCTTCGAGGAGGTTGTCAAGTGTTTTCGCTCTACGATTCCATTCTTGGGTAGTTGGTTTGGCCCTAGTTCCTTTAACTCGAATCCGAGGCTGGTATATCCCATTTTAATTTTACACCATTGTGAACTTTACGCCTTTTTTACTCTCTGATCGAGGTTCTCGACATTGAAAAATCTTCGTATACTAAATCCCACGTGTATATGTTGACATTTAAGAGATATACAGTCAAGAAAATCAAGGGCAATGGTGATATATATGCGGATTAGCCACAAAAAAAAAAACACTCAACAAATGCCTACAATTTAAGGAATGTGTTTAGTGACGGCATCAGATTCCTAAATGATGGAGAAAGGTCTGGTGGCAAGAAAATCTGCTTCTAGGAGGTTGTCAAGGGTTTTCGCTCGACGATTCCATTCTTGGGTGGTTGGTTTGGCCCTTGTTCCTGTAACTCGAATCCTAGCCCAATATATGCCATTTTAATTTTACACCATTGTGAACCTTCCGCCTTTTTTACTCTCTGATCGAGCTTCTCGGCATTGAAAAATCTTCGTAAACTAAATCACACGTGTATATGTTGACATTTAAGAGATATACAGTCTAGAAAATCAAGGGCAATGGTGATATATATGAGGATTAGACACAAAAAAACACTCAACGAATGGCTACAATTTAAGGAATGTGTATAATGACGGCATCAGATTCCCAATTGATGGAGAAAGGTCTGGTAGCAATAAAAGCTGCTTCTAGGAGGTTGTCAAGTGTTTTCGCTCGACGATTCCATTCTTGGGTAGTTGGTTTGGCCCTTGTTCCTGTAACTCGAATCCTAGCCCGGTATATCTCGTTTTAATTTTACACCATTGAGAACCTTACACCTTTTTTACTCTCTGATCGAGCTTCTCTGCATTGAAAAATCTTCGTAAACTAATTCACACGTGTATATGTTGACATTTAAGAGATATACAATCAAGAAAATCACGGGCAATGGTGATATATATGCGGATTAGACACCAAAAAAAACACTCATAAAATGGCTACAATTTAAGGATTGTGTTTAGTGACGGCATCAGATTCCTAATTGATGGAGAAAGGTCTGGTGGTAAGAAAAGCTGCTTCTAGGAGGTTGTCAAGTGTTTTTGCTCGACGATTCCAATCTTGGGTGGTTGGTTTGTCCCTTGTTCCTGTAACTCGTATCGTAGCCCGGAATATCCCATTTTAATTTTACACCATTGTGAACCTTACGCCTTTTTTACTCTCTGACGAGGTTCTCGGCATTGAAAAATCTTCGTAAACTAAATCACACGTGTATATGTTGACATTTAAAAGATATACAATTAAGAAAATCAAGGGCAATGGTGATATATATGCGGATTAGACACCAAAAAAAACACTCAACAAATGGCTACAATTTAAGGAATGTGTTTAGTGACGGCATCAGATTCCTAATTGATGGAGAAAGGTCTGGTAGCAAGGAAAACTGCTTCGAGAAGGTTGTCAAGTGTTTTCGCTCGACGATTCCATTCTTGGGTTATTGGTTTGGCCCATGTTCCTGTAACTCGAATCCTAGCCCGGTGTATCCCATTTTAATTTTACACCATTGTGAACCTTACGCCTTTTTTGCTCTCTGATCGAGGTTCGCGATATTGAAAAATCTTCATAAACTAAATCACACGTGTATATGTTGACATTTAAGAGATATACTGTCAAGAAAATCAAGGGCAATGGTGATATATATGCGGATTAGACACAAAAAAAACACTCAATAAATGGCTACAATTTAAGGAATGTGTTTAGTGACGGCATCAGATTCCTAATTGATGGAGAAAGGACTAGTGGCAAGGAAAACTGCTTCGAGGAGGTTGTCAAGTGTTTTCGCTCGACGATTCCATTCTTGGGTGGTTGGTTTGGCCCTTGTTCCTGTAACTCGAATTCTAGCCCGGTATATCCCATTTTAATTTTACACCATTGTGAACCTTACGCCTTTTTTACTCTCTGATAGAGGTTCTCGGCATTGAAAAATCTTCGTAAACAAAACCACACATGTATATGTTGACATTTAAGAGATATACAGTCAAGAAAACCAAGGGCAATGGTGATATATACGCGGATTAGACACACAAAAAAAACACTCAACAAATGGCTACAATTTAAGGGATGTGTATAGTGACGGCATCAGATTCCTAATTGATGGAGAAATGTCTGGTGGCAAGAAAAGCTGTTTCTAGGAGGTTGTCAAGTGTTTTCGCTCGACAATTCCATTCTTGGGTGGTTGGTTTGTCCCTTGTTCCAGTAACTCGAATCCTAGCCCGGTATATCCCATTTTAATTTTCCAACATTGTGAACCTTACGCCTTTTTTACTCTCTTATCAAGGTTCTCGGCAATGAAAAATCTTTGTAAACGAAATCACACGTGTATATGTTGACATTTAAGAGATATACAGTCAAGAAAAGCAAGGGCAATGGTGATATATATGCGGATTAGACACAAAAAAAAACACTTAACAAATGGCTACAATTTAAGGAATGTATTTAGTGACGGCATCAGATTCCTAATTGATGGAGAAAGGTCTGGTGGCTAGGAAAGCTGCTTCGAGGAGGTTGTCAAGTGTTTTCGCTCGACGATTCCATTCTTTGGTAGTTGGTTTGGCCCTTGTTCCTGTAACTCGAATCCTAGCCCGGTATATCCCATTTTAAATTTACACCATTGTGAACCTTACGCCTTTTTTACTCTCTGATCGAGGTTCTCGGCATTGAAAAATCTTCGTAAACTAAATCACACGTGTATATGTTGACATTTAAGAGATATACAGTCAAGAAAATCAAGGGAAATGGTGATATATATGCGGATTAGACACAAAAAAAACACTCAACAAATGGCTACAATTTAAAGAATGTGTATAGTGACGGCATCAGATTCCTAATTGATGGAGAAAGGTCTGGTGGCAAGAAAAGCTGCTTCGTGGAGGTTGTCAAGTGTTTTCGCTCGACGATTCCATTCTTGGGTAGTTGGTTTGGCCCTTGTTCCTGTAACTCGAATCCTAGCCCGGTATATCTCATTTTAATTTTACACCATTGTGAACCTTACGCCTTTTTTTACTCTCTGATCGAGGTTCTCGGCATTGAAATATCTTCATAAACTAAATCACACGTGTATATGTTGACATTTAAGAGATATACAGTCAAGAAAATCAAGGGCAATGGTGATATATATGCGGATTAGAGACAAAAAAACACTCAACAAATGGCTACAATTTAAGGAATGTGTATAGTGACGGCATTAGATTCCTATTTGATGGAGAAAGGTCTGGTGGCAAGAAAAGCTGCTTCTAGGAGGTTGTCAAGTGTTTTCGCTCGACGATTCCATTCTTGGGTAGTTGGTTTGGCCCTCGTTCCTGTAACTCGAATCCTAGCCCGGTATAATCCATTTTAATTTTACAACATTGTGAGCCTTACGCCTTTTTTACTCTCTTATCGAGGTTCTTGGCAATGAAAAATCTTTGTAAACTAAATCACACGTGTATATGTTGACATTTAAAAGATATACAGCCAAGAAAATCAAGGGCAATAGTGATATATATGCGGATTAGACAAAAAAAAACACTCAACAAATGGCTACAATTTAAGGAATGTGTTTAGTGACGGTATCAAATTCCTAATTGATGGAGAAAGGTCTGACGGCAAGAAAAGCTGCTTCTAGGAGGTTGTCAAGTGTTTTCGCTCGACGATTCCATTCTTGGGTGGTTGGTTTGGCCCTTGTTCCTGTAACTCGAATCCTAGCCCGGTATATCCCATTTTAATTTTACACCATTGTGAACCTTACGCCTTTTTTACTCTCTGATCGAGGTTCTCGGCATTGAAAAATCTTCGTAAACTAAATCACACGTGTATATGTTGACATTTAAGAGATATAAAGTCACGAAAATCAAGGGCAATGGTGAAATATATGCGGATTAGACACCAAAAAAAACACTCAACAAATGGCTACAATTTAAGGAATGTGTTTAGTGATGGCATCAGATTCCTAATTGATGGAGAAAGGTCTGGTGGCAAGAAAAGCTGTTTCTAGGAGGTTCTCAAGTGTTTTCGCTTGACGATTCCATTCTTGGGTGGTTGGTTTGGCCCATGTTCATGTAACTCGAATCCTAGCCCGGTATATCCCATTTTAATTTTACACCATTGTGAACCTTACGCCTTTTTTACTCTCTGATCCAGGTTCTCGGTATCGAAAAAATCTTCGTAAACTAAATCACACGTGTATATGTTGACATTTAAGAGATATACAGTCAAGAAAAGCAAGGGCAATGGTGATATATATGCGGATTAGACACAAAAAAAAACACTTAACAAATGGCTACAATTTAAGGAATGTATTTAGTGACGGCATCAGATTCCTAATTGATGGAGAAAGGTCTGGTGGCTAGGAAAGCTGCTTCGAGGAGGTTGTCAAGTGTTTTCGCTCGACGATTCCATTCTTGGGTAGTTGGTTTGGCCCTTGTTCCTGTAACTCGAATCCTAGCCCGGTATATCCCATTTTAAATTTACACCATTGTGAACCTTACACCTTTTTTACTCTCTGATCGAGGTTCTCGGCATTGAAAAATCTTCGTAAACTAAATCACACGTGTATATGTTGACATTTAAGAGATATACAGTCATGAAAATCAAGGGCAATGGTGATATATATGCGGATTAGACACAAAAAAAAAACACTCAACAAATGGCTACAATTTAAGGAATGTGTATAGTGACGGCATCAGATTCCTAATTGATGGAGAAAGGTCTGGTGGCAAGAAAAGCTGCTTCGTGGAGGTTGTCAAGTGTTTTCGCTCGACGATTCCATTCTTGGGTAGTTGGTTTGGCCCTTGTTCTTGTAACTCGAGTCCTAGCCCGGTATATCTCATTTTAATTTTACACCATTGTGAACCTTACGCCTTTTTTTACTCTCTGATCGAGGTTCTCGGCATTGAAATATCTTCATAAACTAAATCACACGTGTATATGTTGACATTTAAGAGATATACAGTCAAGAAAATCAAGGGCAATGGTGATATATATGCGGATTAGACAAAAAAAAAAACAATCAACAAATGGCTACAATTTAAGGAATGTGTTTAGTGACGGCATCAGATTCCTAATTGATGGAGAAAGGTCTGGTGGCAAGAAAAGCTGCTTCTAGGAGGTTCTCAAGTGTTTTTGCTTGACGATTCCATTCTTGGGTGGTTGGTTTGGCCCATGTTCCTGTAACTCGAATCCTAGCCCGGTATATCCCATTTTAATTTTACACCATTGTGAACCTTACGCCTTTTTTACTCTCTGATCCAGGTTCTCGGTATCGAAAAAATCTCCGTAAACTAAATCACACGTGTATATGTTGACATTTAAGAGATATACAGTCAAGAAAAGCAAGGGCAATGGTGATATATATGCGGATTAGACACAAAAAAAAACAGTTAACAAATGGCTACAATTTAAGGAATGTATTTAGTGACGGCATCAGATTCCTAATTGATGGAGAAAGGTCTGGTGGCTAGGAAAGCTGCTTCGAGGAGGTTGTCAAGTGTTTTCGCTCGACGATTCCATTCTTGGGTAGTTGGTTTGGCCCTTGTTCGTGTAACTCGAATCCTAGCCCGGTATATCCCATTTTAAATTTACACCATTGTGAACCTTACGCCTTTTTTACTCTCTGATCGAGGTTCTCGGCATTGAAAAATCTTCGTAAACTAAATCACACGTGTATATGTTGACATTTAAGAGATATACAGTCAAGAAAATCAAGGGCAATGGTGATATATATGCGGATTAGACACAAAAAAAACACTCAACAAATGGCTACAATTTAAGGAATGTGTATAGTGACGGCATCTGATTCCTAATTGATGGAGAAAGGTCTGGTGGCAAGAAAAGCTGCTTCGTGGAGGTTGTCAAGTGTTTTCGCTCGACGATTCCATTCTTGGGTAGTTGGTTTGGCCCTTGTTCCTGTAACTCGAATCCTAGCCCGGTATATCTCATTTTAATTTTACACCATTGTGAACCTTACGCCTTTTTTTACTCTCTGATCGAGGTTCTCGGCATTGAAATATCTTCATAAACTAAATCACACGTGTATATGTTGACATTTAAGAGATATACAGTCAAGAAAATCAAGGGCAATGGTGATATATATGCAGATTAGACACAAAAAAACACTCAACAAATGGCTACAATTTAAGGAATGTGTATAGTGACGGCATTAGATTCCTAATTGATGGAGAAAGGTCTGGTGGCAAGAAAAGCTGCTTCTAGGAGGTTGCCAAGTGTTTTCGCTCGACTATTCCATTCTTGGGTAGTTGGTTTGGCCCTCGTTCCTGTAACTCGAATCCTAGCCCGGTATATCCCATTTTAATTTTACAACATTGTGAGCCTTACGCCTTTTTTACTCTCTTATCGAGGTTCTTGGCAATGAAAAATCTTTGTAAACTAAATCACACGTGTATATGTTGACATTTAAGAGATATACAGCCAAGAAAATCAAGGGCAATGGTGATATATATGCGGATTAGACAAAAAAAAAACAATCAACAAATGGCTACAATTTAAGGAATGTGTTTAGTGACGGCATCAGATTCCTAATTGATGGAGAAAGGTCTGGTGGCAAGAAAAGCTGCTTCTAGGAGGTTCTCAAGTGTTTTCGCTTGACGATTCCATTCTTGGGTGGTTGGTTTGGCCCATGTTCCTGTAACTCGAATCCTAGCCCGGTATATCCCATTTTAATTTTACACCATTGTGAACCTTACGCCTTTTTTACTCTCTGATCCAGGTTCTCGGTATCGAAAAAATCTCCGTAAACTAAATCACACGTGTATATGTTGACATTTAAGAGATATACAGTCAAGAAATGCAAGGGCAATGTTGATATATATGCGGATTAGACACAAAAAAAAAACACTTAACAAATGGCTACAATTTAATGAATGTATTTAGTGACGGCATCAGATTCCTAATTGATGGAGAAAGGTCTGGTGGCTAGGAAAGCTGCTTCGAGGAGGTTGTCAAGTGTTTTCGCTCGACGATTCCATTCTTGGGTAGTTGGTTTGGCCCTTGTTCGTGTAACTCGAATCCTAGCCCGGTATATCCCATTTTAAATTTACACCATTGTGAACCTTACGCCTTTTTTACTCTCTGATCGAGGTTCTCGGCATTGAAAAATCTTCGTAAACTAAATCACACGTGTATATGTTGACATTTAAGAGATATACAGTCAAGAAAATCAAGGGCAATGGTGATATATATGCGGATTAGACACAAAAAAAACACTCAACAAATGGCTACAATTTAAGGAATGTGTATAGTGACGGCATCAGATTCCTAATTGATGGAGAAAGGTCTGGTGGCAAGAAAAGCTGCTTCGTGGAGGTTGTCAAGTGTTTTCGCTCGACGATTCCATTCTTGGGTAGTTGGTTTGGCCCTTGTTCCTGTAACTCGAATCCTAGCCTGGTATATCTCATTTTAATTTTACACCATTGTGAACCTTACGCCTTTTTTTACTCTCTGATCGAGGTTCTCGGCATTGAAATATCTTCATAAACTAAATCACACGTGTATATGTTGACATTTAAGAGATATACAGTCAAGAAAATCAAGGGAATGGTGATATATATGCGGATTAGACACAAAAAAACACTCAACAAATGGCTACAATTTAAGGAATGTGTATAGTGACGGCATTAGATTCCTAATTGATGGAGAAAGGTCTGGTGGCAAGAAAAGCTGCTTCTAGGAGGTTGCCAAGTGTTTTCGCTCGACTATTCCATTCTTGGGTAGTTGGTTTGGCCCTCGTTCCTGTAACTCGAATCCTAGCCCGGTATATCCCATTTTAATTTTACAACATTGTGAGCCTTACGCCTTTTTTACTCTCTTATCGAGGTTCTTGGCAATGAAAAATCTTTGTAAACTAAATCACACGTGTATATGTTGACATTTAAGAGATATACAGCCAAGAAAATCAAGGGCAATGGTGATATATATGCGGATTAGACAAAAAAATAAAAAATAAAAAACACTCAACAAATGGCTACAATTTAAGGAATGTGTTTAGTGACGGTATCAAATTCCTAATTGATGGAGAAAGGTCTGGCGGCAAGAAAAGCTGCTTCTCGGAGGTTGTCAAGTGTTTTCGCTTGACGATTCCATTCTTGGGTGGTGGGTTTAGCCCTTGTTCCAGTAACTCGAATCCTAGCCCGGTATATCCCATTTTAATTTTACACCATTGTGAACCTTACGCCTTTTTTACTCTCTGATCGAGGTTCTCGGCATTGAAAAATCTTCGTAAACTAAATCACACGTGAATATGTTGACATTTAAGAGATATACAGTCACGAAAATCAAGGGCAATGGTGATATATATGCGGATTAGAGAAAAAAAAATAATCAACAAATGGCTACAATTTAAGGAATGTGTTTAGTGACGGCATCAGATTCCTAATTGATGGAGAAAGGTCTGGTGGCAAGAAAAGCTGCTTCTAGGAGGTTCTCAAGTGTTTTCGCTTGACGATTCCATTCTTGGGTGGTTGGTTTGGCCCATGTTCCTGTAACTCGAATCCTAGCCCGGTATATCCCAATTTAATTTTACACCATTGTGAACCTTACGCCTTTTTTACTCTCTGATCCAGGTTCTCGGTATCGAAAAAATCTTCGTAAACTAAATCACACGAGTATATGTTGACATTTAAGAGATATACAGTCAAGAAAAGCAAGGGCAATGGTGATATATATGCGGATTAGACACAAAAAAAAAACACTTAACAAATGGCTACAATTTAAGGAATGTATTTAGTGACGGCATCAGATTCCTAATTGATGGAGAAAGGTCTGGTGGCTAGGAAAGCTGCTTCGAGGAGGTTGTCAAGTGTTTTCGCTCGACGATTCCATTCTTGGGTAGTTGGTTTGGCCCTTGTTCCAGTAACTCGAATCCTAGCCCGGTATATCCCATTTTAAATTTACACCATTGTGAACCTTACGCCTTTTTTACTCTCTGATCGAGGTTCTCGGCATTGAAATATCTTCGTAAACTAAATCACACGTGTATATGTTGACATTTAAGAGATATACAGTCAAGAAAATCAAGGTCAATGGTGATATATATGCGGATTAGACACAAAAAAAACACTCAACAAATGGCTAAAATTTAAGGAATGTGTATTGTGACGACATCAGATTCCTAATTGATGGAGAAAGGTCTGGGTGGCAAGAAAAGCTGCTTCTAGGAGGTTGTCAAGTGTTTTCGCTCGACGATTCCATTCTTGGGTAGTTGGTTTGGCCCTTGTTCCTGTAACTCGAATCCTAGCCCGGTATATCTCATTTTAATTTTACACCATTGTGAACCTTACGGCTTTTTTTACTCTCTGATCGAGGTTCTCGGCATTGAAATATCTTCATAAACTAAATCACACGTGTATATGTTGACATTTAAGAGATATACAGTCAAGAAAATCAAGGGCAATGGTGATATATATGCGGATTAGACACAAAAAAACACTCAACAAATGGCTACAATTTAAGGAATGTGTATAGTGACGGCATTAGATTCCTAATTGATGGAGAAAGGTCTGGGTGGCAAGAAAAGCTGCTTCTAGGAGGTTGTCAAGTGTTTTCGCTCGACGATTCCATTCTTGGGTGGTTGGTTTGGCCCTCGTTCCTGTAACTCGAATCCTAGCCCGGTATATCCCATTTTAATTTTACAACATTGTGAGCCTTACGCCTTTTTTACTCTCTTATCGAGGTTCTTGGCAATGAAAAATCTTTGTAAACTAAATCACACGTGTATATGTTGACATTTAAGAGATATACAGCCAAGAAAATCAAGGGCAATGGTGATATATATGCGGATTAGACAAAAAAAAAACACTCAACAAATGGCTACAATTTAAGGAATGTGTTTAGTGACGGCATCAAATTCCTAATTGATGGAGAAAGGTCTGGCGGCAAGAAAAACTGCTGCTTCTAGGAGGTTGTCAAGTGTTTTCGCTCGACGATTCCATTCTTGGGTGGTTGGTTTGGCCCATGTTCCTGTAACTCGAATCCTAGCCCGGTATATCCCATTTTAATTTTACACCATTGTGAACCTTACGCCTTTTTTACTCTCTGATCGAGGTTCTCGGCATTGAAAAATCTTCGTAAACTAAATCACACGTGTATATGTTGACATTTAAGAGATATACAGTCACGAAAATCAAGGGCAATGGTGAAATATATGCGGATTAGACACCAAAAAAAACACTCAACAAATGGCTACAATTTAAGGAATGTGTTTAGTGATGGCATCAGATTCCTAATTGATGGAGAAAGGTCTGGTGGCAAGAAAAGCTGCTTCTAGGAGGTTGTCAAGTGTTTTCGCTCGACGATACCATTCTTGGGTGGTTGGTTTGGCCCTTGTTCCTGTAACTCGAATCCTAGCCCGATATATGCCATTTTAATTTTACACCATTGTGAACCTTACGCCTTTTTTACTCTCTTATCGAGCTTCTCGGCATTGAAAAATCTTCGTAAACTAAATCACACGTGTATATGTTGACATTTAAGAGATATACAGTCTAGAAAATCAAGGGCAACGGTGATATATATGAGGATTAGACACAAAAAAAACACTCAACGAATGGCTACAATTTAAGGAATGTGTATAATGACGGCATCAGATTCCCAATTGATGGAGAAAGGTTTGGTAGCAATAAAAGCTGCTTCTAGGAGGTTGCCAAGTGTTTTCGCTCGACGATTCCATTCTTGGGTAGTTGGTTTGGCCCTTGTTCCTGTAACTCGAATCCTAGCCCGGTATATCTCGTTTTAATTTTACACCATTGAGAACCTTACACCTTTTTTACTCTCTGATCGAGCTTCTCGGCATTGAAAAATCTTCGTAAACTAATTCACACGTGTATATGTTGACTTTAAGAGATATACAATCAAGAAAATCAGGGGCAATGGTGATATATATGCGGATTAGACACCAAAAAAAAAACACTCATAAAATGGCTACAATTTAAGGATTGTGTTTAGTGACGGCATCAGATTCCTAATTGATGGAGAAAGGTCTGGTGGAAAAAAAAGCTGCTTCTAGGAGGTTGTCAAGTGTTTTTGCTCGACGATTCCATTCTTGGGTGGTTGGTTTGGCCCTTGTTCCTGTAACTCGAATCCTAGCCCGATATATCCCATTTTAATTTTACACCATTGTGAACCTTACACCTTTTTTACTCTCTAAACAAGGTTCTCGGCATCGAAAAATCTTCGTAAACTAATTCAAACGTGTATATGTTGACATTTAAGAGATATACAATCAAGAAAATCATGGGTAATGGTGATATATATGCGGATTAGACACCAAAAAAAAACACTCATAAAATGGCTACAATTTAAGGAATGTGTTTAGTGACGGCATCAAATTCCTAATTGATGGAGAAAGGTTTGGTGGCTAGGAAAGCTGCTTCGAGGAGGTTGTGAAGTGTTTTCGCTCTACGATTCCATTCTTGGGTAGTTGGTTTGGCCCTTGTTCCTGTAACTCGAATCCGAGCCTGGTATATCCCATTTTAATTTTACACCATTGTGAACCTTACGCCTTTTTTACTCTCTGATCCAGGTTCTCGGTATCGAAAAATCTTCGTAAACTAAATCACATGTGTATATGTTGACATTTAAGAGACATACAGTCAAGAAAATCAAGGGCAATGGTGATATATATGTGGATTAGACACAAAAAAAAAACACTCAACAAATGGCTACAATTTAAGGAATGTGTTTAGTGACGGCATCAGATTCCTAATTGATGGAGAAAGGTTTGGTGGCTTGGAAAGCCGCTTCGAGGAGGTTGTCAAATGTTTTCGCTCGATGATTCCATTCTTGGGTAGTTGGTTTGGCCCTTGTTCCCGTGACTCGAATCCTAGCCCGGTATATCCCATTTTAATTTTACACCATTGTGAACCTTACTCCTTTTTTACTCTGTTATCGAGGTTCTCGGCATTGAAAAATCTTCGTAAACTAAATCACACGTGTATATGTTGACATTTAAGAGATATACAGTCAAGAAAATCAAGGGCAATGGTGATATATATGCGGATTAGACACAAAAAAAAAACACTCAACAAATGGCTACAATTTAAGGAATGTGTATAGTGACCGCATTAGATTCCTAATTGATGGAGAAAGGTCTGGTGGCAAGAAAAGCTGCTTTTAGGAGGTTGTCAAGTGTTTTCGCTCGACGATTCCATTCTTAGTTTGTTGGTTTGGCCCTTGTTCCTGTAACTCGAATCCTAGCCCGGTATATCCCATTTTAATTTTAAAACATTGTAAACCTTATGCCTTTTTTACTCTCTTATCGAGGTTCTTGGCAAAGAAAAATCTTTGTAAACTAAATCACACGTGTATATGTTGACATTTAAGAGATATATAGCCAAGAAAATCAAGGGCAATGGTGATATATATGCGGATTAGACACAAAAAAAAAACACTCAACAAATGGCTACAATTTAAGGAATGTGTTTCGTGACAGTATCGGATTCCTAATTGATGGAGAAAGGTCTGGCGGCAAGAAAAGCTGCTTCTAGGAGGTTGTCAAGTGTTTTCGCTCGACGATTCCATTCTTGGGTGGTTGGTTTGGCCCCTGTTCCTGTAACTCGAATCCTAGCCCGGTATATCCCACTTTAATTTTACACCATTGTGAACCTTACGCCTTTTTTACTCTCTGATCGAGGTTCTCGGCATGGAAAAAACTTCGTAAACTAAATCACACGTGTATATGTTGACATTTAAGAGATATATAGTCAAGAAAATCAAGGGCAATGGTGAAATATATGCGGATTAGACACAAAAAAAAACACTCAACAAATGGCTACAATTTAAGGAATGTGTTTAGTGACGGCATCAGATTCCTAATTGATGGAGAAATGTCTGGTGGCAAGAAAAGCTACTTCTAGGAGGTTGTCAAGTGTTTTCGCTCGACGATTCCATTCTTGGGTGATTGGTTTGGCCCTTGTTCCTGTAACTCGAATCCTAGCCCGGTATATCCCATTTTAATTTTACACCATTGTGAACCTTACGCCTTTTTTACTCTCTGATCGAGGTTCTCGGCATTGAAAAATCTTCATAAACTAAATCACACGTGTATATGTTGACATTTAAGAGATATACAATCAAGAAAATCAGGGGCAATGGTGATATATATGCGGATTAGACACCAAAAAAAACACTCATAAAATGGCTACAATTTAAGGATTGTGTTTAGTGACGGCATCAGATTCCTAATTGATGGAGAAAGGTCTGGTGGCAAGAAAAGCTGCTTCTAGGAGGTTGTCAAGTGTTTTTGCTCGACGATTCCAATCTTGGGTGGTTGGTTTGGCCCTTGTTCCTGTAACTCGAATCCTAGCCCGGTATATCCCATTTTAATTTTACACCATTGTGAACCTTACGCCTTTTTTACTCTCTGATCGAGGTTCTCGGCATTGAAAAAATCTTCGTAAGCTAAATCACACTGTATATGTTGACATTTAAGAGATATACAGTCAAGAAATTCAAGGGAAATGGTGATATATATGCGGATTAGACACAAAAAAAAACTCTTAACAAATGGCTACAATTAAAGAATGTGTATAGTGACGGCATCAGATTCCTCATTGATGGAGAAAGGTCTGGTAGCAAGAAAAGCTGCTTCTTGGAGGTTGTCAAGTGTTTTCGCTCGACGATTCCGTTCTTGGGTAGTTGGTTTGACCCTTGTTCCTGTAACTCGAATTCTAGCCCGGTATATCTCATTTTAATTTTACACCATTGAGAACCTTACACCTTTTTTACTCTCTGATCGTGGTTCTCGGCATTGAAAAATCTTCGTAAACTAATTCACACGTGTATATGTTGACATTTAAGAGATATAAAATCAAGAAAATCATGGGCAATGGTGATATATAGGCGGATTAGACACAAAAAAAAAAACACTCATAAAATGGCTAAAATTTAAGGATTGTGTTTAGCGACGGCATCAGATTTCTAATGGATGGAGAAAGGTCTGGTGGCAAGAAAAGCTGCTTCTAGGAGGTTGTCAAGTGTTTTTGCTCGACGATTCCATTCTTGGGTGGTTGGTTTGGCCCTTGTTCCTGTAACTCGAATCCTAGCCCGGTATATCCCATTTTAATTTTACACCATTGTGAACCTTACGCCTTTTTTACTCTCTGATCAAGGTTATCGGCATTGAAAAAATCTTCAAAAGCTAAATCACACGTGTATATGTTGACATTTAAGAGATATACAGTCAAGAAAATCCAGGGAACTGGTGATATATATGCGGATTAGACAACAAAAAAAAAACTCAACAAATGGCTACAATTTTATGAATGTGTTTAGTGACGGTATCAGATTCCTAATTGATGGAGAAAGGTCTGGTGGCAAGAAAAGCTGCTTCTTGGAGGTTGTCAAGTGTTTTCGTTGGACGATTCCATTCTTGGGTGGTTGGTTTGGCCCTTGTTCCTGTAACTCGAATCCTTGCCCGGTATATCCCATTTTAATTTTACACCATTGTGAACCTTACGCCTCTTTTACTCTCTGATCGAGGTTCTCGGCATTGAAAAATCTTCGTAAACTAAATCACACGTGTATATGTTGACATTTAAGAGATATACAGTCAAGAAAATCAAGGGCAATGGTGATATATATGCGGATTAGACACCAAAAAAAACACTCAACAAATGGCTACAATTTAAGGAATGTGTTTAGTGACAACATCAGTTTCCTAATTGATGGAGAAAGGTCTGGTGGCAAGAAAAGCCGCTTCTAGGATGTTGTCAAGTTTTTTTCGCTTGACGATTCCATTCTTGGGTGGTTGGTTTGGCCCTTGTTCCTGTAACTCGAATCCTAGCACGGTATATCCCATTTTAATTTTACACCATTGTGAACCTTACGCCTTTTTTACTTTCTGATCGAGGTTCTCGGCATTGAAAAATATTCGTAAACTAAATCACACGTGTATATGTTGACATTTAAGAGATATACAGTCAAGAAAATCAAGGGAAATGGTGATATATATGCGTATTAGACACCAAAAAAAACACTCAACAAATGGCTACAATTTAAGGAATGTGTTTAGTGACGGCATCAGATTCCTAATTGATGAAGAAAGGTCCGGTGGCAAGAAAAGCTTCTTCTAGGAGGTTGTCAAGTGTTTTTTCGCTCGACGATTCCATTCTTCGGTGGTTGGTTTGGCCCTTGTTACTTTAACTCGACTCCTAGCCCGGTATAACCCATTTTAATTTTACGCCATTGTGAACCTTATGCCTTTTTTACTCTCCGATCGAGGTTCTCGGCATTGAAAAATCTTCGTCAACTAAATCACACGTGTATGTGTTGACATTTAAAAGATATACAGTCAAGAAAATCAAGGGCAATGGTGATATATATGCGGATTAGACACCAAAAAAAACACTCAACAAATGGCTACAATTTAGGGAATGTGTTTCGTGACAGCATCAGATTTCTAATTGATGGAGAAAGGTCTGGTGGCAAGAAAAGCTGCTTCTAGGAGGTTGTCAAGTGTTTTCGTTCGACGATTCCATTCTTGGGTGGTTGGGTTGGCCCTTGTTCCTGTAACTCGAATCCTAGCCCGGTATATCCCATTTTAATTTTACACCATTGTGAACCTTACACCTTTTTTACTCTCTGATCGAGGTTCTCGGCATTGAAAAATCTTCGTAAACTAAATCACACGTGTATATGTTGAAATTTAAGAGATATACAGTCAAGAAAATCAAGGGGAATGGTGATATATATGCGGATAAGACACCAAAAAAAAAAAAAACACACAACAAATGGCTACAATTTAAGGAATGTGTTTAGTGACGGCATCAGATTCCTAATTGTTGGAGAAAGGTCTGGTGGCAAGAAAAGCTGCTTCTAGGAGGTTGTCAAGTATTTTCGCTCGACGATTCCATTCTTCGGTGGATGGTTTGGCCCTTGTTGTTTTAACTCGAATCTTAGCCCGGTATATCACATTTTAATTTTACACCATTGTGAACCTTATGCCTTTTTTAATCTCTGATTGAGGTTCTCGGCATTGAAAAATCATCGTAAACTAAATCACACGTGTATATGTTGACATTTAAGAGATATACAGTCAAAAAAATCAAGGGAAATGGTGATATATATGCGGATTAGACACAAAAAAAACAGTCAACAAATGGCTACAATTTAAGGAATGTGTTTAGTGACGGCATCAGTTTCCTAATTGATGGAGAAACGTCTGGTGGCAAGAAAAGCTGCTTGTAGGATGTTGTCAAGTGTTTTCGCTTGACGATTCCATTCTTGGGTGGTTGGTTTGGCCCTTGTTCCTGTAACTCGAATCCTAGCACGGTATATCCCATTTTAATTTTACACCATTGTGAACCTTACGCCTTTTTTACTTTCAGATCGAGGTTCTCGGCATTGAAAAATCTTCGTAAACTAAATCACACGTATATATGTTGACATTTAAAAGATATACAGTTAAGAAAATCAAGGGCAATGGTGATATATATGAGGATTAGACACAAAAAAAACACTCAACAAATGGCTACAATTTAAGTAATGTGTTTAGTGACGGCATCAGATTCCTAATTGATGAAGAAAGGTCCGGTGGCAAGAAAAGCTTCTTCTAGGAGGTTGTCAGGTGTTTTCTCTCGACGATTCCATTCTTCGGTGGTTGGGTTGGCGCTTGTTCCTGTAACTCGAATCCAAGCCCGGTATATCCCATTTTAATTTTACACCATTGTGAACCTTACGCCTTTTTTACTCTCTGATTGAGGTTCTCGGCATTGAAAAATCTTCGTAAACTAAATCACACGTGTATATGTTGAAATTTAAGAGATATACAGTCAAGAAAATCAAGGACAATGGTGATATATATGCGGATAAGACACCAAAAAAAAGACACACAACAAATGGCTACAATTTAAGGAATGTGTTTAGTGACGGCATCAGATTCCTAATTGTTGGAGAAAGGTCTGGTGGCAAGAAAAGCTGCTTCTAGGAGGTTGTCAAGTGTTTTCACTCGACGATTCCATTCTTCGGTGGTTGGGTTGGCGCTTGTTCCTGTAACTCGAATCCAAGCCCGGTATATCCCATTTTAATTTTACACCATTGTGAACCTTACGCCTTTTATACTCTCTGATCGAGGTTCTCGGCATTGAAAAATCCTCGTAAACTAAATCACACGTGTAGATGTTGACATTTAAGAGATATACAGTCAAGAAAATCAAGGGCAATGGTGATGTATATGCGGATTAGACACCAAAAAAAAAACACTCAACAAATGGATACAATTTAAGGAATGTGTTTATTGAGGGCATCAGATTCCTAATTGATGGAGAAAGGTCTGGTGGCAAGAAAAGCTGCTTCTAGGAGGTTGTCAAGTGTTTTCGCTCAACGATTCCATTCTTGGGTGGTTGGCTTGGCCCTTGTTCCTGTAACTCGAATCCGAGCCCGGTATATCCCATTTTAATTTAACACCATTGTGAACCTTACGCCTTTTTTACTCTTTGATCGAGGTTCTCGGCACTGAAAAATCTTCGTAAACTAAATCACACGTGTATATGTTGACATTTAAAAGATACACAATCAAGAAAATCAAGGGCAATGGTGATGTATATGCGGATTAGACACCAAAAAAAATGACACACAACAAATGGCTACAATTTAAGAAATGTGTATAGTGACGGCATTAGATTCCTAATTGATGGAGAAAGGTCTGGTGGCAAGAAAAGCTGCTTCTAGGAGGTTGTCAAGTGTTTTCACTCGACGATTCCATTCTTTGATGGTTGGTTTGTCCCTTGTTCCTGTAACTCGAATCCTAGCCCGGGTATATTCCATTTTAATTTTACACCATTGTGAACCTTACGCCTTTTTTACTCTCTGATCGAGCTTCTTGGCATTGAAAAATCTTCGTAAACAAAATCACACATGTATCTGTTGACATTTAAGAGATATACAGTAAAGAAAATCAAGGATAATGGTGATATATATGCAGATTAGACACAAAAAAAAAAAACAAAAACACTCAACAAATGGCTACAATTTAAGGAATGTGTTTAGTGACGGCATCAGATTCCTAATTGATGGAGAAAGGTCTGGTGGCAAGAAAAGCTGCGTCTAGGAGGTTGTCAAGTGTTTTCGCTTGATGATTCCATTCTTGGGTGGCTGGTTTGGCCCTTGTTCTTGTAACTCGAATCCTTGCCCGGTATATCCCATTTTAATTTTACACCATTGTGAACCTTACGCCTTTTTTACTCTCTGATCGAGCTTCTTGGCATTGAAAAATCTTCGTAAACTAAATCACACATGTATATGTTGACATTTTAGAAAACTAAATTAATAACTAATTGCAAATCAAAATTGGTTGTTTAACAGATTAGGAGAACAATGACCATCTTAGGATTCAGTTTCTTTTAACAAATTGTGTGAAATTCCAACTAGAAAGAGTTACATAGACATAACTCGTGCATAAATAATTGAAGTTATAAAAGGGAACAAAGTACTCGGATTATATAAACGCGAGGTTGTTTCCCGATGATCAATTAATCAATAACCAACCCTAACCCTTCCCGTGATATCTCGATTGCCAACGGCACCAAGAACGTACGATTGAGACTAGAAATTGCACTATCAATTAACAAGCTTCAAACAATTATGCATACACCATGATAATCAAGCAAACACAAGTTATCATTCTAGAAATTCAGAAATAAACACACAAAGTTCAAGAGAAACCTTCACCTAAGATGATCACCGAAAGTTTTTGCCAGACATAGCTTGGTGAATCATCATAACAATAAGTTCAATGTTCATACGAATCAAAATCACAAACCGAATGTTAGAAATTGTTTTGAACCAAGCAAGAACAGCCAAATTCGCCCCTAGTGTCTTCCCAAACCGTCCAATGATGATAATATCCCAAAAGACACCATAAAACTGATTTAATAAAGCAGTTACACATTTTCGCGTCGCCTCCACCGTAATTTACGGTACCACCGTAAATTACGGTGGCTATCAAAGTGTTACGGTCATAGTCTCCTGAGTTACGGTGAGATTCAGGCAACATTCAGGGCCACCGTAAATTACGGTGGCCACCGTAATTTACGGTGGCACCCTGAATGTTGTTCTTTGTTTCCTCTTTCGTTCCACGCACGACCCGTTCATCTCTAATCCTTCCAAAGCTGCGTTTTCTCCTCTTTTAGCTCCCAAAACATACCTGAAACATAAGCAACCGTAGTCATCTAATTCAAGATAATTACGGGTTAACATGATTAAGGGTTGTCCAACGGACCACCCGTCACATCCCCACACTTAACCATTGCTTGTCCCAAGCAACTCATCAAACCGTTTTCAAAACAAGCGATCAATGTGAATCAAACAGAAACATGTAGTCCTTTTACTAACCCCTTTTTAACACTCAAAATAACGCACCCCTCTCTATGTCTCTCCTCTCGGCTACAAGTAAGCACTAGCAATGTGAGCTAGACACACAAAGGCTAACGGGCGGTTGCACAACTATAGGCTTGTACGTAAATCAATTCTTCTCCTACAATGTGTTAAACATGAATGCAAATCAAAGGGACTTTCAAGGTTGTAACGTGGCTAGGTGCATGGGTAGGAAATGGAATATATATGAAGTAGCGAAACTTAACCCGGTCTTTTTATTACACAATAAAGCAAAACATACAATTACCAAATTAACTAATATATACAAGACAACTAAACATCATTTCTTTTTCATTTTTCATTGCTTTTTCTCATTTTTTTTTTCTTTTTCTTTTCTGATTTTTTTTTTCATACATACAATAAAGCATCAAACATATCTACATCATACTACTAAAATTACAACTACTAACACTATAAGACCGGGTTAAATTGGGTAAATTTTTAGGTAAGTAGCTAGGGGGTAACAAATGATAGGCTTTTAGGCACAAAATTGGGCAACTAAATGTCCAAACCCCCACCCCTCTCGCAACCATGCTCATATATATAACTTATGAGGTCCAACCCCCCAAATCCCACACTCACACACACTAAAGACGAGGCTACCTAGATGCCCTCATCCTTTTCGCATTCGTGTTCAACTAAAGATTCAAACCGTATCAAGACACAAGTTCTAATGCACCCCCACCCGTACCCACTCTCAACAAAGATAAGAATCATTTATTTACAAATGTGGCTTCAACTCTCACCAAGAATAAAAGGGTATCAAGGGTTGCCGGTGCATCAATTGTGGTTAATCTAGGGTGTTCAAATTCTCACACCGTTTCGCTTGATTTAAAAAATTTTAAAAATCTTCAAAAATTCCTCCCATCCACACACTTGAGATACATTGACCCCAATGTATGGTTTTAGGAGGCTTTGATCACTAAAATTCATTCAACATCAACAAACACTTAACACTCAAACCCCAAATTTCTTTTTGGATTTTTTTTCATTTTATATATATATTTTTTTTCTTTTTAAAACATGACACCACCAACTAGCACCAACCCAAACACAACATAACAACTAACACTACCCAACCACCCGACCATAAACAAAACAAACTAACAAATATGCACAAAATATACAAAGGGGCAACACAACCTGACTAATAATAGCGCGGTCCTGAAGGCCTAAAAATGGAAGACATCATGTCGTTCCATTCTCCAAACACAAATGAGCCGCTACTACTCCCACCTTGTTGTTGTTGAGCTCCTTCTTGTTGGCGTGGGTCAATCCATTGTGAATGATGGATCGGCGGGGTTGGATACGAAACACTACCATCATACGGTGGTAGAGACGCATAATCCACATGTTGTGGATCCACAACCACCGGCCGCCCGGCATGCCAATCTGCGTGCATTCTCCTTTCTTGATCATCATGGTATCGATTATTCATTTCTACTTCACGGGAATACGCATGTGTGTGATTCCATGCCTCTTGACGATCAAGGTTTTGTTTCAAGGACCGCTCTATACTTGCACTCATCATCGTGTTTTGGTCAAATAACGTCCGCTCCGAACCCGACCATGTCTCAAAAATGGGTGCCGGAGGACGTTGATTCTTCTTGCATTGTGCCTTCATAAGCCCAACCCGGCACGTAAGACCGCTCCGTATAATCGTAAAACATACCTCCATAACCTCTACCATAACCCCCTTGACCTACATTCTCACCACCATGCGGCTCGTCCGCATAATCCTCGTCACCACTTGGAGCTGCTTCCTCATCACTTTCCGGCTCATCCGGCTCACCCGGTAAAAGATCTCTTGCACCCACCTTTAGTGCTCTCCATCGTTGCCCCTCCGACTTAAGTTTATGATACCGCTCCGACTGTGTATATGACCAACCAATCCCCAACTTGTCTAAAGTAAAAGGCTGATGCCTTTTTGTTGCCCCTCTATCTTCAGACGTTATTGCCTTTTGTTGTTTCATCAGTCCCGTGATTATTCGGTAATACGGGATGATATCTCTTCCTAACTTATTTTGGCAAATCCATAAGTGGTTCATGATCAGATATCTGATGGGAAAACGCGGAGACCCATGAAGCAGTGAATAGAGGACGGGTACTTCCGGGTACCTCACTTGCTCTTTGTCCCTTCTTCGTGGTATGACATTCAATAGGAAAATCGCCAACAACAACTTTGCTTCGATTCTCAAATTTCTCCGGTACAAGATTCCACTGTATGTACCGGGTAAAAACAGTGTCGCCAACATATCATTCCACCGGGGATGCTTCTCCGGCTTTACCAAAAGGTTATCAAGAGTGGGAATCATGTAGTCACGAGCTGGAAGACTATCGTATTTCCCAAGCTTCTTCAACGTGTCAAAAGACATCTCCACCGGAATCCCATGCACTATACCCGTTAGCTTCATTTGTGATGGCTTTTCATACGTGTTGCACTTAAGAGTTGCCATCCATTCTTGTATTTCAGTTATGAACAAGTTGTTTTTATCCTTATCAAAGCAGCTCAGCGCCCCCTCCCATCCTAGAGCGCGGAATTTATCAAATACACCAAACGGGCTGAATTGAACCTCATTAACTTCTCTCTCGCAAATAAATGCGGCAGCCTTGTTTTTCAATTTATTCATACTGTCGTGGTAGAGTGTCGGTTGCCACTCCTCTGCTTGGTCATCCAATGGACCCGAATCCCATTTTGGCTTTTCCGCCGGGTCCAACTCCATCTCTTCCTCACTTTCACTTTCACTTTCCTCAACTCTACCCAAATATTGCCTCTTCTTTGGTTGCACTTCCGGTTGTTTGCCCTTTCCTTTCGCCGAAGAGGATGAACTAGCTCCCGCTTTATCTTTCGTCTTAACCATTTTCCTACACACATAAAACAAACAACACAACCGATATACAAAAGTTAGTCCTTTCTCACCAAATCACATCCCCACACTTGCTTGTTACTATGGTTTTAGATGCTAGTGAACCAAAATTCTATAAATTTTTCAAAAATTTGGTATGGTGTCTCTACAATGTAGAGGTTCCCAAAAGTTCACTACTTTACTATTAATCCTACATCTACAAACCATAACCATGTTCAAGTAACAAGTAACAAGTCAAAACTATGAACAAGCAAGTGGGTAAGAACAAATAACACCATTAACCTTCTTTCTCACAATGCATCAACAAAACATAGTAAATAAACTTCCATACCTTGTTTGAAGATGTAATAAACACAAATGAGGCAAGAACTACAAAAAGCCCCAAAATTTTCGAGCTTAGGGTTTGTGATTTAGACCCGAAAACTTTGTTTTCTCGTAAATTTCTTGGCAAAATCAGAAACTACGTGAAAAATTAGTCAAGATAAACTCCGATTTCACTTGATTTGGTAGAGAATTGAAAGAGATAGGAGTGATTGAAGGTTGAAGAAGCTATGGAGTTCTTGTGGATTTTGTGGGTCTTAGAAAGTGATAGGTGAAAAGTAATGAATGAGAAAGATGAAGGGGAATTGTGTGGATGGGGTTTGTTCATGTGACCTGATTGTTGTTAATTTATTATTATTACTTTTTTTTATTTTTTTTATGCAGAACCGGAACGACCCTTTGACTTGCCAGGTCCACCGTAAATTACGGTGGATGCTGGCAAAATGTTTCTACCGTAACTCAGAAGGGTTACACCATAATGGCCAAACATATTTGCTCCCCACCGTAAATTACGGTATTACCGTAAATTACGGTGGTATCTGGGAGTTTCTGGTTCGCTGAAAATGTGATTTTTTTATGCATATTTTTTATATTTTTCAAGTTTTTTCGATTTTTTTATGTTTTTAAAATTTTTAAAAAACATGTAAAAATCACCCTTCCCCCTCGAAAGTCCCGTGTTGTCCTCAACACAATGTTAGAATAATTCGAGACCCGAATATCCCCACATTTGTTTCAAACACGGATTTCAAGGAAATACGGTAATGGTGCAAACTATACAAAACAAAACAAAATGAAATGCTACTATTTACACTACCAAACCTGGGCCTCTCACGGTTGCTCCTCATCGACCGGGCGTAGAATGTAGCCCACTTTGTCAAGCTCCAAGTTGTTTATGTCGTGCCCCTCCAAGTATGGTTTCAACCGGTGACCGTTCACCGTTTGTTGTTTAAGTGTTTGCTCGTCTTGGATGTCTACGTCACCAAACCTTCCAACTCGCCGAACAACATACGGGCCCATCCATTTACTTTTAAGCTTGCCCGCAAACATCTTGAGTCTTAAGTTATACAACCAAACTTTTTGCCCAACTTCAAATGTTTTCTTTCTCAATTTTGCATCATGTACTTTCTTGAGTTTGTCTTAATAAGCCGATGCACATTCATACGCCTCGTCTCGAATCTCTTCTATCTCGCTTAATTGCAACTTTCTCAACTTTCCCGCCTCGTCATAATCCGCGTTTACCGTCTTAATTGCCCAATGTGCCCGATGTGCTAACTCCATTGGCAGGTGACAACCCTTTCCATACACCATCCGATAAGGCGTTGTGCCAATTGGAGTCTTGTAGGCCGTTCGGTATGCCCACAATGCATCGTCTAACTTACTCGACCAATCCTTCCTATCCGTTCTGTTAAGATCGGAGGCTCTTGTGATTGTGTTTGTTTGTATGTTGTGAACAATTTGTGAATATAAAAACATATAAAGTGCAGCGGAAATGAAAACAAACTTTGTAACCACAATCAAAGGAGAAAATAGTTTGACAAACAATTGCTTCTCATAGAGTCAAAGGATTTACAAATCAAAGCAAAAGATTACAGATATGCTTACAAACTAAACTCCCCCTCAGCCTGATACCCCAAGGTTGGTTGCATACAAGATGAAAGGATTAGACATGAGGAGAAGAACCCGCTCAGTCAATCAAATGTAACAGTACAGGGTACTGTTACATTTATAGGCAAACCAAACCACTGAGGTATCTCAGCTGAGGTCACCATGAAAGCGACGTCTAACAGCCTAACAAACTGCATCTACTGTCCTTACACAAACACTGCTAACCTAACCACTGACTATACATAAAATGAAACAATTCACTAAACAGCTGCTCTCCCTTTATGTCAGTACTTTACTCAAGGTTGATCAGTCCTTGACTGGGCAGTGCTTTATCATCAGTAGATTGGACCAGCAGTGTTGGATACTTCAGGGTTTTGATCAGCAGTTGAAGGACCAGCATTAGTTGTATCTGAACAGCGGATAAAGACCATCAGTTGTTATAAATCACTTTCAAGGGGAAAGCTTAATGTAAACTGCTGCTTATTATGAATCCACTGTCGTGACCTGGTTTTGGCTTTACATTATCTGTTCCTCTGGTAGGGTTCAATCCCAACAATCTCCCCCTGGAACAGATAATGCCAAAACCTGTCATTATTCTGGATCTTTATTACTCATCAAGAGTGCCTTAGCTTGTTCTTTGAATTCAGCTTCAAATTCCTTTGCACTCTGGTCATCCTCATCCCTACACAGTGAAAGTTCAAGGAGATCCTGCAAATCTTGAACACTAAGGCCTAGTGCTTCTTTCCTTGATATGTACTTCACATTTCCATTGGATCTGACAATAGTCAATACATGGGTCTTTTGGTCAGACATCCACTTTAGTACTTTCGAACCCAATGGATTTCTTGGGAGAGATTTATTTGAAGATGAGTTGAGGGATGATGGCCTTGAAAACACCTGCAGACTTTCAGACATTCTTTTGAAAGCTTCTTCAACGACTTTGTCTGCTGCAGCTATTTCTTCTGCAGTTTCTTGTTCAATAAGTTCTTGTCTTTCAACTTCTGTCTTGTCTTTTGCAGTGTTTGGAGACGCAGGTTTGTTTAATACCTTCTTAAAAAGGTTTTGAAGCTTTGATGAGCTGTCTTCATTCAGACCCATTTTTAAGATGGCGCCCTTGAGATACTCTGCTTCTTTTTCTATTACCTCTTCTTCAGTCAGCTGTTTGCCTTCAACTTGGTTTGACACAAGAGTAGAACTATCTGCTGATTTTAACATTGTTATGAGGTTTTCAATTTTCTGTTCAAGCTTCATCATATGTTCTCGCTTCTTTGAGGTGCTTGAAACAATTATCTTTCTTTTCTTTAGCCTTTCATAGGCTTCATCGGTCTGCTGTTTAGACCATTTTGATATGGCTTCAGCAGTATCCATTTTTGCATCCACCAGCTCCTTTTTCTTTCTCTTATATTCAGCAGTTAAGTCAGCAATGAGCTTTTCATATTTTCTCCAGTTAGGAGCATTCCTCTTCTTCGTAGGATCATTCTTAATCTTTTCAATCCTTTCTGCCTCACGCTTAAGAGCTACTACTGGCCATTCTTTGAACTGTTGTTCTTCAGCAGGATAGAATTTCTCTTTCATGATGTAGGCTAGATATTGTTTTCTTAACTCTTTCTTTTGATCAGCCTTTTCTTTGTTTAGGTCTTGTGCAAACCCTTCTATCTGCTTTACTTTTGTGAGATAGAACTCCAGTCTTTTAGCAATTCCATCTTCGCTTAAATGGTCACGTTCACTTTCAAATTTAGCTCTTAGTTTAGCTTGCCTTGCCTTGATTTTGAGGTAGTCATCCATATCATCTGGTGGCATGTAGCCTATGAGTGAGGAGAATCTTCTTTTTGAAGGATCTTCTTCTGTATAGAATTGTCTCATCTCATTTTTGATAGCTTCAAGCTCCAGTGGATGTTGTGCAGCATTAGGATCATGTGTACCCTCATCGGCAGGTATTGGCTTTCTTTTTCTGTTGAAGAGCTTTGGCTGTGAAATAGGAGAGGTGAGAGCAGTGGTGGATGACTGACTAACAGCTGTTGAGACAACTGGTGTCTCAACATCTGCTGTCATTACAACTGCTGATATGTCAGCAGTTGTCTTCTGCTTTTGAGCAGGGGATGGAAGTGGTGATGATGGTGGTGATGGTGGTGGTGAATCATCATCTGATATGAGATTCCTTCTCCTTTTTAATGAAGAAGGAGCATATGATGTTTTGGGTGGATCAGTGGTGGTAGATTGGATAGCAGTGGTTTGTGACAGTGATTGACTGACAGTGGTTGAAACAACTGGTGTTACAATCACTGTTGTCATTACAACAGATGTTGTAACATCTGCTGCCTTCTGCTTTATGGCAGGAGGCAGTGATGATGGTGTGATTGTAGATGATGGTGGCAGAGCAGTAGTTGTGGTGGTGTGTGTTGAAAGTGTGTGTGTTGATGACATGGCAGCTGTTTGGCTACTGACAGCAGTTTTTGAAACTACTGGTGTATCAGCTGTTTGACTAACAGGTTTTGAGACCTGCTTTTCTTTTTCTTTTTCTTTTTCAGGCTCAATATGAAGGCCATGTTCTATTCCCTTCTTCTTCATTTGCTTCATTATCTCCCCCTTTTTGGCATTATCTGCAAGGGGGTCATCAAAGAATAGTAAAGTTGAAGGAGCCTTGCCAGTGGCAGTTTGGATACTAGCCTTAATAGCTTTGATATCTGCTTGAGTGTCCTTGAACCTTGATTCCATCATGTTGGACAGTATTTGTACTTGAATAGCATGCTTTTGATCAGCCATTTGTTGCTGTTTTTCAAGCATGGGTTGGAAAATATTCCAAAGCTCATTTGCAGCAGGTGCTTGTTGTGAAGCAGGTGCTTGAGCAGGAACAACATTGGATTGTGCTTTCTGAGCTTTTAAAATCTCTTGCACCATCTCCTTTATTTCAGAAACTGATTCTTCAAGTTTTTCCACTCTGCCCGTCAATTCCTGATATTTTGAATCATCACCTACTTTAGTAGGATCATCTGAATCCCCACCAACAGTGGTTATATCAATGTGTGACTTAGGAACAGAGTCCCAAAAATCACCCATTGATGCCCCTTGTTCTTGGTACTGGGGACTTCTTTCTTCAGCACTTGATAAACCTTTGATGGTACCAGTGGTTAGATCCAGCTCACTGGTGGTTACCGAAGTTGCTATGGAAGAAATTGCCTTCAAGGGAGTCTGATTTATGAAACAACTGGCCAACTGGAGACCTGTTGATCCACCAGTTGTAGTTGCTGCTCCACTTGAACTACCACCGAGAGTTACTTGTAACTCAGGGGGTGTAACCTCCTCAATTGTTGCTGGGATAGCAGGAGTAGTAGCATCAGACCCAGTCACCTATGGGGGTATACTCTCAGTGACAGGTGATAGAGAGGAACTGGTTTGTGTCTGAGCTATAGCAGCTGCATGCAACAAGGGTAGCATGGATTGTGGCATTATTATGGGTGAAGGTATGGGTGTTGAAAGAGACATGTCCTTGGGATCAGGACTGTGGAAGATAGAGCCAAGTGGATCTAGAGCTTCATAATTTGGTGTCCCTATGAATACAACCTGATCCTTTTGTGAGGATGCAGGAGGAGTTTTAGGCATGGGTTGAGATCTTTCTTCCAACTGCTGTGAGGAAGTAGCAGCAGTGGTTTGTGGTGACTTTTGTGTTGTCACAGGCATTTCCTCTGGGATCTCATCTTCCAGAGTTGCCTTTGTTTTGGGTTTGGTGGGTTTTCTGGATATTTTTCTTTTGGTCTTTTTGGTTATGTCAGGTGTGGGTTTCAAAGCAGTGGTTGTGCTGCTTTGATCACCTGGAGCAGTGGGCTCAGCAGCTGATACCTGAGGAGCAGTTGTAACCGCCAAAATTTGCTCAGGTACCCCTGCTTTTGTTTTTATAGGTGCCATCATTCTTGAAAATGTTTCTTTTGTTAATCCTTTTATTTGACAATGAACACCTTGTTTGAGCAAATTTACATTTTCCTTTTCAACTTTTTGTTCAAAATAGTAACTCAAAAATCTTGGAAAAAGTAAAAATGCTTTACTTTCAACATTTTTTACCATGTCATTGAAAATTTCCTGGGAGTAGTTGTAATCCTTATTATTCAAAATAACGTAACCCAGGCATTGAATTTTCAATGGTATTTCGTTAAAAGATGTTGTTTTATTCGAAACACACATCAGAAGTGTGTGAAATAAAAACCTAGGTGCAGAAGGGAAATAACCTTTTTGTAAGGTATCTACCTTTGATTCTTCTGCATATCCCCTTTTTACGAAATCCATTTTCACCTCGGCTTTATCAAAAGAGATTTTACCTTCCTGATCGTCAAGATTAAAGACTTCGGAGATTGATTGTGGTGTGATTCGAATCACTTTACCCTGTATCGAGGAGTTAATGGCAATGACTTTATCGTCTTGTTTTTCAAGCGTCGCCTTTTTCCAAAACTCTCTCTGGGTGTGCAGATAGATGGGAGCATTTACTGTCAACAAAGTTTTGTACTTTGATGCAGATGTTGTATCAATGATGGAGTCGAAGGTGGGATTATCAGTAGGTTTTGTGAGCAAACCCAGATAGTTGTGAGATTGTTTGTATGGTATTTCGATGGGTTCTTCGGCCATTTGAGCGACCTCTTTTGAAGATGGTGGTGATTTTGGTTTTGGTTGTGATTTTGATTTTAACTTTGATTTTGTCATTTTTGCAGAGAAGAACAAAGAATGATTTTGAAGTTTTTGAGAAGAAGGGTTGGAAACTGCTATGAGAAGAGAATTTTGGAATTCAATTCGACAGTGTAAAACCCTGTTTGGGGTTTAGGGCAGGGTTTTTTTTTGAAAAAAAAAATAATCGCTGATGTGGCAGCGGTTATTACGATCTGAGGGCTAAAAACTAACCACGTGTCAAACACTGGTGAAATGGATGAAGGATGGAAAACAGTTGTTTTAAGGACCACTGACGTATTAAGCATCAGTGATTACAACGGTAAAAAAATTTTGGGCAGTGGATGATTTTTACTATCAGTGGATAGCATATCAGTGGATAAGACACTGATTTTGAACATCAGTGCTTTTCAAGAAAATGAGGGATCAGTGGTTAACTTTCAGCAGTGGACAGTGTTTAGAAATCAGTCGTTGGAACAAACCAGTGGTTAGGGTAAATGATACTTATCTGGAGCGCAAGTATTCCAGCAACAGTTTTGAGAATGTTCATTCAAGGTTTTGCCACATGTCAATTTTGAAGGACAGTGGTTTAGTTACCCCAGATGATGAAAACTTTTTGCTAAGGCAACTCATTTTCGTATAATATTCAATTTAATCATGAGTACCCTAGTATTTCAAGCACAGTTTGCAATCAACCTTTGATAAAGATTTAGGAGCAAAACTGAGTATGACATGACCCTGACATATATATATACCAATTCCTTTTGACCCATTTAAGAGGACAGTGATACCAACAAAAATAAGGTATTACATCCTGACAGGAACTGAAACTATTGCTAAACAAAAACAAGAAAAAGTTTCAAATATATTATTCCAAAAAAATGAACAATATATTCTGGTTATTTGAGAAAGTCCTTTTAAAAAAATGGTTAAAGGATTTTCTGAGAACAGCATCAAAAAGGATTTGGTATAATTTCAATAGAACACATAATCATATCATTCTCAAGTTTTTGAAAATGGTCAGTGGTTTTGACAATAGTGGTAGGAAAACTTTGAACACATTTTGTCCACTGTTTGGTACCATTTTCTTTGTTAGTTGATTGCAAACATGATTCTCTTTGTAATTCATTCACTGGAATCAAAAACCCTTTTCTGAACAGGTGAATGCATATCGTTGCTTAATGACCATTATTACCATACACTTTGACTCTTCAGTGTTTTATGTTTATACTCTTTTTTTCTGACTTCAGAAGTTTTGAGATGAACACACTTCGGAGTTTTGTGAATTTTCTTAATGTATTTTAACATAGTTGATTTTGTCCTTTTGAGGAACTCAACCTGTTTTCAACACATAAGATCTGGATAACTAAAGTTTTAATTTCCCTCTTTTCATGTTAGCAAAACATAGATGTTTTTATGAACATGTGTTTTGTTAATCTGAGGTTCATACTTTAGCATTTAAACGGTTGACATCACACTTTTCATAACAACAGTTGAAATCAATTTAGAAAATAAGAAATAATCTCATAATTTGACAGATATACTTTCAGATCTAGAAACCATGAGTGTATTATGCATGAAATCACTTGTTGTATGAAATTTGTGTGTCATATGACATCTTGGTTGATTTACAGAGTTTTTTTGAATAACCATTTTGAACATGATTTACTCGATACTCTGTTTTTCAACAAAATACAACCAACCTTAGTATCAATGAATTTTGAGCTGAACTGTTATGTCAATTTGACTGTTAAATCGAAATTGACTGTCCAAGCTCTGATACCAATTGTTAAGATCGGAGGCTCTTGTGATTGTGTTTGTTTGTATGTTTTGAACAATTTGTGAATATAAAAACATATAAAGTGCAGCGGAAATGAAAACAAAATTTGTAACCACAATCAAAGGAGAAAATAGTTTGACAAACAATTGCTTCTCAGAGAGTCAAAGGATTTACAAATCAAAGCAAAAGATTACAGATATGCTTACAAACTAAACTCCCCCTCAGCCTGATACCCCAAGGTTGGTTGCATACAAGATGAAAGGATTAGACATGAGGAGAAGAACCCGCTCAGTCAATCAAATGTAACAGTACAGGGTACTGTTACATTTATAGGCAAACCAAACCACTGAGGTATCTCAGCTGACGTCACCATGAAAGTGACGTCTAACAGCCTAACAAACTGCATCTACTGTCCTTACACAAACACTGCTAACCTAACCACTGACTATACATAAAATGAAACAATTCACTAAACAGCTGCTCTCCCTTTATGTCAGTGCTTTACTCAAGGTTGATCAGTCCTTGACTGGGCAGTGCTTTATCATCAGTAGATTGGACCAGCAGTGTTGGATACTTCAGGGTTTTGATCAGCAGTTGAAGGACCAGCAGTAGTTGTATCTGAACAGCGGATAAAGACCATCAGTTGTTATAAATCACTTTCAAGGGGAAAGCTTAATGTAAACTGCTGCTTATTATGAATCCACTGTCGTGACCTGGTTTTGGCTTTACATTATCTGTTCCTCTGGTAGGGTTCAATCCCAACACGTTCTAACCGTCTTCATGAGAATTTCTTTGATTTGACGGTTGGACACTTCGACTTGTCCACTCGTTTGCGGATGGTAGGGTGTGGCAATCCGGTGATTCACACTATACCTCTTCAATAATTTTCCGAAGTTGAAGTTCTTGAAATGCGAACCACCATCACTTATAATAACACGCGGAATACCAAAATGAGAGAACATGTTGGATTGAACAAATTTACAAATAACCGAATGGTCATTTGTTCGTGTTGCAATAGCTTCAATCCACTTCGAGACGTAATCCACCGCTACCAAAATGTATAGAAAACCATTCGAATTTGGGAAGGGACCCATAAAATCTATACCCCATACATCAAATATCTCTACAACCAAGATTGGTTGTAGTGGCATCTCATCCCTCTTCGATATACTTCCCATCTTTTGGCAGTTTACACAATTTCTAGCAAACTCACATGCATCCTTGAAAATTGTGGGCCAATAAAACCCACATGAGAGAACCCGGTAGCCTGTTTTGTGCCCACTAAAGTGACCTCCACATGCGGATGAATGAGCATGGGTCAGAATAACTTGATCCGGCCCAATCTTGAAAAGATCAGGTTCATCCCAAATGTATTGCTTCACTTGGACCATAAATTGTTGTCTTCGCCTCTTGGTCCAATGACTTGGAATGGCACCCGTGGCTAAGTAATTGACATAGTGAGCATACCACGGTGCGACAAAGGTGGAAACGGCTAAAAGTTGCTCGTCGGGAAACGTTTCATTTATTTCACTATCATCGTCAATCCCTTCCACCGGAATCCGAGACAAGTGATCCGCCACTACGTTCTCACTTCCCTTTTTGTCTCGGATCTCTAAATCGAACTCTTGTAATAACAACACCCACCGAATTAAATGGGGCTTTGCGTCCTTCTTCTCCATCAAATATCGGACCGCACTATGATCCGAATAAACCACCACCTTGCTCCCCCAAATATAAGCACGAAACTTATCCAAAGCATACACCACCGCTAATAACTCCTTTTCGGTTGTGGTGTAATTGAGTTGCGCTTCGGATAAAGTCTTGCTTGCATAGTAAATCACCACCGGCTTTCTATCAACCCGTTGACCCAAAACTGCACCGATAGTAGTATCACTTGCATCACACATTATCTCGAACGGCTTTGACCAATCCGGTGGTTGCAAAATAGAAGCTTTGACCAAGTGTTCCTTCAAAATAGTGAAAGCTTGCATACACTCATTAGTAAAATCAAATGGGACATCTTTTAATAACAAATTACATAAAGGTTTGGTGATAACACTAAAACCTTTTATGAAACGTCTATAGAAACCCGCATGTCCCAAAAATGACCTTACACCCTTAACATTTTTCGGAGGTGGCAAAGATGCTATTACCCGTATTTTCGCCTTATCCACCCCCATTCCCCTTTCAGAAATTACGTGACCCAACACAATGCCCTCTTGCACCATGAAATGACTTTTCTCCCAACTTAACACTAAATTTTTCTCAACGCACCTTTTTAAAACCTTTTGTAATTCGTTGAGACAAGCATCAAAACTAGTGCCAAAAATGGAGAAGTCATCCATAAATACTTCGAGCGACTCTCCAATCATGTCCGAGAAGATAATCATCATACAGCGTTGGAAAGTTACCGGTGCATTGCACAAGCCAAATGGCATTCGCCGAAAAGCAAAGGTGCCATATGGACAAGTGAAGGTGGTCTTGTGTTGGTCATCCGGGTGTATTGCTATTTGATTGTAACCCGAATACCCGTCCAAAAAGCGGTAATATTTTTTACCCGATAATTTTTCAATGATTTGGTCAATAAAAGGTAGCGGGAAATGGTCCTTAGAAGTGGCAGCATTCAATTTTCGGTAGTCAATACATACACGCCACCCGGTGACCGGTCGGGTGGCAATTTGTTCACCACTTTCATCTTTGACTACTTGAATGCCGGCCTTCTTAGGCACAACTTGGGTGGGACTCACCCAAGCACTATCCGAAATCGGATAGATGATTCCCGCATCCAACCATTTGATTACCTCCTTTTTACTACCTCCCTTAGGTTCGGATTTAATCGCCTTTGAGCTTCTCGTGTCGGTTTGGCATCTTCGGTGGTAATAATCTTATGCATGACAATTGATGGACTAATTCCTTTGAGATCGGCAATTGTCCATCCAATAGCTCCCTTGTTCTCCTTTAACACTTCCAATAAAGCTTGCTCTTATGCCAACTCCAAATTAGAGGCAATAATGACCGGTAGAGTGTCATTATCCCCTAGAAAAGCATACTTCAAGTGGCTCGGCAAGTCTTTAAGTTCCAACTTTGGTGGTTCCTCTAACGATGGTTTAGTACCCGAATTTATCTCCGCCGGTAAACCTTCAAATTGATGCGTCCATGGTGGTCGACCTTCCTTCAAAGCCATGGCATCCTGTTTTTCCTCTTCAACCCGGAGTGCATAAGCATGTAACTGTTCAGAAAAATCACATAGGCAAACATCCAAACCATCCTCCTCATACTCATGCGGGTTGCATCCGTCAACTATATCTGCCATGAAACACTCATCAACACCATTAGCATTAGAATTGTTAGTAAAAACATTCAAATGCATTTTTCGATTCCCAAAAGTCATGTCGACTGTACCAAATCTACAATCGATCACGGCATGTGCGGTGCTAAAAAATGGCCGACCAAAAATCACGTTTTGTTGTTGTTTTGGGTCCGCCGACGAGTAGTCCAAGACTAGAAAGTCAACTGGGTAATAAAACTCATCAATTTTAACAATTACATTTTGAACCATACCCCGGGGGTAGCTTATGAGACAAATCGGCTAAAACAACCGTTGTCTCCACCCTTGCTAACGGACCAACTTGTATGTTAATCAATGGCGTGCCCGGATCTTGGAGCTTAGGAGGAAGCTCCCCATTTAAAACTGCACTCACTTGCCCGGTTAAGTCCACCCGCTTAGGCATTTTCTTCTTGTTTTGCCTTTTTTGTGTACATAGCTCTTTTAAAAATTTTGCATAGGCGGGTACTTGTTTTATTGCATCAAGGAGTGGAAGGTTAATTTTAACTTGTTTAAACATGTCCGACAACTCTTCTTTTTGGGGACCTCTTGATGCAATAAAATTTTTCTTTCCCGGATCAAGTAAAGCCGATGGAAACGAGACTTGACTCGGTTCACCCTCAACTTTTTCACTTTTTTCATTTTCACCCAAACCCGGTTTGTTAACATTTGATTCTTTTGGTTTAACCGGTGAAACTTCATCATCACTATCATTACCCGTGATGTCCTCAACTACCCCCTCAACCAATTCGGGTGACAAATTAGCTTTAAACTCTTTTCCACTTCTTAAAACACTAACATGATGAACATTAACATTACCTCGTGACGAACCGTGTGATGGATTTACCTTGGTATCGCTAGGAAGTTGACCCTTGTTTTTCTTCAACTCCGCCACATCGGTTGCCAATTGACCCATTTGGGTTGTTAGTGATTGGATGCTTTTGTCACGAACCTCATCCTTTTGTATTCGAACTTCATCGAGTTGGTTCCGTTTTTGCGTCTCCGCCTGCATGCTTTTAAGCATTTCCATCATCTCATTTCCACCCGAAGACCCCCCTTGTTCTTGACCCGCTTGATATTGCTTTTGATACCCTTGGTTGTTCCCACCTCGATATCCACTTTGATTGTTGTAAGGTTGGCGCGAACCAAAGTTACCTTGGCTACCTTGAAAGTTCGGGTTAGCTTGATTTGAAGGGTTCCCATACCGAAAATTTGGGTGGTTCCTCAACCCGGGGTGGTAGGTATTAGAATTCATGTTGTTGTAATTTCTACCACCCCCTCCTTGACCTTGAACCGCATGAACTTCTTCATATTGCCTTTCCACCATTCCTTGGCAATTTTCAGCCGCATGACCTATTTCATTACACAATGCACAAACATCATAAATTTGGTTAGTAGTTTGAACATTACCATCATCTATTGCGTGTACTTGAGGTTTGGCAATGGCCGATCTCGCTCTCCTCGATGCTTGAGCCTTTCTCTTAGATGTAATTGCTATGTTCTCCAAAAACTCCCAATCATCATTCTCGTAGTTTGTACCAAAAGTCCCACCGGTAATGGACATTAAATCACGAGCATCTTCGGCACTCAACCCCTCGTGGAAGGCATTCATCAACTCCCAAAGTTCAATTCCATGATGAGGGCAATTCTTGATCATCATATTGAAACGTTCAAATGCTTCATGGAACATTTCACCATGTTGTTGTTGAAAACTCCTCAACCCCTTCCTAGCATCGTTGGTCTTTTGAGCGGTGTACAATTCGTCTAGTAAATTTTGTTGCATCTCCGCCCAAGTATAAATAGATGCTGAAGGCAAAGTGTAGAACCACTTCTTTGCCTTGTCCTCCAACGAAAATTGAAACGGGACCAACTTAACATCATCAGCCGAAAAACCTTGACTCCCAAGAGTATTGCAAATTGAGTCATAGGCCTCTAAGTGGAAATACGGTTCCTCCGTTGCTAGACCTTTATATTTCGGCAAACTTTGCAAAGAATTTGTTCTAACTTCAAAGGTCCTCCCTTGATCATTGTGAGGAATAACTACCGGTGAGGGATTTTGAGTGATTATCGGCCTAAAATGCGCTTCAATTCCTCTCGCATGTTCTCTAGGATGCCTTCTTGGCACCCTCAACCTAACCCGTGGTCGAACAGGACCCATTGGCCTTGGTATAGGCCCTTGTGGTACATGTGGTTGAAATTGTTGTTGTGGCATCGGTTGGTGTTGAATCGGCCTTTGGAATTGTGGTTGTACGTGTTGCGGTCGAACTTGTTGCAATGGAATAGGGCGTTGCACTTGTAGCCCTTGTGGTCTTGGCCGAATATGTTGTGGTAGGAGTTGTTGTTGTGGCATTCCACCTACACTTGCCATCCCTTGAGATTGACTTTGCACATAACCAAACTCTCCTTGATCACCATAACTCCCATAAGCATACCCGTCTTCATCATAGCCCTCAAAATCTTCGTATCCTTCTTCATATCCATCTCCCCCTATACCCGAAGTTTGCCCAAATGGAATGGTCGAATATTGAAAACCCGACTGGTTTGATGGTCTAAATGTAGAGGTAGTATGGACAATAGTTGAACCTTGTGGTACTGTATAGGTTGAGGATGATTGCCCTGAAACTGGGAAGAAATGAGTGAGAGGTGGAATCGTAGTAGATGGGCTAAAAGTAAGACTAGGTTCCACTTGAGTAGTGTTTGGTGGTGTGGTGTTGGTTGGTGTAGTGTCATGAGGTGGAGTAAGAATTGTAGTGGTATTAGGTATGGTTGTGTTTGGTGATGGGTATGTGGAAGTAGGTATAAATGATGACGTCGTTTGACCCGTTGTGGGTGGTAATTGAGATTCTTGCATGATGTTTCGTGGTGTGATGGGTTATGTAGGTGAACCAACAATTCTGTTTTCTCTTACTAAAACACGATTTTGCCTTAATGTTCTTTCGATCTCCGGATCAAATGAAAATGGTGATGCTTTGTGAGAGCCTCTAGTATGCATGCACCTGTAGAACCTGCACACTAAACACACCAGTGTAAACCCGAAAATAACAAAGCAAAACTAACAAACTGACACACGTTGCGCACTACTCCCCGGCAACGGCGCCAAAATTAGACGTGTTTGTCGTGGTACACGCAAATTTAATCCCAATAACAACTATAGATAGTGGTAAAAGGGTATCGAACTCAGGGAGTATGTGGAAAATATGTCGATTATATAGCTTTGCGATTAAACTACAATTAACCTAATTTGCAGAAAATAAAGATCAATGATTTGGATTGTTGTTTTAGAAAACTTAATTAATAACTAATTGCAAATCAAAATTGGTTGTTTAACAGATTAGGAGAACAATGACCATCTTAGGATTCAATTTCTTTTAACAATTGTGTGAAATTCCAACTAGAAAGAGTTACATAGACATAACTCATGCATAAATAATTGAAGTGATAAAAGGGAACAAACTACTCGGATTATATAAACGCGAGGTTGTTTCCCGATGATCAATTAATCAATAACCAACCCTAACCCTTCCCATGATATCTCGATTGCCAACGGCACCAAGAACGTACGATTGAGACTAGAAATTGCACTATCAATTAACAAGCTACAAACAATTATGCATACACCATGATAATCAAGCAAACACAAGTTATCATTCTAGAAATTCAAAAATAAACACACAAAGTTCAAGAGAAACCTTCACCTAAGATGATCACCGAAAGTTTTAGCCAGACATAGCTTGGTGAATCATCATAACAATAAGTTCAATGTTCATACGAATAAAAATCACAAACCGAATGTTAGAAATTGTTTTGAACCAAGCAAGAACAGCCAAATTCGCCCCTAGTGTCTTCCCAAACCGTCCAATGATGAGAATATCCCAAAAGACACCATAAAACTGATTTAATAAAGCAGTTACACATTTTCGCGTCGCCTCCACCGTAATTTACGGTACCACCGTAAATTACGGTGGCTATCAAAGTGTTACGGTCATAGTCTCCTGAGTTACGGTGAGATTCAGGCAACATTCGGGGCCACCGTAATTTACGGTGGCACCCTGAATGTTGTGCTTTGTTTCCTCTTTCGTTCCACGCACGACCCGTTCATCTCTAATCCTTCCAAAGCTGCGTTTTCTCCTCTTTTAGCTCCCAAAACATACCTGAAACATAAGCAACCGTAGTCATCTAATTCAAGATAATTACGCGACTAAGTGAAGGATTAATTCGTCTTTTAACATGATTAAGGGTTGTCCAACGGACCACCCGTCATATATCCCATTTTAATTTTACACCAATGTGAAACTTATGCCTTTTTTACTCTCCGATCGAGGTTCTCGGCATTAAAAACTCTTCGTAAACTAAATCACACGTGTATATGTTGACATTTATGAGATATACAGTTCAGAAAATCAAGGGCAATGGTGATATATATGCGGATTAGACACAAAAAAAAACTCAACAAATGGCTACAATTTAAGGAATGTGTTTAGTGACGGCATCAGATTCCAAATTGATGAAGAAAGGTCTGGTGGCAAGGAAAGCTTCTTCTAGGATGTTGTCAAGTATTTTCGCTTGACGATTCCATTCTTCGGTGGTTGGTTTGGCCCTTGTTACTGTAACTCGAATCTAGCCTGGTATATCCCTTTTTAATTTTACACCATTGTGAACCTTACGCCTTTTTACTCTCTGATCGAGCTTCTCGGCATTGAAAAATCTTCGTCAACTAAAGCACACGTGTATGTGTTGACATTTAAGAGATATACAGTCAAGAAAATCAAGGGCAATGGTGATATATATGCGGATTAGACACACAAAAAAAACTCAACACATGGCTACAATTTAAAGAATGTGTTTAGTGACAGCATCAGATTCCTAATTGATGGAGAAAGGTCTGGTGGCAAGAAAAGCTGCTTCTAGGAGGTTGTCAAGTGTTTTCGCTCGACGATTCCATCCTTGGGTGGTTGGGTTGGCCCTTGTTCCTGTAACTCGAATCCTAGCCCGGTATATCCCATTATAATTTTACACCACTGTGAACCTTACAACTTTTTTACTCTCTGATCGAGGTTCTCGACATTGAAAAATCTTCGTAAACCAAATCACACGTGTTTATGTTGAAATTGAAGCGATATACAGTCAAGAAAATCATGGGCAATGGTGATATATATGCGGATAAGACACCAAAAAAAAAAACACACAACAAATGGCTACAATTTAAGGAATGTGTTTAGTGACGGCATCAGATTCCTAATTGTTAGAGAAAGGTCTGGTGGCAAGAAAAGCTGCTTCTAGGAGGTTGTCAAGTGTTTTCGCTCGACGATTCCATTCTTCGGTGGTTGGTATGGCCCTTGTTCCTGTAACTCGATTCCTAGCCCGGTATATCAAATTTTAATTTTACACCATTGTGAACATTATGCCTTTTTTACTCTCTGATCGAGGTTCTCAGCATTGAAAAATCATCGTAAACCAAATCACACGTGTAAATGTTGACATTTAAAAGATATATAATAAAAAAAATCAAGGGAAATGGTGATATATATGCGGATTAGACACAAAAAAAAACTCAACAAATGGCTTCAATTTGAGGAATGTGTTTAGTGACGGCATCAGATTCCTAATTGATGGGAAAGGTCTGGTGGCAAGAAAAGCTGCTTCTAGGAGGTTGTCAATTTTCGCTCGACGATTCCATTCTTGGGTGGTTGGTTTGACCCTTGTTCCTGTAACTCGAATCCTAGCCCGGTATATCCCATTTTAATTTTACACCATTGTGAACCTTACCCCTTTTTTACTCTCTGATCGAGCTTCTCGGCAATGAAAAATCTTCGTAAACTAAATCACACGTGTATATGTTGACATTTAAGAGATATACAATCAAGAAAATCAAGAGCAATGGTGATATATATGCGGATTAAACACAAAAAAAACACTCAACAAATGGCTACAATTTAAGGAATGTGTTTAGTGATGGCATCAGATTCCTAATTGATGGAGAAAGGTTTGGTGGCAAGAAACGCTGCTTCTAGGAGGTTATCAAGTGTTTTCGCTCGACGATTCCATTCTTGGGTGGTTGGTTTGGCCCTTGTTCATGTGACTCGAATCATAGCCCGGTATATCCCATTTTAATTTTACACCATTGTGAAACTTACGCCTTTTTTACTCTCTGATCGAGCTTCTCGGCGTTGAAAAATTTTCGTAAACTAAATCACACGTGTATATGTTGACATTTAAGAGATATACAGTCAAGAAAATCAATGGCAATGGTGATATATATGCGGATTAGATACAAAAAAAAAAAACTATCAACAAATGGCTACAATTTAAGGAATGTGTTTAGTGACGGCATAAGATTCCTAATTGATGGAGAAAGGTCTGGTGGCAAGAAAAGCTGCTTCTAGGAGGCTGTCAAGTGTTTTCGCTCGACGATTCCATTCTTGGTTGGTTGGTTTGGCCTTTGTTCCTGTAACTCGAATCCTAGCCCGGTATATCCCATTTAAATTTTACACTATTGTGAACCTTACGCCTTTTTTACTCTCTGATGGAGGTTCTCGGCATTGAAAAATCTTCATAAACTAAATCACACGTGTATATGTTGACATTTAAGAGATATACAGTCAAGAAAATCAATGGCGATGGTGATATATATGAGGATTAGACACCAAAAAAGAAAAAAAACTCAACAAATGGCTACAATTTAAGGAATGTGTTTAGTGACGGCATCAGATTACTAATTGATGGAGAAAGGTCTGGTGGCAAGAAAAGCTGCTTCTAGGAGGTTGTCAAGTGTTTTCGCTCGATGATTCCATTCTTGGGTGGTTGGTTTGGCCCTTGTTCCTGTAACTCGAATCCTTGCCCGGTATATCCCATTTTAATTTTACACCATTGTGAACCTTACACCTTTTTTACTCTCTGATCGAGCTTCTCGGCATTGAAAAATCTTCGTAAACTATATCACACATGCATGTGTTGACATTTAAGAGATATACAGTCAAGAAAATCAAGGGCAATGGTGTTATATATGCGGATTAGACACAAAAAAAGCACTCAACAAATGGCTACAATTTAAGGAATGTGTTTAGTGACGGCATCAGATTCCTAATTGATGGAGAAAGGTCTGGTCGCAAGAAAAGCTGCTTCTAGGAGGATGTCAAGTGTTTTCGCTCGACGATTCTATTCTTGGGTGGTTGGTTTGGCCTTTGTTCTTGTAACTCGAATCCTAGCCCGGTAAATCCCATTTTAATTTTACATCATTGTGAACCTTACGCCTTTTTTACTCTCTGATGGAGGTTCTCGGCATTGAAAAATCTTCTTAAACTAAATCACACGTGTATATGTTGACATTTAAGAGATATACAGCCAAGAAAATCAATGGCAATGGTGATATATATGCGGATTAGACACCAAAAAAGAAAAACACTCAACAAATGGCTACAATTTAAGGAATGTGTTTAGTGACGGCATCAGATTCCTAATTGATGGAGAAAGGTCTGGTGGCAAGAAAAGATGCTTCTAGTAGGTTGTTAAGTGTTTTCGCTCGACAAGTCCATTCTTGTGTGGTTGGTTTTGCCCTTGTTCCTATAACTCGAATCCTAGCTCGGTATATCCCATTTTAATTTTACACCATTGTGAACCTTACGCCTTTTTTACTCTCTGATTGAGCTTCACGGCATTAAGAACTCTTCGTAAACTAAATCACACGTGTATATGTTGACATTTAAGAGATATACAGTCAAGAAAATCAAGGGCAATGGTGATATATATGCGGATTAGACACAAAAAAACACTCAACAAATGGCTACAATTTAAGGAATGTGTTTAGTGATGGTATCAGATTCCTAATTGATGGAGAAAGGTCTGGTGGCAAGAAACGCTGCTTCTAGGAGGTTGTCAAGTGTTTTCGCTCGACGATTCCATTCTTCGGTGGTTGGTTTGGCCCTTGTTCCTGTAACTCGAATCCATGCCCGGTATATCACATTTTAATTTTACACCATTGTGAACCTTACGCCTTTTTTACTATCTGATTGAGCTTCACGGCATTGAAAAACCTTGGTAAACTAAATCACACATGCATATGTTGACATTTAAGAGATATACAGTCAAGAAAATCAAGGGCAATGGTGATATATATGCGGATTAGACACAAAAAAACACTCAACAAATGGCTACAATTTAAGGAATGTGTTTAGTGACGGCATCAGATTCCTAATTGATGGAGAAAGGGCTGGTGGCAAGAAAAGCTGCTTCTAGGAGGTTGTCAAGTGTTTTCGCTCGACAATCCCTTCTTGGGTGGTTGGTTTGACCTTTGTTCCTGTAACTCGAATCCTAGCCCGATATATCCCATTTTAATTTTACATCATTGTGAACCTTACGCCATTTTTACTCTCTGATGGAGGTTCTCGGCATTGAAAAATCTTCGTAAACTAAATCACACGTGTATATGTTAACATTTAAGAGATATGCAGTCAAGAAAATCAATGGCAATGTTGATATATATGCTGATTAGACACCAAAAAAGAAAAACACTCAACAAATGGCTACAATTTAAGGAATGTGTTTAGTGACGGCATCAGATTCCTAATTGATGGAGAAAGGTCTGGTGGTAAGAAAAGCTGCTTCTAGGAGGTTGTCAAGTGTTTTCGCTCGACGATTCCATTCTTGGGTGGTTGGTTTGGCCCTTGTTCCTGTAACTCGAATCCTAGCCCGGTATATCCCATTTTAATTTTACACCGTTGTGAACCTTACGCCTCTTTTACTCTCTGATTGAGCTTCTCGGCATTGAAAAATCTTTGTAAACTAAATTACACGTGTATATGTTGACATTTAAGAGATATACAATCAAGAAAATCAAGGGCAATGGTGATATATATGCGGATTAGACACAAAAAAAACACTCAACAAATGGCTACAATTTAAGGAACGTGTTTAGTGACGGCATCAGATTCCTAATTGATGGAGAAAGGTCTGGTGGCAAGAAAAGCTGCTTCTAGGAGAATGTCAAGTGTTTTCGCTCGACGATTCCATTCTTGGGTGGTTGGTTTGGCATTTGTTCCTGTAACACGAATCCTAGCCTAGTATATCCCATTTTAATTTTTCATCATTGTGAACCTTACGCCTTTTTTACTCTCTGATGGAGGTTCTCTGCATTGAAAAATCTTCGTAAACTAAATCACACGTGTATATGTTGACATTTAAGAGATATACAGTCAAGAAAATCAATGGCAATGGTGATATATATGCGGATTAGACACCAAAAAAAAACACTCAACACTTGGCTACAATTTAGGGAATGTGTTTAGTGACGGCATCAGATTCCTAATTGATGGAGAAAGGTCTGGTGGCAAGAAAAGCTGCTTCTAGGAGGTTGTCAAGTGTTTTCGCTCGACGATTCCATTCTTGGGTGGTTGGGTTGTCCCTTGTTCCTGTAACTCGAATCCTAGCCCGGTATATCCCATTTTAATTTTACACCATTGTGAACCTTACACCTTTTTTAATCTCTGATCGAGGTTCTCGACATTGAAAAATCTTCGTAAACCAAATCACACGTGTTTATGTTGAAATTGGAGAGATATACAGTCAAGAAAATCAAGGGCAATGGTGATATATATGCGGATAAGACACAAAAAAAAACACACACAACAAATGGCTACAATTTAAGGAATGTGTTTAGTGACGACATCAGATTCCTAATTGTTAGAGAAAGGTCTGGTGGCAAGAAAAGCTGCTTGTAGGAGGTTGTCAAGTGTTTTCGCTCGACGATCCATTCTTGGGTGATTGGTTTGACCTTTGTTCCTGTAACTCGAATCCTAGCCCGATATATCCCATTTTAATTTTACATCATTGTGAACCTTACGCCATTTTTACTCTCTGATGGAGGTTCTCGGCATTGAAAAATCTTCGTAAACTAAATCACACGTGTATATGTTAACATTTAAGAGATATGCAGTCAAGAAAATCAATGGCAATGTTGATATATATGCGGATTAGACACCAAAAAAGAAAAACACTAAACAAATGGCTACAATTTAAGGAATTTGTTTAGTGACGACATCAGATTCCTAATTGATGGAGAAAGGTCTGGTGGCAAGAAAAGCTGCTTCTAGGAGGTTGTCAAGTGTTTTCGCTCGACGATTCCATTCTTGGGTGGTTGGGTTGTCCCTTGTTCCTGTAACTCGAATCCTAGCCCGGTATATCCCATTTTAATTTTACACCATTGTGAACCTTACACCTTTTTTACTCTCTGATCGAGGTTCTCGACATTGAAAAATCTTCGTAAACCAAATCACACGTGTTTATGTTGAAATTGAAGAGATATACAGTCAAGAAAATCAAGGGCAATGGTGATATATATGCGGATAAGACACAAAAAAAAAACACACAACAAATGGCTACAATTTAAGGAATGTGTTTAGTGACGACATCAGATTCCTAATTGTTAGAGAAAGGTCTGGTGGCAAGAAAAGCTGCTTGTAGGAGGTTGTCAAGTGTTTTCGCTCGACGATTCCATTCTTCGGTGGTTGGTTTGGCCCTTGTTCCTGTAACTCGATTCCTAGCCCGGTATATCACATTTTAATTTTACACCATTGTGAACATTATGCCTTTTTTACTCTCTGATCGAGGTTCTCGGCATTGAAAAATCATCGTAAACCAAATCACACGTGTATATGTTGACATTTAAAAGATATATTGTCAAAAAAATCAAGGGAAATGGTGATATATATGCGGATTAGACACCAAAAAAAAACTCAACAAATGGCTTCAATTTAAGGAATGTGTTTAGTGATGGCATCAGATTCCTAATTGATGGGAAAGGTCTGGTGGCAAGAAAAGCTGCTTCTAGGAGGTTGTCAATTTTCGCTCGACGATTCCATTCTTGGGTGGTTGGTTTGACCCTTGTTCCTGTAACTCAAATCCTAGCCCGGTATATCCCATTTTAATTTTACACCTTTGTGAACCTTACACCTTTTTTACTCTCTGATCGAGGTTCTCGACATTGAAAAATCTTCGTAAACCAAATCACACGTGTTTATGTTGAAATTGAAGAGATATACAGTCAAGAAAATCAAGGGCAATGGTGATATATATGCGGATAAGACACCAAAAAAAAAAACACACAACAAATGGCTACAATTTAAGGAATGTGTTTAGTGACGGCATCAGATTCCTAATTGTTAGAGAAAGGTCTGGTGGCAAGAAAAGCTGCTTGTAGGAGGTTGTCAAGTGTTTTCGCTCGACGATTCCATTCTTCGGTGGTTGGTTTGGCCCTTGTTCCTGTAACTCGATTCCTAGCCCGGTATATCACATTTTAATTTTACACCATTGTGAACATTATGCCTTTTTTACTCTCTGATCGAGGTTCTCGGCATTGAAAAATCATCGTAAACCAAATCACACGTGTATATGTTGACATTTAAAAGATATATAGTCAAAAAAATCAAGGGAAATGGTGATATATATGCGGATTAGACACCAAAAAAAAAACTCAACAAATGGCTTCAATTTAAGGAATGTGTTTAGTGACGGCATCAGATTCCTAATTGATGGGAAAGGTCTGGTGGCAAGAAAAGCTGCTTCTAGGAGGTTGTCAATTTTCACTCGACGATTCCATTCTTGGGTGGTTGGTTTGACCCTTGTTCCTGTAACTCGAATCCTAGCCCGGTATATCCCATTTTAATTTTACACCATTGTGAACCTTACACCTTTTTTACTCTCTGATCGAGGTTCTCGACATTGAAAAATCTTCGTAAACCAAATCACACGTGTTTATGTTGAAATTGAAGAGATATACAGTCAAGAAAATCAAGGGCAATGGTGATATATATGCGGATAAGACACCAAAAAAAACACACAACAAATGGCTACAATTTAAGGAATGTGTTTAGTGACGGCATCAGATTCCTAATTGTTAGAGAAAAGTCTGGTGGCAAGAAAAGCTGCTTCTAGGAGGTTGTCAAGGGTTTTCGCTCGACGATTCCATTCTTCGGTGGTTGGTTTGGCCCTTGTTCCTGTAACTCGATTCCTAGCCCGGTATATCACATTTTAATTTTACACCATTGTGAACATTATGCCTTTTTTACTCTCTGATCGAGGTTTTCGGCATTTAAAAATCATCGTAAACCAAATCACACGTGTATATGTTGACATTTAAAAGATATATAGTCAAAAAAATCAAGGGAAATGGTGATATATATGCGGATTAGACACCAAAAAAAACTCAACAAATGGCTTCAATTTAAGGAATGTCTTTAGTGACAGCATCAGATTCCTAATTGATGGGAAAGGTCTGGTGGCAAGAAAAGCTGCTTCTAGGAGGTTGTCAATTTTCGCTCGACGATTCCATTCTTTGGTGGTTGGTTTGACCCTTGTTCCTGTAACTCGAATCCTAGCCCGGTATATCCCATTTTAATTTTACACCATTGTGAACCTTACGCCTTTTTTACTCTCTGATCGAGCTTCTCGGCATTGAAAAATCATCGTAAACTAAATCACACGTGTATATGTTGTTATTTAAGAGATATACAGTCAAGAAAATCAAGGGCAATGGTGATATATATGCGGATTAAACACAAAAAAAACACTCAACAAATGGCTACAATTTAAGGAATGTGTTTAGTGATGGCATCAGATTCCTAATTGATGGAGAAAGGTCTGGTGGCAAGAAACGCTGCTTCTAGGAGGTTGTCAAGTGTTTTCGCTCGACGATTCCATTCTTGGGTGGTTGGTTTGGCCTTTGTTCATGTGACTCGAATCATAGCCCGGTATATCCCATTTTAATTTTACACCATTGTGAAACTTACGCCTTTTTTACTCTCTGATCGAGGTTCTCGGCGTTGAAAAATTTTCGTAAACTAAATCACACGTGAATATGTTGACATTTAAGAGATATACAGTCAAGAAAATCAATGGTGATATATATGCGGATTAGACACAAAAAAAAAACTATCAACAAATGGCTACAATTTAAGGAATGTGTTTAGTGACGGCATCAGATTCTTAATTGATGGAGAAATGTCTGTTGGCAAGAAAAGCTGCTTCTAGGAGGCTGTCAAGTGTTTTCGCTCGACGATTCCATTCTTGGGTGGTTGGTTTGGCCTTTGTTCCTGTAACTCGAATCCTAGCCCGGTATATCCCATTTTAATTTTACACCATTGTGAACCTTACGCGTTTTTTACTCTCTGATCAAGCTTCTCGGCTTTGAAAAATCTTCGTAAACTATATCACACATGCATGTGTTGACATTTAAGAGATATACAGTCAAGAAAATCAAGGGCAATGGTGTTATATATGCGGATTAGACACAAAAAAAACACTCAACAAATGGCTACAATTTAAGGAATGTGTTTAGTGACGGCATCAGATTCCTAATTGATGGAGAAAGGTCTGGTGGCAAGAAAAGATGCTTCTAGGAGGTTGTCTAGTGTTTTCGCTCGACGAGTCCATTCTTGTGTGGTTGGTTTGGCCCTTGTTCCTATAACTCGAATCCTAGCTCGGTATATCCTATTTTAATTTTACACCATTGTGAACCTTACGCCTTTTTTACTCTCTGATTGAGCTTCTCGGCATTAAAAAATCTTCGTAAACTAAATCACACGTGTATATGTTGACATTTAAGAGATATACAGTCAAGAAAATCAAGGGCAATCGTGATATATATGCGGATTAGACACAAAAAAAACACTCAACAAATGGCTACAATTTAAGGAATGTGTTTAGTGATGGTATCAGATTCCTAATTGATGGAGAAAGGTCTGGTCGCAAGAAACGCTGCTTCTAGGAGGGTGTCAGGTGTTTTCGCTCGACGATTCCATTCTTGGGTGGTTGGTTTGGCCCTTGTTCCTGTAACTCGAATCCTTGCCCGGTATATCCCATTTTAATTTTACACCATTGTGAACCTTACGCCTTTTTTACTCTCTGATCGAGCTTCTCGGCATTGAAAAACCTTCGTAAACTAAATCACACATGCATATGTTGACATTTAAGAGATATACAGTCAAGAAAATCAAGGGCAATGGTGATATATATGCGGATTAGACACAAAAAAACACTCAACAAATGGCTACAATTTAAGGAATGTGTTTAGTAACGGCATCAGATTCCTAATTGATGGAGAAAGGGCTGGTGGCAAGAAAAGCTGCTTCTAGGAGGATGTCAAGTGTTTTCGCTCGACGATTCCATTCTTGGGTGGTTGGTTTGGCCTTTGTTCCCATAACTCGAATCCTAGCCCGATATATCCCATTTTAATTTTACATCATTGTGAACCTTACGCCTTTTTTACTCTCTGATGGAGGTTCTCGGCATTGAAAAATCTTCGTAAACTAAATCACACGTGTATATGTTAACATTTAAGAGATATGCAGTCAAGAAAATCAATGGCAATGTTGATATATATGCGGATTAGGCACCAAAAAAGAAAAACACTCAACAAATGGTTACAATTTAAGGAATGTGTTTAGTCACGGCATCAGATTCCTAATTGGTGGAGAAAGGTCTGGTGGCAAGAAAAGCTGCTTCTACGAGGTTGTCAAGTGTTTTCGCTCGACGATTCCATTCTTGGGTGGTTGGTTTGGCCCTTGTTCCTGTAACTCGAATCCTAGCCCGGTATATCCCATTTTAATTTTACACCGTTGTGAACCTTACGTCTCTTTTACTCTCTAATTGAGCTTCTCGGCATTGAAAAACCTTCGTAAACTAAATCACCCATGCATATGTTGACATTTAAGAGATATACAGTCAAGAAAATCAAGGGCAATGGTGATATATATGCGGATTAGACACAAAAAAAACCCTCAACAAATGGCTACAATTTAAGGAATGTGTTTAGTGATGGTATCAGATTCCTAATTGATGGAGAAAGGTCTGGTCGCAAGAAACACTGCTTCTAGGAGGTTGTCAGGTGTTTTTGCTCGACGATTCCATTCTTGGGTGGTTGGTTTGGCCCTTGTTCCTGTAACTCGAATCCTTGCCCGGTATATCCCATTTTAATTTTACACCATTGTGAACCTTACGCCTTTTTTACTCTCTGATCGAGCTTCTCGGCATTGAAAAACCTTCGTAAACTAAATCACACATGCATATGTTGACATTTAAGAGATATACAGTCAGGAAAATCAAGGGCAATGGTGATATATATGCGGATTAGACACAAAAAAACACTCAACAAATGGCTACAATTTAAGGAATGTGTTTAGTGACGGCATCAGATTCCTAATTGATGCAGAAAGGGCTGGTGGCAAGAAAAGCTGCTTCTAGGAGGATGTCAAGTGTTTTCGCTCGACGATTCCATTCTTGGGTTGTTGGTTTGGCCTTTGTTCCCGTAACTCGAATCCTAGCCCGATATATCCCATTTTAATTTTACATCATTGTGAACCTTACGCCTTTTTTACTCTCTGATGGAGGTTCTCGGCATTGAAAAACCTTCGTAAACTAAATCACACATGCATATGTTGACATTTAAGAGATATACAGTCAAGAAAATCAAGGGGAATGGTGATATATATGCGGATTAGACACAAAAAAAAACCCTCAACAAATGGCTACAATTTAAGGAATGTGTTTAGTGATGGTATCAGATTCCTAATTGATGGAGAAAGGTCTGGTCGCAAGAAACGCTGCTTCTAGGAGGTTGTCGGGTGTTTTCGCTCGACGATTCCATTCTTGGGTGGTTGGTTTGGCCCTTGTTCCTGTAACTCGAATCCTTGCCCGGTATATCCCATTTTAATTTTACACCATTGTGAACCTTACGCCTTTTTTACTCTCTGATCGAGCTTCTCGGCATTGAAAAACCTTCGTAAACTAAATCACACATGCATATGTTGACATTTAAGAGATATACAGTCAGGAAAATCAAGGGCAATGGTGATATATATGCGGATTAGACACAAAAAAACACTCAACAAATGGCTACAATTTAAGGAATGTGTTTAGTGACAGCATCAGATTCCTAATTGATGGAGAAAGGGCTGGTGGCAAGAAAAGCTGCTTCTAGGAGGATGTCAAGTGTTTTCGCTCGACGATTCCATTCTTGGGTTGTTGGTTTGGCTTTTGTTCCCGTAACTCGAATCCTAGCCCGATATATCCCATTTTAATTTTACATCATTGTGAACCTTACGCCTTTTTTACTCTCTGATGGAGGTTCTCGGCATTGAAAAATCTTCGTAAACTAAATCACACGTGTATATGTTGACATTTAAGAGATATACAGTCAAGAAAATCAAGGGCAATGGTGATATATATACGGATTAGACACAAAAAAAAAACACTCAACAAATGGCTACAATTTAAGGTACATGTTTAGTGACGGCATCAGATTCCTAATTGATGGAGAAATGTCTGGTGGCAAGAAAAGCTGCTTCTAGGAGGATGTCAAGTGTTTTCGCTCGACGATTCCATTCTTGGGTGGTTGCTTTGGCCTTTGTTCCTGTAACACGAATCCTAGCCTGGTATATCCCATTTTAATTTTACATCATTGTGAACCTTACGCCTTTTTTACTCTCTGATGGAGGTTCTATGCATTGAAAAATCTTCGTAAACTAAATCACACGTGTATATGTTGACATTTAAGAGATATACAGTCAAGAAAAACAATGGCAATGGTGATATATATGCGGATTAGACACCAAAAAAGAAAAACACTCAACAAATGGCTACAATTTAAGGAATGTGTTTAGTGACGGCATCAGATTCTTAATTGATGGAGAAATGTCTGGTGGCAAGAAAAGCTGCTTCTAGAAGGTTGTCAAGTGTTTTCGCTCGACGATCCATTCTTGGGTGGTTGGTTTGGCCCTTGTTCCTGTAACTCGAATCCTAGCCCGGTATATCCCATTTTAATTTTACACCATTATGAACCTTACGCCTTTTTTACTCTCTGATCGAGCTTCTCGGCATTGAAAAATCTTCGTAAACTAAATCACACGTGTATATGTTGACATTTAAGAGATATACAGTCAAGAAAATCAAGGGCAATGGTGATATATATGCGGATTAGACACCAAAAAAAACACTCAACAAATGTCTAAAAGTTAAAGAATGTGTTTAGTGACGACATCAGATTCTCAATTGATGGAGATAGGTCTAGTGGCAAGAAAAGCTGCTTCGATGAAGTTGTCAAGTGTTTTCGCTCGACGATTGGTGGTTGCTTTGGCCCTTATTCCTGTAACTCGAATCCTAGCCCGGTATATCCCATTTTAATTTTACACCATTGTGAACCTTACGCCTTTTTTACTCTCTGATCGAGTTTCTCGGCATTGAAAAATCTTCGTCAACTAAATCACACGTGTATGTGTTGACATTTAAGAGATATACAGTCAAGAAAATCAAGGGCAATGGTGATATATATGCGGATTAAACACAAAAAAAAACACTCAACACATGGCTACAATTTAGGGAATGTGTTTAGTGCCGGCATCAGATTCCTAATTGATGGAGAAAGGTCTGGTGGTAAGAAAAGCTGCTTCTAGGAGGTTGTCAAGTGTTTTCGCTCGACGATTCCATTCTTGGGTGGTTGGGTTGGCCCTTGTTCCTGTAACTCGAATCCTAGCCCAGTATATCCCATTTTAATTTTACACCATTGTGAACGTTAGACCTTTTTTACTCTCTGATCGAGGCTCTCGGCATTGAAAAATCTTCGTAAACCAAATCACACGTGTATATGTTGAAATTGAAGAGATATACCGTCAAGAAAATCAAGGGCAATGGTGATATATATGCGGATAAGACACCAAAAAAACAAACAACAAATGGCTACAATTTAAGGAATGTGTTTAGTGACGGCATCAGATTCCTAATTGTTAGAGAAAGGTCTGGTGGCAAGAAAAGCTGCTTCTAGGAGGTTGTCAAGTTTTTCCGCTCGACGATTCCATTCTTGGGTGGTTGGTTTGGCCCTTGTTCCTGTGACTCGAATCGTAGCCCGGTATATCCCATTTTAATTTTACACCATTGTGAAACTTACGCCTTTTTTACTCTCTGATCGAGGTTCTCGGCGTTGAAAAATTTTCGTAAACTAAATCACACGTGTATATGTTGACATTTAAGAGATATACAGTCAAGAAAATCAATGGCAATGGTGATATATATGCGGATTAGACACAAAAAAAAAACAATCAACAAATGGCTACAATTTAAGGAATGTATTTATTGACGGCATCGGATTCCTAATTGATGGAGAGAGGTCTGGTGGCAAGAAAAGCTGCTTCTAGGAGGCTGTCAAGTGTTTTCGCTCGACGATTCCATTCTTGGGTGGTTGGTTTGGCTTTTGTTCCTGTGACTCGAATCCTAGCCCGGTATATCCCATTTTAATTTTACACCATTGTGAACCTTACGCCCTTTTTACTCTCTGATGGAGGTTCTCGGCATTGAAAAATCTTCATAAACTAAATCACACGTGTATATGTTGACATTTAAGAGATATACAGTCAAGAAAATCAATTGCAATGGTGATATATATGAGGATTAGACACCAAAAAAGAAAAAAAAAACTCAACAAATGGCTACAATTTAAGGAATGTGTTTAGTGACGGCATCAGATTACTAATTGATGGAGAAAGGTCTGGTTGCAAGAAAAGCTGCTTCTAGGAGGTTGTCAAGTCTTTTCGCTCGACGATTCCATTCTTGGGTGGTTGGTTTGGCCCTTGTTCCTGTAACTCGAATCCTTGCCCGGTATATCCCATTTTAATTTTACACCATTGTGAACCTTACGCCTTTTTTACTCTCTGATTGAGCTTCTTGGCATTAAAAAATCTTCGTAAACTAAATCACACGTGTATATGTTGACATTTAAGAGATATACAGTCAAGAAAATCAAGAGCAATGGTGATATATATGCGGATTAGACACAAAAAAAACACTCAACAAATGGCTACAATTTAAGGAATGTGTTTAGTGATGGCATCAGATTCCTAATTGATGGAGAAAGGTCTGGTGGCAAGAAACGCTGTTTCTAGGAGGTTGTCAAGTGTTTTCGCTCGACGATTCCATTCTTGGGTGGATGGTTTGGCCCTTGTTCCTGTAACTCGAATCCTTGCCCGGTATATCCCATTTTAATTTTACACCATTGTGAACCTTACGCCTTTTTTACTCTCTGATTGAGCTTCTCGGCATTGAAAAATCTTCGTAAACTATATCACACATGCATCTGTTGACATTTAAGAGATATACAGTCAAGAAAAATAAGGGCAATGGTGATATATATGCGGATTAGACACAAAAAAAAAACACTCAAAAAATGGCTATAATTTAAGGAATGTGTTTAGTGACGGCATCAGATTCCTAATTGATGGAGAAAGGTCTGGTGGCAAGAAAAGCTGCTTCTAGGAGGATGTCAAGTGTTTTCGCTCGACGATTCCATTCTTGGGTGGTTGGTTTGGCCTTTGTTCCTGTAACTCGAATCCTAGCCCGGTATATCCCATTTTAATTTTTCACCATTGTGAACCTTACGCCTTTTTTACACTCTGATTGAGCTTCTTGGCATTGAAAAATCTTCGTAAACTATATCACACATGCATCTGTTGACATTTAAGAGATATACAGTCAAAAAAAATAAGGGCAATGGTGATATATATGCGGATTAGACACAAAAAAAACACTCAACAAATGGCTATAATTTAAGGAATGTGTTTAGTGACGGCATCAGATTCCTAATTGATGGAGAAAGGTCTGGTGGAAAGAAAAGCTGCTTCTAGGAGGATGTCAAGTGTTTTCGCTCGACGATTCCATTCTTGGGTGGTTGGTTTGGCCTTTGTTCCTGTAACACGAATCCTAGCCCGGTATATCCTATTTTAATTTTACATCATTGTGAACCTTACGCCTTTTTTACTCTCTGATGGAGGTTCTCGGCATTGAAAAATCTTCGTAAACTAAATCACACGTGTATATGTTGACATTTAAGAGATACACAGTCAAGAAAATCAATGGCAATGGTGATATATATGCGGAATAGACACCAAAAAGGAAAAACACTCAACAAATGGCTACAATTTAAGGAATGTATTTAGTGACGGCATCAGATTCCTAATTGATGGAGAAAGGTCTGGTGGCAAGAAAAGCTGCTCTTAGGAGGTTGTCAAGTGTTTTCTCTCGACGGTCAATTCTTGGGTGGTTGGTTTGGCCTTTGTTCCTGTAACTCGAATCCTAGCCCGGTATATCCCATTTTAATTTTACACCATTGTGAACCTTACGCCTTTTTTACTCTCTGATCGAGCTTCCCGGCATTGAAAAATCTTCGTAAACTAAATCACACGTGTATATGTTGACATTTAAGAGATATACAGTCAAGAAAATCAAAGGCAATGGTGATTTATATGCGGATTAGACACCAAAAAAAACACTCAACAAATGGCTATAATTTAAGGAATGTATTTAGTGACGGCATCAGATTCCAAATTGATAGAGAAAGGTCTGGTGGCAAGAAAAGCTGCTTCTAGGAGGTTGTCAAGTGTTTTCGCTCGACGATCCATTCTTGGGTGGTTGGTTTGGCCTTTGTTCCTGTAACACGAATCCTAGCCCGGTATATCCTATTTTAATTTTACATCATTGTGAACCTTACGCCTTTTTTACTCTCTGATCGAGCTTCTCGGCATTGAAAAATCTTCGTAAACTAAATCACACGTGTATATGTTGACATTTAAGAGATATACAGTCAAGAAAATCAAGGGCAATGGTGATATATATGCGGATTAGACACCAAAAAAAAAACACTCAACAAATGGCTAGAAGTTAAAGAATGTGTTTAGTGACGACATCGGATTCCCAATTGATGGAGATAGGTCTGGTGGCAAGAAAAGCTGCTTCTATGAGGTTGTCAAGTGTTTTCGCTCGACGATTCCATTCTTGGGTGGTTGCTTTGACCCTTATTCCTGTAACTCGAATCCTAGCCCGTTATATCCCATTTTAATTTTACACCATTGTGAACCTTACACCTTTTTTACTCTCTGATCGAGGTTCTCGGCATTGAAAAATCTTCGTAAACTAAATCACACGTGTATATGTTGACATTTAAGAGATATACAGTCAAGAAAATCAAGGGCAATGGTGATTTATATGCGGATTAGACACCAAAAAAAAACACTCTACAAATGGCTACAATTTAAGGAATGTGTTTGGTGACGACATCAGATTCCTAATTGATGGAGAAAGGTCTGGTGGCAAGAAAAGCTGCTTCTAGGAGGCTGTCAAGTGTTTTCGCTCGACGATTCGATTCTTGGGTGGTTGGTTTGGCCCTTGTTCCTGTAACTCGAATCCTAGCCCGGTATATCCCATTTTAATTTTACACCGTTGTGAACCTTACGCCTATTTTACTCTCTGATTGAGCTTCTCGGCATTGAAAAATCTTCGTAAACTAAATCACACGTGCTTATGTTGACATTTAAGAGATATACAGTCAAAAAAAATAAGGGCAATGGTGATATATATGCGGATTAGACACAAAAAAAACACTCAACAAATGGCTACAATTTAAGGAATGTGTTTAGTGACGGCATCAGATTCCTAATTGATGGAGAAAGGTCTGGTGGCAAGAAAAGCTGCTTCTAGGAGGCTGTCAAGTGTTTTCGCTCGACGATTCCATTCTTGGGTGGTTGGTTTGGCCTTTGTTCCTGTAACACGAATCTTAGCCCGGTATATTCCATTTTAATTTTACATCATTGTGAACCTTACGCCTTTTTTACTCTCTGATGGAGGTTCTCGGCATTGAAAAATCCTCGTAAACTAAATCACACGCGTATATGTTGATATTTAAGAGATATACAGTTAAGAAAATCAATGGCAATGGTGATATATATGCGGATTAGACACCAAAAAAGTAAAACACTCAACAAATGGCTACAATTTATGGAATGTGTTTAGTGACGTCATCAGATTCCTAATTGATGGAGAAAGGTCTGGTGGCAAGAAAAGCTGCTTCTAGGAGGTTGTCAAGTGTTTTCGCTCGACGATCCATTCTTGGGTGGTTGGTTTGGCCCTTGTTATTGTAACTCAAATCCTAGCCCGGTATATCCCATTTTAATTTTACACCATTGTGAACCTTAAGCCTTTTTTACTCCCTGACCGAGCTTCTCGGCATTGAAAAATCTTCGTAAACTAAATCACACATGTATATGTTGACATTTAAGAGATATACAGTCAAGAAAATCAAGGGCAATGGTGATATATATGCGGATTAGACACAAAAAAAAAACACTCAACAAATGGCTAAAAGTTAAAGAATGTGTTTAGTGTCGACATCAGATTCCCAATTCATGGAGATAGGTCTGGTGGCAAGAAAAGCTGCTTCTATGAGGTTGTCAAGTGTTTTCGCTCGACGATTCCATTCTTGGGTGGTTGGTTTGGCCCTTGTTCTAGTAACTCGAATCCTCGCCCGGTATATCCCATTTTAATTTTACAGCATTGTGAACCTTACGCTTTATTTACTCTCTGATCGAGGTTCTCGGCATTGAAAAATGTTCGTAAACTAAATCACACGTGTATATGTTGACATTTAAGAGATATACAGTCAAGAAAATCAAGGGCAATGGTGATTTATATGCGGATTAGACACAAAAAAAAAACACTCAACAAATGGCTACAATTTAAAGAATGTGTTTGGTGATGACATCAGATTCCTAATTGATAGAGAAAAGTCTGGTGGCAAGAAAAGCTGCTTCTAGGAGTTTGTCAAGTGTTTTCGCTCGACGATTCCATTCTTGGGTTGTTGGTTTGGCCCTTGTTCCTGTAACTCGAATCCTAGCCCGGAATATCCCATTTTAATTTTACAACATTGTGATCCTTACGCCTTTTTTACTCTCTGATCGAGGCTCTCGGCATTGAAAAAGCTTCGTAAACTAAATCACACGTGTATATGTTTACATTTAAGAGATATACAGTCAAGAAAATAAAGGGCAAGGGTGATATATATGTGGATTAGACAAAAAAAAAGAAACACTCAACAAATGGCTACAATTTAAGTAATGTGTTTAGTGAGGGCATCAGATTCCTACTTGATGGAGAAAGGTCTGGTGGCAAGAAAAGCTGCTTCTAGGAGGTTGTCAAGTGTCTTCGCTCGACGATTCCATTCTTGGGTGGTTGGTTTGGCCCTTGTTCTTGTAACTCGAATCCTCGCCCGGTATATCCCATTTTAATTTTACAGCATTGTGAACCTTACGCTTTATTTACTCTCTGATCGAGGTTCTCGGCATTGAAAAATCTTCGTAAACTAAATCACACGTGTATATGTTGACATTTAAGAGATATACAGTCAAGAAAATCAAGGGCAATGGTGATTTATATGCGGATTAGACACAAAAAAAAAACACTCAACAAATGGCTACAATTTAAAGAATGTGTTTGGTGATGACATCAGATTCCTAATTGATGGAGAAAAGTCTGGTGGCAAGAAAAGCTGCTTCTAGGAGGTTGTCAACTGTTTTCGCTCGACGATTCCATTCTTGGGTTGTTGGTTTGGCCCTTGTTCCTGTAACTCGAATCCTAGCCCGGAATATCCCATTTTAATTTTACAACATTGTGACCCTTACGCCTTTTTTACTCTCTGATCGAGGTTCTGGCATTGAAAAAGCTTCGTAAACTAAATCACACGTGTATATGTTGACATTTAAGAGATATACAGTCAAGAAAATCAAGGGCAATGGTGATATATATGCGGATTAGACACAAAAAAAAACACTCAACAAATGGTTACAATTTAAGGAATGTGTTTAGTGACGGCATCAGATTCCTAATTGATGGAGAAAGGTCTGGTGGCAAGAAAAGCTGCTTCTAGGAGGTTGCCAAGTGTTTTCGCTCGACGATTCTATTCTTGGGTGGTTGGTTTGGCCCTTGTTCCTGTAACTCGAATCCTAGCCCGGTATATCCTATTTTAATTTTACACCATTGAGAACCTTACGCCTTTTTTACTCCCTGATCGAGCTTCTCGGCATTGAAAAATCTTCGTAAACTAAATCACACGTGTATATGTTGACATTTAAGAGATACACAGTCAAGAAAATCAAGGGCAATGGTGATATATATGCAGATTAGACACAAAAAAAACACTCAACAAATGGCTACAATTTAAGGAATGTGTTTAGTGACGGCTTCAGATTCCTAATTGATGGAGAAAGGTCTGGTGGCAAGAAAAGCTGCTTCTAGGAGGTTGTCAAGTGTTTTCGCTCGACAATTCCATTCTTGGGTTGTTGATTTGGCCCTTGTTCATGTAACTCGAATCCTAGCCCGGAATATCCCATTTTAATTTTACAACATTGTGATCCTTACGCCTTTTTTACTCTCTGATCGAGGCTCTCGGCATTGAAAAAGCTTCGTAAACTAAATCACACGTGTATATATTTATATTTAAGAGAGATACAGTCAAGAAAATAAAGGGCAAGGGTGATATATATGCGGATTAGACAAAAAAAAAAGAAACACTCAACAAACGGCTACAATTTAAGTAATGTGTTTAGTGAGGGCATCAGATTCCTACTTGATGGAGAAAGGTCTGGTGGCAAGAAAAGCTGCTTCTAGGAGGTTGTCAAGTGTCTTCGCTCGACGATTCCATTCTTGGGTGGTTGGTTTGGCCCTTGTTCTAGTAACTCGAATCCTCGCCCGGTATATCCCATTTTAATTTTACAGCATTGTGAACCTTACGCTTTATTTACTCTCTGATCGAGGTTCTCGGCATTGAAAAATCTTCGTAAACTAAATCACACGTGTATATGTTGACATTTAAGAGATATACAGTCAAGAAAATCAAGGGCAATGGTGATTTATATGCGGATTAGACACAAAAAAAAAACACTCAACAAATGGCTACAATTTAAAGAATGTGTTTGGTGATGACATCAGATTCCTAATTGATGGAGAAAAGTCTGGTGGCAAGAAAAGCTGCTTCTAGGAGGTTGTCAACTGTTTTCGCTCGACGATTCCATTCTTGGGTTGTTGGTTTGGCCCTTGTTCCTGTAACTCGAATCCTAGCCCGGAATATCCCATTTTAATTTTACAACATTGTGACCCTTACGCCTTTTTTACTCTCTGATCGAGGTTCTGGCATTGAAAAAGCTTCGTAAACTAAATCACACGTGTATATGTTGACATTTAAGAGATATACAGTCAAGAAAATCAAGGGCAATGGTGATATATATGCGGATTAGACACAAAAAAAACACTCAACAAATGGCTACAATTTAAGGAATGTGTTTAGTGACGGCATCAGATTCCTAATTGATGGAGAAAGGTCTGGTGGCAAGAAAAGCTGCTTCTAGGAGGTTGCCAAGTGTTTTCGCTCGACGATTCTATTCTTGGGTGGTTGGTTTGGCCCTTGTTCCTGTAACTCGAATCCTAGCCCGGTATATCCTATTTTAATTTTACACCATTGAGAACCTTACGCCTTTTTTACTCCCTGATCGAGCTTCTCGGCATTGAAAAATCTTCGTAAACTAAATCACACGTGTATATGTTGACATTTAAGAGATACACAGTCAAGAAAATCAAGGGCAATGGTGATATATATGCAGATTAGACACAAAAAAAACACTCAACAAATGGCTACAATTTAAGGAATGTGTTTAGTGACGGCTTCAGATTCCTAATTGATGGAGAAAGGTCTGGTGGCAAGAAAAGCTGCTTCTAGGAGGTTGTCAAGTGTTTTCGCTCGACAATTCCATTCTTGGGTTGTTGGTTTGGCCCTTGTTCATGTAACTCGAATCCTAGCCCGGAATATCCCATTTTAATTTTACAACATTGTGATCCTTACGCCTTTTTTACTCTCTGATCGAGGCTCTCGGCATTGAAAAAGCTTCGTAAACTAAATCACACGTGTATATATTTATATTTAAGAGAGATACAGTCAAGAAAATAAAGGGCAAGGGTGATATATATGCGGATTAGACAAAAAAAAAGAAACACTCAACAAATGGCTACAATTTAAGTAATGTGTTTAGTGATGGCATCAGATTCCTACTTGATGGAGAAAGGTCTGGTGGCAAGAAAAGCTGCTTCTAGGAGGTTGTCAAGTGTCTTCGCTCGACGATTCCATTCTTGGGTGGTTGGTTTGGCCCTTGTTCTAGTAACTCGAATCCTCGCCCGGTATATCCCATTTTAATTTTACAGCATTGTGAACCTTACGCTTTATTTACTCTCTGATCGAGGTTCTCGGCATTGAAAAATCTTCGTAAACTAAATCACACGTGTATATGTTGACATTTAAGAGATATACAGTCAAGAAAATCAAGGGCAATGGTGATTTATATGCGGATTAGACCCAAAAAAAAACACTCAACAAATGGCTACAATTTAAAGAATGTGTTTGGTGATGACATCAGATTCCTAATTGATGGAGAAAAGTCTGGTGGCAAGAAAATCTGCTTCTAGGAGGTTGTCAACTGTTTTCGCTCGACGATTCCATTCTTGGGTTGTTGGTTTGGCCCTTGTTCCTGTAACTCGAATCCTAGCCCAGAATATCCCATTTTAATTTTACAACATTGTGACCCTTACGCCTTTTTTACTCTCTGATCGAGGTTCTAGCATTGAAAAAGCTTCGTAAACTAAATCACACGTGTATATGTTGACATTTAAGAGATATACAGTCAAGAAAATCAAGGGCAATGGTGATATATATGCGGATTAGACACAAAAAAAACACTCAACAAATGGCTACAATTTAAGGAATGTGTTTAGTGACGGCATCAGATTCCTAATTGATGGAGAAAGGTCTGGTGGCAAGAAAAGCTGCTTCTAGGAGGTTGCCAAGTGTTTTCGCTCGACGATACTATTCTTGGGTGGTTGGTATGTCCCTTGTTCCTTTAACTCGAATCCTAGCCCGGTATATCCCATTTTAATTTTACACCATTGAGAACCTTACGCCTTTTTTACTCCCTGATCGAGCTTCTCGGCATTGAAAAATTTTCGTAAACTAAATCACACGTGTATATGTTGACATTTAAGAGATACACAGTCAAGAAAATCAAGGGCAATGGTGATATATATGCAGATTAGACACAAAAAAAAACACTCAACAAATGGCTACAATTTAAGGAATGTGTTTAGTGACGGCTTCAGATTCCTAATTGATGGAGAAAGGTCTGGTGGCAAGAAAAGCTGCTTCTTGGAGGATGTCAAGTGTTGTCACTCGACGATTCCATTCTTGGGTGGTTGGTTTGGCCTTTGTTTCTGTAACTCGAATCCTAGCCCGGTATATCCCATTTTAGTTTTACACCATTGTGAACCTTACGCCTTTTTTACTCCCTGATCGAGCTTCTCGGCATTGAAAAATCTTCGTAAACTAAATCACACGTGTATATGATGACATTTAAGAGATACACACTCAAGAAAATCAAGGGCAATGGTGATATATATGCGGATTAGACACAAAAAAAAAACACTCAACAAATGGCTAGAATTTAAGGAATGTGTTTAGTGACGGCATCATATTCCTAATTGATGGAGAAAGGTCTGGTGGCAAGAAAAGTTGCTTCTAGGAGGTTGCCAAGTGTTTTCGCTCGACGATTCTATTCTTGGGTGGTTGGTTTGGCCCTTGTTCCTGTAACTCGAATCCTAGCCCGGTATATCCCATTTTAATTTTACACCATTGAGAACCTTACGCCTTTTTTACTCCCTGATCGAGCTTCTCGGCATTGAAAAATCTTCGTAAACTAAATCACACGTGTATATGTTGACATTTAAGAGATACACAGTCAAGAAAATTAAGGGCAATGGTGATACATATGCGGATTAGACACAAAAAAAAAACACTCAACAAATGGCTACAATTTAAGGAATGTGTTTAGTGACGGCATCAGATTCCTAATTGATGGAGAAATGTCTGGTGGCAAGAAAAGCTGCTTCTAGGAGGTTGCCAAGTGTTTTCGCTCGACGATTCTATTCTTGGGTGGTTGGTTTGGCCCTTGTTCCTGTAATTCGAATCCTCGCCCGGTATATCCCATTTTAATTTTACAGCATTGTGAACCTTACGCTTTATTTACTCTCTGATCGAGGTTCTCGGCATTGAAAAATCTTCGTAAACTAAATCACACGTGTATATGTTGACATTTAAGAGATATACAGTCAAGAAAATCAAGGGCAATGGTGATTTATATGCGGATTAGACACAAAAAAAAAAACACTCAACAAATGGCTACAATTTAAAGAATGTGTTTGGTGATGACATCAGATTCCTAATTGATGGAGAAAAGTCTGGTGGCAAGAAAAGCTACTTCTAGGAGGTTGTCAAGTGTTTTCGCTCGACGATTCCATTCTTGGGTTGTTGGTATGGCCCTTGTTCCTGTAACTCGAATCCTAGCCCGGAATATCCCATTTTAATTTTACAACATTGTGACCCTTACACCTTTTTTACTCTCTGATCGAGGTTCTCGGTATTGAAAAATCTTCGTAAACTAAATCACACGTGTATATGTTGACATTTAAGAGATATACAGTCAAGAAAATCAAGGGCAATGGTGATATACATGCGGATTAGACACAAAAAAAACACTCAACAAATGGCTACAATTTAAGGAATGTGTTACCGACGACATCAGATTCCTAATTGATGGAGAAAGGTCTGGTGGCAAGAAAAGCTGCTTCTATGAGGTTGTCAAGTGTTTTCGCTCGACGATTCCATTTTTGGGTGGTTGGTTTGGCCCTTGTTCCTGTAACTCGAATCCTAGCCCGGTATATCCCATTTTAATTTTACACCATTGTAAACCTTACACCTTTTTTACTCTTTGATCGAGCTTCTCGGCGTTGAAAAATCTTCGTAAACTAAATCACACGTTTATATGTGGACATTTAAGAGATATACAGTCAAGAAAATCAAGGGCAATGGTGATATATATGCGGATTAGACACCAAAAAAAAACACTCAACAAATGGCTACAATTTAAGGTATGTGTTTAGTGACGACATCAGATTCCTAATTGATGGAGAAAGGTCTGGTGGCAAGAAAAGCTACTTCTATGAGGTTGCCAAGTGTTTTCGCTTGACGATTCCATTCTTGGGTGGTTGGTTTGGCCCTTGTTCCTGTAACTCGAATCCTAACCCGGTATATCCCATTTTAATTTTACACCATTGTGAACCTTACGCCATTTTTACTCTCTGATCGAGGTTCTCGGCATTGAAAAATCTTCGTAAACTAAATCACACGTGTATATGTTGACATTTAAGAGACATACAGTCAAGAAAATCAAGGGCAATGGTGATATATATGCGGATTAGACACCAAAAAAACACTCAACAAATGGCTACAATTTAAGGAATGTGTTTAGTGACGGCATCAGATTCCTAATGGATGGAGAAAGGTCTGGTGTTAAGAAAAGCTGCTACTAGGAGGATGTCAAGTGTTTTCACTCGACGATTCCATTCTTGGGTGGTTGGTTTGGCCATTGTTCCTGTAACTCGAATCCTAGCCCGGTATATCCCATTTTAATTTTACATCATTGTGAACCTTACGCCTTTTTTACTCTCTGATGGAGGTTTTCGGCATTGAAAAATCTTCGTAAACTAAATCACACGTGTATATGTTGACATTTAAGAGATATACAGTCAAGAAAATCAATGGCAATGGTGATATATATGCGGATTAGACACCAAAAAAGAAAAACACTCAACAAATGGCTACAATTTAAGGAATGTGTTTAGTGACAGGATCAGATTCCTAGTTGATGGAGAAAGGTCTGGTGGCAAGAAAAACTGCTTCTAGGTGGTTGTCAAGTGTTTTCGCTCGACGATACCATTCTTGGGTGGTTGGTTTGGTCCTTGTTCCTGTAACTCGAATCCTAGCCCGGTATGTCCCATTTTAATTTTACACCATTGTGAACCTTACGCCTTTTTTACTCTCTAATCGAGCTTCTCGGCATTGAAAAATTTTCGTAAACTAAATCACACGTGTATATGTTGATATTTAAGAGATATTCAGTCAAGAAAATCAAGGGCAATGGTGATATATATGCGGATTAGACACAAAAAAAACACTCAACAAATGGCTACAATTTAAGGAATGTGTTTAGTGACGACATCAGATTCCTAATTGATAGAGAATGGTCTGGTGGCAATAAAAGCTGCTTCTATGAGGTTATCAAGTGTTTTCGCTCGACGATTCCATTCTTCGGTGGTTGGTTTGGCCCTTGTTCCTGTAACTCGAATCCTAGCGCGGTATATCTCAATTTAATTTTACACCATTGTAAACCTTACGCCTTTTTTACTCTCTGATTGAGGTTCTCGGCATTTAAAAATCTTTGTAAACTAAATCACACGTGTATATGTTGACATTTAAGGGATATACAGTCAAGAAAATCAACGGCAATGGTGATATATATGCGGAATAAACACCAAAAAAAACACTCAACAAATGGCTACAATTTAAGGAATTTGTTTAGTGACGGCATCAGATTCCTAATTGATAGAGAAATATCTGGTTGCAAGAAAAGCTGCTTCTAGGAGGTTGTCAAGTGTTTTCGCTTGACGATTTCATTCTTAGGTAGTTGGTTTGGCCCTTGTTCCTGTAACTCAAATCCTAGCCCGATATATCCCATTTTAATTTTACACCATTGTGAACCTTACGCCTTTTTTACTCTCTGATCGAGGTTCTCGGCATTGAAAAATTTTCGTAAACTAAATCACACGTGTATATGTTGACATTTAAGAGATATACAGTCAAGAAAATCAAGGGCAATGGTGATATATATGCAGATTAGACACCAAAAAAAACAACCAACAAATGGCAACAATTTAAGGAATGTGTTTAATGACGGCATCAGATTCCTAATTGATGGAGAAAGGTCTGTTGGCAAGAAAAGCTGCTTCTAGGAGGTTGTCAAGTGTTTTCGCTCGACGATTCCATTCTTGGGTGGTTGGTTTGGCCCTTGTTCCTGTAACTCGAATCCTAGCCCGTAATATCACAATTTAATTTTACAACATTGTGACCCTTACGCCTTTTTTACTCCCTCGTCGAGGTTATCGGCATTGAAAAATCTTCGTAAACTAAATCACACGTGTATATGTTGACATTTGAGAGATATACAGTCAAGAAAATCAAGGGCAATGGTGCTATATATGCGGATTAGACACAAAAAAAACACTCAACAAATGGCTACAATTTATGGAATGTGTTTAGTGACGGCGTCAGATTCTGAATTCATGGAGAAAGGTCTGGTGGCAAGAAAAGCTGCTTCTAGGAGGTTGTCATGTGTTTTCGCTCGACGATTCCATTCTTGGGTGGTTGGTATGGTCCTTGTTCCTGTAACTCGAATCCTAGCCCGGTATGTCCCATTTTAATTTTACACCATTGAGAACCTTACGCCTTTTTTACTCCCTGATCGAGCTTCTCGGCATTGAAAAATCTTCGTAAACTAAATCACACGTGTATACGTTAACATTTAAGAGATATACAGTCAAGAAAATCAAGGGCAATGGTGATATATTTGCGGATTAGACACCAAAAAAACACTCAACAAATGGCTACAATTTAAGGATTGTGTTTAGTCATGGCATCAGATTCCTAATGGATGGAGAAAGGTCTGGTGGCAAGAAAAGCTGCTACTAGGAGGATGTCAAGTGTTTTCGCTCGACGATTCCATTCTTGGGTGGTTGGTTTGGCCTTTGTTCCTGTAACTCGAATCCTTGCCCGGTATATCCCATTTTAATTTTACATCATTGTGAACCTTACGCCTTTTTTACTCTCTGATGGAGGTTTTCGGCATTGAAAAATCTTCGTAAACTAAATCACACGTGTATATGTTGACATTTAAGAGATATACAGTCAAGAAAATCAATGGCAATGGTGATATATATGCGGATTAGACACCAAAAAAGAAAAACACTCAACAAATGGGTACAATTTAAGGAATGTGTTTAGTGACAGCATCAGATTCCTAGTTGATGGAGAAAGGTCTGGTGGCAAGAAAAACTGCTTCTAGGTGGTTGTCAAGTGTTTTCGCTCGACGATTCCATTCTTGGGTGGTTGGTTTGGTCCTTGTTCCTGTAACTCGAATCCTAGCCCGGTATGTCCCATTTTAATTTTACACCATTGTGAACCTTACGCCATTTTTACTCTCTAATCGAGCTTCTCGGCATTGAAAAATTTTCGTAAACTAAATCACACATGTATATGTTGATATTTAAGAGATATACAGTCAAGAAAATCAAGGGCTATGGTGATATATATGCGGATTAGACACAAAAAAAACACTCAACAAATGGCTACAATTTAAGGAATGTGTTTAGTGACGACATCACATTCCTAATTGATAGAGAATGGTCTGGTGGCAAGAAAAGCTGCTTCTATGAGGTTATCAAGTGTTTTCGCTCGACGATTCCATTCTTGGGTGGTTGGTTTGGCCCTTGTTCCTGTAACTCGAATCCTAGCCCGGTATATCTCAATTTAATTTTACACCATTGTAAACCTTACGCCTTTTTTACTCTCTGATTGAGGTTCTCGGCATTTAAAAATCTTCGTAAACTAAATCACACGTGTATATGTTGACATTTAAGAGATATACAGTCAAGAAAATCAACGGCAATGGTGATATATATGCGGAATAGACACCAAAAAAAACACTCACCAAATGGCTACAATTTAAGGAATGTGTTTAGTGACGGCATCAGATTCCTAATTGATAGAGAAAGATCTGGTGGCAAGAAAAGCTGCTTCTAGGAGGTTGTCAAGTGTTTTCGCTTGACGATTTCATTCTTAGGTAGTTGGTTTGGCCCTTGTTCCTGTAACTCAAATCCTAGCCCGATATATCCCATTTTAATTTTACACCATTGTGAACCTTACGCCTTTTTTACTCTCTGATCGAGGTTCTCGGCATTGAAAAATTTTCGTAAACTAAATCACACGTGTATATGTTGACATTTAAGAGATATACAGTCAAGAAAATCAAGGGCAATGGTGATATATATGCGGATTAGACACCAAAAAAAACAACCAACAAATGGCTACAATTTAAGGAATGTGTTTAATGACGGCATCAGATTCCTAATTGATGGAGAAAGGTCTGTTGGCAAGAAAAGCTGCTTCTAGGAGGTTGTCAAGTGTTTTCGCTCGACGATTCCATTCTTGGGTGGTTGGTTTGGCCCTTGTTCCTGTAACTCGAATCCTAGCCCTGAATATCCCAATTTAATTTTACAACATTGTGACCCTTACTCCTTTTTTACTCTCTCATCGAGGTTATCGGCATTGAAAAATCTTTGTAAACTAAATCACACGTGTATATGTTGACATTTGAGAGATATACAGTCAAGAAAATCAAGGGCAATGGTGCTATATATGCGGATTAGACACAAATAAAACACTCAACAAATGGCTACAATTTATGGAATGTGTTTAGTGACGGCAGCAGATTCCTAATTCATGTAGAAAGGTCTGGTGGCAAGAAAAGCTGCTTCTAGGAGGTTGTCATGTGTTTTCGCTCGACGATTCCATTCTTGGGTGGTTGGTTTGGCCCTTGTTCCTGTAACTCGAATCCTAGCCCGGTATATCCCATTTTAAATTTACACCATTGTGAACCTTATGCCTTTTTTACTCTCTGATCGAGGTTCTCGGCATTGAAAAATCTTCATAAACTAAGTCGCACGTGTATATGTTGACATTTAAGAGATATACAGTAAAGAAAATCAAGGGCAATGGTGATATATATGCGAATTAGACACCAAAAAAAACACTTAACAAAAGGCTACAATTTAAGGAATGTGTTTAGTGACGGCATCAGATTCCTAATTGATGGAGAAAGGTCTGGTGGCAAGAAAAGCTGCTTCTAGCGGGTTTTCAAGTATTTTCGCTTGAGGATTCCATTCTTGGGTGGTTGGTTTGGCCCTTGTTCCTGTAACTCGAATCCTAGCCCGGTATATCCCATTTTAATTTTACACCATTGTGAACCTTACGCCTTTTTTACTCTCTGATCGAGGTTCACGGCATTTAAAAATCTTCGTAAACTAAATCACACGTGTATATGTTGACATTTAAGAGATATACAGTCAAGAAAATCAAGGGCAATGGTGATTTATATGTGGATTAGACAAAAAAAACACTCAACAAATGGCTACAATTTAAGGAATGTGTTTAGTGACGGCATCAGATTCCTAATTGATGGAGAAAGGTCGGGTGGCTAGAAAACCTGCTTCTAGGAGGTTGTCAAGTGTTTTCGCTCGACGATTCCATTCTTGGGTGGTTGGTTTTGCCCTTGTTCCTGTAACTCGAATCCTAGCCTGGTATATCCCATTTTAATTTTACACCATTGTGAACCTTACGCCTTTTTTCCTCTCTGATCGAGGTTCTCGGCGTTGAAAAATCTTCGTAAACAAAATCACACTTGTATATGTTGACAATTAAGAGATATACACTCAAGAAAATCAAGGGCAATGGTGATATATATGCGGATTAGACACACAAAAAAACACTCAACAAATGGCTACAATTTAAAGAATGTGTTTAGTGACGGCATCAGATTCCTAATTGATAGAGAAAGGTCTGGTGGCAAGAAAAGCTGCTTCTAGGAGGTTGTCAAGTGTTTTCGCTCGACGATTCCATTCTTGGGTGGTTGGTTTGGCCCTTGTTCCTGTAAATTGAATCCTAACCCGGTACATCCCATTTTAATTTTACACCATTGTGAACCTTACGCCTTTTTTACTCTCTGATCGAGGTTCTCGGCATTGAAAAATCTTCGTAAACTAAATCACACGTGTATATGTTGACATTTAAGAGATATACAGTCAAGAAAATCATGGGAAATGGTGATATATATGCGGATTAGACACAAAAAAAACACCCAACAAATGGCTACAATTTAAGAAATGTGTTTTGTGACGGCATCAGATTCCTAATTGATGGAGAAAGGTCTCGTGGTTAGAAAAGATGCTTCTAGGAGGTTGGCAAGTGTTTTCGCTCGACGATTCCATTCTTGGGTGGTTGGTTTGGCCCTTGTTCCTGTAACTCGAATCCTAGCTCGGTATATCTCATTTTAGAATTACACCATTGTAAACCTTACGCCTTTTTTAATCTCTGATCGAGGTTCTCGGCATTGAAAAGTCTTCGCAAACTAAATCACACATGTATATGTTGACATTTAAGAGATATACAGTCAAGAAAATCATGGGCAATGGTGATATATATGCGGATTAGACACCAAAAAAGACACTCAACAAAAGGCTACAATTTAAGGAATGTGTTTAGTGACGGCATCAGATTCCTAATTGATAGAGAAAGGTCTGGTGGCAAGAAAAGCTGCTTCTAGAAAGTTGTCAAGTGTTTTCGATCGACGATTCCATTCTTGGGTGGTTGGTTTTGTCACACCCCCAAAATCCACAAGCGGAGTATCACTGCAGGAGGCATGACTGACCAGGATCTAGCCACCAATCACATTGAACTCATAGGTATATTTAAATAACACTTTCATATATTAACATTGAGTGTTACAGCTTTACAAATAATTTACAGTATACAGCGGAAGCATAATTCCTTCGTTAAGTGTTTATAATCACAAGTAAAAACCATTTGTCTTGTTTTATGATTCCATGTATCTCGACCCATGACCACTCCAGCCTCCCAGACAGCAAGTTCCAATCAATATGCACCTAAAGACTTGCAAGGCATGTAACAACGAATCAACAACAAAGTTGAGCGAGTTCACAGTTGGTTGTTTAGTTTTACAAGTTTGTTTTGAAAACCATAAGTTGTTTCGTAAACCACGAGTTAACCAGTATCTTTGTTTCCCAAACCATATCCATAATCAGTGGGAGCTTCCCCATGTGAACCACTAGACCGTTACCATATCGACTACTGACGAAAGTAAGTTGTGCCCTAAGTCAATGTCTATCATCATTGACTATTTGCCATGATCCATTAGTACACGCCCGTCCGACCGGCATGGTGTGAGGTTTGTAAAACCTAATAGCGCTATTAACTAACGACCCGTTCGACATCGGCCTCGTCGATTAAGTCGATATAAAATGAGGGACTTAATGATAGAGTTTTGTCTAGTAAGTTAAGGTTGTTGTCCTACCCAAGGAGGACGAACGTACGTATTCTACCCAAGGAGAATACGCAGGATTAATATGGGCATCC